>CM053622.1:627130950-627152762 GCA_028646595.1 Phalanger gymnotis | reverse complement strand
GGGTCAAGGGAGAAAATTCAATAAAGGGGGATAGGTTAGGAAGAAGCAAAATATAGTTAGTCTTTCACAACATGAGTATTGTGGAAGGGTTATACATAATGATACGCATGTGGCTCATGTTGAATTGCCTGACTTCTTAGGGAGGGTGGATGGGAAGGGAAGAGGGGAGAGAATTTGGAACTCAAGGTTTGAAAAAAATGGATGTTCAAAAGTAAAAAAAAAAAAAAGATTTGCCACCTGAAAAAGATTGACGCTTCTGGGTTTCTTTAATCTTTTTTTGGTGGGGGGAGTGATTTGGGTATGGAGATGATGAAATCTTTTGGTTAAACTGCCATGCCTATAAACCAGTGAGTCTCCATTCTAGTTAGATCTCTCCCTCTCCTATCAACTTACCATCTCTTACACCTCGTCAGAGTATCTCTAATTATTCCTGTGAGCATCATAAAATTATACAAAGAAAATCAGTATTTTGTACAGATGGAGAAAGAGTGGGCTTTTGTCACACTGAGAAGAGGTGAGTAATCCCTTGCCTTCCTCATTGCCTAGAAGAGGATTTCTATCACTATGAAAAACATACACACACACACACAAAATATTTTAGAAAAGGAGCTGAGTCATCATTGTTCATAATGCTGTAGTACTAGGGTTCATTCTCAGACAGTAACTTCTGAGAAAGAGAGAGCCACAAAAAGAAGGGATTTCTGGGTAATTGTTGCAATTAGGAACAGTGTGCTGGCTATCTGATATAAACATGCTGCTGGTCTAGGGACACCAAGTTCTTAGCCAACCTGAGATCTATGAGAGGCACAATGGTGTGGAAATACCATAGGGAATGCAGGACTGAGAACTGAAAACTGGTATGCAGAAAAGGCATAGGGATGCCTTGAGATAACAAGGTACTGTGGACAGTGAGCTAACCACAGAACCAAAAAGACCTAAATTCAAGTCTTGCCACTTGACACATTCTAGCTGTGTTACCCTGGGGAAGAATAAACCTCTCAGCCTTCTAGGTAACTCTTCTACTTTAAATTGCAGAAAAGGAGCAAATGTGCATTGGTAAGAATTTCTTTACCTGGGAGTTCCCTATACCAGTGAAATCACGAAGTCCAATCCCTGTCCCTATATAAAATATATATGATGGACCAATGTGTTTGACAGACAAAACCTCAACTATAAAAATCATAGAAGGCTTTTGTTGTTATTGTTGCACAGGTTTGCACCTGTGATTTCCTCACCCTTAGGATTCCCTCCACAAAGGCTATAACTTAAAATCTTAAAAGAGTCACCTGGCATATAACCCCAGGAGGTCACTGATAAAGATGAAGTCCTTTTAGACACCAAAATATTAGTGGCAGCACTTTTGTGTTAGCGGAGTGGTCAGTGTCAGAGTACGGCAAACCAAACTGTGGTATATAGATGTAATGGAATATGACTTTGCTGTGAGAAATGACAAATATGATGAAAACTGAGAAGCATGAGAAGACTAACAGGGACTGATGCAGAGTGAAGTAAGCAGTGCCAAAAAATCCCATTATGTTCAGTTGTATCTAACTCTTCCCGACCATATTTGGGGTGGTGTTGGCAGAGATACTGGAATGATTTGTCATTTCCTTCTCCAACTCATTTTACAGATGAAGAAATTGAGGTAAATGGGGTTAAGTGACTTGACCAGGGTCGTACAACTAATAAGTGTCCGAGGTCAGATATGAACTTAGAAAGATGAGTCATCCTGACTCCAGGCCCAGCACTGCATCCACTCCACCACCTAGCTGCCCATAAAAAAGAGATGTATACACAATGCTTCCAGCAATCTAAATGGAAAGAATCACCACACACAAAACAATCAAAAGTGGCTGTTACAAAATTACAAAGAATAAACATGGCCCTAAGGAAGAGAGATGAAAAGAGACGTCCTCCACCTCCACTCTTTTATAGAGATGTGTAGTCCACAGGCATAGAGCACTGTATATATTTTCAGATTTTTCAGTGTATTAATCAGTTTTTCTAATTTTAAAAATCTCCTTATCTTCATTTTTTTCTTTTAAAAATGTCCTTTTTATATGGGATAGGATGGGGAACAGGAATGATGTAAAAGATGTAAGTAAAAATTTTATTTTTTTAAAAAAAAGGAGAGGCCTGAGGTCAGTGTATCAGAGGGAGGGCTTGAACCCAAAGCAGGTCTTCCTGACTCCAAAGCCTGTCATCTGTCCACCATGGAGAACCACTTCTCACAGCATCATTTAAGCCTTCTGTTGTAGTCAATTAGATTCCGTCAAAGCAGCATTTCTCCATTTTAAAACAAAAGACAATATTGCTCTCTGCTTTTCCCTTTAGTAAAGATAGCTTCTTCTCCAGAATAAGTACTTTGGAATTAATTTACCTTAAATGTAGTGATTGAGGCAAGTTTTCTTATTCTTCCCTAAAACAAACATGTTATCATGAACATGAAAGACCACTCACGTAATCAGTGGACGAAAATGAGGCTAGCAGCTAGATGGCACAGCGGATAGCATCCCAGGGCCTGGAGTCAGGAAGACCTGAGGTCAAATTTGACTCAGACACTAGCCAGGTGACCCAAGTCACTCACCCTATTTGCCTTAGTTTCCTCAACTAGAGAAAGAAATGGCAAACTATTCCAGTATTTTTGCCAAGAAAAATCCAATTGGGGTCATGTAGAGTCAGACACAGCTGAACAACTGGAGAACAAGACAGCAAAAGAAACTAGGGGAAGGGAGGGAAGCCAGGGTGTGCTGGAGAGTAACTTGCTTGCTGGTTGTTAAATTTTCAGTTGAGCATTTACACTTCACTAATCCACTACAAATCAGGGCTCGATTTATTGTTCAGTTGGTCGTCTAGAGTTAAGAAAGTGTTAATAATGCAGATTAAACTTAAGTGTTATAGATTAAAATTAAAAGTTCTTTGCTCCTTCTCCTTGTTAAACATTTACTGCATCGTCCTATAAATATTGCAGAAGTTCAGAAGAAGGCCCCGGGGAATGAAATCATCACCAGACTGAATCCTGATGACTACTACTACCACCACAAACACCACCACCACCACCACCATTACTACTACTACTACTACTACTACTACTACTTTAAGGTTTGCAAAATGCCTTACACCCACTATCTCATTTAAGCCTCATAACACTCCTTAGGGGACACAGGGAAGGAGGTGGGGCAGGACAGTAGTCAAGTATTTGAAGGGCTGTTATATGGAAGAAGGATAGACTTGTTCATCTTGGCCAGAGAGAACCGAATAAGGAATAATCACCGGAAGTTGCAAAGAGTCAGATTTTGGTTTGATGCAAGCAAAAACTCCCTAACAGTTGAAAGTATCCAGGAGTAGAATGGGCTACATCATGAGGAAGTGGGTTCTTCTTCCCTAGAGGTGTTATTCAGTCATTTTCAGTCCTGTCTGACTCTGTGATCCCATTTGGAGTTTTCTTGGCAGATACTAGAATGGTTTGCCATTTCTCCAGTTGAGGAAACTGAGGCAAACAGGGTTAAGGGATTTGCCCAGGGACACTCAGCTATTAAGCGTCTGAAGCCAGATTTGAACCTACGTCTTCTTGACTTCAGGCCCGGCATTCTATCCGCTGCATCACCTAGCTGCCCTGATCTCTAGAGGTACCAAAGAGCAAGTTTGGGTACCTCTATGACCACAGTATCATAGAATCATAGATTTAGAATTAAAGGGAGCTTAAAGGCAATCCAGCCCAATTCTCTCACTTTACAAATAAGTAAACTGACATGCTGAGAGCTTAAGTGACTTGCCCAGAATCACAGAGCTAATAAAAGACTGAGGCAGAAGCTGATCCCAGGAGCCATTTGTCAGGAATGTTGTAGAGAGGATTTGTGTTCTGAGACAAATAGGACTAGATGCTCTTTGTAGTCTCTTCCAACTCTGAAATTCTCTGTGTGAAAGTGTGTGTCTTGGTCTTCTGGGGAACTAGACACATAATACACTTTCTATTAATGCATCTTTAAATCTGTCTTCACTAGTATTTGTAGAATGGAGATCATCTTTCCAGAGGTAATACTCCAACCACCTTGGGGAGATAGGAAGCCTTTCCCACCCCCTCTTAAGTCTAGTGCCTTCCTTCTGTTAACTATTTTCTATGTGTCCCATATATGTTGTTGTTCAGTCGTTTTCAGTCGTGTCTAACTCAAAGATATGTACACCAAGTAGATTTGGATGGATCATTTGACTGTTCTCAGGCGACTCATCAAGCTTTGTATCAGATAAATGAAACTAAGAGTTATATCTCAGTCACTAGGATGATTCAATTATAGGCAATTATATGTATATAACTAGAAAGGGCTTTACCATCCAACAATTTTCCTTATATCTAATTTAAATATTTCAGTCTTTAACCTCACACCATTTCTTCTTGCCCTATCTGAATGGGTTTAGCACAAAGCAACTTTTGCTTTTACCTTCTGTGAGAGCTCAAAATCAGAATCCTACTCACTTTTTTTCTCCCTGAACCACATGCATTGTGCAATCAGAGAGGGAGAGAGAGAGATGTTTTTTCTCCATCTTCACATCCAAACTTCAAACAGAAAGTAGCTTTATTAAAAGACTGACCAGATGCAGATATATATATATATATACATATATATATATACATATACATATATATATCTGGGAGTTGTCCTGGTTTCTTTTTAAATTAGGCAATGGCTATATATCTTGACTTGCACACAAGAGATTTGTGGTAAAAACACGTTTGTTTCATGTAATTGCTTTTCTTTTAATCCCAACCTTAATGTATATCATTCTTGATGCATAGCCTCAAATGGGCTTTGAACTAGGTAATTTCTAATTTTAAATAATGGAAAAAAAAGTCTCAGTTTACTTTATAGCTTGCACCAGGATGCTGGGGGCCAAAGGGGCAGCACCAATATAGTTGTTTACCTTTCACCTTGGAACAAGCAGGTAAAAATATTAACAGGGTGTAATTAGTAAGAGGGGACATGAAGTTAAAACATATATCGTCAGAACATCTTCAGTGCGTTTGTGAGCCTTGATTTTTAAGGCAGTGTTTAAAATAAAAAACCATCACTAGGACAGAAAAATAGCTATACTTATATCACAGCACACTGAGTTGCAAACCTTTTAATGAAAGGCATAATTCTTAGGCTGTCTGCATCATACTATATTCTCATGCAAAACACTTTAATGTGTCCTGTAAATTATCTTGGACTTCCTTAGTATGTATTGCATTTTTTAATCATAGGTGCGCAGTTCCATCTTCTACTTTGGATGCAGGAGCTCACTGTTTAAGACTTCAAGATGAACTCCCTCCTTACCTCTCTCCCTTCCTAGAAGGGGAGATCAAGAAGGCAAGCCTGTGCATTCTTAGCAGCTTATTGTACTTTAGCAAATGCTAAATAGAAAGTTGAGCACAACTAGTCCCTTAAACAGCATGATGGTGCTCAGCCATAACCGAGTCATCACAAGTGGCATCATCTCCATCTCTCACATTGTACATCCTGGGGCCAGACCCTGGGCAGCCAATTTGCCCTCATTTCTCCCCTTCCGTGGAAGAACATTTCAGAACAGCTAAGACAACCTTAACTGCAGCTGGAGGGGGCAGTGGAAAGAGTGCTGGGCCTGGAGTCAGGAAGACCTACGTTCAAATCTACCTCAGAAGCTTGTTAGCTGTGTGACCCTGGGCAAGTCACTTAACCATGTATGCTTCAGTTTCTTCTTCTGTAAAATGAACTGGAGATGAAAATGGCAAACATCTCCAGTATCTTTGTCAAGAAAACCCCAAATGGTGTCATAAAGATTTGGACACGACTGAAATAACTGAATAAGAGCAACATGTGTCGTGCATTTGACTAGGTGCAAGAAGATACAAAAAAAGGCCAAACAGCTTTAAATGACTTGCTGAAGGTCAAATGCCAGCAAATGACAGTGCCACCAACACTCAGATCCAGGTTTTCTTTCAATTGAGACAAAGTATATTTTTCACTACTACACATGATTCTTGTGTCTCTAGCTTTTTGGTTTTCTGCCATCCTCTCCCCTCCAAATCAGGCTCTGTCTTCTCCCTCCACTATAATATTATATTCCTAGCTCTGATACTTAGTAGTTGTATAACCCTGGACAAGGCATTTGTTTTTTCTGAGCATCAGTTTCCTCATCTATGGAATGGGTGTAATTATGTTTGTACTACATAACCTTATTCATTTATGAGGAAAGTACTTTGTTAACCTTCAAGTACCACAGAAATTAAACTTTTGTGGTTATTTCCATTGTTACTCCTAGTTCAGCTGTTTTATTGCCTCCATCTGGTTTTCTTCTTATACAAGGGATATAACAAAAGGGTCTATCCAGGACTCTCACTCAAAATACCCTTTCATCACTCAATCTTATTTGATCTTTGTGCAATCAAAAACATGGCTGTAGAAGGAGGAAAGATGGGGAATGGCTTCCTAGGGTTTTTATCATTCATTGCATGGAAAGGACTAAAATTTATCACATTATGTGTCAAGGAAGATACAAAGTTCAGACAAAACTTGGTTCGCACCTTCACGAAACTTACAGTCTGGATGGTCATGGGGCAGATAAAACACAAGCACAGATAACTATAATCTACATTATCTTAAGTGCATTCCAGAGTTGCAGAATACCATACTATGTGAAGTTCCAGGGTGAAGGCTGCTACTGACCAAGGAAATCAGAGAAGGGCTGCATGGAGCTAGTGACCTTTGAAGGATTTAAAAGATAAGCAGGAATCCAAAAGGCAAAGAGAAGGGAGGACACTCTAGGAATGTTGTTGTTGTTCAGTTGTGTCTGACTCTTCATGACTACATACTGTCCATGGACTTTTCTTGGCAAAGATATTAGAGGGTCTGCCATTTGCTTCTCCAATGGACTATTCTAGGAGCAGGATGATAGAATTTAAAGCTGGAATGAATACAGAAAACAGCATAACAAAGGCTTGGAAACAGGACTGTGTAAATACAAGTTTGAAGGGAAGAAAAGAGTACAGTTTGGCTGCAGCGTAGCATACATGGAAAAGAATAATAAATGGCTGAAAAGGCAGGGTAGCACTAGACTGAATGACTCGATGCCAGGGAAGGATGTGAACTTTACTCACTAGGCAATAGGAAACTACTGAAGATTTTTGAGCAAAAGAGCAGCAAAAGCAGACCTACGACCAAGGAAGATTTTTCTGATGATGGTAATGGACTATGTGCTGGACAGGAGAGGAAGGGCCTGTTGCATTATTTCGGGTGGGTCTTTATAATGTACTAGCTCAGTGGCAGGGGTATAAGAGATTAGGAGATGAGTAGAAGAGGTATTGAGGGGAGGGAACCAATGAGACCAGGTCACTGGTTTAATATGAGAGATGATGAAGAAGGAAAGGTCAGAGATGGTTTAAAACAATACAAACAATTCTGTTAAAAAGGAAAAGACCCTGAAGGTGCCCAGTATGGTGGATTTTTCAAATGCAAACACTGTTGCCATAGAAAATTAAATTTTACCTTAAATCAGGGACTGCTTATCTGGAGTCCATAAGCTTTTAAAAACATACATATTTTGATAAGTCTATTTAAAAAAAAAATCAACCCTGCTTTTCTTTGTAATCCTGTGCATTTAAAAAACATTATTCTCAGAAGTGATTCACAAGCGTCACCAGATTGCCAAAGGAGTCCATATAAAACACCCCTTACCTTAAGTTAAAGAAATAAAAACGAGAAAATCACTATCAGTTCTCTCTGCATAAATATAAGAGCCCTAGGTTCCCCCCCCCCCCACCAAGGGAATTCCTTTGGAATTTACCTGTACCGTTTACATTTACCTGGAGTCTACTATTAGGACCTACTAAATATAAATTGAATGGGGTTCCGCTGGTAGAAATAATGAAATTGGGAGAAGGAACAGGTTTAAGGGGAAAGATATTTGACATGCCCCTTCTGGTGGAAATGCCAGGAGCTTTGGTGGATCCCTGGGATGAGATTCTTTCCAAGTATATTTTGGGCCTTTCCATATCCCCTAACTACATCACTTATACAGTCAGCCCTGCTCTGGTACCACCCTGCTGCGTTCCATGCCTCATGCACTGCCCGGCTCCCCATTTCGTGATTCTACTCTCTTCGTGCCCCTGCTTCTCAGGCTGCGAGTTCCTTATTTTGCTCTTTCTGCAGCGTTCCACACAGGCCCTAGGGCTTGCAGAAAGGGAGGGAGTCCTGTTTAACATATATCACTCCTCCCCCTCTTCTAGTTCGCTACCATTTGGGGGACTGCGGCGGGGGAGGCAACAATTGTACAGAAGTCTCTGGGTATCTTCAAAGCCAGGTGAAGAAGGGTAAAGAGCGGGGAATAGAGAGATTTTCTAAAATGATAAAGACAGGCAGAACTTCAGAGACTCACTAATGACTAGCAGGGCGACCCATGGCCCATTACTGAATTTTGCATCGGCGGACCCCTGGTGTAAGCAAGAGATACATTTATCACTTTCCTTCGTGTTCCTTTTTAATGTTACTGCTATCAGACTGTGTAGGAGCTGTGGGTTGAGACACCATTGGAACACCAATAGACAGATGAACAAACAAATATGATAAAATGCTAGGATACAACCACACCACAACATGTACTTTTTCATGTTTTTTGACAAGGGTAATGTAGTTTTAATTACTAATGATGTGTACTGCCTGCTAGCAAATGTCTTATACTTTGTAAACCTAAGTACAATATGACCATTTAGGATTTGTCCATTAAACCTTTCCTGAGAAACAAGGGTGAGATTGGTTATTGGCTGTTTGGCAGCCGGGGGAAGGGGACGAGTGAGTTTGTAAATTAACAGAGAGGCATTATTAATAACCTTCTCCTGTAGAAATAATGTCCTTTGAAAATTAGACGCTGGATGGGGGTGGACTTTTTAATGTTCTTATTTAATTGGAAAATTACTCTTTCAAAATTAGTTAATTCAGAGAAACCCATAATATTCAGACTAGTCTTGAAATGAATGACTTATTGTGTGACTGCTGGTTGGGGAAATCTAGCTTCCTTCTCAAGGTCAAAAAAAGAAGGAAATGCATAAAATGTCTGCGTGTGCTCAGGTGCATTCGAAAGAGAAAGACAATGGCTTCACCTTATTTATGTTGGTAACTTCCAGCACTCAGTGCTTCTATTGACGTGGTTTTGGGTCCATAACTAATCATGAACAATTATCAATACGCATTCTAAAAACCCGTCTTCCTCCGCTGCTGCCACAGTGTGGAATTATACAAATCATTCCGTTGGAAAGAAAAGACCCTGAAGCTCTCTGGTATATCGAATTTTTCAAAAGGAAACAATGTGTTTGTGTGTGAGAGAGAGATGAAATGATTGCCATGGAAAATTAAGTCGTACCTTCAATGAAAGAAGTGAAAAATTCACCATCAAGTCTCTCTGCATAAATAAAGGAGTTTTACATGCCCCACCCCCCTCCTCACCCCTGCAAAAGAAATTCTTCTCTGATCTCCAGGCCCCAGTTTATAGTGTGTGGCAAATATCCTTGCATGTGTGTGCATATGTTTGTGTTTATTAATACATGAACAGTGATTATTCTCTGGCCCTGATTCAGGTGCAGAGATCTGGCCTGGCCCGACCTGGTTCAGAAATATCAAGTGCTATTAGGCATACAAAGATCCCATCCCCCAACTCATCTTAATCCACTCCGATGCGGAAAAGGACTTGCAAATCTGAATAATGGAGAAAGGATAGTGTAACAAAAACAAACAAATACACAAACAAAAAGCCTGGGTGAAAGAATTTCTTAAGGAAACAATCCAATCATTTTCAAGGACAGTGCACAATTATAATTTGTTTCAATGTGTTGCTATTGAGTGCCATAAATGAAAACATAAATAGGTGATAAGAAGAACAATTTACCCAAAAAGGCAGCGTGGATTAGTGGATCCAGGGGTCACCCCTGGAGGCAAGGAAGCCCTGGATTCCTCCCAGACACACCCTCGCTTTGTGACAATGGGAAAATCACTTATCAATGACTCCAAGCACAACTATGTCAGTAAAGGGAATTTTCAACACCAATGAAAACAGGTTTGAAACCATTAAATAATATCTAAACCATTACTCTCCTGAGTAGGCCTACGTTAAATACTAATGCTTCATAATGGAAATCAGCCTACCAATAAACATTTATTAAACAACAATTATACGCAAGGCACTGTACTAGGTGCTGAGGATATAAAACCCACAATGGAACAATCTCTTTCCTCAAGTATCTTATCTTTTATCAGAGCAAAGCTGTGTTTAACATATGCAGGTTCATTACTGTGGCAACAGCCTAGTAGAAAAAGAGAAGAAGGAGAAGGAAATGGTTTTGCAGTCAGTGGACCTGGGTTCAAATTCTGCCTTTGCTACTTATCTCTGACCAAGAGGTCAAGTCTGTAAATTTCTGTGGGCCTCAGTTTCTTCACTTGCAAAAAGAGAAGTATGGAATGGATGATCTCTAAAGACCCTTCCAGGTCTAAATCTGAAGAAGAGATCATAGAATAATAGATTTTGAACTCAAAGAGTAAGAGTTATTTTTTTCTTTTGTGTCCTCAGCACCCAGCACTTTGCTGGGTATGCAGCAAGCACTTAATAAATGCTTGTTGTCTGACAAATCGATTGATCTGGCTCAGCCCCTGCATTTTATAGACAATAGCCTCAGAGGCTAAATTTTTGTTTTGACAAAGTTATTAATTGTAGATCAGCTTTTACTTATGAGTAAGACTAAAAATTGAGAAAAAAAGGAAGAATTAACAAGGTTTTATTGACTAGCACATATAAGGTCCTTTATCATGGAAATATACTTTACAATAGTAACATAAAAGCAAGGAAAATGATAGCAGCTACCTCCCATGGTTGTTGTGAGGATCAAACAAGGTAATAACTATGAAGAGCTTAGCACAGTGCCTGGCACATGGTAAGTGCTACATAAAGGTTAGTTATTATTATGATGATCATCATTATTACTGTGCTATCGCCTCTCCCTCCCCTCACTGCCGCCATAGTGTGTATGTTTCAATAGCCTTTTAAATGTATTTATAACCTCCCCATTCCTTGCTTTCCATCCAGCTATGAGTGCAGAAGCTGGCACATGGCACATGCCCATGAGGCACTCCCTCCTCTCCACCCCTCCACCATCTAGCTGCACAGACACGTTTTTTACTTTGTAGAGAGACAAGTGATCTTTCCAAATCCTTGAAAGGGAAAAGGATCACACTGTAAATGCAGCAATATGCAGGGCTAGCTCATGGCAAATCCACCACATGGTGCGGCACCTCCATTCTCTTATGTCCATTCACCCTGTATGGTACACTCAGCCCACCAAGAGCCCCCCAGGGATTTAGGGATGTGCACCACATTGTTTCAACCATCCTGCTTTCACCCGGCCCTGTGCTCTGGACCTTTTACTGCCCTTTGCTTCTGATAAAGTCTGACCTCAGCTAGATGGAAACTACCTGGTAAGTTAAGTCATGTCAAAGTGTTATTGATAAATAACAGCTCAATGTTTCCAGGCCATGGGGTATTTTCTTTTAAGCAGGAGATAATACTTAATCCAAAGGAATTATGCTCTAATACTGTAATTTTGAGTCATCAATAGCAGGCCTGTGGGAATTGGGAGGTGGGGGTCAGGGGAGCTTCCTGATGATACTTAAATAAGAATACCAGACACTTAGCGTTTTATAGTTTTTGAAGCACTTTTGTATACATTATCTCACTTGGTCCTAACAAATGCTCTGTCAGATAGTTATTCCTTGGACAAATATTTACTGTAGTTGAACAAGGTACTATGCTAGATAGTGTAGAAGCAGGGGTGGGGAACCTGAGGCCTCCAGGCCCCGGGTGTGGCCCTCTAGGTCCTCAAGTGGGGCCCTTTGCCTGAATCTAAACTTCACAGAACAAATCCCCTTAATAAAAAGATTTGTTCTGTAAAACTTGGCCTCAGTCAAAAGGCCATGCCCAAGGACCTAGAAGGCACATGTGGTCTCGAGGCTGCAGGTTTCCACCCCAACAGAGAATTATGAGGCATGATCAATTCTTTTATGGCAAATATTACTACCCCCATTTTACAGACAAAGAAAATGAGATTGAGAGCCTTCCCCAAGGTTGCATGGGTAGTCCAGGGTGGGTCAGGAGACCTAGTAACAAGCCTCATTCCCTGCTGCCCCATAACATAAGGTCTGAAACTATATCCAGAACCAGCGGGGTAGGGGGAGGGGGAAGAAGGGAATAAGCATTTATATAGAGTCTCCTATGGGCCAGGCATTGTGCTAAAGTGCTCCTTTTACAAATTTTATCTCATATGATCCTCACCACAATCCTGCAGGGTAGGTGCTGTTATTATCTTCATTTTCCAGTCAAGCACACTGAAGCAGACAGAGGTCAGATGACTTGCCCAGGGTCACACGGCTAGTAAGTGTCTGAGGCCAGATTTGAACTCAGGAAGATGAGTCTTCTTGCCTCCAGGCCCAGCACTCTATGCACTATGGCGCCACCTAGCTGCTCTTAGCTAGTGTAACAAGTTCTCGACTTGGCATCAGCAGAGTTCTTGGTTCAAATTTCGTATCAGTAGCTTAGGAGCTGACTGCTTATGAATTAGTCACTTAATTTTTCTGAGCCTCACTTTCTTCAAATGTAGCTACTTCTCTGAGATCAAATAAGATAATTTATGTAAAGAACTTTGTGAACCATAAAGTGTTATATAAATGTCAGGTATAATTATTACATAGTCTACCTGGGAATGAGGCCAGCCCTGGTACTGCATAGAGGGACTCTCTATCATCTCCCTGACATTATTCCCTCTGTACAACAATGCAAGTAGAGGAGGCTTCTGAAAAAGGTAGACTGTCACAGGAAAATGTCTCAGGAGGCTTCATATGACTAGGCTGGTGCTGAGCCTCACAATTCTTGAATCATAGAACTTTCAGGCTAAAAAAGACCTACAAGATGATCTAGTTCAACCCCTTGTTTTACAGATAAGGAAACTGAGAGATGAATTGGCCTTCCCAATGTCTATTACACAGTCGTTATTGTTATGTTTGTCCTTGGTTCTCGAAGAGGACCATGACATCAGGAAGATGATGAGCAGCTGACTTTGATTTGAGTGAGGCAGCGTTGGGCAGGGTCACCAGCCTCACTTTCTCCTCCAGAGCCATCTGGGTCTATTCATCAGGATGACTGGAGATGGCCCAGGATGCAATGGAAGACCCTGGCCCTTTTAGGCTAATTAATTAATTAATGCCTCACTTAATTGTACAGTTAATGGCTAGACCAAGTCTATAACCTGGGATTCTTGACTTCTAATCCACTACTCTTTCCAGTGCCTTACACTGTAAAACTTAGTAATACCACAATTATAGCTATGATGTAGTCTTGAGATTCCCCACTTGAAATTCCAATTTGTCCTACTTTTTTTCTTAATTACTTGAATCTTTGATCTGCTCTTGCTTTGGCATGGAGACATGGCCATCATATACTGGCCTGGTGACATGTGAGGAAACCTGTATCCAACCAGGAGTCATATGAATAGAGAATCTGATCAGTGGTATGATAGATAAAATATTTCTTAAGAATGTACTATGTGCCAAGAACTGTGTTAAGTGCTAAGAAAACAAACAGGCAGAAAGACAGTCCATGGTCCCAAAGAGTTTGCATTTGAATAAGTAAAGATAACATATAAAGGAAGGCTGACAAAGCAGAGGGGCATACCACTAGCAAGGATGGGGAAAAGTCCAGGAGGGAAGAGTGGAATCAGGAGTGAAATGTACATGGCTAGGTCGTCTCAAGAAATGGTGATCTGAGCCAGAGACTCACCAGTTGGAAAAGAGGACCACGTGATAGAGGCATCTCCAGGGTGGGAAAGCTGCTCCTGGCCGCTGGGACATAGAGCAGTCTGGAGAATGAAGAATGTAGAGTTACTCAAACATTTGGCCATAATGGGCTTTCGTATTTGCTGTGCCCCTAAGCATATAATTCCAGTACTTCTCCTGTTGCCCACTGTGAACATCAACTAGTGTTGTCTGCCTTCAAGCCCTCTCCTACCTTGACTAAATTCAGAATTCCTGAGAAGCACAAGGGTGGCTGGAGCAGACCCATCATCTCATTGGAAGCATGTCCATTTACATTGGGAAGTGAAAGGTGGTCCGAATCCCAACCAGCTCCCAAGGTAGACGACTCATCTACACCAATAAACAGGTGAGGTTCAAGAGTCTTGGTCCCTTTGTGGCAGCACTGTCTCTAGAACTCTGAAGCTGGTGAGATTTCATAGACTCTAAAAATGTCAGAGCTGGAAGAATGAATTAGTTTATAAGAGAATTTTCTTCCTGACAATCAGCTGAGTCATAGGCTTACATAGCATATTTCATTAAGGTATGCACCTAGGGAATTTTATTTAAGGTGAACTTTTATTGAAAACTGAATTACAAAGGGCCTGAATTATAAAGGAACCTAAAATTTTACTAAAGTTAAAAAAATTAATTTACTAAATAAATTTACTAAATAAATAAATTTACTAAAGTTAAAAAAATTAATTAAACTTAACATTATAAACTTAAAAAAACCCACAAAATTAAAAATAATTGGTGGGGGTGGATATCCTGGTGTCCAGGGCACTCTCAACATTCTTTCTATGCACAGCTATGCTGGGAACAGTTTTTAATAAAAGAAAGGGAAAAGACAGTATGAATATAATAATAACTCAAACATATATATTGTTTACAAATCTATGTAGTTCTTTATTCAAATCAGTCCTGTAGGGTAAGTGGTGCATATCGTTATCCCCATTTTACAGATAAGAAAATTGACACCCAAAGAAATAAAAAGACTTGTCCAGAATCACATAGTTAAGGACTAGAACCAGTGTACTTCCTCTACACCAGTGGTGACAAACTCAAATAGAAATAGGGACCACTAAACTGCACATAAGTATCTCTGCAGGCTACATATTGACTTAGAAAACCATGTATTAACATTATCTATGTTCTATTGTATTTTTGTTTATTTTGTTAAATATTTCCCAATTACATTTAAGTCTGGTTTAAGCTGCACTCAGGAGTGTTGGGGCAGTATTTCTGACACCTCTGCTCTTCTACACCATTCTGTTATCTTCAGCAGCCTCCCACCAGCTTCCTTTTCAATTTTCTCCCATGTCAGTTATTCCTTCCCCAGATTTGACAGCCAATAGAATGTAAGCTCTTTGAAGGCAAGGAATGTTCCATATCTGTCTTTTTATCTCCAGTGCCTAGAATAGAGCTTGGCACATAGAAGCCACTTAAAATTTTTATCTCATTGAACTGCATTTCCTTCATTTTTGTTAGCCAAGTATCACACCAGAAAAAAAATGATGAAACATTTTTCCTATTGTGACATTTAAAAAGGTTCAAGAGACATAATCTCTGAGTAATTTAATCATTTTATTAATAATGCCAGCATGTTTATTAATAAAAGGATGATCATTTTTCTGTCTCTCTTTAGACCAAAGATAATGATGGAGGTGGGCTTACAGCTTATATGTTCACTGGAAGAGAAATGTTTCTTAGGGTGGCAATCAACTCTGATTGGATTAACAATGAGAGAATGAATATTACAATGAGGGGTGGAACCTATTCAAATAAGCTCAGCCTCAAAATTCAAATTCAAATAAACTGACTATGTCATTTACCTCTAAGTTACTCCCAGTCTTGGGCAATCTGTTCTAAGTATTTATCCCCACTCAAACATGAGTGGAGCACAATGGCTTCCCCACCGAGGCTGGGCTAGTCCAATCTTATTGTCAGTAATATTCTTCAAGAGACTGAACTTTCAAAATCAGGACTTTAGAAAAAAGAGACAACTCTGGACCTCCCCAAATCACTGCTTATCAATAGCCACTTCTCTCACCATATTCACTGGATTTCTACACATACTCATTTACAGCTTGATTTATTTGGCACAGGATCTATTTGGGATCCAAGGGCAAGTTTCACCCTATGTGAGGCTCTAAGTCAGGAGAGTAACCCCTTTTTTTCTAATTACCTAAGAAGAGTCCTCATCATACTGCTCTTTGTTTTGAGTGGTTCACCTTTCAGGAAGTTGTTCATCTTTCATGGAAGATGTCTAGCAAGTTCATCTCTGTGTTTGGAGACCAGATCCTTCCTTCCTCTCATTTATTCCAATTCACAAACGGACTGCATGAATTAGCTTGAATTGGTCAAGATTTTCTCCTATGGAAACTTTATTATGAAGTTAGCCCCTCTAATTTTCCTCGAGGTTAGCTGTGCCCCCTTCATTCTTCTTGTGTATCTCCATGATTTCCTCAAGGAGCTCCCTTTCCAAGTAACCAACTCTCTTTCTCTGCATGATCTGTTCTGGCTCATATAACAGGAAACATTCTCTCCTGTGTAAAATTGGGAGCCAAAGCTTATAGAGTGGGAGATAGAATAAAAGCCACGAGCCTCAGCATCAGAGTCAGCCTTAGGGTCTAATGGCCTCCTAAAATGGGTAGAAGATGCCAAGTGCTAAGCACACTAGCCCGCCCCTGGATGACTCCCTCTCTTCTTGGAATTCCACTATGAAAGCTTCCTTCTTTTTTGGCATGAAGGTTGGGCTACCCTTCTTCCCTCCCACTTGGGATCAGAAGGGCTTAGGTTCAAATTCTGCCTGAGATATGAAACCCTGGGCAAGTCACTTAAACCTCCCTGTTTCTCACTTTGTTTATTTGAAAAAATTAAGAGATTGGACTCAATGTCCTCTAAGATTTCTTTCAACTCCCAACTTACCGTTCTGTGATTCTATAAAGTGCTGTTTTCCTAAGGGAGGTGCGGTGTCCTACTATTAGATTACGTAGTTCAATGAAACAACCTCCTATCTAAATTATCTTTGTGTCCCACAGGGCCTATCACGGTATCTTATTTGTCACATGCTTAAGAAACGTTGAATTAAGATTGGGCTTGGTGGCCCATAGGTATAAGCCTCGCTACCAGGGAGGCTGAGGCTAGGGAATCTTTTGAGCGCAGAATTTTTGAGATGCTGTGGGCTAGTCAGGTGACTGCACTAAGTCCAACATCAATGTGGAGGCAAGGAAGGAGGATGGGTCATTAGGTTGCATAGGGAGAAGCAAATTAACTCAGGTAAGAAAGTAGAGGAGATAAATGATCAGACTAAGCCTATGAGTAGCTGAGGAGCTCCTGTAGTTCTAGCAAAAGGAAATACATAAAGACAGACAGAGACAGAGAGACAGAAAGATGAATGAACAAGCAAATGAATGAACAAACCAGTGACCGCATAAATACATAGACAAATAGATGAATTCAGCTGTTCGGGTTGTGTCTGACTCTTCATGACCTGTTTTTGGGGGGTTTTCTTGGCAGAGATACTGGAGTGGTTTGTTCTTCCCTTCTGTAGTTCATTTTACAGATGAGGAAACTGAGGCAATTAGGGTTAAGTGCCTTGCCGAGAGTCACACAAGTAGCAAATGTCTGAAGCCAGATTTGAAGTCAGGAAGATAAGTCTTCCTAACTCAAGGCCCACACTCTATCCATTGTGTCACCTAAAAATTTGAATTAGATGAAGGCTGAATTCATTAATGTTGTAGTAGGGGATTATTTGAAGTCCAGAAGAAAGCAAGAATACGTTCCAGACTGAGTAAGGAAGAAACAGAGGTTAGGAGGAAGGCAAAGGAGAAGGGCACTAAAAGCAGAGGAAAAAAACCAAAGGCAGACTTTGTCTGGTTCATCACGTCTCTTAGGGCTAGATTTATTCAAGAAGAATGATTCTAATGAATCAGGAATAATGAGGCTCCTCCCTCATCATCCCAACCCTCCTAACACCCACGGTGCTCTGCTGCATTGCAACCTCACTTTAATCATCCTCAAATTCTCCACACAGAGAATAGTCCAAGAGATTCACAGTTTACATTTGTGCCCACACTTTCCCATTTCATTTGTACATGGCAAATGACAGAATCATGTAAATTGGACGGTATCACAAAAAAAACAAGATGCATCAAGTTCCATAGCCTTCAGTTATCTTCATTCATTAAATAGAGTTTTTTTTAAAATGAGAACAGTATCAGGTAATGTGACACAGTATTTTAAAATAGCATTTATCTTTGTTGACCAAATAGTGAATAATGAGAAAACACCAAATGTTCCTTTTCCAGAAATGACTGTAAATTATTTCCAATGCATTCGAATGGTATAACAGAAAGGAAAACAGGAGTTTTCTAGAGTTTCTGTAATGTTAATTGCTGCAATAACTTTAAAATGACACAAAATGATAAAGTCAGAGTTGCCTCAGTGTGCCAACATATGCCTGGGTTACCATTCTGGTTCTGCTCCTTAGTATTCATGTTCTTCTATTTGACCTTGGGCACCCATTAGATACAGGTGCATGTTCTAAAAAAAAAAAACAAATTTGCCACTGCAATATGTGCTCAGGGCTTAGGCTTCCCATATTATTTTGGTATTAGAAGGATCCAAAGACACTTATTTCTGAGACAATGGTGCTTTTAATTCATTCAAGTTTTAATACCCTCTCACGAGGAAGATTAAAAAAGATTACCATATGCCCGGACACATAAGTAAGGCTTTATAAGACGAAAAATACCTCTCCCCAAATTAGGCTCAGTCTAGGCAGCAAGATTTTTGCTTTTACTAACCCCTAGCTTGATCATCAGGAAAGGATGATGGCTCCCACTTCACATAAGCCACTAATCCAGGAACAAAGAACTTCTGGGCTCCCTCTCCCCAACCTGGGGGAGATAATTGACCCAAGATTGGATGAGCAGAGTTTACCTGACTGGAGGTGAGTACTTTCAACATGCCTTACCCCTCTAAGAGCATCAAGATAAAAGACTAGACTAGTTCTGTAGCACCCCTCCCACTTCCTTTTATCCCCCATCCAGGTATACCAGTCTTGTCCCTGCACTGATCCTATCCCACGCTATCCTACATTTTCTCTTTTTCCTTTGGTATCCTTGTTAACAAACGACTCTTCATATTAGGCTCATGCCCTCCCCTCCAAAATTTCTATGTATTTGTTTTATATTTATTTATATGTGTATATATTGTTTCCCCACTCCCAACATAAGATAAGCTCCTTGAGGGCAGGGACTGTTTCTTTTGTCTTTGTGTCTCCAGTGCACAGTAACTGGCACATAACATTCTTTTATAAATATATGGTGAATTGAATTGAACTTAATTAGCTGAGTTTTCCCTACTCCAGTTCCTTCTTGCTACACCGACAAACAACTCACCCTCCATTACATTATATTTTGACATTGTCAGTTTCTGGCTGCATGGAATGGTTCATTTAATGTTGGTTGATAAATACAGCAAGAAAAAAAAGGGATAGAGACAAAATGCTCCAAACATCTTAACCTGCTCACTGTTAAGACAAATATGATTAGAGATTTTGGAAGCTGCAGCTAGATTTAGAATTCAAGAAGGACTGAACATTTATGGGACACCATATGTTGTTGGGCATAATAGGACTTAGTATATAACCTGACCTGCATAAAATTTTTCTGCATAAAAATTCAGATTTTGAATCAATCAATCAACAATGCTCTCTAGTCACACTCATTCTGAGAGTATTAAATAAAGCATTTCCATTTGCATGATGGAGGGAAAGGGGAAATAAAGATCTTTTGTGTTATCGTTTGAACACAATATTCTAGGAAAGGTTTATGAAACCACTTTCTCTGTATTTCTTTCTGCATCAGGCCCATTTTCTTCTTAACATCTCACACAATTTGTGACAACCTAGTAATTTTGCAAAGACCCTTGTTGCTGCTGAATGAAGATTTATTTTATTCATTTTTTCTCCTTTCAAATGCATCAGAAAGCCAGTATTATTGAGTCCAGCATTTTGCTTTTGGGTATCTTATCTATAAAAGGATGACTTTATCCATCAGAACAGCTTTCATTTTCTAGTTCTGGTAGTCTCTTATCAGGTCAAGAACAGAGTCTCAGGGCATTATTCCAAGTGGGGCTATAAGGATCCAGCTCACAACAGATATAATGAGAGAGCTTGAAAGTCAGAGCATCTGGGATCCCATTCTGGCTATGCTTCTCACTACTCATGTGAGCTTATTTATTACCCATTTGACCTTTAGCAAGTCTCTTCACCCAGTTTCCTTATTTGTAATATGTAAACACTAGAAATAAATGCATATCGAAAATAAAACAATCCCTGCCTTCAAAGAGCTTACATTTTATAGGAATAATAAAGCATGGACACAGACAAATAAATACAAAATGTGCAGCTAGGTGGCACAGTGGATAGAGCACTGGGCTTGGAATCAGGAAGACTCATCTTCCTGAGTTCAAATCTGGCCTCAGACACTTAGTAGCTATGTGACCCTGGGCAAGTCACTTAACCCTGTTTGCCTCAGTTTCCCATCTGTGAAATGAGCCTGAGAAGGAAATGGCAAACCACTCCAGTATCTTTGGGAAGAAACCCCAAAGTGTCACAAAGAGTTGGACATGACTAAAATGACCAAATCACAAAGAAAGTAACTCCAAATTAATTTCAGGATAGGAAAAAGCACTAGCATCTAAAATATCAGGAAAGACCTCCTGAAGGAGATGGCACCTGACCTCAACCTGGAAGGAAACAAAGAATTCAAAGAAGCAAAGGTAAGGAGGAAATGAACTTGGATGGAAGGTGGGAAATGAAATGTCGTATATGGGAAATGCAGGTGGGTTAGTTTGGCTGGAGTATAGAGTAGGAGGAAACTGTGAGGGGAAAAAAGAAAAAAGCAAGTTGTTTTGCCCTGTAGAACTGGAATAGGAAAATCAAATTTAATCAAGTTGAATCCAAAATTCAGTTTCTGTTGGGATGATATTCTAGGTTATTGACAGCATCACAGCATGTACGACATTCCCAAATGGGATGCAGGCTTAAGGACTGATCTTTGCTTATGAGAGGAAAAAGGCTTGGATGACTGGTGGTGCCAAATAAAGATAAAGGCAACTTTATCAGGCTGCTCTCAAGTCAGTACTGCCACTGCCTACATCTCGTGATGAATTACATTGATCATGTAGGTTACGGGACCCCAGTCAGTATCAAAGGGAAGACATGTTTTGACATTGTGAGTTTCTGAAAGTGTCATACGATACCACATTGATTACACTTGATAGCTTATATAATGTCTTTATAAATTAAACAAAGTAGGGAAACACAATGAGATAGTCAAAAGGTTCCAAAGATTTTAACTTGAAGTCTATCACTCTAATCAAAGTAGGGCCAACAGTTCTGCCATTCAAATCTTTTGCTAAATATGCTCATCAGAGAAGGTTAGATGCTTAGAATTACAAGTCTATCATACGTATTAATCAGAAATAGTCATAAACCCTCAAGGGAGAAATAGTTTTTAAAATCTGTTTATTTAGTTTTTGTTGTTCAGTTGTTTCAGGCATGCCCGGCTCTTCATGACCCCATTTTTAGGATTTTCTTGGCGAAGATACAGGAGGGGTTTGCCATTTCCTGTTCCAGCTTATTTTACAGATGAGGAAACTGAGGCACAGGGGGGTAAGTGACTTGCCTAGGGTCACACAGCTAGTAACTGTTTGATGGCAGATTTGAACTCAGGAAGATGAGTCTTCCTGACTCCAGGCCTTTACTACCTAGCTTCACAGATGGAAGGGAGCTCTGAGGCCATTTAGTTCCACCCCTTTGTTTTACAGATGAGAAAATTGAAGCCCAAGGAGGGCTACTGACTTGTCCAAAGTCACACAGGTAAGAAATATGAGGAAGATTTGAACAGAAGCCTTCTGACTCCTGGGTCAGTGTTCCTTCCACTGTAACCGCCCCCCCCC
>CM053622.1:627110027-627130450 GCA_028646595.1 Phalanger gymnotis | reverse complement strand
CATCTTGGCTCCGCCCCTCAGGTGGCAAATCTTAACATGCTGTAATTGGATTTGGAATCTTTCAGTTAATCTGTTGTACTGCCACATATATAGAACTCTATCTTCCAGGAGTTAAAATTCAGGTTGGCACTTAGTATCAATTGGTTTGTAATGTCTGAGTAGATTAGAAAGAAAGTTTCATGAAAATAATTGCTCTAAATAGTTTAATCTATCAGATAATCAACAAATAATGTTGAGTATCTATTTGTGTGTAAAGAACTATACTAGTTACTGTGAGGGATACAATGAAACATCTTCAAAAATGGTTGCTTCACTTGAGTAGAGTCTATTAGAATTGTGCCATATACATACAAAATTAACTAAACACAAGGCAAGTTATAAGTGCCAAATAATCCTATGCTCCCTTGTAATTGAATCCAAAAATTTGTGCTATATGATTGCAAAGAGACAGAAAGAGATTGCAATGGATTGGGTTGGTCAGGAAAGGCTTCCTGGAGGAGGCAAGATTTGAGCTGAGCCTTGAAGGATGTCTAAGATTCGGACACATGTAGAAGGTTAACAAAGGATTTTTTTCTTTTTTAATTAAACTTTATTTTCAATCCACATTTTTTCCATCCCATTTTTCTCTTATTAAGAAAGCAATAAAAGTAAAACTCTTGCTACAAACATGTATAATCAAGCAAAACAAAGTCTTACATTAACTATGTCATACTTGTTATGTTGTATTATATTATATCTGAATTCTGAGTCAATCACCTCTTTATCAGGAAGCGGGCAATGTATTTCTTCTTGAGTCCTTTGGAATTGCAGGTGATCATTCTGTAGATCAGATTACTAAGACATTCAAAGTCGTTTGTGATCACAATATTATTGTTATTGTATTAATTGTTTTCCTGAGAAAATATTTGTAAAAAAAAACTCTTAGCACAATGCCTGGCACATAGTAGGCACTGTATAAATGCTTATTCCCTTCCTTTCTCTCCTGGCCTTGCTCACTTCACTCTCCATCAGTTCATATAAGTCTTCCCATATTTCTCTGAAACTATCTCCTTCGTCATTTCTTACAGCACAAGAGTACCATGAAAGGAATTTCACAGGGGAAGAATGGTGAGCAAAGGTCCGACATATCTGGGGAATAGTGAGTAGGCTGAAAGATAGAAGGTGGAAGATCTGAAATAGGAAGTAGAGGGAAATAAAGTTAGAAAGAGAGGCTTAAGCTAGATTGAGGAGGCCCTTGAATTCTGTATTGAGACAAATGAAGTTTATCCTATAGGCAATGAGGAGCTAATGAATGAAGGCTTTTTGAAAGGAGAATGATATGATTAAAGTAGAATTTTAGAAAAAGTAATCTGGCTGTAGTGTATAGATAGATTGGAGAGATAAAAAGACAGAAGGTTGGTAGGGGGAGGGGAGAAAGGGAGGGAGGGATAGAATTTGGAATTCAAAACTTAAAAATGTGAAAAATTTTAACAGGTAATTGGGGGAAAATAAAATATACACATATAAAAATGAAAATGAAAAATTAATATTGTGGCATGCTTAATTGCAGTTACTCGGTTTAAATAAAAGCTTGGTATCTCACCCCCCCCCCAATTGCTTTCACAAAGAAGGATTCACTGGGGAGGGTGACTGTGATGTAAAGACAAAAAGGCATCAATAAAACATTTTAAAAAAAGAAATAGTAAAAACATGAAGTGATAAGGCATAGAATTTAAAACATGAAACATGAAACAAAGCACTTGGTTCAAAACCCTTGTCCAGGTGAGATTCTTTTAAAGTGTATCTGACTTTGAATGAAGTAGTCAAATTTTTAAGCTTATCAGGTCACTTGAGGCTACTATTGTGGAAGATGACTAATGTCAGGGGTTGCAATATGAAATGTGGATTGTCATGCTTATGAACATATCAGCTTTGCATCAGAAATCTAGGGAGGTGGTGACAATAGCCCGTAAAAGTGATTTGTTTTTATAGGGTGGTTGATCTCTGTGCCAGGCTAGGATGCAAAGAAAGAAACAGTGCTTGCTCTCAAGGAGCTTATAGTGTGATGGAGGAGACAACACACAAATATGTACAAACTATATATACAGCATCAACTGCAAATAATCAGTACAGGGAAGGCACAAAAATTAAGGGAGAATCTAAAAGGGCTTCCTACAAATCATCATATGATCAAATGTGTATTTTTATAGGATGCTTTTCAAATGGTTCAACTGAAATGCCAAGTATTTGTGATGAAGAGCTGAGGACTCACAGGGCCTTTACAGTTTGTATTGCATGTAATACATAATAATTATAGAAGGCTTTGTTTATCTAGTTTTCTTTCAGAGGATTGGCAAGCAGGCACTGGTAACTGGTGGTGAGGCTTAAGAAAGGGATTTATAACCCATATATCTTCATGTAATTATCTAGCCCAAATGGCCATATTTGAATTTTGTGGGGAGCTGAAAAATTTAATTTACACTCTGTAGGATTCTCCTATTTCCCCCAAATTAACTACATTCAACTTTACTTAATTATTCACAACTCCCATGGGGCTATATTTTTTCAGCTGGTCCCTCATACTCAGCCACAGGGCCTAATGAAAGGATTGGTTCAAAGTTAGCTAAAGCTCTCAGTGAGATGAGTCTTGGCATCTGTTTCTGTGTATTTTGATATTGGGGATAAGCCAGGTCTCTGGGGATCTAAAAGATTCCCTATCTAAGGTCACTGGGGCTACAAAATATGCTTCCTCCTATTCTTGCCAACTAAAACCCAGGGGGACAAACAGCTGTTGTACGGCAAGTGGGTATAAACATAATCATTGGAATTCCTCAGAAAGGAGTTTTAGGTTCCTAGCTAAGAATTTAAAGAACATACACACATTTTGGAGTCATTAAAACTTCCTACCCATTGATTTCCATTTTATTCTTAAAGATACATTGGATCCAATTATGTGTAAGAGCACTTGTTCCTGAAAAAACTTGATTATGTGGTCTGTCCACACAAAGTAAGGTGAACAGATGAGTTAATTAGCCTGGTAATTAAAGCTAAGACAATTGCTGCTAAGGAAATACATTCTGTTTGTTTTTTAGTTGAAGTTACCCAGTTTGGTCATTGACTTTGATCACATACCTTTAACTTTACACATGAAGAAACAAAGTTTTGGGTTACTTTTTAGGGTTGGTATCATAACATCAGGTCTCCAAAAGAGTCCACTTTTGGCTTCTGTGATATAAAATCCCAGATCGCATCCCTTAAGGAAAGAGACATATTTCTCCCATCCATATGCCCTGTAAATCTCTTCTCAGGCATAATAGTGTAACCCAGTTGGAGATAGGTGGAGAGGATTATTCACATCCACCCAGCTAGATTTGCCAAGAAGCTGGAAGAAAGTGAAATAATGGACAAAAGATATGTAGGTGAAAGGAAAACTAAAGAAGTTAGGAAATAAGAGGAGGCAGACAGAGGCAAAACTATAAAAGCGGAGGTTGAGAGAAAGGCTAGAAGAGTAGCTTTTTTCCCCCAAAAGCAAGACTGGAGATGGGGATACAATACACATGCAAATATAGAGTGCTGCAAGTTTTATCATTAGATAATTTTTTCATTCTCAATATTAAAATCAGTTTCTTAAAATCATAGATTCCAGAGTTGGAGGAAGCCACAAAAGTGAATTAAGTCCACCCTTAACCAAAATATCTTCTCTACAATATTGCTAACAAATGTGACTGTTCAAACAGGTCCATCACTGGGAGGAATCATCTACCTCTTGAGGTAACATATTCTATTTTTGCATAATGCTAATTTTAAGGAAGTTTCTTCCCTTATATTGAATTGAAATCTGCCTTTCTGTAAATTTTATCCATTTTTCCTAGTTATGTTCTCCCAGGCCAAACAGAACAGCACTAATTTGTATCCCACAACAATCCTTTATGTGTTAGAAGAGAGGAAGGAAACAAGGAAGGAAGGAAGGGAGGGAGGGAAGAAGGAAAGCAGGAAGGAATGAGAGAAGGAAAAAGGGTGGAGGAGAAGAGGGAAGCCAGGAAAGAGAAGAAGGGAAGAAAAGAAGGTGAGAAGGAAGGAGGAAAAGGAGGGAGAGAAGGAAGAAAGGAAGGAAGGAGGAAGAAATGAAGGAAGGGAGAAAGGAAACAAGCATTTATTTAGTTTTTACTATATGGCAGGCACTATGCTAAGTACTGGGGATACAAATACAAGCAAAAAGAAAGATAGTCCCTGCCCTCAGGGAATTTATACTCTAATTGTTGTTGTGTTTATCCTTCCTTTTTGAAGAGGACCATGGCATCAGGGAAATGATGACATGACTTACAGTTGACTTTGATTTGAGTGAGGGAGGGCTGTGCAAGGTCACCAGCCTCACTTTTTCCTTCAGAGCCACCTGGGTCCAGTGGCCAGATTATTTGTCAGGATAACTAGAGATGGCCCAGGATGCAATGAGAGACCTAGCCCTTTTAGGCTATACTCAAATATGGGGAGAAAAAAAAGACTACACACAAAAAAGAGCTGAAAAAAGGGAGGAGGAGAATGGACACTGCCCAGGGACATGATTTTTAAGTCCCAGAGAAAGTCAGGAACAGGATCAGGATGGGTAGGAAGGCTGGCTGGCCTGGGCCCCAACACAAAATGGAGATTCTAGGAGTAATCCACCAATGGGAGAAGAGGGTAGGGCAGGCCTCATGGAGGAATATTCCAGGGTGGGCAGGATGGAAGCAAAAAGTATTCATAGATGAGGAGGCCCAGGCACTGAGAAAAGCTCCAGGAGGGGACAGCAGTATGGGATGGTTTTTCAGTCCAGCAAAAGTAAAGAACAGGGTCAGCAAAGGAATAAAAGCAGCTTTCATGTTCCTTTAAACATTCTCCAGGCTATTCAAATGGATCTCTCGATTTCTCAGCTCATCCATGTCACATGGGTTTTTTGAATTCCCTTACCATCCTGGTCTTCCTTCTCTGTACCTGCTCTATCTTTCTAATGTCCCTTTTAAAATATGGTGAGTAAAACTGGTTACAGTATTTCAAATGTAGTTTGACTGACCATGGCAGAGTAGATGGAAAAAAATTTCCTTCACTAAGGACATTGTACTTGTATGGGTGTAGCCTAAGATCGCTTTACTTTTATAATACCCCATTTCATTTCAGTTGTTTCGGTCATGTCTGAATCTTTGTGGCCTCATTTAGGGTTTTCTTGGCAAAGATAATGAAACGGTTTGCCATTTCTTTCTCCAGCTCATTTTACAGATGAGGAAACTGAGGCAAACAGTGTTAAGAGACTTACCCAGGTTCACACAGCTAGGAAGATCTAAGGCTAGATTTGACTCCTGACTACAGGCCTGGCACACTATCTATTGTGCCACCTAGCTGCTAAATTTGATAATTAGCTCCTCTTAAGTTGAGGAGTAATAGCAGGGCTGCTCAGGTTCATCAGGTATGTGTAATTGCCTCCTTTTCAGCTTTGAGGAATTTATGTTGGGAAAAAATAAAAATACTGTCAGAATTACTCTGATTCCCCAGTTGTGAAAACATTTAGACAGAGTTTGGCTTTCTGCCTTAATTTACACTCCTACCTAACCTGGTTAACCCCTTGCATCTTTGTGGTTGAGGCAAAATTCAGGTTACCACAAACATTTTGGGAAAAAAAAACCTACATAGTATTTGTTGATAAGTACTGACAAGGAGAAGTTGAGGAAAGAGAAGACTTTTCTTGGAGCTTCCCTCAGATCTTGAGAAGGTGTATTCAAGGTATGGAGTCAACCCCAGTCTTCTGCTTTGAGGTGCCTCTGGAGTAGATAGCCCTCCTTGATATCACCCGTCTGCACCACAGCTCAGGCCTACTCTCTTTTTCCTCTTTTGCTGGTTGTTCCTGAGCTTCTGATTCTTTCTAACTCATGCTTATTTATCCCTATTCCTTTTTTCTTTTCTGCTAATCCCTTGAAATCTCTCTGGATTTCCAGTCTCTCTCTTTCTGTTTAGCACTGGTCCGCTATTTTATAGAAGACCCATAAGGCTTCGCTAAGTTTCTTCAACTAATCTGACCTCTCTTTTTCACAACACCACTCCAATTTATGCAAGTCTTTTTCAATTTAATTCAAAGTTTGGATTGATTGGTCGAGACTTCTCTTCACCTTGATAAAGTCTCATTTTATCATTTGCTTTATGCAGGACAGGTGACAATTGATTTACTCAATCAAAACCTTACCTTGATACAGTACTTTTAAAAACTGCCTCATCATACTAATGAATCATACCTAAATATAAGGCAATAAAAAACCAGGACCATCATGTGGTCTTTTTCATATGAACTATTTTAGCTATATTTTTCGTCTCTTGTGCTTCTGCAGGTTTTTTTTTAATCGAAGTTCAGGACTTAGCATTCAAAATTTCATCTACTTAGCTCCAACTCACCAGTCCAGGTAGTCAAGATATGTTAACATGCTAATTATATCATTCAGAATATTAGTTATCCTTCTGAGTCTTGTGTTATCTGAAGATTAAGTCCAAAGAGAGAGTACTTCAACATTTCCTTAGAGACCTCCTTCCGGGTTGAAACCAATCTGTTAATTAACATTTCTTGGGTCTGGTCAGTCAGCCAGTACCAAATCCACTTAACTCTCCTGAGATCCAGTGCATATATCTTCATCTTGTCTTTAGATATATTTAATAGAAAGTATGGGATTCAATGGAGGATAGGAAATAGGTTTAACCACTATATGGGGAAGATGAGCAAGGCACATTGAGCTATCAGACATGTACCAAGCCAGGTACTTACTGAGTAGGCTCACACAGCATACTTCTCCTCCCTTCATGTGGTCAGGGTTTCCCTACCTGCCATTCACTTATAGAGGCATGGCTTTCCCTTTCAAGACCAAACTTTCAGGGGAAAGGAAAAAAAAATAGTCACTGCTTTGCTGGTTACATATTCCTGTGACTACTGGCTTGCTTTTGAGACTAATGTTGTTGCTGTTGAGTTGTTTTTCACTCATGTCTGACTCTTTGTGACCCCATTTAGAGTTTTCTTGGCAAAGATACTGGAATGAGTTGCCATTTCCTTCTCCAGCTCATTTTACAGATGAGGAAACTGAGGCAGTGTTAAGTGACTTGTCCAGGATCACACAGCTAGTAAGTGTCTGAGTCCAGATTTAAACTCAGGAAAATTAGTCTCCCTAACCCTATCCAGTCACTATGCCATCTAGCTACCCTCGTTGATACTAATATCTGACCCCAAAGATTGTTCTCTCTATCCTTAAAATAAGCTACTATATCTCTTAATAATTGAATCTTCATCCAGAAAACTGACTCTGGAAGTGCTGATATGTATTTTATAAAAATAAACCTTGGTGCTCTTAATCTATTTTCTTTGGGTTTACTCTTCTGATATTCAGTCTCTTGCTTTCACTAAAACAAAATACAACTGACCTGGTTCAGATAGCTGTCTTTTTTAACACAGTTCCCATAAGCACGTGGAGGGAGTGGTGATCAAAGGGACAACATGTATTTGGGAAAGAGAAAATAGATCAGGGCAACTATTAAAGATAGCAACAATTCTATGCTGCAACTACATAGATTACAGTCAGAGAAGTGGAAAGAGAATGCCAACCAGATCCTTTCCCTCCAGTTCTGTGAGGAGTCAGAAAGTAGGTGAAGAGAAAACACTGGAGAAAATCTGCAATGTCACCAACCCTTCTCAGTCAGATCAACACCAGAAGTCTCTGAGGGGTCCCAAACCCTGTGCCACAGTGTTTCTGTCACTCCAAAGACTCCTAAACTTAAGTCTGGCCAGAAGGGATTTTGGCTTTTTACCTTATTTTAAGACCCCCTTCCAAGTTTGTAACGGTGATTCTTGTTCTTTTTTGCTTTCCTTCTCTCTTTTCTTCTAGGTTTCACAAGTCCCTTCAGCCTCAAGAGTAAATCAAAACTCTGGAGTCAAAGATGGGGATGCTGGGAAATCTCTGCCTAAATCTGCAGGCTTCCACTTCTGGCATCATGATCTCCTTGGCAGCGTTGGAGGAGGTGTGTCTAAGGCACCGGCACAGGTAAAGCTAGTGGTTGGGGGAGGGGTTGGGAAAAGGAGGAGAATTCAGGGCATTGGGGCTGGGGCAGAGTCAGGGAGAGAGTGGGTACATACCCAAGGAGAAGGGGAAAATCAATTGCTGTTGTCATACAGATGAAAAGCTACCTCAGGAAAACTTCTTATCCTCTTTATCACTTACCAAGAATGGAAAACTAACCCAGAATTCAAAGATCTGAAGTATGGAAAGGGAGTTTGAAAGGAAAAAAAAAGGCATTCTGGGCCAGAACTGATACAACTAATTCTGAGGCCAAGTCCATGTTGAGTTAGACATTTCAGTGTCTTCTTGAGCCTTCAGAGACCACTCCTTTAATTTCAGAATTTTTTCAAGAATACAAATTAAACTCACTCTTCTATGAATTGCAGACTATACTCTTACATTCTTTGGGGGGAAAGGGAAGAATTTTGAGATTTGCCTTTCTCCCATCCTGTGGTGCATTTCCTATTCTCTACTAACTTTGAAAGCTCATTGAAGGAGACATCTAGGTGGTACAGTGGATAGAGCATTGGCCCTGGAGTCAGGAGGACCTGAGTCTAAATTCAACCTCAGATACTCGACACTTACTAGCTGCTTGACCTTAGGCAAGTCACTTAACCCTGATTGCCTTGCCAAAAAAACAAAAAACAAAAAACAACCAAAAAACCGTTGATGGAGGCTCAGCAGCCATATCCACCAGTTCTTTCAGCACTTTAGGGTGGAGTTCTTCCAAATCCAATGATCTGGACTCATTGAGGGCAGCAAAATACCGTTTTACCATCTTCTTACCCAGCTTAGGCTTCCACTCTCTCTCTGCTTGCCAACCTTCCCAGCCTAAAGATCAATCATCATTCACTGTCAGTTCATCTAGGCTTAATACTCCTGATCCTCTTCTCAGAAGACTGTGCTAATTGTTTGTTTTCACCCTCAGCTGTCCTGGCTTTCCTCCTTTCTATGCACCTTTTACCAGTCTGAGTAGGTCAATGAACTCCCCATGAAGCTTTGCTGGTCTCTTTAGGCAGCTTTCTCCTTTCCTTCTCTTTACAATTATTTCTACTTATGTCTTCAGAATGTCATTCTTTACAGTTTCCCATCTTTCTTGAACTGCATTCCCCTTAAGAACTGTAGGCACTTAGATGCCCTTCTTTCTTTGAACCCTTTGGATCTGCTTTCCCCAAAATGAGAATGCACACCAGGTTTTCCTTCCCTCATTCATAAACTATATGATGCCCTCAGGGTTCTTCTCATTTCTTTTTAAGCATCTAGTTCTGCTTTATTGATGAGGATGAGGTTAAGAATAGCAATTTATCATCAGTTCTCCTTTGAGTCAATTGATCAACCAGCATTGATTAAGCACCTGATTTGTGTCATGCAAAGGAGGATAGAAAGACAAGAAATGAGATAGTCTCTACTCTTAAAGAACTTGTAGGTTGAAGGTATCATTGGGACAACTCACTGATACATCAGCTGCTTTGCCTTTGGCAGAGATCTTTAACAGCTAAAGTCTCCCATCATTACAATATCATATTTCCATGCCAGATTTGTGATGTTCCCCAAATTCCTTATCTAATTCCTTCTTCTGTCTAGGTGCTCTATAGCAAACCCACCTGGCAATATGGCTTTTATTTCTCCCTTCATTGACCTTCCACTAAATATTATACATCATATTTACTTCCTTAGGATCCTGAATTTCCTTATATGAGCATATCTTATATTTGATAAGGTTTCTTAAACATTCCGAGGGTATGAAAGTGAAGAACCATCAAAATCTAGGGAACAAACATGTCTCTGAATCATATTTAAGCTATGTACTTAGAGAACCAGTTTAGCTTTAACATCAATTCAAGTCAACAACCTCTAATTAAGTGCCAAATTATGTGTAATTTAAAGTGCTAGTTAAAAGTTGCTGATCCAATAAAGTTCCTTCTAGCTCAAAATCAAAAGTCAAGGGGAGGTTGGGGACAAGGTTTGTACTTTGGTCAAGAGTTAGATGTGATTACAACTGATATCCCTTCCAACAGTGGGATTCTGTGATGCTGTAGCATGAATGCAGGTATTTGCCTCAGCTTACAATGGCCTAAGCATAGACTATCCCTAGGATCACAAAATATGAACTGAGGAGTGTTAATTACTTTGATGGAAAGAAAGAAAGAATGAAAGGAAGAAAGAAGGAAAGAGAAATGAAGGAAGGAGGAAAAAGAAAGAGAGGAAGGAAAGAAGGAAGGAAGGAAGGAAAGAAGGAAGAAGGAAGGAAAGAAAGGAAGGAAGAAAGGAAGGAAGGAAGGAAAGACATAGAGAATGGAAATGGAAGGAAAAGAAAGAAAAGGGATATTAGAGTAACTCTTTTATCCATAATAACATGCAATACAAAGAAGTGTTTCCCAGGCTCAATTTAGCCTCAATAGATCACTCAAATCCTTTTACTCCCAGCTATAGCTTGTATTACTCATCTGACCAACATTTACAGGATTCTTTCATTCTTTATATATGTTTCTGTCACAACTCCATTTTGGGAAAGACTGCCCCAGCAAGCTCTCAAACACATTATCTTGTATCAATCAATGTAAATACAATTCTGCCAGCATCAAAAAAGATAACAAGATCTGAAAGGTCATAATGCTACCAGACATGTCATGAATAATCGCTGTAAATACAGCCCAGTGATTGTCAGTCTATGACAATTAAGGACCTAGGGGAAAACTAGCTGTTTGAATTTTTATATATACCATAGTATGCTCTAAAGTGCCTTTAACTTTTGATTTTGGCTGCCAGAATCATTTTGGATCAGTATATGTCTTATTAGAGTTAGAAGAAACATAGCACAGAGTAGAGAGAATACAAAAAAAAGAAAGAAAAGGAAAGATCTGATTTGTATTTCTGACTATTGTATAGTCTTATGTTTTAACCCTGTGTCCACTATGTAGCTCTCAACTTTCACCACAATATACACGTGCAACTCATAAAAATTGTATATGCAGACATGTTACGCATTAAAATTTATGGTCAGTCAATCATCAAGCACTTAAAAATATCTACTATAAGCCAGACATTGTGCTAGGAGCTGGAGATAGATGTGTAAAAGTGAGACAATTCTTGCCCTCAAAGGGCTTACATTTTTTAGATAAAAGTTTGTAGAGCTCTTAAGAAATTATAAAATTATGTGACTGATTTTTTAAAAAAGAAAATATTCCAAAATTATATAACCAAATAAAATTTTCCTTTCAAAGTAGTGTTTCAGGAAGGCCAGATACTTCCTTCAACAAAGCTGTCACTCCTCAAAACATCTTGGGAATCCATCTTTCATCATTGCTTTTAGGGCCTGAGGGACATTATTTTTAATAGCCTCAATAGTGGTAAATATTTGGATTTTTTTTTTTTACTGTATCTATCCTTTGGAAAAAGCCTAAGCCCAATCAAAGACATTTGGTGTTAAATCTAATTTAAAAGGTACCAGGCAAAGGATAGTCAAAAGGTCAAAAGCAAAGTGTGACTAGAATAATAAGCCCTATTTTCATAATTCCAAGGCTTATCAATGACCCCTGAAACAATAGCCATATCATTGGACTTTCAAAATGACTACTTTGAAAGGAATAATGCTCATTTGGATGAGTTTCTTATATATTTGCATTGGTTTTTTTTTTTTGTAGTGTTCCATTGTGTAATGGAAGTAATGCTAGATTTCAAATTTGAATCTCAGCTCTGTTACTTACTAAATGTGTGACTGGGAAAATCACTTGGCCTCTCAGGGTCTTAGTTTCCTTCTCTGTAAAATCAGGAAGTTAGAAGACACCTTCCAGGTTTCAAACTCTGAGCTTACCTTGAATAGTCCAATCAACTATCTGTTGTCAAAAGTTTTCCAGTTTGGAGGCCACGTGGGTCCCTCCTTAGCTGCCACTTTCCTTACCTCTTAAAAGGTTCGAATGGCAAAAAGACAAGAAAATGAAACGAAACCAAAAACACCTGAATTTATTGCTCTTCTTCCTCCTTGGGTTTTATACTCTGCTGAGATGGTTGGTGAGTAAAGGTGAATGGAACTATTAAGTAAATCAAGTTCGGTGATTATCCTTAGATCTCATTTTTTTGATCCCTATAAGCCCCAATAATCAAAAGTTGGATGCATTGTTATGGGGATTTATTAGAGTTGGATGTTTTCCCATATTTTTGCATAGTAGCATATACCTATTTAATGGATTTCGTTGCTGTTGTTGTTGTTAATGAATTAGAAAATTCCACAGAAGGTACACTAACTCAAATAAACTCCCATGCTCCAGTTTAGTAATTCCACCACTAATAGGTTTTTACAGAAACGATAGGGTTCCTTGACAACTGATCAGCAATGCTTTGAAAGGCAAACTTCCTGAACTCTTCTTGTCTCATCTCCAGTCAACAGAGAGGGTTCGATTGTATTTCACATTTGATCAAAAATATGCTATGCTTAACGTTTTCTTAACTTTTTCATACTCAGAAACCATTCCTTTTTTATGCTACCCAGGTAAGAAACGTGGAAGTGAATATTAAGCTACCACAACTGCATTTTGGTGCTGATACTGCATTTTCCTGCTTTATGGCCTATGCTGAGCTGTTTGATTGAACAACAGTCTGCTGTTTAATCAAGGACCATGTGTTATTCTCTATAAGTGTACTGCATTATAAAAGGGAATATAAAATTAATTTCAGGATATATATGTTTAATTATGCAGCCTTGTGTTATGTATCTGAATCAAATTGTGCATTGCCTCTTAATGGCACAAAAATTTTCAAATTAATTTAAGCAATGAAGCTTTAGTTCCCTTTGAGGGAATGAGGGGTTGCAGCTTTCCTCAAATCACAATTCAGCCCTTTCCACTCAGGTAATTTGTATTTCTCCTGTTCAACGTCTCTTGTAAGAAAAAAGACATGGAAAAAAATAGGACTTCAAGTGATCTAACTTCATTGCTTTTAGAGCCAGATGGCCCCCATAGGACATTTGAACACGTTGGTAGTTGGCCACTGATCCTGTGGTTGGGAACTATGAGGCCGGCAAGCTTTTAGGAACCTAGACAATTGCTCTAGCTAGTGCTAATGGTGCCAAATTCGTGGTATGATGGATAGGTCTCTGGACCTGGAGTCAGAAATACCTGGATTCAAATCCTGCCTCAGGCTCTTCTTAGCTATATGACCCAGGGACTTTTAAGCAACTTAAAATCTCGAGGATTCAGTTTCTTATCTTTAAAGGAAGGTTGACCTAGAATGATCTGCAGGTTCCTTTAAGCTCTAAATCTACTGTGGTCAAATGCATTTCCCCAGGTTGCTCCAGAAATAGATATGGATTTGATTCAAAAGGACTCATTTCAGTATGACATTGAACTCAAGGGTTCCTCCCCAAGTCCAAGAAACCTGTAAAGTAGGAAGATTAGTATCAAGACTCCCCGAGGATGTTTACAAGAAGAGAGTCCTCACAGGTTGCTCACACTCTGAGGATATTTGGTGAGATATTTAGAAATGGATGACTAAGAAAATCTTTCCCTGAAAGTTTTTTTTTGAAGTCTTGATACTCCTTCATCTGGGATGGTTTCATAATTTGACAAATATTTTTACTAAGCACCCTGAGTACAAGGCACAAGGATGAAAATAATGAAACAGTCTCTGCTCTCAAGGACTTAGAGTCTAATAGTGATGACCTCTCATGTATGCAAATAAGTAAGGCAGAACATGACAAGGGCAAAGAAGAGATGCAGACAAAGCATGAAAAAAAAAAGAATCTGAGGAGGAAGAGATGATTGTCAGCTTTGGTGGCTAGGTGCGGGGTGAGGGGGAGGAGTTTAGGGATGGCTTGTTGAAAGAAGGAGCATCTGTACCTTAAAGGAAGGGAAGGGTTTCAATAAACGAATGTGTCCATAGTACATTCAAAGCTTTTGAAGTGTTCCGGTATGGATGTGTAGAGTCAGAAATAAGCATGCAGGGAAAGATTTGGAACTATCTATATAGCTTAGGTTGTTTATAATGGACATCCTGTGGATGATTTAGGCATGGTTCTGCCCAAAGGCAGAGTAATGGGCTAGAAGACCTCTCCAATACTTTCCTCTGCCTCAGATGGTAGTCAAGCACCTATCAGGCATTTATTAAGCACTTACCTATGTCCTTAGGGAAGCAAAGTAGTATGCTGGATAGAGCACCAGGCCTCAAGTCAGGAAAAACTAAGTTCAGTTCTGCCCTCAGACACATACTAGCTCTGTGACCCTGGGCAAGTCTTTTAACCTCTGTTTGCCTCAGTTTTCCCATCTGTAAAATGGAGATAATAATCGTCAGGGGATTGAATGAGATAATTTTAAAGCACTTAGCACAGTGCCTGTCACAGAGTAAATGCTATATAAATGTTTTCCATTATTGTATGTGCCAGCACTGTACTAGGCTCTAGGGAATCAAAAATAATCCTGCTCAGCAAGAAGAGGAAAGTGAAGGGGGAACAAATAGCATCAGAACATTTTCAGGTCCAACATCTCCCCTAAGACAAAGAAAATGGTGATGAATGGATGGGTCCGGTCCATATGGTTCCCATACAAAAGAAAGTAATATCTATGTTATGGAAGCTATTTCTGCAAACTAGACAGATCCGAGCCTTGCCCAGCTCTATCAGACAGGGTAGGCCCTAAATCTTCTAGGAATTACCGGGCTTAAATCAAATTTAGGTATTAAAGGCTTTATTTTACATAACCTATGTTTAAAGCTTCTATTGAGTCTTCAAATTGATTTGCTGCAATGTATGCGCTTTTGGTAAGAGTCCAACTACTTAACGAGCCTGCAGTTTTAATGACAAAAGTTTATATTAACTTAAATAAAACGCCAACATTGAAAGCTTTCAATTTACTTTTCAGTGTTCTCCACGTCTTCTGTATGCTCTGGTAAGATGAACTGAGTGGCTATAAAAATTGACATTCGTGGTATAAATTATTTCACATCCCAATGTCTCAATTAATTTTTAAGACTCTATATGCTATGTATACTAAGCACTCAAGACTTTTCAGAATTCTAGAGGGTGCTTGTACATTTGAGGTATCTATTTTTAGGGAAATGTAGGTTCTGTCCACTCGCAATTATTGCTTTAAAAATTAGTGTTACAAGTGGAGTTATGTAGGTAACTACTATCTATCTATCTATCTATCTATCTATCTATCTATCTATCTATCTACCCATCTATCATCTATTTATCTATCTACCTATCATCTATCTATCCATCCTTCCATCTACCTATCTATCTATCTAATCTATTATCTATATGCGATCTGTCTAATCTAATTTATCTATCTATGTATCCAGTATACCTTTAGAGAATAAGACTATGTATGTAGAATAAGCAGAATTATTATGCAGCAGGAAGAGCCAGAGGGGATTAAGCATTACCACAGGTCATCACTACATGGTGATGAATTGTACAGGAGACATTGTGGCACAGTTGAAGGAATTTTGGATTTGTCCTCAGAGGCCCTGACTTCAAATCCCAGCTCTATCCTTTTCTGCCTGTATCACCTTAACTTCTTTGTCTGAAAAATGATGGGATCGGCCCCCGGTGGCCCCTAAGGACCTTCCAGCTCTAGATGGACCATCTAGGTGCCTTTTCTGAAAATGACCAACTTCATTCATTTCCTACCGTCACCACAAGGGGATTTTATCGATATTCCCCTCAGGACAGGCATCTACCCTCAAAGAATAATAATGAGGAAGAAGAGATAAAGAAGAAAAGAAAATGAAAGCGATGATAGAAGGAGAGGGTACAAAGGCCATTCTACTGTTAAAGGCAACTGATGGCACAGTGGGTCCTGTGGATTCCTGGTGTCAGGAAGGACCTGAGTTCAGATTCAGCCTCAGATACTTTCTGGTTGTGACCCTTTGCGAACCTCTGTTTGCCTCAGTTTCCTTAATGATAAGATGGGAGTAATAATAGTACCTACCTCTTAAGGTTGCTGTGAGGATGAAATAAAATAACATTTGTAAGAAGCGCTTAGCACAGTGCCTGGCACATAGTAGGTGCTATATAAATGCTTGTGCTCTTCTCTTCCTCTGCTCTGGAATTGTTTATTCCCAATCAGAACTGAATCAGAATGAGATAACTTGGGTGTGAATTCTTACCTTTTTATTTCAACCAATCAATCCACAAAATATTTAGTAATGGCCCACCATGTGCCAGGCACTGTACTAGGGGCTGGGGGGATATATGTACAAAAAATGAAGCAATCCCTACTTTCCATGAACTTATGTACTAATGGAGGAGATATGATTACATATAAAAATATAAAGGGAAAAATAGTGAAATGCAAGGTATTTGGGGAGAGAGGGAGCTAGTAGTGGGAGGATCAGGCAAGGCTTCACGCTCTGAGACCTTGGACGCGTAACTTAACCTTTCTACACCCCTATTTCATTGTCTCTAAAGGGTGGACGACTTCTTAGACCACCAGGGTTTTGTTGAAGAAACTAAAGTTAAGTCCCAATTAGTGCTAATAATAAATGTTCACATTTATTTGAATGCTCGCTACTTGATAATGTAAAATGTGGCAATTGGTGTCAGTCCAATGGAAAAAAGCGGTACGATTTCAAGTAATGTAACCACTTCAGGGGCATTCATGAATCGTACTAATTGGACCCTAGCTGTAATTTCTTTAAAATGCTATAGAAATGGAAGCTATTACAAGTTGGGGAGAGCACAACATTAAAGCCACCCTACAGAGCTAATTCCCTTCATCTCACCCCAAAGCTTTTGTATTAAAGTTTTCTAAATATTCATCATGAATGAATTACAGGTGTATTAGGAACATATATGTCCAATCACATAATTCCAGGAACATATATGTCCAATTTCATAATTCTAGAACCCAAAGATTACTTCTTTGTTGGGGAAACTCTCAAGACTTCATTTTCCCCAGGTGACTGTGTGCCTGGACACAGGAAGAAAATATCAAAGGCTATGGACTCTGATTGGGAACAAGAGACTTCTGAGAAGGTGGAGAACAGTGCAGAGGAAGTCCTCATGGTAGCATATTGTACAAAGATGGAGGAAGGGAAAGAGGACAGGGAGGGAAGCAGCTGCCTGGGAAGCCAGCAGAGAATAAGGTGATGAAGATGAGTAATAGAGACTACCCTCCTACTGTGACTAGAATGGCTGATTGCCAGCAGCCTGAGAATGAGATCAGAGACACTGCATGGCTGAATCTTCCCCACTGTCCAGCTGTGAAACAGATAATTTTTTTACTCATAGCATGACTTTTTATGTGAATAGTGTTCCTGGAATTTCCCCCACTATTTCTCCTAAAGCCTTTGATTCTAAGTGCAGAGAGCGCTTACTCTATTTCTCTTCCATTTCTAATTATTTTGATCTTAGTTAAAGATTTAGTTTAGTTTTGTTCTGCTTTGCTCCTTAGTGTGTATTCTAGGTCTGATTGTTCTTCTAGCTCGGTGCAAATGCAAATGGAATTCAGATGATGTTAGAGGCACCCATTTGGGCTGCGTGGGGGTTCGAATTGAATGAGCTTACACTTATTTTCCATTGAACCCCACCATCAGTCTGCAGAGTTGAGTGAAAAGTGGTCTGCGTAGGCAAAAGCATTTGGGAAAGGGAGAGGGAAAATTGGGGGTGAACGAACATTGCCCTAACATGTAACGTTTTGTTGGTGGAGACTGTTCGAGCTTATTCTAAAAAAGAACTGGGGGATATTTTAATGATTCTGCCCCATTGTTTATAAAAAGATGCTTTGAGTGGAGAGCTAAGAGTCAATTATTAAGCAATACAAAACACCACAAAGAAATGTACCAAGTAAGACTAGATATGTGGCATGTCAGGCCAGGAGGAGGCTATGGGCTTGATCAGAAGAGAGATCCACAAGAACGGAGGGGTTAGGGGCCATCTAACTTGAATTGAGGTCAGCTGTCAAAGCTAAGAGTCTGGGTTTATAGCAGACATAAAACATTAGTGTGTTGCTGTCAAATAAAGCATCCTCACACACCTAACTAGAGGGACTGCCTAGCTCATGCTCTCTGAACCTTTAATCCTGTCCTTTTTGATGGGGTTGGGGTGGGACACCAAAGTTACACTAAACTCTACAGGGGCTTCCATATCTGGGTCCTCATATCTTATTTTGAAGAAGGTTTTATCTCTAAAAAGTTCACTCTGAAAGTCCTTGAAGTTCTAAACCAGATTCTTTGGTACTTTCTCATGTGCTAGGGTTACATACCACAGCTGAATACTAGGAAGCTGTGGATCGGAATTCTTCACCCTTAGTGATTCCCATGATAGAATTAAATCTGTACTTGGCTGAGGGGGAAATCTGCTTAGTATCTGGAAGTTGTGAGCTGCAGGGGTTAGAACTAAAGAGCAGAAATAAGTCATCTGACAAGCATTTATTAATAGCTTACTATGTAACAGTATCATTCTATGCACTGAGGAGGGGATACAAAGGCTAAAGAGTCGCTGCCTTCAGAAACGTTGCTTGATATGTACATACATACATAAATATAAAGTAATTGGGGGCATTAGTAGCTAGGAGGATTAGGAAGAGGCTGGTAGTGAATTGATCACATATGGGCATGTGGCTTTGGGTGCTCTCAGGACCATGAGTTTGGACTGGTGTTGAAATTACTCATATTAACTTTGTACCATAAGAATAAAAGCTCATCATACTTCCTTTGCTCTGCCACAACAAAGTCTCTTCTAGCTTTTCTTTCTGGGAACACAGTGAGTTATGGAGTAGTGAAGGTCAGTTTAGAAACAGCAGCCCAGAAGAGGGTGTGAGCTCTGCCTCTTTAGGTAACCTTAGAGGAAGAGAGTGGCTGGTGGCTTCAATAAGGTTTTTGGCAATGGCTTGGCTTCATTTTGAGTAAGGTAATCTTGGAAATCTTAGCACTGAAACAGATTCTTGCTAGAATTAACTGAGACAATCTCAAACCATCCGTTCAGGTAGATAAAAATTGGGATATTGCTTCTACTTCTGGGAACAAATATGAAGGAGAAATATTTGATATTTTTTATCTATGGGAACAGTTTTTGTAGTTCTCTATTCATATTCAAATATTAGGATTGATCACAAAATATAATAATCCAAATATGGAAAATTCTAGATATTCCAAAGATATTACTTAGGTTTCTTTTTTTTTTTCTATTTCCACATTAGTCACGTTATGAAAGAAGAATCAAAACAAAAGGGAAAAACCGCAAAAAAGAAAAAAAGAAAAAAGAGAATAGTATGCTCTGATCTGCATTCAGACTCCATAGTTCTTTCTCTGGCTGTGGACAGCATTTTCCATTATGAGTCTTTTGGAATTGTCTTAGATCATTATATTGATCAGAAGAGCTAAGTCTGACAAAGTCAGTCATTACACAACATTGCTGTTACCATGTACAGTGTTCTCTTGGTACTGCTCACTTCACTGAGCATCAGTTCCTGCAAGTCTTTCCAGGTTTTTTTGAAGTTCACCTGCTCCCCATTTCTTATGCAACAATAGTATTACATTACATTCACATACTATAACTTGTTCAGCCGTTCCCCAATTGATGGGCATCCCCTCAATTTCCAATTCTTTGCCACCACAAAAAGAGCTGCTATAAATATTTTTGTACATCTGGGTCTTTTTACCTTTTTTATGATCTCTTTTTATGCAGACTAGGCCTCTCCTTCTGCATAGGATAGAGACTGGGAAGGCAGAGAAAGCAATGAAGAAAATTGCTATCAAACCTAATTTTTACCAAGAAGAAGGTGGTTGGTGAAGCAGAATAATTGGGAAACTGGGGAGAACACGATTTCATCAATTTAGAATCTATGATAAACAAAGATGGAAATCTGGGGACAGTTAGACACATCCTCAAAGCTTTAGGAAAATAGTTTTCAGAAAGTTTGGAAAAACGAAAGGTACGATCCCATGGCCAGAGACACTCGAAATGAGAAGATGGCTCAGGAAGAATGAAAGCGCCTTCTGATGGAGATGTAGAACTATCGGTACAGAATGTTGCCCATGTCATCAATTATAGCCACTTATGTCAGCTGGCCTTGCTTAAGAGTTTTTCTTCATTACAAGGGATAGCCCAACTAGGTAGTAATTGATATTGGTGTACTAGGAAATGGCTGTTTTATAAAAATAGAAGAGATCAACTGAGTGTTGTAAACTAAAAATAAAAAATCTAAACAAAAAAAAAGAAGAGATCTGTTAAAAGTTTTTTTTTTAAAGAAAAATAGAAGACTTATGTATGGGACAGAATTTTTAAGTAATAGGAGAGACATCCCTAGGAGGAACAAAGTAAATTTATTTCACAAACCTTGCAAGATTTGGTCACACCTCCATAATGGAGGAGGCGAGGTAAAAAGGAACCTGTCCTAATTTATACTCTTAATGAAAAAGATTCCCACCCACCTCTATCCCTTCTCACCA
>CM053622.1:627039620-627109927 GCA_028646595.1 Phalanger gymnotis | reverse complement strand
CTTCAGTTCCAGGCCCTCACCTTCCAAAATCACAAAGCCAAATCAAATCCCAAAACCTCTCCATTAAACATACCCTTTGAAGTCTTCACAATTATCCATCCCATTCACTTAGAACAGGGGTGGGAACCTGCAGCCTCAAGACCACATGTGGCCATCTATCTCCATCAGAAGTGTGGTGCTTTGACTGAGTCCAAACTTGACAGAACAAATACCTTTAATAAAAGATTTTGTGGCTTTTTGACTGAGTCCAAGTTTTACAGAACAAATGCTTTTATTAAGGGGATTTGTTCTGTGAAGTTTGAATTCAGTCAAAAGGCTGCACTTCAAGACCTAGAGGGCCACATATGTCCTGGGAGCCACAGGTTTCCCATCCCTGACTTAGAAGGTAGAGAATACAATGAGGAAAACTGCATTGAAAACTAAAATTCTGACTACACAAATGCAAAAGAGCCCAATGAGGAAGAAAAGAGGCATTTAAAGAAACCATTGTAGCTATACCAAAAATTAACCTAGGAAGCCAGATTTTAAAAAAGACATATGTAAAAGATTTGAAGGTGGGGCTAAAATACTTGGGGATGGGGTGGGGAGGAAGCATAGGATCATAAATTTGGGACTGGAAGAGATTTTAGGGATCATTTAAATCTAGGAGTTCTTAATATTTTTGTGTGATTTGGGCCCCTTGGACAACCTAATGAAGGTTTTTAAAAAGCATACAATTCGATGCATACAATTATAAAGGAAACCTAAGGTTAGTGAAAACAAAGATGTAATTTTTTTTTCTCATCCAAGTTCATGGATTCTTTGGGAGCTCATGGGCCCCAGAATAAGAACTCCTGATTTAGTAGAACCCTTGATAGTACAGATGAGGAAACTGAGGACCAGCAATGTTAAGAGATTTGCCCAGGGTCACATAGCTAGTAAGCAAGATAACGCTTCCATCCAATGGAAATTGTACTCGGATCAAGAGGGAGAGATCCAGGCCTCATCCTCTTGAATGTTGGAGGGGTCTTTCCGGTGGAAATTTCACCATATGGTGGAATGGGGCAGCAGAAGACTGAAATAAGTCACTGGGAGAGGGATTAGAATCACTTCAGAGAAGAAGCAGTGCTTCCTTCCTTCTTCCTCCTCCATTCCCCTCCCAAGGAAAAGCCCCATTTGCCCTTATAGCTCTGCTGGGCTATCTTCAGTCATCCTGATCTATATCTTGCCATTGGATCCAGATGGCTTCCAAGGAGAAAGTAATGCTGGTGACTTTGCACAGCCCTCCCTCACTTAAAACCAATTCACTTGCAAGTCATGGCATCACCTTCCTGATGTCATGGTTTTCTTCCGAGAGCAAAGGACAGAGAACAACCATTATAGCTCTACATAGTAGGCTATAGCAGCATAAGTTGCAATTTCTTATTTTTTCTTATCAGCTTTCTTTTGAGCTTATCTTAGCATCAGCTGACTCAATGTTAATCTCAGATCACAGTCTTTAGATGGTGGATTTAGTTTAATAAATTTACAGGTGCCTCAGCTCTTTATTATTGGTTGTGTTTGTCCTTCATTTTTGAAGAAGACCATGGCATCAGGAAAATGATGACATGACTTGCAGTTGACTTTGACTTGAGTGAGGGAGGGCTGTGCAAGGTCACCAGCCTCACTTTCTCCTCCAGAGCCATCTGGATCCAGTGACCAGACATTCATCAAGATGACTGGAGATGGCCCAGGATGCAATGGGCCCTTTTAGGCACAGGCCTTTTCAGGTACTCACTTAGAGTGAGGTAATGCCCATTCAGTGAATAGGCCTCTTTAAGAAGTGAGTCAAAGGATGGACCCTTTAATTAGAAAAAAAAAGAAGAAAAAATCAAGCTGGGAAGGGAAGACTCTCAGGGTTGCTGTTCCTCAGCTCTTTACAGAGTAGCCCTAGATCTGGAATCCCTGCCCCACCCCCACCTCCAGTCCCTTTCTGGGTCCCCATAGTTGACTTTCTCTAGTCCACAGCCCATGCAAAGCCTTTCTCTGAGCACTCTCCCTTCTTCTCCATTCTCTATTCCCTGATCCTTTAACATCATCTTGCACTATCTTCTCCTTTATTCCAATCTTGGATAAAGAAGTGGCCCTTCTCCCTCCAGGTTAACTCCTCTACTACTAGGAACCATGATCCCCTCCCATATTCTCCAGCAGCTTTCCCCTGCAACTCCTCCTCCCACCCCATTTTTTCATTTCATTTTCATTTTAAATTATCAAGCATTTATTTTCTCTCCTTCCCACTACCCTTGATTTTAAAAAAGGGAGGGGGGAACCCTTTTAATAAATACGTGTAGTCAAGCAAAACAAATTCCTACATTGTCCGTGTCCTACAATATGTGTCTCATTCTGCATCTTGAATCTATCATCTCTCTATCAAGAGGGTAACATGGATCAATCTCTCCTCACCTACTGGCTTCTTCCCTGCTACATACAAACATGCCCAAATCTTTGAGGGCAACAGCTATTTCCTTGTGGTATTTTATGTCCCAGTGCCTAATCCTAGTGCTTGGCACATAGTAGGTTTTTCATAGCTACTCATTTCTCTGAATAAAACTGAATTTCTTCTTAAGGTTTGAGGTATCTTCTTCATTTGGTGCCTCTTTCTCTCCCCTTTACTTGGGGAGGTCTTGGGGTTCCATCTTTCTGTAAGCTACTTCTCTCTTGACCTTGACCCAATTCTGGGTAAACTGATATTGGATGAAAAGGCATAGTCTGCCGAATGGTGGATATTGAATGTGCTTTAATTGAGTGGTAAGGTTGAAGAGAGAAAAAGGAACCTCTTCCCCATTTAGAAGGTAATATTGAACTGGTCTCAGCCTCAGCTGCAGGGGATTTGTTCTGTGCCTTTTGATAATGGGAAGCTCACAATATCTTTGTAAAAAATATGATTCAGCAATGCAACCAAGTAAAAAATTAGTATCAGCTAGGGTAGGAAACGAGGCTTAAAATAAACCAAGGACTTGGATAATAACTTTAATGAGCAATTTTGCTTCTTCTCTCCCTTTCTCTTCTGTGGAAATGTGTGGTCTGAGTATATTCTTAGCTCCATCATTCATTTATGTTTTCTAAGCTTAGTAATATGCAGCATATTATCAAGAAGTATTTTGGAGCAGGAGTTCCTAACCTTTTCTATCATAACCCCTTTGGCATCCTTGTGAAGTATAGGATAATGTTTTTGAAAGCATAAAATAAAATGTATAGGACTACAGAGGGAAATAATTATATTGAAATATAGTTAGCAACATATTAAAAAGAATCAAACCTCAGGTTAAGAACTCCTCATTTAGCGATCAACATTTGAACATTTTTTAGGTCAAAGTGGCATTTGGAAAAGTGTGTTATGTACTTTTCTCTTCCTTCTTCCAACCAAAATATGCCAGTATGAAAGCTGGGCATAGGGTTGAAACGAATAGGGATATCCCTATAGGGATATTGTGACTATTCAATTGCTACAGCAAATCTTGATCATTTATTCTCTAGGTTTAGCCTAGAAAAATTATTCAAGGGACCTGTGGTCCACTCCCATGTATGCTGTTGTAAGCTGCTTCCACCACCCCACCCCCTCCAAGACTGACTTATCCATCCTCTTGGCTACTGAAGAATCTTCTTCCAGACTGAGCTTTTCCTATTTGAAATTGCTTGTTCTGCAATGTTACCCATCAGGCTACCATTTCTAGACTTAGTTCATTGGTAGAATGATAATAGTTAATGTATCCTGGGACAAGGAAACCAGGCCATCTTTTCTTGACAAGTTTTCTTGCTCTGTGTCCTACTCTGCATCTCTAAGTAACATCTCAGGCTTCTCCTAGTAGGGAATGGGTTTCTAAAATCCAGTTCACATTAAAAAGTATAAAAAAGCATTGATGATACAGTAAATAATGTTAGACACATATCATGTTCCAAACTTTTTTTCAATTTCCCAGTAAGAGGAGAGTCTGGTGCCACACATAGTTAAGGGGGAACAATCCCAAGATGATAAGCAAATAGTAATACAAAACCTAGGTGCTCTAAATGAGTACATGTACCTTAGACCAGCTAACTTTCCTTGCAGCATTCTAAAAGAATTTGCACATAAGTTTACAGAATGAGGGACAGCCCGGTACAGTGGAAAGAATACTTGTTCTAGAATCTAAGATGTGGATTCAAATCCTGGTTTGATCATTATTGCATATGTGACCTTGAGCAGATCTTTTGACCTCCTTGGGTCTCAGTTTTCTCATATAGTGAATATATTGACATAATCTTGTCATGAGCATTGAATATTACTCAGACTATTTTAGTTGTTCTTTATTTTTTAAGGGGAATTTGATAATTGAATCTATATAAATAGTTGGCAAATTGACTACTAGCTTATGTGTTTTTAGTCTAAAAATAATTGGTAGTTCTTTTGAATGTGATTTATCTTTCTATTATTGGTTTTTGAATTTTGTTGTTAATTCTGTTGAAATGTTATTGATTTTTATGGGTTTATGTTTTAATTTCTAAGTTTATTAAAGCTATTAATTTTCTTAATTAGTCTTTGCTAATTCCTTAAGATTTTCTAAGTAACCCCCCATGTTGTCAGAAAATAGGGATATTTTGTTTCCCTATATCTGTCTTTATGCCTTTAATTTCTTTCTTTTGTTCTATTGTTATTGCTAGCATTTCTAGAATTATATAAATAGTAGCAGGCAGAGCAGCCATCCTTGCTTTACTCCTGTCTTTACTGAGGAAGCTTCTAGCATATCTGCATTGCATATGATGTTTGCTTTTGGTTTTAGGGAGTTTTTTTTTATTATGTTAAAAAACAATACCTCCATGCTTATACTTAATAAGTTTTTTTTAATACTTTGTCATAGGCTTTTTTTCTACATCTCTTGAGGTATTCAGGTGATTTGGGAGGTTTTTGTCTTTAATATGATCAATATGTTGACTATTTTCCTAAAATTAAAATCCTTAGCATAAATCTAACTTGGTCATAGGGAATGATTTTTTTAAAATAAATTGCTACAGTCTGTCAGAATTTTATTTTAAATGTTTGCTTGATATGCATCAATGTTGCTGATCTATAGTTCTTCTTCTTTGCTTTAACCAGGGGTGGGGAACCTGCGAACTTGAGGCCACATGTGGCCTTCTAGGTTCTTGGGTGCAACCTTTTAACTGAGTCCAAGTTTTACAGAACAAATCCTTTTATTACAGGGATTCATTCTGTAAAGTTTGGATTCATTCAGAGGGCTGCACTTGAGGACCTAGAGGGCCACATGTAGCCTCAAGGCCACAGGTTCCCCACCCCAGGCTTTATCCTTCTTAGGTTTCTTGCTGCTCTAAAATCTCTCAACTCCTATTTGTAGTCAGGAACATATGAGGGAGTCCTAGAATAATAAATAGACAAATATTGTCTTGATTATTAAAAAGATAATTTGCTATTGCTATTCACATGTTTTATTACAAAAGTATAGTTACCATAAATAATTTTAAATGTTAAAGGATTTCATTTTTATCTAAAGTTAAGTTCACGCAAAAATTATTTAAAGACTCAAAGAAAATTCTAGGATAAATCTTTGAATGGATGATTTATAAGAATGTAGAGGATCACTGATCACCAAGGTCTACAATGGGCTTTCTATGAATATTCCATTCCACATCAACTTACCCTCATTTCCTTTTTCCCCCTTTTGAGGGAGAGATCTAGAAAAGACCATAGAAATGAAATATTTGGATTCCAGTAAGGCTAAATCTTTCATTATATCCTCATGGAAAAGTTGGAAAAAGTTAAGTGAATTTGTGCCTTGGAGTCCTTTTCACATACACTGATATTAAGCCATGTCTTCTTAATGTGTACTTGTACTATTGATTTTCTCAACTTAATGGCAAGACTTTACAGATTTCACTATTAAATTTTGTATTGTTAGATTTGGTTTATCTTCCCAATTCCTCATAATCTCTTTAAATCCTGATTGTCATGCAAGGTAGTATTTATCCCTCAAGGTTTTGTGAATTGATAAGTATGACATCTATGTCTTTTTCCAGTCACTGATAAAAATGTTGAACATGACAGGGTATAGGATCGAGTTCCACAGTCTACTCCTGAAGACTCATGAAGTTGGTATCAATATAGTAGAGTCAATAAAGAGTCAAAGTCAATAAGCTCTTATTATGTGCCAGTCATTGTGCTAAGCACTGCATTAATCAATACTTTTTTTTTTTTGGCACAAGTGAGCTTAGGTAACAAAACAGTCTGAATTAATTAATCAGGGATCTGGACAGGTAAGAACCAAATAAACAACATAATGCTATCTGGTGAATTTTAGCTTTTGGACAGAGCACTGGGATTGAAATCAGGAAGACTCATCTTCAGAGTTCAAATCTGCCCTTAAGACACTTAATAACTCTGTGACCTGGGCAAGTCACTTAATCCTATTTGCCTCAGTTTCCTCATCTATAAAATGATCTGGAGAAGGAAATGGCAAATCACTCCAGTATCTTTGCCAAGAAAACCCCAAACAGGCTTAAGAAGAGTTGGACTGGACTGAAAACTGACTGAACAAAATCCAAAACACTAGGATCACAAAAGTCTGTTCTTCCTAAAAAATATTTAAAGCAAAAATCGATTAATATTTGTGTAAAGCCAAGCTAAAAAGCACTAAGAATATAGTGACAGTATCATGTTCTTGTTCATACCCTTTTTCAGCATGAAGAATATATCTTGCCATTGACTAATTAGATTTTTAAGGATTCACTGGGATTCTTAGCTATACACAAAATAAACCAGAGTTATATTTTCCCTTTGTTCCTTTATTTCTCTCTAATTGTATCTAATACAGAGATAAGGAGAAACACTTGTGGGAGAGGCAGTAGAGTATCAGATATGTTGGCAAAGTCTTTGGCTTGCCTAAGATATTTTTGATGAGTGGCCCAATTCCCCTCTATCCTTGGGATTAGAAGGAAGAGTAACTGGAATGCATTGGGGAAGAAGTTATAACAAAGAAGTATATATATTCTTCTGGCTCATCTACAGTCTTTTATTTCCTTCAGAAGGAAAAACATGATGGCTATTCATAAAACGCCTAGAACTCTCATGAAGGAAATTCTGGTGCCTTGTTATATAGGACCATACTTAGGCACACATGTTCATTCACATCTTGATGTATGAAGAATTGGCCTGACATTCACTCTAAGTCCTTTCTGCTACAGAACAGGTTGTCAACCAATCAATCCACGAGCATTTATTAATATTTATTGTGTCCTAGGCACAGTGCTAAGTGTTGGGAATACAAAGAAAAATCAAAAACAGTTCCCGTTCCCAAGGAACTAACATCAAGCATGTCGAGTTTTTCAGCTTCAGAAGGTACTCTTTAGTTCGCTGAGTCCTGAATTTTATGCCTTCTTGTGACTTGAGGATGGGGGAGAATAGAGCCCAATAATAACAGGAAATCCTTTTCTTCCTTTTTAAAAGCAGCAGCCACAGTCAGTTATTTAATGAGTCACCATGCCAGCTTAGAAGGCTCGTTTACCTAAGGAGCAGTTACAGGCAATCACCTTACACTGTTGGAGATTCTGTCCCCTCCTACAATGTTTATCTTCAAGGAGGAGGACAGAGAATTTGGAGACATGATAGTATTTCATTTCTGCCCCCTCACCTCTCTCTGAGACAAGGGAAAGACTCTCTTTAAAAAAAAAATGTTTTACCACCAAACTGCCAATGAACTTTGTGCTCCACATCTGACTGTTGTGCCTGGACAAGTCCTACTTAGAGGTTAAGCCTAATTTAGAGATGTGAGCAGATATCCACCAAGCAGTGAACTGAGACCTTCAAGTTCATTCCATGTTTGCTGCCTTAAGCTGGCCCCTAGAGCAAGTCTCCAGATTGAAGAAACTAGCAGGTTAGCCAGGTTGCCCTTTGTAACATAACATTTCCCACAAATGACATAATAAGCTTCTCTTCCAGACACAGAAAACATGGCAGGGAATAGAATAACACAACTTTAATTAGAAAAATTCAAATTTACTCTTAATTTAATTCCTCACCCCAGTAGCCATGATTAGATTTGCATCATGATAGATCTCCAATATGATCCATTTTCATAAATGCAAACTTTCCTGAGTATGGTTCTGATGGATCCTGACATTTTAAAATATGGCCTATTGTCCTCTCCTGCGCGGCAGACCAAGCACAGAGTGTTCACTCCTATATCATTGTCACAGTGGTATCAGACCAGATGGCTACTTCATCACCGAGTCAAGAATTAGGGATAATTTATGCAGCTTTCTTTTTCACAGAAATTAGGAATCTAAGGCCCTGTAGCACAAACATCCATGAAAAGCCCCATAGAGCCGCAAAGAGAAACTTAGCTGCGTGCAGCCTGGTCAAAAGACTCTGCTGTTGCTGCTGCTGCTGCTGCTGCTGCTGCTGCTGCTGCTGCTGCTGCTGCTGCTGCTGCTGCTGCTGGTCTGCAGAGATCCTTGGTTGTCATTGTCTTTATTCTCTTTCCACTGAGCCACAAGCTTAGTCACTCAGTCGATCGTGTAAGCCTACCAATGGAGTTTGCTGTACCATGACCACATCTACAAGGCCATGCCACTTTGTTAAGGAAAACAAACTATTATTAAAACTGTTCTAAAATAGGAAAGATTATATCTGAGATCTCCATTGTTTCACTGTCAAGGATCTCTCTTTTTCTTAAGGGGAAAAAATAAAAGAAATGCCCCTCTGAATGCTGCCTTAATATTCAAGGCAGTTGTTTGTGTGTCCGTGAACATTAAATGTTAGAAATGGAAGAGCTATTTATCCTTAGCCTGGTGAACAGCACAGTGGAAATTTCTCTTTATTGGTCTATAAATAAACAGAGCCTGAGCAACACCCCTTTATTGGGATAAGTCACAATAACTCACCACACAAACCAACTATCTTATCAGAATTTCTTTATCCCATATTATTATCACAGGCCTCCATGTGGCTGTAGAGACAGAACCACTGGAGGCTGGATGCCCAAATCTCTCTAAACAACCAGAGTATATTCGTAATGTGGGGCTGGGGGGCCTTTAAAAAAATCACAGCCTCTAGTTAACAGGTGTTATTTGTAAAGGAAAGAGCTACATCCCCAAACACAAAGATCAAGAAAGCTAGGTGAGGTCAGTGAAGCATTATTTATCACAGAACAACCAAAGTCACAAATTTAATGACCTAATAACTCTTTGCTGTCCATCATTTATTACCAGCAAAGGAAGGGCCTGCACTTTGTTTTTCCTAATGTTTAGAACACATAGGCCTTGTGAGAACATTGCCAACACAACCGGTTAACTCAATCAGGAAAGATCACTTCAGGTCCGTGTTTGGTTTTTGCCAACATTCTGGTGTTCTATATAGAAACTAGTCAGAGTGGGTTATGTTGGTATGAAGAAAAGTCATTGAAAAGGATAACAAAACAGGCAAGATACTCCCTTTTTTCTGTCTATATTATATTTCATTTTTTAAAATTGTTTCTCTACTGCTTTTTTCAGATTGAGAAAAAGAAGCAGTTGTAACAGGAAGATTCATTTGACAGACCAAATAAAAGGTTCTCAATGTTAGGCATAGTTATAGGTTTAAAGCTGCAAGGAGTTTAGAGGCATCTCCTTCATTTTATTTTATTAAATAAATTTTTATAACATTTGGTTTTATATCACTCTCATTTCTGAATATAATCCTTCCCCAACCCCTACCCAGGTAGCTATCTCTTGTAGCAAAATAAAAAGAAAGAAGAAAAAAGCAGTTTAGCAAGACTAGACAACACATGAATCAAGCTTTATATGCAGCATTCCACATCCATGATTCCCTACATCTGCAAAGTTGAGAAGATGCATTTTCATGTTTCTTTACCAGGGCCAAGTTTGGTGATTGTAATCAAGCAGCATTCAGTTTCATGTTGTCATTCTTTCCACTTATGTTATTGTGGTTTATTGTGCTTGTTCTTCTGGCCCCGCTTCCTACCCTTTACATCAATATATAGCTCTTCTCATGCTTCCTTGAATTCTTCCCAGAATTTATTCTTTCTTATGGTTTGATAACATTCCATTCCATTTCATGTTTAACCATTCTCTAATTAATGGGCAAATATTTTGTTTTGAGTTCTTTGACGTTACAAAAATTGCTGCTGGTTCAGATGAGATCTTTCTGTCTATCTCTGATCAGTGGAATCTCTAGGTCAAAAGATATAGACATTTTAGTCACTTTTTTTTGTTTTTATCATGATTCCAAATTGGTTAGCAGAATAGTTGGACTAATTCACAGTTGTATCAATGATCAGTTATCATACCTGTCTTTCTAAAGCCCCTCCACCTTGATCTTTTGCCATCTTTTCCAGTTTGCTGGCCGTGAAGTGAAACCTTAAATTTTTTTTTTAAATTTACATTCTTCTTATTAGCCAGGTAGAACAATCTTTCACAAGGTTGTAAATAGTTCCCAATTATTCTTTTGAGGAGGGTTTATTCATATGATTTAATCAATTGTATGTTGGGAGATAGCTCTTAGTCTTATATATACATATTTGTGTTCATATTTTGGATATCAGAACCATATATGTGATGCAAAGATTATTTTCCCTGAGCTAATCAAAAATCATCTATTAAGCATCTACCTTGATTCAAGCACAGTGCTAGGTAGGCACTGGGCATGCAAAGACAAAACCATCAAGAAGTTTATATTCTAGAGAGGAAGAAAAGATATGTATATAAATATATCCAAAAATAAATTCAAGGGTATTTTTTTCTGGAGGAAAGGCAATATGAGCTAAGGGGATCATGTAGAAGGTGGCAAAAGCTGAATTTTGAAGGAAACTAAAAATTCTAAGAGGCTCAGGGAAGGAGGCAGGCATGGAAGAGCTTCCCTGTCAATAGTCCCTTCTTTTTTTTTATCTGCATTGATTCTGTTTGTGCAAAAGCTTTCCATTTTCGTGTGGTTGAAAGTATCTATTTTTATCTTTTTAAGATAATTTCTGTACTTTGGTTTAAAACTAGTCATACCCAGTGGTGGGATTCAGCCAGATCGTACCAGTTCGGCAGAACTGATGCCTAATTTTATGTTGAGTTTGGTGAACTGGTTGTTAAAATGGCACTTGTAATCAGAGTTCTCTCTAAGGTGGGTATCTGAGCAGCTGCCCAATGTGGAAATCACAAATTTACATTCCTTAATCTTTTTTAATGTTCATCTGAGCAACAGCATTTTCTAAGTGCCTGTAGTAATGTTCATTCCATCCGTAGGTGAAAAAAAATTGATGAAACTATGCTTGTAATATTTATTTATTCAGTTCTTAAAACTCATTATACCTTTGATGAAATACTACATTTTAATTCCCTTGTTTTTGTTACTTCAGTAAGCAAACATATAACATAAAGAGAAAAAGTGCCAAACAACCAGGGGGCGACAAGCTGTCATTTGTTTCTGCTTTGTGTTACACCCAAAATTCCCCCTGAGATATTATGAGTACGCTGGTGTTCTCTGAACAATGAAACCAATAGGCACCTGGGACTCAATGAACCAATAGAAATATAGATTTCAAGAGTTCTCTTATCAGCCATTTCAGAAGCCATGGAAGTAGAAATAAAAAAGAGTTGGAATAGATAGAATGAGTTTTAGTTCTGCGTATGTTCCAACATTGGTCATGTGGCTTTGCTTTCACTCCATAAAGATACATTTTCATCAGGTATTATTTAATATTTTTTCATCAATATTTTAAAGCTCTTGCTTATAACATAATCTGGTTTTGTATACCTCTTTTATTGTTCTTATTTGAGTATTAAATGCATGAAATATTAAACTACTTTTTGGTATATCTTTTTGTATACTTAAAACAATCATTAGGGCAGAGAGCCAGTTAATTTTTCTTTGAATCCTACCACTGGTCATACCTATGAAAGGTAACTAATCTGGTTGACTTCCCATTTTTATAATATGATATTTAATATTCATTTGTTCTTTTTGAGTCCTTTCAGGTGTGTTGGACTCTTCGTGGCCCCATTTGGGGTTTTCTTGGCAAAGATACTGGAGCAGTTTGCCATTTCCTTCTCCAGCTCGTTTTACAGATAAAGAACTGAGGCAAACATGGTTAAATGATTTACTCAGGGACACACAGCTTGTAAGTGATGGAGGCTGGATTTGAACTTAGGTCTTCCTGATTCCAGTTGTGGTACTCTATCTTCTGTACCACTTAGCTGCCCCAATTTCATGCCATGCTTTCATTTTGAGCTCCTTGTCAACTCTTTCGTTTTATACATAAGGAAACTGATGCATAGAAAGGCTAAGTAACTTGCCTGAAGTCACACCGGTAATATGTTACAAAACCAGGATTCAAACCCAGGATTGCTGTGTTCTCTAAATCACAAGTTGGGATAGATAAAATGGGCAACATGAAGCAGCTAATGATAATTATTTTATCTTCCCAAATAGGGGAACTTTCTCTGTAAGCTCCCCATATGTGATTTGCGGTTTATCTCCAGATTAATGATGATTGCTCTCCCATCAATATTTCTGAATATTACTAGTGACTGGAGGAAATTTTATTGGCTGCTGCAGTTCATTGAGAATTAATTGATATGGCACACTTACTCTACATGAACTTGGAAAAAAGTATATCAAGTGAGTGATTTAATTCACTTTATCCTAATTATAAATTATGCCAGGCAACATTAGTAAGGATGAACTTGTTTCCAACGTGGATATTACACATGTGTGCAATCTGTCCCTTTGACACTTGCTAGCTCGGTGACTTTGGCTGAAGAGCACCTCATATAAGTCATTAAATGGAAAACTATGCCCGTGTTTGCAATGTACGGTGTTCTTAAACTCATTAGGACAGGAGACGGCAGCTAAATGAACTACTCATCTTTATTTGTAATTTCACTTATCCTGGGATAACCCATCCCCACATGAGATGGTTTCAAATATTTCCATCTATCCACCTTGCATATTTTTAATCCATCCTATAAGTATTTCATAAAACTGAAAAGTAAATGCACTAGTGGGGGGCAGGGTGTGAGAGGTAGAGGGGCAGAATGCTAGAAGGGGGAGGGAATGGCTGCCAAATAAAAGGAAAAATGAAAGATGACTTTAGAAACCGTGTGTAATGAATTACTAGTTGAATGTTAAGACCACACCATAAAGACCTCCTTCATTCTCATTTCCTGTTCAATATTGTTGATGACTGGATTCCTCCCCATGCTCCCTCTATGTGCAAGAGCCCCCTCATAGTTTTATTAAAAGAAGTCCATCAGAATGGGAGATAGTTGTTATGCAGGAGCAGTCCTTCACATAATGGGAGATGGCATTTCTTTTCCAGCTCTTGCTGCTCCGCTGGTTCTAATAGCAACCTGGAGCTCAATTTCCTCCTCAAGAACATTGCATTTCATGTGGAATGTCAATTATTAAAATGCAGTGTCCCGTGTCTTACTTTTCACTAGATGAATTCATTTGCAAAACTTGCTAATTTATGCAAATGATCCTTAACTGGTAACTGCCTGGAATGTATTTCACAATTCTGAGCCCTTTGGCAGCTTTGAAACATGGAGCCAGGGAAGGAAAGGCATTAAGGCTGAATTTGTCTGTCACCTCTGTCATCATTATATTGATTATTACGTCTTGTTTTAAAAAGCAGCCCTGGATAAAAATTGGTTATTAAGTGGAAGCCAACAGCCCTGGCTGAAAAATCTGGAGATTAAATTAGAGATAAAGCAGAATGGGACTATCTGATACCTGTATCTCTTGACATGGCTGAGTAATGTTCACAGCTAACGTCTGCTTTTCTTGGAGAAACCAACTGGTTAATAACCCATGAAGGGTCAATCGGCACCTGACTCACAAGTTTTCAAGCAGATTTAGACAAGAAATTTCTTCTCATGTGCAATGACCCAACAGACCTGAGTTTCAATAAAGACAAAGGCAAAATAAACAAACATCAACACTATGATTTTTACTTTGATCACATTTGCTCAGAATACTTTCAATTGTTTGTGGGTGCATGTATGCATATGTTTGCACGTACACACATGCTTCTGTCTGCACAAGCATTCACAAATTTATCTCAGAATAATGGATCGTTGGACGTGAAGATGCTTTAAAGATCATGTCAATGTTCAAGTCTCCTTTAAATGGAGTATGTTTATATTTGCAGTGCCATATTGTATTCAACTGTTTGAAATAACACACAGCAAGTTGTGTCCCAACTGGGTATAATTTCCTGAGATACAGCCTTTGTCTATGAAATACCATGCTGAAAAAAAGAGCTTTCTACACACCTAAAAACTGTTCACACACACACACACACACACACACACACACACACACGCACACACTCCTTTTCTCTCTTGAGTATGCCAAAAGGAAGATTTGGATAGATCTGATCTTCATCTTTAGGGGATATGGATACCACATCCTTTTTAATATAGTTCTCTCCTATATTCAGATAGGTTGATGGTGAGCTGCCCAAATTCCATCTTCTATAACCCCGGAAGCCTAGGAGACCAAGGAAGTCACAAGATATTACCACAAGAAGTAAAGCATCCTTATGCACTACTCTATGCCCTTCCGAGCAATTTGGCCCCAAACCTGGGTCCTTAATTTTAAATCTAGCACCAAGATACACCTAGACTAGGCTAGAGTGTTAACGATACTTCCCTTCCTCTACAATATTTATTGCCCTTGTTTCTTTCTAATCCTCACTATTTGAAACTTACCTATTTGCCTCGACAGGGATACTTTTGTATGTATATGGTCATGTGCTATTCAAGTCACCTCATTCCCCTTTGCTCCAGCTTTCTCCCTCATTTCGTATCCATACAGGCTAAGTGAGCACGGGATTGTCCTAATGTGTCTAAATGAAAAAGAAAAGAACTGCAGTTTGGGAAGTTAACAATCACATTTTTCAAAGGGCCTATCTCATCTCTAGAAGATTAAAAAGTACATATTTAATCACTCATGTGAGTTCTGTTCCTTGGTATCTTACCGAGGTATGTCTCTTTAAATCTACTGTGGAAGATATTCCTTCTGGCCCATAGGATGCCAAAATGACTTGATGATTTATTTATGTAGAGCTTGGCAGACTGGAGTCCAGATTGTGGCTGAAGCTGAATTTTATGAGCCTTCCCCTAGTGAGTATATTTTAAAATTATATAAAAAAATCTTTTTTTTTAAAGCTGGTAGAGTTTGGCACTACTTTCAGGTGATTATGATGAAGAAAACAGAAAAAAAGGATGGAAAATAAAGTTTTAAAATAAAATATATTTACCAACTGAAGATATTTATTACTAAATAGATTATAAACTGTCTTTAAGTGATAACCGAAAATCTTTCATTTTGGGAAGGATAATGTAGTAGCATTTGAATTGAATGTCATTACTATATGTATCTCTTTTCAGGTTCACCCAAAAAAAGGACCTATTGATTCACAGCTGGATAATCAGAAATTACAGGAGCAAATAGACCTGGCAAAACAATTTCTAAACCTATTTTCCTCCTGTACATACTTTCCAAAAGTGAAAAATATCAAGGCCAAAAAGGGAAATAATTTGTTAAGGGCAGAAGGAAGGATTTCAACAAAGAGATAAAGGAACAGAGTCACAGAGGGAGTCAGGTGGGGGTTTATGGGTAATGAAGATGGCACTGCACTTTGACATCTTTGACATTCTAAACTTAAACCTGATGACTGCCAATGACCAGCTCTGTGAATGTGGCAGTTTATCAAACACCAGAGACTTCAGTTTATAGGCTTTGAGATAGGGCCAGAGCTACAAGGCTTTTTCAAAGTGAAATAAAGGGTACTATGGACAGGCAAAGGATTAAACTCTGGTCAGTTTAAATATTGATAATACTGTCAGACTTGGTGAATCAATTGGTCACTAAAGTGCTTTTTCCTCTCTTTTTTATTCTTTGTAATAATGGATTATTCTCTCATTATCTTTCCCACTAAATCCCTCCCCACCCCTATCTTCTCTATTATGGTAGAAGGCAAAACCATCCTCCCTCCCAATTCCTTAGGCTTACAACCCAGGTGTCATCCTCAATTTTTCACTCTTTCTCACCCCCCACCCCCATCCCACATTGAATCTGCTGTCAAGGCCTGTCAATTTTACCCTTGCAACATCTCTCAAATACGTTCACTTTTCTCCTCTGACGCTGCCACCACCCTGGTACTGACCCTCATCACCTCCAGCTGCGTTATTGCAATAGCCTGCTAAGAGGTCTGCTTGCCTCAAGTCTCTCCTCACTCCAATCCATTCTCCAAAAAGCTATAAAAGTGACTTTCCTAAAAGTACAAATCCAACCATGTTACCCAACTACTCAATAATCTCCAGTGGCTTACTCTTGCCTCTAAGATTAACTATAAAATTCCCTATTTAGAGTTCAAATCCTTTCCTAACCCAGCAGCTCCTACCTTTCCAGTCTTCTTACTTCTTACTCCAGGCCTCGTACTCTTGGATAAAATGGCACTGGCCTCCTTGCTATTCCTCAAACTAGACTCTCCATCTCTTGGCTCGGGGCGTTTTCTCTGGCTTTCCCCCATACCTAGAATGCTCTCCCACTTCATCTCTGCCTTCTTTCTTCCCTGGCTTCCTTCAAGCCTCAGCTAAAATCCCATACTCTACAGGAAACCTTTCCCATCCCTTCTTAATTCTAGTGCCCCCTCTCTTTTAATTATTTCTTAATTTTTTTGATGTAGTTATATATATTTGCTTGCTAGATGTTTCTTCTGTCAGATTGTGAGCAAGGACTTTTTTTTTGCCTCTTTGTATCCCTAGTGCTTAGTGCAGTGCCTGACACATAGTAGGCACTTAATAAATGTTTATTGATTGGTAAATTTGGGTGGGAAATAGGGGAAGAATATACTGGGAAATTGAAAAGATGGAAAATAGAAGAAATCATAAAAAATATTTTTAAAGAATGCGGGTTGTAGAATATAAGATCCTTGAGGGCAAGGATTGCTTCATCTTTTTTCTGTATTTATTGGTAATACCTAGCACAATGATCTGCATGTAATGGCTCTTAATAAATGTTCATTGAATTAAAAAAATAGAAAGCTCACTGAAATTAAGTATTTTTTTTAGAAAATTAAGACATTTTTCCCAAACATGAAATTCCTCAGAAATTCAATACTTAGAAAAATAATTGGATGTAATTAATGCCATGTAACATTTATTGAGTGTTGAAAGCATTTTCTGATTATAATTTATTGGGTACCAGTAATGCTCAAGTTATTGCACAGAACATGAAATTAGACACTTTTGTTTCCTGTTGAATTCACAATCATAAGTTAACAGACAAGACTCAACATTCTTCAAGCTGAGATGATTTCATCACAGTGCCATTTCATTCTACTACAGTTGTTATCTTTATAATAATTATTAATAATGATAACAACAACAATGATATAATTCCTACTGGAGGCAGTCAATTCTGTCCTCAGCATCCAGCCATTTAGGAAAGACTTTATAATAAGATTTATTTATTATTGCCTAGAAGGTGCTTGAGCATTATTTTGAAGAAATGATAGTGTCAGTTCATTACCAAAAGGTGACAGGGAAAAGACATTTTGATCAGTCAGTCAGCAAGCATTTTTAAGCTCCTACTAAGTGCTAGGCACTATTCTAGGCACTAAGGATATGAAAACAAAAAATGTACTGCCTTCAAGGAGCATTCTATGGGGAGCAATTACCATGTGTATAAAAATAAGTATAAATAAAATATAGACAGAATAAATGCAAGCTAAGTTTTTGTAGGAGAAGGCCCTGGCTGTTGGGCAGGGGGAGGCAGGGAGGTGAGAACTGGCAAAGGTTTACTGAAGAAGAAGGCACTAGCCATATCTTTAAAGAAACAAGGAGTTCTAAGGGATGGCAGTAAGGTGGTAGTACATCCCGCGTGTGGGGGATAGTGCAAAGCGTGGAGATAGGAGGAGGGTCATGTGGAAGGAATAGCAAGGCCAATTTATCTGGACTGACCAGTGTGGAAGTGGGAGTAATTTATAATAATTTTGGAAAGTCAGTTAGAACACTGTCGTGAAATACTTTAAGAGCTAAAGACAGCAGCATATATTTGATTCTAGAGGCTTTGGAGGAGCCAATATAGGTTGTTGAAGAGGGGACTAATGTTACTAAGACCTTCATTATAGGAAAATCACTTTGACAGCTCTATGGAGGATGGATTGGAGAGTTCAGAGACTTGAGGCTAGGAGACCCATTAGGACTGTTTTTGTATTTGTCCAGGTGATAGGGTCAAAGTATCCAGGTATCATGAGAGGTGATGGGATAGAAGGGGTAGCTAACATAGTGGATGATAGAATCAAGATCTAAAGGCATTGTGACAGTCTAGGTTATTGGAGCAAATAAGACAAAATTCAATAAGGACAAATGTAAAGTCTTACTCTTGAGTTTAAAAAAATCAACATCACAAGGATAACAGGGGATAAGCATAGTTAGTGAGCAACTTATCTGAAAAACGATTGCTGTTTTAGTGGACTACAAGCTCATGAATCAATAGTGTGTGCCACATAATTGGTGTGTTAGCCCAAAAAAATCAGTGTGATTTGGGGCTACATTATGAAAGGTGTAGCTTCCAGGAATAAGGAGGTAATAGTCTCTTTGTGTTCTACCCTGACCAGATCATCCCTGAAGTACTAAATCCATTCTGGGTAATGCAGTTTAGGAAGAACATTGATGTACTGAGAGATCCCAGGAGAAGATACTCAGGTTGGTGAATAGCTCTGAGTTCATATCATAGGAAGATCATTGGAAGGAACCTGGGATGTTTAGTTTCAAGAAGAGAAGACTCCATAGGAATAGGAGAGCATGATAGCTACGTTCAAATACATGAAAAGATGCCATTTGGAAGAAAAGGAGAAGAGAATAAACATTTATATGGGACCTACTATGTGCCAGGCACTGTCCTAAGCTCTATACAAATATCTCATTGGCACAACAACCCTATGAAGTAGGTACTGTTATTATCCCTATTTTATAGTAGAGGAAAGAGGGGGGAGGGAGTTAAATAACTTGCCCAGGGTCACACAGCCAGTAAGTAAGACAGGCTTTGCAGTCAGCAGTTCTTGACTCCAGACTCAAAGTTCTAGCCAGTGCATCACCTAGCTGAGTCTAAACAAGAAGAAATGGACTCATTCAGTTTGACCACAGAGAGCAGAACCAGGAACAATGGGTGAAAGTTGCAAAAAGAGAAATTAGGTTTGTAGGTCAGGGAAAAAACTGCCTAATAATTAAAAGCTATCCAAGAGTGGGATGAGGTTCTGCTGTAGTCAAGGTCTTTCAGCTGGATGCCATTTGGCAGTGTTAGAGTGGGGATTCCTTTACAGGCATAAGCTAATTTTTTTTAACACTAAATGTGTGTGATTCTGGAAGCAGAAGGCTTCATTCTGTATGTCCTGTGGTCTTATGCCTAGAACCACCCTGACTTATGTATGCAGATGTCTTTAGCTTTTCTGGCAACATCCATGCATTATTATTCAAGACTTCAGTGGTGTTGAATTGTATAGCACCTTCTCTGCACTCTCCTCCATCAACTTGCACTTGCCTCCAAAGTTTGGACACTCGAGAAAGCAACTACTATCTGAGCTGAAGATTGTAGTCCCTGACCTTTAGGGATGTAGGTCTGAGGGGTTTGTCTTGGCAAGGAATGAGGCAATCTCTTCTTGTGAAATAGGTGTAAAAGAGGAGATGCAGAAGGCATCTGAATGATACAAGATAATGAGGAGGGGTTAAGAGGGAATTCTTGCCAAATTGCCTCAGCTGTTTTCAGTAAAATATGAAGCAAGATTTTCATTTGAGAGTATGTGGGAAGACGGAGCCATGGTAGATTTGAAGAGGGATGAAAAGGTTTGGAGAGTGAGATAGTGAGTTGATAAAGGAGGTATAGTAGGATTGCCTAGCGGCAGTGAGGGCCCAGTGGAGACTGTATGATATAAATTTGTAATGGATCCAGTCAAAATGGTTGTATGATTTTCTCCATCTTCATTCAGTAGCACTTGTGTAGGAGCAAAGATAGTGAATAGTAAGAGTGATCCAACAGTAGGATTTGACTAGGCATAATAAGCAACATGGTAAGGGGACTAGGAATTCAAGAGAGGAGGAAAATGTAAAGTTGAATTGATTCACCAAGGGGACAAGATGGGAAGAAAGGGAAAGAGGCTAGGGCAGGGGAGATGGCTTGAGAGAGGTCAAGGGATTAGAAGCTATGGGTAGATGAAGAGTAGGGTTTTGTGAGGGAAAGCAAAGAGAGAGGTGAAGAGCCAATAGATCATGGTAAGATAAGGGGATTATGGAATTCTTGAACACAGGGGAAGTGGGGTGGAGGAATAGTTCATAGAAAATGAATAGGTTAAGGAACTGAGTGACTAGGGTATTGCTGAAATCCCCTAGTATGAAGGCAGGAGTTGGGTAGGAGAGAAAAATTGTGAGCCAAGTACTGAACTCATTGGGGAAGGAAGGGGAGTGACCTGGGGGGTGGGGGGAAGTGTCCTGCAGACAAAAGCTACCAGGATTTGGGTTGGTAGTAGATATGAATAGCATGAACTCCAGAGGAAGGTAAAAAGAGGTTACTAAGTGGTAGAAAAAAGGGTGGAACCTGGAAGTGATAATGGGGACCAAAGAGTAGTCTAACTGCCCTGACCATCAAGCTGAGGAGAATGAGTGAAGGTTCAATCAGTACTAGAAAGAGTGGCCAGAGAGGCTGTGTCATGAATGGGGACTCAAGTTTTAGTAATATTTAGTAGATGGAAAGAGTGGGAGATGAAAAGATTTAAAAGGAAAGGAAGTTTGTTGCCTATGTAACAAGCATTCCAGAGGGCACAGTGGAAGGACTGGGTGGAGTTAGGTTGAAACTTTTAGGTGGGAGGATTGAGGGAGTTGGAAATGAATAATCAGATAACATAGCAGATATTAGTACTAAGTATTCAACCATTCAAAAATTATCTCAATGAAACAGATTTGATTTCTAAGGCAAACACACCAGAAAACTGACTATCCAATTGTAATCTCAAAACAGAAGGAAAATAAAATAAGAATGTTTCTCCTATCGTCTTCAGCTAATTGTGTTTATTGGCTAACTGTTAAAGGTAAACCTTTAATGCCTATAAGGTCTGGTGATCTACAGTATTAGGAGTGTATTTCCACACAATATATTGAAGCCATGGTAGCCACCCTTTGAAGAAATCTGACACTGTCCCCACTCTCATTCCCTTTATAATTCTTAGGTACCTTGAGGGATTGGGGGGGGATGTCTTTCCTTTCTGTGTTGCTTGAGGCCCTGGTGGCTGTGTTCCTCACAATTTAAGGAGCTAGTAACTAAGACTCCAGTTTTATTTAACACCTTAATATTGATTGGTTTTTTATAAAGGAACATTTACTTTAAATATACAGCAAGAACAAAATTACTAACACTTCCCCCAACACCTCCTGGGCATAATTTCCGCTACACTAATTTGATCTTAGGGGCAGGGTGCAGGGAAAGGCAGAGATTTGGTTCAAAATTTAGTTCTTGGACAATCTGAAAATAAATGGTGTTTTATCAGGGTCCAGGACTAACATAAAGCTGAGGATTATACATAGCATTGATCCAATCAACTTCACATACAAAGGTGACATTGGCTTCTGCTGGGCTGTAGTGCTGAAGGACATTCCAGATGATTGCTCCATGCTGGGTTGGCAGCAATACCCAGCCTGGAGTCCTGGATTCTCAGATTCCTGTGGCTCATATTGCCCTCCTTTGAAATTCCAAAGGTCAAAGTCTGCACTCCTTCAAACAGCTTCTTCTCCTTCTCTTCCTTCTTTTCTTCCTCCTCCTCCTCCTTATTTTTATTGTTTTATTACCTATGGCTTTCTCCTAATCCAATGTATAATTTCTGTCTAATGATAAAAATAACATAAATAGGTTATATATTATCTTTTTAAAATTTTTCTTTAAAGAGACATTGATTGTATATATTATACAAACATATATACATACAAATGGATTTTAAAATTTTGTTGCCCTGTTTTTACTTATAACAATAGCACATTTATCAATAATCATAGTGTTTTAATGTTTTCAAAGTGCTTTGCATACATGATGTTATTTGATAATTCTACTGGGGTGGAACTACAGGTACAAAAGCAAATAAACGAAGGGAAATTTGAGGAAAGAGAAAGCATTGACACCTGTGGGAGGGACAGGGAAGGCATCCCTGAGAAGGTGGCACTTGAGCTTTTAAATATTTTTTCTAGTTATTGAGTTACTCTTGAGCACTGGGGTTTTAGGGGTTTTCTGTCATCCACAAAGTTATGTGGACAGGGGACAGGAACAAGGGCTCAGAGAATTTCTTCCCAATTTGCTGCAGTTATGTAGAGCAATTATAGAATGATACAATTTCAGAAGTGGAGGATGAAAATTAAACCAACCCACTTGATAATAGGCAAACAGTGTGGTGCAGTGCAGTGGAGAGAGGGCTGAACTTAGAGTCTCAGGACTTGAGTTCAAATTCCTGCTCTATTTACCACTTTCATAGTTAGGGGAACTCATATCACCTCTGTGGGCCTCATTTCCTTTCCCTGTAAAAAGAGGGGTTTAGACGAGATGAACCCTACCCTTTCTTTTAACTCTTGATCTATGATCCTAGTGATAATACTTTAAATTGATACCATTTTATTCTTTACAAAGAGCTTCATGTGCATTGCTTCATACATTATCTTAATGGAAACAGCTACACCTACAAAGTCAGGAATTTGTATTAGATCTGTAATTTCTTTGGATCACATACCTAATGATTCTTTTTTAGTCTCTCGATGCCAGACTTGTACACTACAGCTTCAGGATACTTTTCTAAGGTTCCAAACTGTAGGGTCATACACATTATGAATGTGGCAGTGTTTTATCTTACAAATCAAACCATTAATATGAAGTGAATTTATCTTAAGGGTTCTTGAATTCAAACCTATAAACAAAATGCTATTAGCTTTATTTTGTAGAAACTACATATGCCCCGTTATCAGACATAGTCAGAATAAAGATAGGGACTGTGTCTTTGTATTACTATAGGAAACTCCCTCTTCCAATGCAAGTCAGTACCTTAGCTGTAACTTAAAATCTTAGGTTCTAGAAAGTTGCCCAGAGCATTGAGAAATTGAATGTCTTGCTCATTGCCAAACAGCCAAGTGTGTGACAGAAGCAAAATCTGACTCAGCACACTTCATCTAGACATGGTAATGAGAATCTATAGCAACATACATATATGAAATCCATGAAAAATGGAAATCTATCTTGTCTCCCCCTTGCAATAATGACTTGTGGTAATAAGCACCCATAGATAAGATTTGGGGAAGATCTACCAATTTTGTTCCCAAATTACCACTATATTGGTGTTGTTGTTCAGTCATTCAATTGTGTCTGATTCATTGTGACCCCAAGGACACCAGGCCCTTCTACCCCCATTATCTCTCAAAGTCTGTCCAACTTTTTGTTCATTGTTTCCATGTCTATCCATCTCATCCCTCTGCCTTCCCCTTTTCCTTTTGTATTCAATCTTTCCCAACATCAAGCTCTTTCCCAAAGAGTCCTGTCTTTTCATCATGTGGCTAAAGTAGTTAAACTTCAGCTTAAGTATTTCCATTTCATTTTTAAGCTTCAGTTTCCAGTCATTACCATTGTAGAGACTGATACTATAAAGAATATTCCCCCTTAGGATGACTCCCATTTTGGAGGTGACATATATTTAGGCTATTTGTAAATTGTGCTAAAAATAAAAGTTTAAAAGTTTAAAAAAATTGTTGAGCTTCTTCCTCTAAACCAGTGGTATTAAACTCGAATAGAAATGGATACATGCTAGCTAGCTATTGATTTATAAAACCACTAATTAACATAGTATATGTTGTGTTGTATTTTTATTTTGTTCAACATTTCCCAATTACATTTAAATCTGGTTGTGGCCTCACCTGGAAGTTTTACCAGTGCTTGCTGCCTGGGCTTTGAGTTTGACACTTCTGGTTAAATAGGTCAATTACTTGGTTTGACTTAAATAACCTGTTACTAATTCATTGATGCACTGTTGGTAAAGCTATGAATCTGTCCAGCCATTCTGGAAAGCAATTTGGAATTGTGCCCCAAAAGTTACTAAGCTCTGTATTCTCTTTGATCCAATGATACCACTACCAGGCTTACATCTCAAAGGCATTGGGAAAAAAAAAAGAGGAAAAGGACCTATAAGTACAAAAATACTTCTAGCAGCTCTTTTTTGTAATACAAAGAACAGGGAAACTAAGGGAGGTGCCTCCCAACTCTCCATCACATGGGATATGGCTGAACGAATTATGGTATATAAATGAAATTGAATACTATTGTAGTACAAGAAATTATGAGATTATTTCAGAGAAACCTAGAAAGACTTGTGTGAACAAATACAAGTGAACAAGTACAGTAACGTAAGTAGAACTAGAAGGACTATTTATACTATAATAACAACATTATAAAAGTGAAAAAATATTTGAAAGACTTAACAACTCTGGCCAGTGGAATGTTCAGCCATGATTCAGGAGGACCAAGCACAAGATATGAGGAATACTACCCACCTCCTGACAGAGAGATGATGGACTCAAGATACAGGATGAGACATACATTTTTGAATATGGCCAATGCGGGAAATTGTTTTGCTTGACAATGCATATTTGTTAGAAAGGTTCTATTTTTCTATTTTTTTCCATTATGGGAGTGAGAATAGGAGGGAAAAAATGCTTGATAATTGAAAAAATAAAATTTAAAAACTGTTTCACCTCTCTCCACCAATAAAATAAAATAACTTGATGTTCTGCTGTTGTAGTGACTCAAAAGAGTTAGAAACTTACGTGGAATCAGAGAGGTACCCATTTTGGGTTAGTACAGGGAGTTAGGGATGAAGAGTGTTAGAAGATAAGAGTCACAGTACTCTAGCACTTTGTTCTACTCACATGACTCAATGCCCTCTCTTTATTTGAACTATATGACATTTGATTATACTATCTTCTCCTAATTTTTGTGGCTGTCATCTATGAACATTTGACCATACTCTCACATTTCTCCTTGACAATCTGATAGGGTCAGCAGAGTGTTAACTATGTTATTCAATTGATCAAACAATCAGCAAGCACTTCTTTCACCTACTGTGTGCCAGACACACTCTCATGACCTCCATCTCCATCTATTTCATCATAGGGGTGATTACAAATAAAATTTTACCATTTTTCTCATCCATACATTCCTTTCCATTTCCACTGCAACTATCCTAGTTCAGGCCTTCCATCTCTTCTTACAGTTACTATTATAATAACCTCTCTACTGGTCCTTTGCTGCCAGTCTATCTTCTCTCCTATTCATCATTCACAATGTTATCTGAGTAGTCTTTTGAATGCACCAATCTGGTTTACTCCCTCCTTTGCTTAAAAACATTCACTCTCTCCCCATTGCTTATAAAATGTGGAAAAGTTCCTTATCCTGTGATTCAAAGCCCTGAAAAATCTAGCTCCTGTCTGCCTTTCCATCTGTACTTTTGTTTAAACTACTCTGTCTCTCTCTCTCTGTTCCTCTCTGTCTTTCTGTCTTTGTCTCTCTCTCTCTCTCTCTCTCTCTCTCTCTCTCTCTCTCTCTCTCTTTCTCTCTCTCTGTCTTTGTCTCTGTCTCTCTCTGTCTCTGTCTCTCTCTGTCTCTGTCTCTCTCTCTCAATCTCTCTCTCTCTCAGCCAAATTGGATTATTCTCTACCATTTTCATTGTTCTCTTTTCCATCTCAGCCGTTTTGATCACTGCACCTCCCTTTCATGGAACAGACTCACCACCATCAACAGCTTTTGAAGACTTCCTTCTTTTGTAGTCCAACTTGGGAATCACTTTCTTTATGAATCTTTTTCTGACCACTCACTCCCCTCCTGCCACCCTGGGGAAAGCCATCTCTCCCTCCTTGGACTTCTTATAGAACTTTGCTTAGACATAGCCTTGTCAATATCTCCCTCTCTTGTTTCATAATTTTCTGTGGATATATAGGCTTGTCCTCCTCATTATATTGTAAGATCCTTTAAAACAAAGTTTGTGTTATCTCAAACTTTGTAACCTTCTTCCCTGTCTAGAGCAGTGCACTGCACATAGTAGGCCCTTTATCATTTTTTTAAAAAATTTAATCGAATTATGCCCAGAATGCATGATTCTTTTACTGCTGCCCATTTTCTTAACTACTATCTAAACAGAAATGGTGTTGTTACTTCAGGAGTTATACAATGGGCTAGGGGAAAGCTATAGGTAATCCCTTCTCCTGAACTAGCTTGAAATAAAAATTAAATGGGCCTTTAGTGTTTGAGAATTGCAGAGTTTCACTGGGGCCATGGAACACTAAGTGAGGTTGAGAAACAGGGTGTTAATTCAGGCCTAATCATTTAATTCCACTCTGTTATATGCTATATTTATTGCCCTCCTGGATCTGTTTTCTATGGCCTGATAAAGAGACAGTGATTCTCCAAAGCTCAGTCAGGGACCATTTTATTTATATCATTAGTTAGTCCAATAAAAGCATTGGCTCCAGCTTCCTGCTGTTATTTTCTGTCTGCCTTCTTGTCATTAACTATGAAAATGCTGAGCTGGAAAGTGTGTGTGTGTGTGTGTGTGCGTGTGTGTGTGTGTGTGTGCGTGTGTGCGTGCACATGAGTGCAAGTGCATGCGTGCAAGATTGGAACTTGGAGAAAGAATGGGCTTGCTAGATCCTCATAGGACAGAACACATGATGTTTCAATGGGGAGGGTGACAGGTGCTCCATTACATTTCTGCTGAGCTCTTGTAAATTATTTGGCCACATTTGTGGACCAAGTATCATTTGTACTTATAAGCAAGTCTCCCTAAAGTCAAGAAAGATCTAGAAGGAAATGATGTAAAGGTTTAAAGATAGTTTAGGTGGGGGTCAGAAGTAGAGTGGGGTAATAGATAGCAACTTGGAATCAGGACATCTGAGTTCAAATTCTGACTTTAGTTTGTGAGTATGGGAAAGTTATGACTTTTCTGAGATTTGTTTTCTTCATCTGCAAAATAGAAATCAATCATTCAATCAATAGTGAAGACACTAAGAATACAAATAATGTGTATCAAACTATACTTGCTGTCAAAGAGCTTACCTACTATTAGGAGAGATAACATGTACAATATGGGTTTGTCAATCATATAATATGTAGATATGACTGGCGTCGTGTAGCACCAATAGATATCTGATGTAGAATCTGGCTCATCTCGAGGCCAAGGGAGATTTCAAATTCCATCTTTTGGAAGTAGAGTTAGGGCCACATCTGGGCACTTGACCCTTCATTCTCCTGTCTCCAAAAAGGATAATTGGGCTAGAATTATATCAATGCTTCATACACTAAACATCTGTGGTCTAGGGCTGTGATAAGGAATTGTCTATTCTGAAGGGGATAGTAACAGTTAGTTTACTCTTGATGGTTTAACTCTCTCACACCAAACACTATTAACCTAAGTCACTAATGGCTAGTACACCTTTTTATCAAAGCAAGCAGTAAACAGCAAAGAAAGGAGTTATACAGATTAGAAGAGGTAAAAGAATATACAATGGTAAATGAGCTCTAAGTTAAAGAGTGAGGGTAAAAAGTCTCAGCTCAATCAAGGTTAGAACAATCTTGGCAGAAGAAAGTCCATTTTTAGCAGTCTCTAGGTACTTGAGAAGAATATTGGGGACCATCTTTCTCACATTATCTACAGCTGCAAGGAGATCTCTTGTCCACCATTTAACACCATTCAAAAGCTTGCGCTTGTCACTCTGGACCACAACTGCCTGTGCCCACCTCTATAGAAAGGCAGTAAGTATCCTTGGCTCAGAATCTTCTTAGCCAATCAGAAGTCATGTTTGCCTTTTCACAGAGAACACAGCACTAGGGAGCTGTCCCTTGGGCAGAATGGGGTTACAGATAAGCACAAAGAATAAGTACAAAGAAAATAAATACAAACTGAATATAAGTTAAATACAAAGTAATTAGGGGAGGACTAGTAGAGGGAGATTGTCCATTGTTGCATGTAGAAGGTGGGGCTTAAATTGCCTCTTGAAGGAAGAGGATTCTCTGAGGTGGAAGAGAAGAGAGAGCACATTCCAAGAATGGGAAAGGCCAGTACAAAGTCAGGGGCAGGGAGGGTGAAGCGCCATGTCTGAGAAAAAGAGAAAAGCCAATGTGATTTGGATCATAGAGTGCAAGAGGGAGAGATCTCTCTAATGAGGCTTGAAGGGTGGGTAAGAACTAGGTTGTGAAAGGTTTTAAAAGCTCAACAGACAAGTTGATTTTTTTTTTTCCTGGAGGCACCAGGGAACCACAGGAGCTTATTGAATAGGGAAGTAAGTTGGTCCTATCCTTGTTTAAGGAAGACTACTGAAGGAAGATTAGCCATGAGGAGTAGGATCTGGTTGGGAGAGAGCAAATAAGAGGACTTTAAAATAAGCTTGAGAAGAGGTTGCAAAGGCCTTGTGAGTAGAAAAGTGAGGTCAGATGGGAGAGATGTGGTGTAAAATGACAACATTTAGCAACCGGTTGGATATGTGAGGTGAGGGAAAGTGAGGAATCAAGGATTATCAAAAACCTCAGAGAACAGGACAGTGATGGTGCCTTTGCCAGAAATAGGCAAGTTTGGAAGGGAGTGCCTTTAGGAGGAAGAATAAAGACAACGACAAGACTGATGATGACTATCATTCACAAGGCGCTTTAAGGTTTGCAAAGAGCTCACCCCTTGTTATCTCATTTGATCTTCACTACAGCCTTATGAGGCAGGTGCTATTATTAACCCCTTTTTACAGATGAGGAATCTGAGGCTGAAAGAGGTTAAATGACTTGCCTGGTATCACACAATTAATAAATTTCTGAGGAAGCTATTGTTAGTTAAATGACTCCTGGGAGCTTATGAGGTCACCAAGAGAAAGTGGAGATGAAGAGAAAGGCGTCTAAGACAAAGCCTTGGGGAAATAAAAATACTAGCAAAGTCATGAAGATCTGGTGTCAAGAAAACCTGAGTCTGAAACTAGACTGTTACACTCACATGGTATGGGAGCATGGGCGGATCACATCATTTTTCTAAATCTTTGTTTTCTCATCTGTAAAATGGGGATAAAAACAATACTTCATAGGGCTGTTGTGAGAATCAAATGAAATAATATATATAAAATACACATATAAATGTTGGTTATTATTTTATTGTTCAGTCATTACAGTCGTGTCCAACTCTCCATGACCCCACTTGGGGTTTTCTTGGCAAAGATACTAGAGTGGTTTGCCATTTCTTTCTCCAGCTCATTTTACAGATGAGGAAACTGAGGCAAACATGGTTAAGTGACTTGCCCAGGGTCACACAGCTAGTAAGGGTCTGAGGTCACATTTGAACTCAGGAAGATGAATCTTCCTGACTCTAGGGGCAGCACTCTATCCACCATGCTACGTAGCTGCCCTGTGCCATAACTATATAAATATGTTATTTTATAACTATATAAATATAACTATAGTTATAACTATCTAATGACTATATATAGTTATAAAACTAGATAAACAGGTTATTATATAACTATAACTATATTTACTTATAACTAACAACTATATACAGTTATTATATAACTAAACAGGTTATTATATCACTATATATGTATTTACTTATAACTATCTAATAACTATATATACTTATTATATAACTAGATAAATAGGTTATTATATAACTATATAAATGTTGGCTATTATTGCTATTATGATTATTACCATCATTATTGTTACTAAACTTAGGAGTTTTCTGAAGAAAACTCTTTGTAAACCTTAAAGGGTTTTACAAATGTGAATTATCTTATTAGATCAAGAAATAAAGAAAACAACAGCGTGCTTTACTCACTCTTAAGACCATTACTTTTTCTATTTTTTAACTACATAGATTGATTGATTATATTTCAAATGGCCTCTAGAATATTACCAAAGCAAGAGAAGTAAGGAAAAAGCAATGGGGAAATACATTTGCAGAGGTCACTTGAGTTAATGATACAGTTATCAGAAGATAACACAGGTGCATTAACATAACTTACTGTGTAATTGCCATTGTTTCCAATGCAGTTAATGTGTAGTTATCCATGTAATAAGAGACATTATTTCATGGTAGATCTGCCATTACCTCATGTCATTGGAAACAGTGCATAAATGAAGCAAATCATTATTGTTATTTTAGTACTAAAAGGTGAGGATATCTTTGAGAAGAAGCAGGTCTTTTCTTGCAATAGGATTATTGTTTATTCAACTAAGTGGATGCATTTAATAATCCAAGCCAAAATTATAGTTCTATTGCATTGATTATTACCCGAGATGGCATGGCACAGTCAGTAAGTCAATAAACATTTATTTAGCACCTACTATGTGCCAGAAAGGGCAGCTAGATGGTGCAGTGGATACAGTACTGGCCTGGAGTCAGGAAGCCTCATCTTCCTGGATTTAGATCTGGCCTCAGGCACTTACTGGCTGTATGACCCTAGTCAAGTCATCTAACCCCGTTCACTTCAGTTTTCTCATTGGTAAAATGAGCCAGAAAAGGAAATGCCAAACCATTCCAGTGCATTTGCCAAGAAAACCTCAAATGGGGTCACAGAGGGTTGGACACAGTTGAAACCACTGAACAATAGCATGTGTCAGGCAAATGCTGAGGATGCAAAGAAAAGCAAAAGACAGCCCAATCTCAAGGAGTTCACAGTCAAATGGGGAGATAATATGCAAATAACCATGTACAAACAAGCTAGATACAGAATAGATTGGAAATAATTAATCGAGAGAGGGCACTAGAATTAAAGGGGATTGAGAGAGGCTTCCTGTAGAAGGTAGGATTTTAGCTGGGACTTGAAGCAAGCCAGAGAAGCAAGAGGTAGAGATGAGAAAGGAGAGCATCCCAGGTATTGGAACAGCCAGGGAAAATGACTGGAGTGAGGAAATGGAGTGTCTTGTTCAAGGAACATCAAGGAGAACAGTGACACTGCATCACATAGTACGTGGTGGATAGTAAGGTTTACAAGACTGGAAAGGTATGGGAGGGAGGGATGGGGACAGGGATAGTTTATAAAGGACTTTGAACATCAAACAAGGTTTTATATTTGATCCTGGAGGTGATGGGGAACCAGTGCAGTTTATTGTGGGCGGAGGGGAGCGGATAGAAATTTGTGGCAGAGAGATCAATCAGCTGGCTATTGCAATTATCCAGGAGTAGGCTGGTGGCAATGTCAGAGGAGAGAAAGAGGAATATGTAAGCAATTTGACAAGCCCTATCCAACAGATTGGATACGGGGGAAGGGTTGGTTAGAGGGCATGAGGATTGAAGGACGACACCTAGGTTGTGAGCTTGAGTGACTGGGAGAATGACAGTACCCTTGACGGTAATAAGAAAGTTAGGAAGAGGGGAAGGTTAGGGAGAAAGACAATGAATTCAGCTTGGGACATGTTGAGTTTAAGATAGCTACGAGACATCCACTTCAGATGTCCGACAAGCAGTTAAAAATGTGAGACTGGAAGCGAGCCTAATGGACACTGCTGAATTTAGCATCAAGAAGGTCTAGGTTTCAATCTCAGCTGATGTCTATTATCTGTATGGCCATGGGACAGTCATTTAACCTTTCTGATCCTCAGCTTCCCTGTCTGTTAAATAGAGGTAAGGATGCCTGATATCTATCTCATAGGGTTTATTATGAGTTTCAAATGAAATGGTGTATGTAAAGTACTCTGCAATTCTTGGAGGGCTATGGAAATGTTTAGTCATAGGGAGTCTTAATTTCTTGCTTGAAGATGTTTGTTGGTAGAACTATGGATTGGTTCAACCTCCCTGTAAAACAATTTGGAGCTGTACATCCAGAGTTACTAACCCTTTGACCCAATGATATAACTACTAGGCATATTTCCTAAAGAGATCAAGATTAGAGGGAAAGGACCCATATGTGTAAGAATATTTGTATTAGTACTTTTTATAGTAGAAAAGAACCAGAGACAAAATAAGTTACTCATCAGTTGGGGAATAGAAGAACAAATTTTGGCATATGAATGTAATATAACATTAATGCAAAGATGATAAATTCATAGAAAAGTTGGAAGACTGAGAACTAGAATAACTATGTGATGTAAACCACAATAATATGAAGGAAAGCAACTTTGAAAACCTCCAAATTGTGCTCAAAACGGCAAGCAACAGTTACTCCAAAAGACTAATAATGGCTACCGTTAGACACAAATATGTACATACAATACATATAATGTGTGTGTGTGTGTGTGTGTGTGTGTAAAATCATTCTATATGTACTTCTATTTATCAGTTCTTTCTCTGGATGCAGATGGCATCTTCCTTCATATGTCCTTTGTAGTTAATTTGAGTATTTTTAACAGTCAAAATGACCATCTCTAGGGTGGTGTTGGAGGGGGGAAGAAAGAAAAAAAGAAATTTACACGATAATTTTGTTACATATTTAAAAAGAATAGCAAATTGTGCGTAATATATTTGCAGTTCTATATGCAATCATCTTTTTTATTATACTATATTATAGAAATGTTTTATTCCATAAATTAAAAATAAAATAATTTTTTTTAAAAGACTGATGATTTTTTCTTTACCATCAGTTGCTCTGCTTGGCTTCAACTCCGTGGAATAACATGCCTTCTTCTCACATCCCCTATACCCCTTCCCCTTCTAGGATAAGGTGATCACCTGAAATCTCATTACCAAAAAGAATGACTCAGATTTTTTGGGGTGGGGGGAAGGTAGGGCAATTGGAGTTAAGTGACTTGCCCAAGGTCACACAGCTAGTGAATGTGTCAAGTGTCTGAGGACTCATTTGAACTCAGGTCTTCCTAAGTCCAGGGCTGATGCTCTACTCGCTGTGCCACCTAGCTGCCCCAATGACTCAGGTTTTAATACTCTACATCAGGGGTGGGGAAAAATTTGGGATTCAGTCTAAGGGTGGCACTTGAGAACCCAGAGGGCCACAGGTTCGCCACCCTTGCTCTCCACCTTCTCAACTCACCCTCCATTGCCTCTCCCCTCTGAGAGACTGGAGAGTTGGACCACTGTCCAACTAAATTGCTCCCTAAGCCTTCCTTTATGAAGGAGTCATAGCCTTCCTGGTAATTCCATTTTCCATCAACTGCTCTGCTCAGTTTCAATTCCATGCACCATGGTACGCCTTGATGTTCCCTCTGCCCCCAACTATGCAGCTTCTTTTTAATGTGTTTTCTTTCCCCATTAGATTGTAAGCCTTTGAGTGCAGTAACTATCTTTTTTTTTCCTTTGTCTCCTCAGCACTTGGCACAGTGCCTGGCACACAGTAGGGCCTTAATATTTATTGCATTTTTGTATTGTGTGATGAAACATGCTCTTCCTACTCCAGAAGCATTGACTTATATGCGAAATAGAGCTGGCCTTAGAGTCAGACAAAGCTTTTAATTGATGACTTTATGATCCTCTTGCCAGAGAAGCAATGGACTTGAGCTTCAGAAAGAAATATGCATCATCGGACATTGCCAATGTATCAATTTGAATAGATAGACTATATATATATATATATATATATATATGTGTGTGTGTGTGTGTGTGTATGTATATATATATATATACATATATATATATATGTATGTATGTATTTGTGACAAGGAGAGAGTCTCCTTGAAAAGGTGGGGCAGGCTAGTGAGTAGTGATACATACCAGAAAAAGGAATGAATATATGTTTTTAATGCATAAAAGAACACAAAAGTGAAGAAGATGACATAAATAGATCAGGTTTGTTACTATTTTATCCAGCTTAATATATAGAACATATATTTCTTAAAAAGAAAACTATATATAACAAAAATTCACAGTTTTTTGTACAAACTTTTTAATGTTCATTGTTTACTGAAAATCTGAAATATTTGTGGGTTTTGGTGGTTGCTAAGTTCATGTTAAACAAGAAAATTTAATTTAAAAATCATCAACCAAACAGTTGACACCTTTGTGTGCAAAGACAGAAAATTAAAATCTAAAAAAAATTTTAAAACCCACTTGTTTATGGAATCTAGAAATTTAGGTCATGTTTCTTGGAAGAGGTAGAGTCCATTGAAGCTGAATATATCATTCCTTCCTATTTCTTATGGCATGGCCCCAGGGATTTCCAAAATGCTCCCACATAAGGGTTTGTACAAGGTCACTGAAGGAGTGTTTTTTTGGAGAGCCAGAACAACTAAACAACCAGTCTCACTGCATGCAGAGAAATACAACCTTAAATTCTAAAACATCATTATTTGTTATCTGAGCCAAAAAGCAGACAAACGAACTAAAACCCCTTTGCTTTAAGAAGCATGTCAACAAACATTTATCTAGTGTGTACTAACTAGAAGTACTGCACCAAGTTCTGTGGGTGACAGGCAGACAAAGGAAATGTCACAGTCCTTAACCTGAAGGAACTTGCAATCTAATGGGTGGGAGCATGGGAGGAGGCCAAAGAACAAATGCAGAAAAATATAAGAACAATACAGGGCATTATGGTAAATGTTAAATGAAGGTTTTAACTGCTGCTAGCTGACATTCATGTAAGGCTTAGAAGTTCACAAAATTCTTTACCTGTGTTATCTCACTCAGTCCTCACAATAATCCTGGGGGATCGGTGCTGTCGTTATCCTCTTTTTACAGAAGTCAATCGAGGCTTAGTGAGGTAAAGAGGCTTCTCTAGGGTCACATACCTACTAAGGACCTATTGTGGTATTTGAATCAGGGTCTTCCTGATTCCAATTCTAGTGTGCCATCATGATTTTTTGGACAATACATTCTCTAGAGGTTTCAAAGGAGGATCATAGAATCTGAGATTTAGAAACGGAATGGACCTCAGAAGTTATCTAGTCTAATTCTCTCATTAATAGATTAGGAAGTGAGATCCAGAAAGGCTGTGGCTTTCCTAAGATTGCACATGAAGATGCAGAAGTTTCACCTTCAATTCTCAGGGTACCAACCCCTGCCCTTGATGTCCTCAAGTAGTTTGCCTCTCTCCATCCTGGTCTCGGCAGGCACCGAATCCCACATCCCCACAATGACCACCCCTCCTCAACCTATTATACACCCTTGAAATGGATTCTGCACCCTTGTTCAGCAGGAAATAGCTACTGAAGACAATGACCTTTGCCCCTTCTCCCCCCTCAAAGAATCTCCTGCCTAGTGATTGAGTGGGGAAATGATACAGATACAAACAATGTCCTAAGGGTTAAAAAGGATATTAAGGATTGCTTTTCCAATACTTCTTGAGGCCCCTCCTGAGCTTGAGGGCATCCTAAAGTCCTTTTCCCCTTTCCTATTCTCTTTGCTTATGTATGTGATGAAGGTACCAGATATCCCAGGAATCTTGGAGCCATACTTGCTCCTCCCATTCTCTTGTCCCCTTCCCTCAATTTCATAAAATTGTATTTAAATCGTACATTTAACCTGGCTAACCACCTTTGCCTCCTATGGGAAGAAAGACCTGCAGCTTATGCTCTGCCTCCCATGTGGAGTAGAGCCCAATGGGGCTCTGCTACACTAGGATCAGCTCCACTTGGGTGTGTGAATTCTTTCAGGACACTAGGACCCACAGTCTATTCCTCATCATTTCAGGTGGTGCCCCAGCATTCCTGGGGTCCACCCTGAACTCATCACCAATGAATACAGAGAAGGTCTAAGTGAATTCTTTCAGAGCCAAACCACTCTCCTGACTCTGACCTCAACAGAGAGAGATAGAGACAGAAAGACAGGGAGAGACAGAGAGAGAGGAGACAGAGACAGACAGACTGATGGACAGAGAAAGAGAGAGAGACAGAGACAGAGACAGAGAGACAGAGAGATGGGGAGACGGGGAGAGACACAGAGAGAGGAGACAGAGGCAGACTGATGGACAGAGAAATAGAGAGAGGAGACAGAGGCAGACAGACTGATGGAGAGAAACAGAGGGAGAGGGAGAGGGAGAGAGAGAGAGAGAGAGAGAGAGAGAGAGAGATCAATACTTTAGCATTTGATGAAAAACCTTCATGAAAGACCTGAATTCTATATATTGTTCAAGGCAGGAGAAAGGGAAAGGGCATTCAAAGAAGAAGGAATATCATAAGCAAAGGAGTGAAAGGTGGGATGTGTAAGATGTTTAAAGACAGTGAATAGAACAGTTGGGTTAAAGTGGGGGATCAATAAAGGGGGAGTGGTAGGAAGTAATGTTGGAGATGTAGGTTGGGTTCATATGGTAGAGGGTTTTGAATGATAAGCAAAGGAATTTGGATTTTATTCTGTAGCCAGCAGGGAGCTATTAGTGGGTTTTGAGCAGTTCAGTGACATGAACAGAGTCCTGCTTTAGGGAAATTACTCTGCCAGCAGTATATAAATGGTTGGAGGGAGACTAGTTAGGAGACATTTGCAATAGTCTCAAGTATAAAGTGATAAGGGACTGTATCTTGCCCAAGGTAGTTAGCTTATAGCTGCAAATGAGATACTAATTCACATAATGTTCTGCTGAAGTAGGAAAATGGAAATTAAGTGTCCTGAAGTATCTCACATAGTCATATTTGTACCCACTGTGGAGACACATATATTTTATATTTACTGCTCAGGGTATTTGTTGTTTCCAAAACAATAGAATGTAAACTCCTTGAAGGAAGGAGCTGTTTCTTTTTCTTTTCTTTTCTTCTTTTTCTTCCTTCCTTCCTTTCTTTCTACTTCTATTTCTCTTTTCTTCTTTCTTCCCTTCTTTCCTTCCTTCTTTCTCCCTCTTTCTCTTTTTCCTGTTTCTCTCTTTCTTCTTTCTCCTTTTTCCTTCCCTCCCTCCTTTCCCTTCTTCTTCCCTCTCTGTTCTTCCTTCTCTCCCCTCCCCTCCCCTCCCCTTTCCTTTCTTCCCCTTTCCTTTCCTTCTCTTTCCCATCAACGAGAACAGTACTTGGTACATAGGCATGTAAATATTTCTTGAATTATGGGGGGGGAGGGGAATCACCATCGATCATATATAAATGAAAAGAATGAAGTGAACAGCTACTGCAAAGCCAGCAAAGCCCCCTCCATATGTGCTGTATAAACAGTTGTTAAAGATGATCATAATCAGATAAACTCTCTGAGCTTCAATTTCCTCATCAGTAAATTGAGAACAATGGTAATTCTATCACATACCTTAGAGGGTTGTTGTAATGGAAGTGCCACACAAATGATGACAGTGATAATATGATCCTGTCACCCCCCGGTCAATACAAAAGCAAACAAAAAAATCCACCTTTAATGTCTCCTCATCAACTGCAGTTCAACCTCCTCTTCTATTCAACTTGAAGGTTCTCCATGATCTTATGCCAACCTACCTTTCTAATCTTATCTCATATAATTCTCCATTATGTACTCAATGCTTCAAACAAACCAAAGCATCTGGTATTCTCTGAACAAACTGTGTGTGACCCGAAGGGGTCAGCTTGAAGAAAGAGCACTTGCCCTAGAGTTGGAATACCTGAGTTCTTGTCCCAGTTCAGCCACATAATTAGCTGTGTGATCTTGGATAAGTCAGTTTAACTCTCTGGATCTCAGTTTCTTCATCTGTAAAAAGAAGGCATTGGATTAGGTCAAGAGTTTTAAACCTGTGTCCCATAAACTTCTTTTGACGATATTTTTGTAACTGCATTTAAGTAAAATTAGTTTCCTTGACACACAAGAAAATGTTAAGAGCCCCTAAAATAGGTGATCTGGAAGGTTCCTTCCAGATCAAAAATTCTATGAATCTGTGAAACTTTGCTCCTGCTGTTCTCCCTACTTGGAATGGCTTCCTTCTGTCTCTGCCTTTTCAAATCTCACAAACTCTACCTAAATTAGAAGTGATGTCATTTATTTTGAATTCTCGAAGCAGAGCCCTTTTTTTTTTGTACTTCTCTAATGCACTTACCACATTTTTAATTATATTTATTTGTGTATGTGCCATATGCCCTTTTACACTGTAAATGTCTTAGAGCGAATGTCTCTGTTTTATTCATTTTTGTAAATCTAAGCATATGATTGGAAAATTAAAAGATCTTACAAAATGTCTCTTGAATTTAAGTGAACATTTCCTGAATATAATTGAATGTTGTTGTTTTTAAAATCTGAGAGATGTTATAAAGATAATTTTGTTTGATATTTTAAAATTTTATTTTTAATGTGAATATCTATGCTCTTAATGTTGGACAATTTTGTGTGCCTTGAGAGTTTGAGGACCCAGCCTTTGATAGGGAAGAAAGGGAGTTCTGGGGTTGGCACTGGCCAACCTCAGAGTTACCTCTCTAACACCCTCAAGTTCAAAAGTTACAAAATCTGGCCTTCTAGTCTCTTTGAGAGAAGAATATTAAATATGTGCTATCCTGCAGTGAGAGGAGCAGAAGGATTTATCCATGATATGAAGGAGAAAAAAAAACTTGTGCCTAACTAATACTATGAGCTATTTGTATAGCAAGGTTTGATGGCAAAAAGGCTGTCTCTCTATCAGCCTTTAATCATTTTCCTTTTAGGGAAGTCTAAGTCCTTAGGGTACTTCCATAAGACTAGAGGTCTCTTAAATGAGCCCATGTTTGAAAAAAGAATTCACTATAATGGCAGAGATTTGTCTCCCTAGTAACTGTGAGTTCATTTCCCTTTCAAGGGGAGCATATGATATGAAGTCTATAGTATATTATATGAAGAGTAGATTTTTAGAGTGTATGATATGAAGTCTAGAATATACGATATGAAGCTGGGAGACCGTATAAAGTGGGAGGGGTCACCAGAGAGAGAAAAGAATTCCATCAATTACAAGTTATGGTGGACCCTTTGCATGTTTCTGTATTTTGGGAGGCTTGGAGTAAAGGCTGTCCAGAACCTGATGTACCTGGTTATCTTGAATATTGATCTGTTGCATAGATCCAGGAACATGCTTACCCACAGCCATGGAGATCTAGATATGAGTTATATGATGCTATATTCTAATATCCCAGAGGAAACTCAGGGCAGAGGTAAAATAATCCAAAAAGATATGATTTGGGGCAGTGGGAGCTGAACCCAAGATAGAGCTTCATGCATATAAGCTCAGAGTTTGGAAGGTGTTGTGCCACAGATTATAAGTCCAAGAGATAGTGCTAGAACTTTGCTTTTCTGACTTCCAGCCTATGGCTCTCTCCCCTACCCCGTATTACCTTTGTAATTGTCTTAATTTCTTTAATGACCTCCTCTACTTTGTTGCTTAATAAATGATAACATACTGACATTTCATCAGAAGCCTTAGAAGCCTTCAAAGACTTAAGCCAGAGCAGCAAGAGGGGGTGTTTGGAGGCACTGGGGTTATTCCTTGCCTGTGAAGTTCTACTACACAGGTAGATGTCTGCTCCATAGACCAGCCTTCTTGTGAGTCTCAGGACGTTCAGAAACTTCCTGAGGATCAGTCAATCCACCCCCAAACTTCTTCTTTCTTTGCTGCTCTAGCCATGACCCTGTTTTCCTGCGCCCTGAGACCTGCTGTGATGGAAAACCAAGCATTAAGAGCACTTTTCTGGGTAAGGAAATTGAACTGCCAATGTGTAAATTATGCTGCAATCACACAGCATTCTGTGAATAAGAGGAATGCCCTCCTCAGGCTCCACAGAAATGCTTCCTATTGTTGCTGTCACAAAATTACAGTTCCCTGTGTCTCTTGCTCTGTCTCCCGGAAGAGCCCACTGGGTCTTCCTCCTGTGTTTATAAGCTTAGCTCTTTAAATATGCATATATGGTTCCCATCGCTGGAAAGAGAGCTGCATAGTAACACTGCATGATGTGCTCTTCCCGTTCAAATGTTGCAGGGCACTTGTGTTGGGAAGCCCTGGCGTCTACCTACAAGCTGTGCTTACTGGAGTGAGACTTTAATTTGCTACAGCATGCCAGAGTATTAATAGACAATTATTTATTGCAAATCTGAACCATTTATACTGTTTACTGGCTGACACAATGTAAAATTTTGATCCAAATGTTAATGTGTCCATGACATTGCATAATTCTGTTCCATGCCAAGGTTTTTTCTCTTCTAAATGAATCGAATTTGCAGTACAAGGAAATGGTATTTTTAATGGATGAATGATTTACAGCCTCCAACTTATAAGGCAGTTATTTGTGTAACTAAGGGAAAATTGGCTAATTGCAATAACATAGGAAATTAGAAAAATTTAGGATTACACTAGGAACAAATTCAGAGGGAGAAAATGAAAATAATTTGTAAAGTCCTAAAGGGTAACTAAATAAATCTTACTTTAGTTTTACAGAGCAATTGTATTTTGGGGGGAACAGGTACCTTTGAGGTCAAACAGACTTATAAATATTCAATTGAGTAGAACATAGATAAAAATTACCTCTTCATGAAGAACCACATGTTTAGGGAAAAGCATTTCCAATTCTCCAAATGTTTACTGAAATTGCTTATACAAATGTTCTCAGCAATAGGGCGAAAACAAAAAGCCTTTATCATTATGTTATGTTCTCAAAAAGACACCATTTTAGCATAGCTACCTTCTCTTAGATGAGCACATAACAGCCATGCTAAGGAAGAAGAATTTTCAAATGGAGATCTTCGTGATTTTTCAAAAACACAACAAAACAAAACAAAATCTGATCAGCAGAGAAATCATAGTCTTTGTTTTCCAAAATCCTTCCTTCCTCTTAGGCTATTTGTATCCATTCCTATCAATCTACTATCTTTGCCCACAGAGAGATCATTAAGGTAAGAAGTACCACAACACAGTTCTAATTAATCTCTGAGAACCATACTCCAGTGATACTGGGAATTTGTCTCAAGCCCCCAAACACAATTTTAAAGTTAAGATGATTCCAATATCTTAGACCATTGGGCAGACATGTTTGGAGTCTCCAAAAGTCTATGCACATCCAAAGGTCAATTTACGATAAGGGACATTTGACCTTAAAGGAGAACCAGGAGAACGATAGTGAAAGCTTTGTTGGTTTCCTTCTGGATCCTGTACAAAATGTCTCTTCTCTTCATAAGACCCTACTTCTTCTTAAGCTTTAAGCATTAATAACACTGCTTCTCTCACTCATTCTTTGTATTTATTGAATCTGTCTTCCATGCCTGGCATTGTGCTAAAGAACATGGGGAATCTAAGGATAAATAAAGTGTGATACCTGTCCTCAAGGGATTTGGAGTCTAGTAAAGGACACAAAACAATAAGAACAAACAGCAACAAGAATACAAGGAAGAAGGTAAGAAAAGAAAAACAAAACTGAATAGGATTTCAGAAGAGATGACTTTTTATGTATATACACATGGGCATATTATTTAATTGGACAATGTAATAGTTAATCTCTCAGGTCAACTCTGTTGTACTTTAGGGTAGTTTCCATAATTCAGTACATCATGATATTCTTCTAGACACTATCTGAGTTCTGAATTAGAAGAAGAGTCTTATATAGCTATGGCTTTCCTAACTATAAGAATGCTTTTTTGACCCTTGAAAAATACATTTTGGGGCTACCATCCTTGAGTGCCTTGAAAATTTGATTCATTTTTCCATTCTTAAATCAGGAGGCAACCCCTTTGTGTTCTTTTCAAAGAATGCACTCCAAGATCATGAAGAATTTGAAAGAAATTAGAAAGTCCTCTATAAATATAATAATTTTAGGTATTGAGATATTGGCATTGAATCAGACTTTAGTATGAGCACTATGTTTCTCAAGTTTGGCTCGAAGATATTCATTCATTCCCATCTTTTCCCAATGCATAATATAGCCCAGTCAGTCTACCATATTAGTATTTTTAAACCTAAGTTATGGGATCTGTTGGACCTTTAAATCTGCTATTATATCAAGGTCTTGTAGGAAAAAAATAATAGCTAGCATTTACATTTAAGGTTTACAAAGTGCTTATAAATATTATCTCATTTGATCCTTACAACAACCCTGAGAGTGGGTTATTATTATTCCTACTTTACAGATGAGAAAACTGAAGCAGATAGCGGTTAAGTAACTTACCAGAGTCACACAACTAGTAAATGGCTGAGGCTGGATTTGAACTCTGGTCTTCTTAATTCCAGGTCCAGAGCTCAATCCACTGAGCCACCTAGCAGCCTCAGGAAAAAGAGTGAGTATTCATTCATTTATTTAGATTTTTAAACACTTTATGTATTTTTTTGTTTTCATACTACAGTCATTTTCAAATATAGCTTCCCCAACCAATGATCCTAACTTTGTTACAAAACTTTTAGCACAACCACTTAAACAGCGACAACTGATAGGAAATGTAGTATTCTGTATCCAATATCTTCTACCTCTCTAGCAAAATATAATCTTCGAACGTATCTACTGATATCTAATACTGATAGCATCTATTATCATTACTTATTATCTAGGACCTACATTAGTCATTATAGTAACCGAGTTCAGTTTCCTTTTAAATGAACATTTATTTTAGTATTATTCTTATTCAACTCAATTCCTATCCCATAGTATTTTCCGGTTCTAAATGAGATTGTCATTCTTGACTCTGGATCACCTAATTGGTCTCCCAATGTCAAGTTTCTCTCTTCTCCAGTCTGTGCTTCACACAACTGCCAAAATGATATTGCCTAAAGTGCATATCTTGCCATCTCACCCTATTTGATAAAGGCATCTTTATTCAATAAACTCCAATGGTTACCTTGCCTCCAAGCTTGAATGTATACTCTGTTTGGCATGTAAAGTCATTCCCAGCCTACTTCTCCAGCCTTATTACACACTATTCCATTTCCCACACTCAATAGTCCAGCCAAACAGGCCTTTTTACTGTTTGTCACACATTAAACCCTGTGACTTTGTATTGTTTGTCCTACATGCTTGGAACATATACTCCCTCCTCGTCTCTTAGAATCCCTTATTTCTTTCAAAACTCAGCTCAAGCATTAATTTATACATGAAGGCTTTCCTGATCCTTCAAGTGGCTAATTCTTTAACCCTCACCCCCAAAATTACTTTGTATATTTTGTTTGTACTTAGACGGAATATAAGATCCTTGAGAATAAAGATGGTTTCAATTATGTGTTTGTAGCTATAGTGACTGGCACAGTGCCTGTTACATAGCTGGCATTTAATAAATGTTTCTTGATTCTTTCGTTGGTTCTCTCCATCATTTTAATGGCAAGTCTGTGATCATATTGGCTCACCAAAACTTAAAGGAATATCAGAAAAGACTCGAAGTCTCTATGTAAATGAATGAAAACCTTACTTCTCTAAGACTTCTGAAAACAAAGAATCATAGACTTGAAATTATCTAATCTCAGCTGCAGTGGTGATTGTAAAGGTTCCACAGTCCAGCCCTCTCATTTTACAGACGAGAAAACTGTGACCAAAAGAGGCAGAGATTTATTTATCCAAGGTCACACAGTTGGTGCTGGAGCCAAGATTAGACGCTGGGTCTCCTAACTCCCATGTCCAGCTGCCTCCTGTTGTGTGACATCATAATATGTCACTTTCCAGGACTGGAATGTGGAATATAATAAGAAAAAAGGTAAGGGGTCAGGGAAAATCTTCCTTTGATCACCCATATAATGAACCAGAGGATCTAATAAATGGCGAAGAGAGGCAACTCTTTATAGATGGCTCACTAACATCAAAATTTTACAGTGTGACTTACACCAGTGAGATAAGATTGAAAAAAAATCATTTTTACATGCATTAAGTGCATTTATTTTATTTTCACATCCCATTTAAGAGGAGGAGATATAAAACTAGATATACAGGTTAAGAACCAGCCTCTGGTGCCTTAACAATAGAAGAATTCCTTGGGAGCCATGAAAGAATATGACACTAGTGAATATCAAGAAGAATCCTGATCTTTATATTATTGTTTCTAAACCAGAACATTTTACTTATTATTCATAATACATGTTGAAAGCAGGCACCAAAATGGCTCTTTTGGAGCCTTTATGGGATCGCCCGCTAATGCACATTAACGCCAGTACACATTCTGTATTACAGATTCATAAAATGCATTTGCATAATATTGAAATTATAATCCCAAATGTGTAGTAAAAATCTTTATGAAAAATTGTTACTGCTCATGTACTATACAGTGGCTAATTTTTAATCTTCACTATCTCAGCTGCAAGGAAGGGTGGTGTGTTCTCTAGATGCAAATCTCAGGAGAGGGGGCCTAGAATCTTGTTTCTTTCTCTCTTCTTCCCCCTCCCCCATTCCCAGCCCCGATTCTTAAAGGATATTTTGGGCTGTTAAAAAATATATCAATAATGGCGACTTGCTTTCATACTTTGAGACCTTGACTTTTGAAGTCACAAAAAAAAAAAACCCAGGTCCAGACATTTTCCCACATTAAACCCTTTTATCAACAAAGGACTAGAGGAAAGGAGATCGTGAGAGAAGGCCTTTCCCTGAGGAGTTGAGTCATGCTGCATGAATGAGCATATGGTACATGGAAATGGCTGAAGTTGCATCATTGGGACCGGCCAACAAACATCTTGATGGAGAATTGAACTGTAGGACACAATCTGAAATAAGAGGCAATTTGATAGAGTGGAACAAACATCAGCTTTGGAGACAGAGGCAAATCATGCTTCTATTACTGCTTGTATGACCTTGGACAAATCAATTAATCTAGGCCTCAATTTCCTCGTCTGTAAGAGGGCTGGGATAGTTGACCTCTAAGGTACCTTATAGCTCTAAATCTATAGTCCTATGATTCTATTAATTTCTCCATTGGCTCCATTAATTTATTCTCACCTTTGTTTCCAAATGGCCCTGGAAAGAGTTTTCTCAATGCAAGTCTCCATATTGGGTTTTCCTTATTGTGCCTCTTTTATGTAGAACACAGTACTAAACAGTAGAGTCATAGTTTGTGCCAACATTCACCTCGTGTAGAAGGAGAATTAATAAATCAGAAAGTATGTATTAATCACCTATTATGTGCTGGGCTAGGCACATAGGTATTTGAAGATACAAATGCCAAATACAAAACAAATAAATACATGAGTAAATGAATGAACAAAATGAATAAATAAATGAGTGACTGAATAAATAAATACATGAATGAATGAATGAACATAAATAATACCTACCAGCAAGGAGCTTATATTCTATCAGATCAATGCAAGAATGGATTGCCTCCCATGGTATCCACTGGTCTTCTCAAAGGCATCTGGCATGCTTTCATCCTTCTCTTCCAAAACTCCTGGGCAGACCTTTACCATTTGTATAACTTCAGTTAAAGTAAACAAAGAACTCCTGCTGGTATCAATGCATTGTTGGGTTAAGATTGAGAGAAGGTAAACCCTGTCCCTTGCCACAATATTCATTTTTGAGGCTGACATTATACAAAATTGCAAAGAAGGCAAAGGCTTTGTTTCATTTCTTGGCCCCTTTATCAAGAACTCTGCCCCCTGATGTTGGCCTTTGTCTCATGTTTGCATATGTCGTCTAGGCCTACTCTGTCTATGCATTTGTCTGTGCCCTTTATACAGCTAGAGTGGGCAAGAATGCAATGGCTCTGTTCTTTCAAGGTCACCAGAGGGCTGAGAGTATCACTACAAATCACAGCTGTGCCCTACTCTGGAGCAGCAGGAACTTGAAATCAGAGGATATTGTCCTCTTCTTTGGCTCAGGGCCCACCATATCTTACTGAAAAGGTAGGAAAGGGAGAATGTGAGAAAATGTGAGAAAAATGGCAAAAAAAAAAAAGTGTTCTAAAGGTCATCTAGTCTAGTGTTTCCTAAGCTCAATGGGCCACAGAATCCTCTGGGACTAGAAACATATTGGTGGAATCCATAAATGCAAGTACCCATCGTCAAAGCTGTGGGCCACTTGGAGTAGTCAGTTGTATTAGCCAGGACTAAAGTGACAGTAAGATAGAAGATAGGAATTTATGAAATGAAATGATAAGGTGCAGTTCTAAGTTATATCAGCTCTCTTATTTTTATCTTACCCCCATCAGTTTGTCTTTTAAATTTTAGGAGTTGGAGCAAGATCATATGCTTGGGAATATAGAAGTGAGGCAGAAATGGTTGGTGGTGGATAAGAGAAGAACAAGTTCTTTAAGTTTTTGTTTTTCCCTCCCAGGCTCTTCCTTTTTCTTTCAGATACCTTTGGCTTGAAGTGGGAGTTTGAGTTAAAGTCAATAAGGGAAGAGGGGTCTGGCACAGTCCTACTTAGATCAGAGGGCCTCTTTCTTAGGAAGAAAGGAAACTCGTTATAGGTGATTCAGTAACATCACAAATTTCTCATGGAATCGCAGTTTACATTGTGCACAACATCCGGGTACCGTAAAGCTGACTTAGTCCATTGTTCCTCAACAAGTATTTCTGGAAACTTTGGCAAATCACAAAGATGCTCTTAGATTGATCATGACATAGTGGATTTCTTCATTCTCCTTAGCAGTTTCAACAAGACAGTAAAAATATGATGATGGAGAGAGGAAGAATAACGGTGGGATGTATGTGTGAGAGGGTGTCAAAGCTGGGGTGAGGAAGGGGGCAGCAAGTAGGGCAATATAAAGGAATGAATTGATGCTTAGCTCTTCGGATTACTGGGTGATTTCACAGTGTACGCATACACGTAAGCATGTATGTATATGTGTATGTATACATGTGTATATATATACATATGTTTGTATCCATATCTATCTATATGTCTATTTATCTATAGATATAGATATGTATAAACTGGGGTAGGCACTGGAGACTGGTACCTGGCCCAGTCATGGATTAAAAAGAGTTGAGAAACACTCATCAAGGCCATTCTTCCCAAAATACTGCACTAGAAACTAAGATAGGGTCTCAGCTCTAGGCCCAGCAATCTGCACGAGGCAGATGCCAAGCCTTCTTTAGTAAACCTTTCAACTTTCTCACAGCCTTTACAGTCAGGAAGTTTTTCCTTATGTCTGATATAAATCTCTCTTGCATACATACCCTTATGAAAAATGTGTTCTAACATTTCACCACTGCAAAAGAAGTTCATCTAAGAATCTCTAGCCAGGACAATATAATACCATAATTTCATGGTGAGAGTGTGCATCCTCATTTTATAGCACACATCCCCTAAATCATTTTAAAAGCTTTTATTACCACACATAATATACATACAACTGCTAGTATGTGTCCCTTGGCTTCACCTAGAATTAGGTTTAGAGAGACATATATATGTATATACATATGTGTTTGTATATGCTTGTATATACATGCATGTGTGCTTGTGTGTATATGTGTATGCATATATACACATATATAAATATATATGTCTCAGAAAACTCTTGGAGGTTTTCAAATTTTCACCCTCTTGAAAACAATTGTTGTAAGCACAGAATTCTATTTCCTGATTAGATGCTGAAGGCAGTAAAGCCTTCTGAACTTCACTCCCCACACCATGTTTGATGGAACAAGACATTGTCTCTGAAACTGGGATTCTTGTAGGTCATTCCTAAGTATGTCTTTCTTCTGCTGCCTAGAAACAATAGTTATTTTAGGAACATTTGGCATCCCAAAAATCTCAGCATTGTGCAAATTAAAACATCTGCTTACACTTTGACACCCTCATCCTTCAAAGGTTAGTTGAATTTGTGGTTGCTTTGTTCAACAACACTTCTCTTAGAGCACAAGGATGCACATTTAATTATCGGGAAGATATGTTTGACAGAGCCGTGGGGGAAAAAAATTACCCTTCATATTCAGACCAGCATTAACATTTTTATAGAATGAGATTGCTCAGGAGCTAAAGAAGGGGGGAAAAGCTCTGAGGAAAATAAATATGAATCTATTTGGTCACTGGACATCTCCAACTGATTTACAAGACATCAGCCAAAGACTCTTTGTAAAGGCTGCTGAGAACTCATCAGTTTGTCTGATCACAGACTGGCATTTTTGATTTCTGCTGAGGTTAAAAACAGCAAAGTAAACTCTGCTTACGACAATAAATAACCGAAGGAGTTATTCTTTTCATTCAAACAGGCTTTAGATCAAGGCAGACAGCTACAACCAGGTGCATTTAGCTACATTTGTCATTGCCAGTGAATGCAAAACATGTAAAGAATCCACATGAAAAGGATCCCTTTCCAGGCTCTTTTGCCCCCCTTAAATATTCATTTTTTTTTTCACATGGGAAACATAGAACTTCAGGTTCATCTTCTGGGTATTCGTTTGAAGATACTGTCCTGGACATTATCACTGATTGTCACATTGAAAGGCAACTGAAACCATAGAAAGCAAAGATTTCTTTAGAAGCCAGGGCTTTCCCCCCCCTTGTTTGTTTATTTATTTATGCAGATCACCAGAGCCAGGTAGTAGATCAATTATGGATGGCCATGGACATCTCTGGATCTCAGGCCAAAGATTTGTACTCTTGCAGACCATGCAGAGATCACACATTTGAAGAGCCAGTGGTGGCAGGTGAGCTGACCTCATCACTCATCCCACCCGAATGCCCCTCCTAGTCTAGTTATAGCATCTTCTGATGTCATGTCAGTCACCAAAAGACTTCCATCTTTGACCTTAGAGGAATTATCAGCTAAAGGGGGAGGCATAAGAAATATTACAGAAGTTTGGTAAAGAAGTAGCTGCCAGGTGAAAAACAGTTCCATTTTAGATATGTGCAGCAGGGTAGGTAACATTTGCAAAACATATCAAGTTTTCTTTGTTAAATTTTCTTATGTAGTTAGATATGAATGAAAGTGAGTGTGGAGGAGGAAGAGGGAAAGGGGGGAAGGGGATAAGTGGAAAAGGGACTGAGAGAGAGAGAGAGAGTAAGAGAGAGAGAGAGAGAATTTGCAAAGCTATGTCATGTCTAATTTGTGGCCCAGTTGAGGTACCCATTAGGGACTAGATCCAGACGAGCTGAGCAGTACAAGATTTACATTCCTTATTTTTAGTAAAAAATTCCGAAATCTCAATTTTAAGATCTTGTAAATTTCCACAAAGAATAACTTAACAATTTAAAGAAAACAATAGTGAACAAATGTCAGGTTGATGAGGGACAGAGGTAAAGCTGGGCTCAAGATGAGTGATGAAGCTCATAATGATGTGTGTAGCTTTATATATTAAGCCATTTCACAGCAGTACTTTTCCAGATGTGATACAATACATTTATTTTTTTGTACTCCTCTGAACTGAAATAATACAAATGAGATACTAAAAAAGGGATATCATTCCTTGCAGAAGTAGAAGAATTTAGAAGCCCTATTCTACAAGTTAACAGCTGTGCCTCCACATTGGCAGAGCCCGATTGTTTCTAGGCTGTCAGGCAGCAAACCAGCAACCTATGTTGGGTTGAGATGGTGCTGTTGCTGCCGTACGTGCAAATTTTGCATGTGTATAGTTAAGGGCTACTTTATTTCAGGCAAAAATAAATAGCTGGCAGTAAGAAGTCTGTCTCCACTGAAAGCATGTTGTAGGACTGAATATAGCCACTGCAGTCATGCAATAAAATGAGATGAGCTTAAAACCACCAGATGGTACCCTGTACAGTGCCTGGAATAAAGTGGAGAATTAGGGTGCCCTAAGGTGTGCACGGGGAAGGCAATTACATGAAATAAATGGGCCTCAGGCCTAGATGATGCTCAAGTATGCTACACAGGAGACAGATAGTACATCTGGTGAACAGATTTTATCACACACTGGAAAGCTATAAAGCATGCCGTTGAATTTCGGATCTTCAGTCTCACTATGACATTTTACCTGTGTTGGTATTCGGTGCTGTTTATTTTAAAAGGTGCTGTAATCTCAATGATGTGTTTTAAAAGCCTCCTTCACATTGTTTTCTGCTATGTCCCATTTTGGGGGACAGATTAACAAAATGAGATGCTGCATCTCCTGAACAAAAGCATCAACTATCCAGGCTGCACTCTTAGATCATGTTTTTATTTCATTTATCTCATTGCTGATGTGATTTTAGTAATATGATTATGTTTGTCAGCACTCCATGTTTGGGAAAATGCCAATATGTTTTTAATGCTAGTTCCCACAGCTCCATCTCACTGTCCTTTTAAAAAAATGTTTCAAGGGGAAAAAAATGTTTGGGAGTGGAAGCTTGTATATAAAATCTACCATGGAGAAAGAATGTAGTTTGATTTTTTTTTTATTATTCACCAATGCAGACCTGCTTTCTAATGGGAAATAATATGATTCCTTTCTATTGTTAAAAAAAAAAAGACCATGGGACCATAACATTCATTATTGTTTTAAGAGTTACCATAATAAAATCCTTTCAGTACTTAAAGATAGTTTTAGTGTCCCTCCTAGGATATTCATTCTAGCTTTGATAATTGGGTAATTGTGTCCCCTCCCCCACCAATAAATATTTTCACCCAATTAAGTTTAAAGCTATAATAAATTTTAAAGAATTATAGGCTAAAAATTCATACCCTAGAACCAGAATGAAGTATGAACATTTATCTGAAGCCCACCAAGCAATATAGTGTGTCTAGATACACACAAGTATATATCCCTGCATCTTTCTTACTCCCTGAAGGTACTTGCAATGGCTGAGGCTGCAGCTGCAGCTGCTGTTGCTGTGGCTGCTGACATTTTTGCTACCTGTGTACTAAGACTATTGGAAGGAATGGAGTCTGTCCAGTGCTAGAAGCAGATGAAAGTCACCACATCCCTCTGGCTTCTGGGACTGCTCTTTGCAGAGTTAATCATTCTTTATGAGTATCATTTCTTGCCCCTTGCTCTGTTTTGTGGAGAATAAGCCAGGACCCCTCAGACTACTGCAGTTCTGTGGAATTTGTCCCAGGCTATTGTTTTCCACTGTCTTTGCTTTAAGTCAGGTTTTCTCCCACTGCTTCTTATGTCCCTTCAAAAAGGCTTATGAGATGACAGAATCTTAGAGCTAGAACATTCCTTAGAGATCTTCTAGTCCTACTCCTGTCCCTCATTTTACAAATTAGGAAATCATTCTAGCAAGGACTTTCCCAAGGTCACAACTGAGATTTGATCCCAGGGCTTCTTTCTTTTTAAAAAAATATTTATTTACTTTTAGTTTTCAACATTCATTTTTATAAGATTTTGAGTTCTAAATTTTCTCCTCCTCCTTCCCCTCCCCCATCCCCAAGATAGCATTCAATCTGATATAGGCTATACATGTACAATCATATTAAACCTATTTCCACATTAGTCATGTTGTAAAGAAGAATCAGAACCAAAGGGGAAAACCACAAGAGAGAAAAAAAAAAAGAGAAACAGTATGCTTCGATTTGCTTTCAGACTCCATAGTTCACTCCCTGGATGTGAATATCCTTTTCCATCATGAGTATTTTGGAATTGTCTTGGATCATTTCATTGCTGAGAAGAGTAAGTCTATCAACATCGGTCATCACGCAATGTGGCTGTTACCGTGTACAATATTCTCCTGTGGACCAGGTCTTTCTTCGAACCCGAAATCCAGTGTGAACTCTTGCTGAATTTCATCCATATGGACTACTAGCTGTTCCCTAAATTTGCCATTCTATCGCCTGTTGCCAGGCATGCCCACAATTAATAACCCATGCTTGGAATGCACTCCCTTCTCTTTTCTGCCTCTCAGAATCCTTATTCTTCAAGGCTCTGTTCAGGTACCATTTTCTCTGAGAAGTCTACCAGAGTTCTGTCTTCCTAACCCACAGCTCTTAATATTCTCTCCCTTTCTAAGTTACCTTGTATTTACTTCTCTGCACTTAATATTCTTCAAAGCATATAAACATTTTCAGGATGGAGACTATTAGGTTTTTTGTTCTTGTATCCCAGAATGCAGCAGAGTGCTTTGGACATTGTAGGCACTTGCAAATCTTTGTTGAATTGAATTGAATTACTTCTCTGCTCCTTACCTATATTTCTTGTACTCCTCCCCACCTTTGTCACTAGCCTGCTCAGATCCCAATCACTCCCATTTCCTGGATGAGCCTAGCATTGATTTTAACATATCTTCTGTGTTATAGTCTGCTTCCTAAAAGAGAAAAAGTAGACCAAGACATTAAAATATGAAGTACATTATTAAGGCATGTGTAAAAAGAGAGTAAGCCACAAAAGAAATTCCAACTTCCAGTTTTTTTTAAGACTTAGTAACTCTTCCATTCTCTCAGAAACTGACAACAACAATATTGATAATAATAAATAGTTAGCATTTATACAGCATTTACTATGTACCAGGCACTGTGCTAAGCACTTTACAATTATTACCTCCTTTGATCCTCATAAGAAATCTTAGAGGTGGGTGCTATTATTATCCCCATTTTACAGATAAGGAAACTGAGGCAAACATAGGTTAAGTGAATTAGTCAGAACTGCCAGAAAGTGTCTGAAGCTAGATTTAAACTCAAGTCTTCCTGACTCTGAGTCTGGCCAGCTAGTGATTATAAATTTCAGGAGAGTTCAAAATCCAGACTTTCTATAGAATTTAGAATGGAGGTCCACAACCATTTTAGTCCTGAAATCTTCTAGTAGGGTCAAAAAATGCCTGATGGGAATGATGTTTCATTAAAGGGTAAAGAAAAGAAAGTGATGATGAGAGAAGAAGGAGAAGAAGAAGAAGAAGAAAGGAAGGAAAGAAAGAAAGAAAGAAAGAAAGAAAGAAAGAAAGAAAGAAAGAAAGAAAGAAAGAAAGAAAGAAAGAAAGAAAGAAAGAAAGAAAAGAAAGGAAGGAAGTAGGGTAAGGAAGGAATGAAGGAAGGAAGGAAAGAAGGAAGGAAGGAAGAAAAAGAAAAAAGAAAGAGATGAATGAGGAAAGTTAAGGGAATGGGAGGGAAGGAATAAAAGGGAGAAAGAAAGAGCAGGAAAAGAGAGACTAAGGAGGTACATTGAATGGGTCAAAGCAGCAGAGCACCAACAACAACAAGGGTAGCTGTGTGATAAGTTGCTTAGCCTTAGATTTGAGGTTGTCTTTAAGTGAAGCTGAGATGATCCTAGGATCAGAAATGTGAGGATAGAAGGGACCTGAAAGCCCGTCTAGTCTAGTCCACTCCTTTTATGGGTGAGGAAACTGAGCTCCAGACATTTTAAGTGACTTGCCTTCAGTTACACAGATAGTAAGTAACTTAACTGGAATTTGAACCTTGGTCCTCCTACTTTTTAATCTAGTATATATTCTATTTCCTCATGCTGCTTACCATTTACTACTTCTCCTTTCTGCTTACTCTTAACATTTTACACACTTTGACCCATTCGCCTTCCTGCCCTTTTCACAATGTCATTACACATGGCTCTCCTTCACACACATGGCAAGCCAATCAAATTGGACTTTTCACTATTCTTCCCAGCATGAAACTCTCCATACCTCCAGGCTGTCCTCAGGCCTGAAATGCACTGCATCATCTTCATCTCTGAGATTCCCTCATTCCCTTCAAGAAACAGCTCAGTTGTCACCTTCTACTAGAAGCTCTTTCCTGCACCCAGCTGCCAAAGCATCCTATGCTCTCCCTGCCTAAAATTCTTGTGTTTGTTTCATATAATATTCTGTATATGCTAATATATGCATGTGTTATTTCCATTGATAGAACGTAAACTCCTTGAGGGCAGGAACCATTTCATTTTTGTTGTTGTAACCCCAATTCTGGAGAAACAACATGGTATAATAGATAGAAGGCTAGCCTGAGAGCCAGAAGGATCTGGGTTCAATGATCACCTTTGATACATACTGGCAGTGAGACCCTGAACAAATCACTCAACCTCTAATGCTGTGGGCAACTCTTTAAGACTATAACATTGCCTTTGTCTTGTGATTTTAGTGACTAAATGAAGATCAAGCGAACGGGAAAAAATGGCACTTGAAATTATAGTGTCATGGAGCCACTTGCACATACTTATTGACAGGCATGCAATTGCCACTGATTTTACTCACTCCCTGCGCTCTGGGTCCATTCTATTTCTCCTTGAGAAAACTATTGAGAATTTATCATCTGCCATTCAAATATACATAATCCTATCTAGCATTCTCATCATTGCTCCCACTTACTGGTATCAGTTCAGTAAGAAGTTACTAGAATTCAGATTCCCACACACACAATCTTATTCAGGGTTTAGGATAGGATTAGGATTCTAGCTTCTACCACAATAGGTCCCTGCCCAAGCTCCACTTAATGGCTGTATTTTGGGCCCTCCTGGCTTAGAATGAATATCAATGGTAATGTTTCTCTTTGGAACTGCAACCCTGACTGTTTTCCCCTCCCAGTTTGATTTTTTTTCTTTTTTCTAATTAAAGGGGCCATCCCTTGACTCATTTCTTAAAGATGCCTATTCCCTGAACGGGCCTTACCTCACTCTAAGTGAGTACATGAAAAGGCCTTAGCCTTAGAGGGTCAGGGTCTCCCATTGCATCCTGGGCCATCTCCAGTCATCCTGGTAAATATCTGGTCACTGGACCCAGATGGCTCTGGAGGAGAAAGTGAGGCTGGTGACCTTGCACAGCCCTCCCTTACTCAAATCTAAGTCAACTGCAAGTCATGTCATCATTTCCCTGATGCCATGGTCTTCTTCAAAAACAAAGGACAAACATAACGAGTGCTCACTGTTCCCAAAGGCAGAATAACCAGTGTGCCTCCAAGCTTGCCAAATCTCTCCCTATTAGGTATATTTCCCCATTTCTATGTTCACCTGATCCTTCCCCCTGGCCTATTCTACACCCTCCAGATTCGCTCCTCCAGACTCTGCACCTACTCACAGACTATGAGATAATTAGCAGTTGTGAGCAATGTTACTGCTGCCTCTTAGGCACAACCAGTTGCCTTCTGCAGGCCATATTTTTAAACTCTAACCCAATGACTCATACACATAGCCAGCTAGAAGGGACCTTAGCATTCCCCTATCTCGATCTTCTCATTTTTGAGATATGTGTCGTGAGTTGACTAAAGTCATACCAGTAGTGAGTGGAAAACCAAGGATACAAGGATACAAGTATCTCCCATTTGAGTCCTTTTTCTCCTATACCACGTGCAGAACTGATTAGGCTTATGACAGCACCAATTCAAGGTTTGTTCATTCCCAGAAGTAACATAATCAGACTTCATTTATTTGGAATTTGGGAAATGAATTATTGAAGGAAAGAATCAGTTTAGCCAATCCAAGGCAAGGAGTAAGAATTTAAGACAAGGTACCATAACCTTAGTTGTGCCTGTACACAGCTTTACATTTAGTTATTCTTTTTCAGTTGTTTTTCAGGAGTGTCCACATCTTCATGACCCCATTTGGGGCTTTCTTGACAGAGATATTGGAGTGAAAAAGCAATTTCTTGCAGGGCATTATGTGAATTTCTTCAAGTTTTAGTTTAAATTATATTTCACTTAGCAAGCAACTAACTGCTTATTGCTTCAGGCTGGTATGAAACATCTGCCCCAAGGGAAGGATGAGTAGAGGAAGGAATAGGACCAAGTCCAAGAGAATTTCCAGGACAAAATTTCAGGCAGAAAGGGGGGTGGAAGAATATAGACATGAAGGGGAAGCTTTCATGGCTGCATATAGGGAGAGTGTAAGGGAGACCAGGAAGCAGGGGGACACCCAGCTTATTGTACTAGATAATAAGTGTATAAGCTCCTGTACTTGTGACTGAGTTTAGAGATGTGTACTGGGTATAGATTAGTTCTGTGTGGAAGAAGGTTGAAATGGGTGAGAGGCAAAGAGTTATACTGAGGACATTGTATGATATTTACAGCTCTGATTGGGCAGCCCTCAGGGTACTGAGAAGAAAGAGAACCTTGGGAAAGTAGGGTATTCAAATGGTAAAGCCGGGAAGAATTTTTTAGATAGGACTCATTTTCCTGTTAATATCATATTGATTACCATTTATATTTATAGAAAGCACTGTATGGTTATCAACATTATCTCATCTAACCCTTTCTACAACCCAATGAGATAGGTAATACAACCATTATTTTTCTCTCCATTTTATGGATGAGTAAATGAAGGTCCTGAGAACTGGAGTGACTTACCCAAGGCCATATAGCTAGTAAGTGGCAGAACTGGGACTAGAATCCAGGTAAATTTTTTTCTGAATTTGGACTCTTTTCACTACAACACGCTATTGTCTTTCATTGAAGCCAATTCTCTGTGGGAAAAGAACCTTCAGGCTATACAAGACCGTGACAGTGGAAACAGAGCTACAAATACTCTGGGGCATTTGGGAGTGTTGCCATATTTGGGGTCCCCAGATCTCAGTTGGTTGGAAAGCACCTTCTTTAAAGATAGTACATTTTTGTGTGTCTTCTAACTATTTCTGAGGCACCATTGGTACATAGTTCTTATATATGGCCTGAATGACTGAATCATTAGGAAAAAGAAATAATCACATGGTGACTTGTGTGGGACTCCTAAGGTTGATGTGTAATTCAGATGTTAGTAAAGACTAGGGAGGAGTCAGATGGCATCATAGATTATAGTATCAATTATATGGGGATGTGCATTATAAGAAGGTATTGGAGGCATATATATGCTTCTAGCATGAGGTGTATATGTCTTTCTGTGTACATCCCTGTTTGGAGGGCAAGTTTCAGTTATCTAGGACATCTGGGGGCTGATCTCTGAGATACTGAACATTCCATTTGAGAGATGAAGGTCCAGAGGTCTAGAGTCTCAATGTGTGGATTAGGGATGATGACAAATAACTAAGAATCTCACTTTCAACAGGTATGAAGACAGGAAGAAATCTGTAGTAACCTGTACAGATTATGTTCTATTTCTGTTTCTGTCATAGCTCTGACCTCAAAATGCAGGCTGGTTTTTTTCTTACCATAGGAGGTAAAGGAATTTAATGAGTGTTTTTCTATGTTCCAGGTTATTAGAAAGAATAAAATGCCTGTTAAAAAAACCAGGAGAAAGACTTCCACATAAAAACAAAGAAGATAAAGGATCTGATGAGGCAAAGGAGAATGTTGACCTGTATGAAAAAGTTGAAGGGTGGAATAATGTGATGAGGAAGAAAAATGGACACAGGACCATTGAACACTAGGTGTGAGTAACAAATTTTGTTTTATTTGTGTTCTAAACTTAAACATCAAATAAAGGAACATCTCCATATGCATTTTAAGACAGAAGAAGATTGTACTGGAAATTGAAAAATCTCTATTATGCAGAATTTGCTTTTCTCTTAAAGTATATAATAAATTCAGCATGTAATTGTCAATGCTGTCCTGCTTCTCTATGATTCCTTTGGGCCTGAGGCTCTTCCCAGGAAGAAAGAGTTGTTCCCCCTGAGGCAGAAGCAGTTGGTTGTTCTCCAAAGAATATGATGGAGACCAACAGGTAACTGTGATTAGAGATCATTCAGTAGGTGTCAGAGGAAGAAGAAGCAAGTACAGATGGCTGGTGATTCCTTGCTGGGTGATACTAAAACATCTCTTTTTTAACCTAGCAAAAATAGATGTCTATTGTCTGTCCGTTTGGGCAATGGATAGTTAGAAGTTGATTCTCAATGTAAGTAGAGAGATAGTAAGAGAGAACCTAGTTGCCCTTCATGAATCCAAATCACTTGAACCACAAGAAATATATTCTAGGGCAAGGGTTGGCACGTAGGTCAAATCCAGCCTACCACCTGTTTTAGTATAGTCTGTGAGCTAAAAATGTTTTTTACATTTTAAAATAAAGTTGGTGGGCCAGAATTGACCCTTTGGCCACAGTTTGCTGATCCCTGTTAACTGAAAGAACAAATTCATGCCATTGCTGAGCCACTGTCAATGATCTCTGAAAGACTGGTGAATATGAAGGATACTACAGAACTGAAGGAGTGACTCTGAAAACGAGAGGCCAGTGAACTTGACTTTGATTTCTCAAAACATTCTAGGCTGCATTATTCAAGAAATGGCACATGTCCTTATAGAAAAATAGGTTGTGATCACGAAGAACCCTCATGTTTTGTTCAAGAACAGGTCATGTTGGACAAACCCCATTTCCTTTTTTGACAGTGTCACCAAATTGGTAGATTAAAGGAATATAGTTTATGTAGATATTAGCAAGCAAAGCATTCAATAAAATCTCTCATTTAATTCTTGTGAAGAAGAGAGAGATGTGGGCTAGATGATAATAGAGTTAGGTGAACTCTCAAGTGGTCATACAGTCCAAAGAATTGTATCAATGATTAGTCATCAATGAATTCATGTCAACTTGTAAAGAGGTCTCTAGTGGAATGCTCTGGGACTCTATGCTTGGCCCTGTTCTCTTTAACATTTTTGTCCATGACTTGGATAACGTTAGAGATGGCCCACAAATTAAATTGGCTGGTGACAGGATATTGGTAGGGACAGTAAACACATTGGATGATGATATCGGGATACAGCAATATCTTAACAATTTAGAACATTCATCCAGACCTAATAATAAATGAAATTGAATAGGGAAAAATATGCCATTTATATTTAGGTTAAAACATTTAACTTGTAAGTATAAAACTGTAGATCCATGATTAGAGACAGCCTATTAGGACTAGGGAAATGTGGAGACAGGGAGAACCCATATAAAGTAAAAATTAGGTAAAATTGCTGACAATAAATATCCAATAGGTTTCTGAGCAGTATCTACACCATCAAATTTGAAAGAAAGTGGATTGGTATAGAAGAGCTTCAGACATTAGAGGCTCTGCTAGAGTAACCAGGAAATTAGTTCATGGCATGCTTTAGTTTATCCACAAGGGTAACAGAGTAGCCGATCTATCAAATCAGACAACTAACAGGTATACGAAGTGGGAATAGTCAAGCCAGACTCTATACATGCTTCCTTACCAATGCTACAACCTTGGTAATAAGATGTGCAAATTGGGAAGCTACAATCAATATAGACCCTGATCCAAGTGACATTTAGAGGAAGCTAAGTACTATAGTGGATAAGAACAGTGGACTTGGATTCTGGAAGACCAGGGTTCAAATCCCATCTGTGACACTGACTAGCCAAGTCATTTAGCTTTTCTTAGTTTCAATTTCCTTAACTATAAAATGAGGAAAATGGTAGTATTTATTTTCAGAGGGTTGTTATGAGGTTCAACTGAGATTACATATATGTAGCGCTTTGTAGACCTCTAAGAGTCATAGAAATGCTTGTCTCAGAAACTAGGATCTTAGAATACTAGTTTAGGAAGAGGCAGGAGCCTTAAAGATTGTCTTGTCCAATCTCCACAATTTATAGATGAGGAAACAAAGGCCCAATGAGAGGAAGTGATTTAGAATCACTGATTTAGAGCTGAAAGGAACCTTAGGGAGCATATAATCCAAAGCCTTCCTTTTACAGATAAGTAAATAGAGGCACAGAGTGATTAGATGACTTGCCCAAAGTCAGATGTGAAGCAACTGACCTGGGATTTAAGACAATGTCATCTGACTCCAAAACTAGCATTTTCTCCACTATTACCACACTGTCCTCCCTAGAAATGTAAAAGGATATAAGAAAGAATATAAGCAAAAGCGTAATGTGTTTCCAGGCTAAAAACTTCATTGAAAGATGCAAGGATATGAGGAACATGATAAAGTTGGAAATATTTGTTTCTTTGTTTTCATTTTTTAATTATTAGACAAGAAATCGCCAAGCTAGGTGGCACAGTAGATAAAGTTCAGGGCCTGGAGTCAGAAGACTCATTGCCCTGAGTTTAATTCTAGCCCCAGATACTTCCTAGCTGTGTGACCATGGGGCATGTCATTTAACCCTGTTTGCCTCAGCTTCCTCATCTGTTAAATGATCTAGAGAAGAAAATGGCAAACCACTCCAGCATCTTTGCTAAGAAAACCCTAAATGGGGTCACAGAGTCGGACACAGTTGAAAATGACTTAATAACAACAAAAGACTAGAAATCAGAAGATCCAGTTTCTAGTCTAGGTTGATCTCTTAGAAAATTCATTTAACCTCCTTAGCTATAAAATGAGGAGTGAGTTCCAGATAAGGTCTCTTCCAGCAAAAGAATTCTAGGAAACCTCTATGGCTGGAAGCTGTAGAACTACACATCCCTATTCTTACATTTTCATCATACCAAGTGCTTTTACTTCTGTATCACCTACTTTCTACTTGTTACTATAATCTGACTTTTGTACCTTTCATGCTACTCCATGCTTAAAAATCCCTGATGAGTTCCTAGTTAACCAAATGCAATGATCTTTTTGTAGCATTGGTAGGATCAGGACTTAATCTTCCAAACCACATCCACCCTGGTAAAGCAGATGCCCAGAGCTTAGCTGCTGTTTCCTCTCTCGGGTGTAGGTTAACTGTGTATGAGTGTTTGGAAACGGTGCATTTTCCTAAAACTGTAACTCGTGAGCACCTATCAGCATGTTTCCTCAAATGATTAACATTGATGTAAATTAGTCAGACAGGCTCAAACAGCTTTTAGTAAAGGGTATTTAATAAGGCCATATGAGTTGGTACAAAATATCCCCCCAAAAGTCTGTGACACCATCTCCAACTACGGAGTTCAGGGAAAGTAGACTCAAGCTTAGAGAAAATGTAATAAAGAGGTTACTTGAAGTCGTTTTCTCCCCTATGTGGAATATTTATAAAATTCCTATAGGCACATAGGCAAAAATGCATATTTTAAGGCATATTTTCAAGAAATGAAATGAAATTTTTATTTAATTGGGATATTAACAAATAACATCTTCAACATGATTCCCATCATTTGTGATGCAAAGGTTGATGCGCTTTGCAAAATTCAGGTGAACTCGATGCAATAACTCCACAGTGCTGTCAATTGCCTATTCATCCAGACTTTAGGAACACCCTGTATAATGTCTCTCCTGGGGAGAGGCTTGAAGCCACTTTTTGTCAGTATGCTTAGGTTTGTCTTCAGCTGCTGATGTAGACACTGCCACCAGTTGTTGCTGCTTTGGGGACATGGCAAAAAGTCCAAATCCTTAGACCTTCCCAAGTTCATAATGTCCTTCTCTGGCCAAAAGAGATACAGAGGTGGCCCTCTGAGATTTAGCTGAGGTTGAGGTGCTCTGCTTTCTGCCCACCTCCACAAGCACTTCCTTCTCTAGGACTCGGCTGGAGGCTTCCACCAGTTAGTTACTAGACACTGGAGTCCCCTCATTCCAAATCGATCTATTTAAAAAAAAAAAAACTCACATGGCACAACTGAGTCTCAACAAATCTGAACAGAATTCCTGTTAAAAGGTCACTCTGGTTCATCCAGTGGATTTCAAGGACTTCTATATTGATGAAGACCTTTTGGACTTAGTCTAAAGCCTTTGATTAATTGATTAATATGTAGGCCTTGTTCACATAGAGTTCACACCTCTGACTGATTTATCTCGCTTGACAAAGGTATCAGGCTATAGTCTTTTGTCACTTGCTTTAAATGAAGTGGACATAATTGATTGGTTGACTCAATCAATCCCACCTTACACTTTGCTCAGACTTCAGGACACCATTGACTTCTCCAAAGCAGTTGACACTGCTCTACCTTCTCTACCTTTCCTTGGCTTCCATGATGCCTCACAATTTCGACCCTCTGGCACATGCCTTTCTGCTTCCTTACCAACAGCTCTCTAAGGTCTCTTCTAGATAGAAAACATATAATCCTTTGATCCTATGTTCTCATGAGTCTCTTTCTCCTCCTACCCCTCTAAGAATAGGCATCCCCCAAGGTCCAGTCTTTGGATTCTCTGTCTTTGTCTTCCTTTAGAGAGACTGTCATTTTCATGGTTTCAGTGATCATTTACACGTGGATGACTTCCTAGAAAGGCAGGTAGTGCAATAGTGTGCTGGGCCTGGAGTCAGGAAGACCTGAATTAAAACATGACCTGAGACATGTGCTAAATGTGTGAACCAGGACAAGTCACTTAACCTCTGTCGGCATCAGTTTCCTCAACTGTAAAATTGGGCTAATAACAGCACTTCCCAGAGTTGTTATGAGAATCAAATGAGATATTTGCAACATGCTTACCATGGTGCCCAACACATAGCTGGTGTTAAATAAATGCTATTGTTATCATTGATATGATGATGATTATGATGATGATGATAATTCTTCACCCTTGACCTGTCTCCTAAGCTCTAGTCCATATTTCTAACAACCAATTGGACATTATTCATGTGAATGTCCAATCATTATTAATAACTTCCAAACTGAATTGCATCCAGGTAAATTCCAAGTTAATAAGCCTCATCTCCTAGGGTGCATTCCATCCCTGAGGGAGAAGGAATGGGGAAGAGATTGATCTACAGATATGTAGAGATGAAGGGTTAAGAAATTAGGTTATTCATGGGATTTTGCAGGTTGGGGAACTCAATGCTTCCCACAGAGAAGCAAAAAGAGTTTTAAGTCCTAGATAGTGAATTTTAAATAGAGCTATGATTCGGTATTGTCTATATATAAATCTCCCGGGGTTTCAACATGAAAGTACACATTTGAGCCAACAGACAGCAATGGCTCTTTAAGATCAGTAATAGTCTATCATGGCCGGGTGAATTTATAGATTCACAGAGTCCTCAGATAATCTGGATCCTGTGCAAGCATGATAAAAGTCCTCCAAAATTTTTCTTCAAATAAATTAATGCTTAGCTAGCTGTGTTTCTTAAATTAAATGACTCAGCCATTGTTAGCTTGTTGTTAGAAAATACCCAAGGGCCCTAGTCCGCATTTTGTAGTGATACACTGCAGAATTTCTGCTAGAAGAACAAAGCTGTTGGGGGTTTGTAGGAAATCACTAGCTTCTATTTTTGTTTGGCACGTTGCTAACTTAAGAAGTGTGCTTCTGAGTATAATACATTTTATGGAAGACTTTTCTCAGGTCAGTCTCCAGTGCCAAATGGGTGGAGAGAACAAAATATTTATGTCTCAAAAAACCCCAAAAAAAACAAATTTGGAGCACAGGTTAGAATTTTGGGCAACAGAGCAGATCGCTAGGTTATCAATTAAACCCAGTTAGAGGCAAGCTATTGCGAAAATGTTAACCAGGCTTGAGAGAGCTACCAAAAGGGGCGCCACCAAAACCCTGGAAAGAGGTTGGTGACTTTCTTAGCTATGGCACTGGACCTAATGGAGATCTAAGCCTGGGCAACTTAACAAGGTCAAAAAGCGACGAAAGGGCAGCTAGGTGGCGCAATGGGCCGTGTCAGACCCGCAGTCAGGAAGAGTCATCCAACGGAGTTCATCCGGCCTCAGACACTTAACTAGCTGTGTGACCCTGGCCAAGTCACTTAACCCTGTTTGCCTCAGTTTCTTCATTGTAAAAGGAACTGAAGATGGAAATAGCAAAATATTTCGGTATCTTTGCCAATACTACCCCAAATGGGGTGACTAAGAATTGGAAACCACAGAAACAACTCAATAGCAACAAAAGAAAAAAGAGAATTTTAGCGGGGTGGGCATGGTCAGGGGAGCCGGACGGGGCAAAAGGACAGTCACGTGGCAGACGCTCAGGGACGGGACCAGCGACGGAAGTTGGCGGCCTGTTTGGAGAGGCGGGATTTAGTGGCGCCTCCTGTGCCTCACTTCCGGTTCGTCATTAACGCGGGCTCTGTTGCTTGGCTGCAGTCAGAGTGGCTTTGTACAGTGATCGGGTGCGTGCTTGGAGATCCCGGGCCCAGGATGACCCGCCATGGGAAGAACTGCACCGCAGGCGCCGTGTACACCTACCACGAGAAGAAAAAAGACACGGTGGCCTCGGGCTATGGGACCCAAACCTTGCGCCTGAGTCGGGACGCCATCAAGGACTTTGACTGCTGCTGCCTGTCGCTGCAGCCCTGCCGTGACCCCGTCGTGACCCCCGACGGCTTCCTGTACGAGCGTGCCGTGATCCTCGAGTACATCCTGCACCGGAAGCGGGAGATGGCCCGGCAGGCCAAGGCCTACGAGAAGCAGCGCGGGGCCCAGCAGGAGGAGCGGCGCCAACTGGGCCGCGCAGCCACCCGGAACCTGCTCCGGCGCTTCCTGGAGAAGGAGGCGGCCTTCGTGAGCCAGCCCCTTGACCCCTTCACCCCGCGAGCAGGGACCAGCCGGGCCCCCGGGGCCGAGGACGGACACCCGGAGAAGGCCGAGGAGCTGCCCAGCTTCTGGATCCCATCCCTGACCCCCGAAGCCAAGGCCGCCAAGCTGGAGAAGCCGTCTCGGGTCGTGAAGTGTCCGATGTCCGGAAAACCCTTGCGCATGTCGGACCTCATGGCCGTCCACTTCACGCCCGCGGACGGCCCTGCGGATAGTGCGGGGCAGGTCACAGGGAGGGAGCGCTATGTGTGTGCGGTCACCCGGGATGGCCTGAGCAATGCCACGCCGTGCGCCATACTGCGGCCGTCAGGGGCCGTGGTGACCGTGAAGTGCGTGGAGCGTCTGATCCGCAGGGACATGGTGGACCCGGTCAGCGGGTCGCCACTCACTGACAGGGACATCATCCTGCTCCAGAGGGGCGGCACCGGCTTTGCAGCTTCCGGGGTGCAGCTGGAGGCCAAGAAGGCCCTCCCTGCCATGCAGGCCTGAAAGGGCCTGGCGGGGGATGGGGAGGATGGGGCTGATTCTGCACAGAGCGAATGATAATAAATGTATTGGCCTCTGAATAAAAAAAAAGTGGAGACCACCGCTTGGGGTTTTTGTTATAGGGTCATATCTCCCTTGACTGGCTTTCGAGAATAGTTGATCAGTTGAGGCTCTTAGATCTGAAATGTGCCTCGGAATTCAGGACTATAAAATGAAACAGACCTACCAAAGCTGCTTCTCCATGGCTGGCTGGGTCTACAGTTCCTGCCATTCACCAGGCAGTCCAAGATGGTCCAAGAGGTCCTGATACAGCTTCAACACAACCATCTCATGGACCAAAGGGGAGAGCGGCAGTCTTGGGAAGCTGTGCAGATGGAGAGGTTTCACCACCCTGGGACCAAAGTCCTTCCAGGTCTCTATGCTCTTCTCTCTCTGTTGTGCTCTAAACCCCTTCCGCCTTTTGTAATATACCTAAGCCTCAGTGTGCTGCCCAAGTTTGCGGTGGCTGGAGCCAACCAAATTATCCCAGATCACAGTCAATCAATGAAAATAATATCAAGAAGGTGCAATCAGATCTCTAAATAAAGTTTCCATACTTAGACTGTTAGTATACTCTTTAACCGTTTATAGTATGATGGAAACTTTGTAGAGTTAGTTTTGGACCTGTGGTCCAAATACTTGGCTCTGTGTCTTTATGTAACCTTGGGCAAGTCAACCGCTGGGTGCCTTAGGGTGGGTGTGGATGTTGGTGGGTGGGTGGAGATTGGGCTAGATAACCCCTAACGCCCTTTTCTAGCTCTAAATCAGTGGTCCTAGTTAAATATGGAAACTCTGTAGTTTCTTTTTATAATACATTCTACAAAGTTTTATAAATTGATTGTCAGTTTAATAATAAGTGACCAGTGTTATCTGGAGTAGACCACTCTTCAAAAAAAGCAATTTATAGACTTGAGAGGTGGAAGGAAACTTTGAGTAGATGTAGTCCAAAACCCTTATTATATAGATGAAATAACTTAGGCTCAGAGAAGGTGACTTATCTAAGGTCATGCAGAAAGTTAACAGTAGTTTAGGTTTTAAAAATGGAAGAAATTTTAGAAATCATTTAGTCTGAATCCTGCATTTTGTAGGTGAGGGAGCAGAGACACAGAGAGCTGAAGCAACTTGCTCAAAGGTGTGCAGGTAGAAAATGGCAGAGCTAGGATGTAAACTGATGCGCTTGGATGTGGTCTTTTCATTTTGTCTTGTTGCGTCTCCAGATCCCTAAGTACCTTGAAAACATCCTTCCATTAAGCCTTTGAAGCAGGGGAAACTCATCAACTCTCAAATCAGACACCAAGAAAGTTAAGTTTGGTAAACCTGCACATGATGGGGTCATCTTTAAAAAGCTGGGTGGGATAGTGCATGGAGAGCTAGACTTAGGAAGAGCTGAGTGCAAATGTGCCCTAGATCCTGGACATGTTACTAGTACCTGCCTTCTAGGGAAGCTGTGAGGATCAAAGGAGATCATCTATATGAAGTTCTTTGCAAACCTTAAAGCACTATGTAAATACTATTGTTGTCTAGGAAATTGGCGATTGATCATCAGTATAGTAGAGAAGTTAGGAGGAATCTGCCTCCTTTGGCTATAGTCTCACTCATTAGGACTGAGCCAAGAGTGGAGATCAGGACGTGCTATGACAGCCATAGGGTAGGGAAGACACAGCTATTGAGCCAAAGGATGCATAGTGGTGGCTGATAGCAACAGCATGTCATCTCACAACCCTACTTCCCATGGTGGTCAGGCAGGGCTAGGATTAAGCTGTGTTAGCTAATTGAGGGTAGGGAATAGGAAAGCAAAGGCAGTGGTGGTATAGATGGCAGAATAGGTGTCAGTGGGCGTCAGAGGGGAAAAGAGTCATTTGGTCAATAAACTTAAGTGCCTACTATATGCCTTGCACTATGCTAAGTACTATGCAAGAATTGTTCATGCCACCTTCTTGGTTTTGAACTGAAATGGTTATTAACCAATTAACATGGTGAGGGGGTGGAGATCCAGGTTTTTTTCCCTTTCTCCTTTCTCATTCACTGCCCACTCCTTTTGAAGGGTGGAGCTGACAATGAGACATTCTCCCCAATCTGAGCTGAGTTCTGATTTAAGGGTAAAGGCCATCTTATCTAGGTAAAATTCTCACTCCACCTTTGTTCATTGCTCATTGCCTGGGTGGAGGCAGATTCTTTTGCATAGACTGCTGGAGGCAGAATGATTTAAGAGTACTATGATCAAAGTCTTGTTCCCCCAGATCCTCAATAGAACGACCCACCTGTCATAATAATCATTTTCTCATTGTTAACCAATCAGGGTTAATTTCCACCAGTTGGAAACACCCACTCTTCCTAGGGTATTTAGACATTAGGTGTTCTCCAGGGGATTGTCTTTGGTTTCTGAGGGCCACTGACCTCACTCTGTTGATTATTTGCTAGCCGTAATTAATAAATTGATTGTTACTATGTCTCGGACTTTTCATTTGTCTCAGAACTTAGATTTCACGAGTCCAAAGTATCTGAATAACTGATATATGAAGGACATAGTGGTGTGTGCCTATAGTTCCTGCTGTTGGGGAGGCTGAGGCTGGTAAATTACTTAAGCTGGGGAGTTTTGAGCTACAGTAGGACCAGAGTCAAGACCAGTAACAATATGGGGGTGGAGATGAGAAGGGGTACCAGGCTGCCTTTGGAACACCACTTGGCCTTGTTCAGAAAAAAATGGAGCTGGTTTAAGTTTCCAAGCCAATCACTATTGGAGTTAGCCCCTATGTGACAGCTGCATTTCCAGCCTGGGTGAGATAGGGGGACTTAATGTTTAAAGAAAAGAGAAAAAACTGATACATAAGCGCAATTAAACTTACTCTGTTTGGCTACAAAGGGCAAAAGTAGGAGCAGTGAGTGGCATTTGGTGGCACAAGGTAAAGGTATACTTCCTAACAATTTGAGCTGCCCCAAAGTGAGTTTTGTTGCCCCAGAGAAATGTAGTTATGGGTTGTGAATTCCTGGTCATTGGAGACTTTCAAGCAAAGGCTAGATAGCAGCAATGCTCTGGAGATTATTCTTTTTTAAAAAATTTATTTTTAGTTTTCCATTCACTTTCATAAGATTTTGAGTTCTAATTTTTTTTTCCTTCTTCCCCTTCTCAAGATAGCATGCAATCTGATATAGGTTATACATATACAATCCTATTAAACATGTTTCCATATTAGTCATATGGTGAAAGAAGAATCAGAAAATAAAAAAGGAAAAACCATGAGAAAGAAAAAAAATTGTATACTTCGATCTGCATTCAGATTCCATAGTTCTTTCTCTGGATGTGGATAGCATTTTCCATCATTAATGTTTTAGAATTTAGAATTGTCTTAGGTCCTTACGTTACTAAGAAGAGCTAAGTCTATCAAAATTGGTCATTTTACAATGTTGCTGTTACTGTGTACAATGTTTTGGTTCTGCTCACTTCACTCAGCATCAGCTCATGCAAGCCTTTCCAGGTTTTTCTGAAGTCTGTCTGCTCATCATTTCTTATGAAACATTAGTATTCCACTACATTCATATACCACAACTTGTTCAGCCATTCCCCAATCGATGGGCATCCCCTTCATTTCCAATTCTTTGCCACCACAGAAAGAGCTGCTATAAGTATTTTTGTACATGTGGGACCTTTTCCCTTCTTTAAAATCTCTTTGGGATACAGACCTAGTAGTGGTGTTGCTGGATCAAAGGGTACACAGAGTTTTATAGCCCTTTGGGCATAGTTCTGGAGGTTATTCTTGCTCAGGATGGTTTGGAGTAGGTGATCTATAAGGCTCCCAGTCACCTGGTTCTTCCCCACCCTATGGCTGTCAAACTATCTCTTTCACTCCTTATCCCTGTGATTCAGATTTACTATCTTCAGGGGGGGGGGGGCGTTTTTTTGCCCTTGATATCACTCCATATACTTCTACAATCCATTTTTTCCTTATGGCTTCCTCTGGTTTGATGTCTGGTAGTTAACTCATGTACATATTTTGTTCTAAGAATTCTTTGGCAGCCAGCTCTCCTCTGCCTGCCACTTGCTGCTGTGTTTCCCTGGTGTTCCATTTCAGTGATCCCACAAAGTTCATCCTAATTTGGAATAAAGGATTAGCAATATGCAGCATGAGTTCTCTGTATGAGTTTTCCACTGTTCTGTTGACCATCAGCCTCACAAACTGAAGTGATCCTCTTTAGCATTCTGGCCCAGCCTAATTTCCTTGCCTGTGGGTTGTAAAGGCTCATCCTTGGAGATGTGTTAGTATCAATTGCTTAATTTATCCTTTAGCTCTTATTTTCATATATATGATCCTCTATAACCTCGGTGTGGGTTTATATAACAGAAGTCACCTTGTTTTGATCTAGTTTTGCTTTCTGGCAATCCTCTTACATCCCTTTTGCTCCTGACACCCTCCAACTTTCTCACAATCCCCCTGCCCAAAATAACTTCTTTAGAGAATTGATGGCCCTACCGCAAAGGTAGTCACACACAAAGGTGTGACTAAGACACTCCATTTCTCTGTGCCTCACTTTCTTCATCTGTAAACTCACAGGGTAGGGTCGAATGACTGCTAAGGTTCCTTCTAGCTTTAGGATCCTAGAATCACCCTCCCCCCAATTCTTCTTATAATTAAACTTCACTATAGTTTTCCTTGTTCCTTTATTTTTTGACCTCTGATGAGTATAATACTATCCAAAGAGATCATGGAGATGGGCAGGAGAAAAGGACTTAGTGACATGTTGGTAAACACAGTTGCACAAATTGCTGGCATCCTCATCGACTAACAGTGCGGTAGAAGGCATTGCCCTTCTTCTCACCCATTGGTAGGCCTTGTTCCAGCTCAGCCCACATAGGAGTCCAAAGTGGACCAGGCTCAGAAGGCTCATTCCAGTGTACTCAAGTAAAGATGAGTAGGGGTACATGAGTCGAAATCTGATATCCCAGGAGCCCTAGAACAAACAGAACCTTCCTAATTGTTCTCCATGCATCTTGTCTCTACATTCCATGATTCATACTTAATACAGTTGCCAAATTACTCTTCTGCTTAAAAAATCTTCAGTGGCTCCCTTTTACCTTTGGAATAAAATGCAAACTCCTCAATCTGACATTTAAAACCCACCACAATCTGTCTCCAAATTACCTGATTTTACATTCTTCATATACTACCCATTTCAGTATGGACACAAGCCATCCTTAGTACCTGAAATGGAGTCTGTCCTTTCTCTCTCTCTCTCTCTCTCTCTCTCTCTCTCTCTCTCTCTCTCTCTCTCTCTTTCTCTGTCTCTCTCTCTCTCTTTCTGTCAGAGAGGCCCCCTCCATGAAGCCTTTTCTGATTTTTTCTCAGTTGTTCATGTGCTCACTCTTTTCAAATTACTCTGTATTTACTTATCCATGGACATGCTGTATCTACCCAGTAGAATATACATTCCCTGATATCAGGAAAAGTTTCTTTTTTTTCTGTTTTTATCCATGATACCTACCAAAGTACCTTGCATGGGACTTACAAAATTATTGAATAGAGTTAAATTGAATTCCTAGGCCTTATCATAGCATGGATCTGTTTGTGACTACTAATAGATATAGGGCCTGGACCTGTGGTTTCATTGGTTAAAGGAGAGTCCCAGGTGAGGAAACTCCCTCTATTTAGCAGGTTGACATCTCTGCAGTTAACAGTCTTAAAGAGCTTGAGTGACTTACTTAGGGTCATATAGCAAGTTTGTGTCAGAGTTAGGATTATAACAATAGATAATGTTGTAGTAGGAAGGCCGAATTTATGATCTCAAATATAATCATGTATATGTTTGAATGGTCCGAAATCGCAAGGTATGAGAGATTCTCTAAGGAGAAAACAACAAGAAATTTATTTAGGCCCCACCGCAGCAAAAACTTGAACCAGCCTCCCCATTCCAACATCTTGACAAAAAGACTCCAGGCCCAGAAAGCCCA
>CM053622.1:627022224-627039120 GCA_028646595.1 Phalanger gymnotis | reverse complement strand
GTAGTTGAAGGTTTGCAGATCCTTTTAAGTGTGACCAAATTTTACCCTCACAACAATTGTAGGAGCTATTATTATCCCCATTTTAGAGATGAGGAAATAGAGGCTGATAGAGGCTAAATGATTTACCTAGAATTGAAGGTAGAATTGAAACTCAGATATTCCTGAGTCCAAGGCCCAGATTCTGTCTGCCACATATTCTAGCTACCTCTCTGGGGCCAAGAAAGTACCAGCATGAGTCCAGCCTCCATTATATCACATCTTTCCAGAACTTCCATCCTTCCTCTCTCCCTCTCTTTTTCCCTCCCTCCCTTCCTTTCTTCCTTTCTGACAGACTTCGCCCCTCTTCCTTCCCCATTCCCCCCAGTCATGAAGGTGACTGGCTTCCAGATTTAGGACAAAACACAAGGTTCAATTCCCTTGAGGGTTTTTACTATGGTGGACCTCGGTTTTGTGTCATTCACTGTCATCACAGGACAGTCCCGATAACAAGACCCAGGGCAGTGAACGGAGTCAGGGTCATATCCCAGCACCTTGAAGAGATTACATTTGCCTCTGTGAATTGCCAACCAAAACCACAGTCCTCACAAGGAGAGGGGCTACTGTGGCTGTCAATTAACCACACATTACAAAGATCCCTGTATAAAAATTTGATGGAGCAGTGGAAATAAACAAAAGATTAATATCCAACATTTACATTCCAGCAATACATCATTAATGATCATTATGGAGGACTTGCTCAGTTCAAATGAGGTTCCAGAAGACTGGAAGCATTTCAATGCAGCACCAGGTTTTATAATAGCCACCCTGGGGAACAGCAGGCCCATCAACTTGACATCTCTAATACGCAACGTAATGGAAATGAGTAGAGGTGAAACCGAGACCAGTAGACACTGAATTCAGGCTGGACCATAGACGATTGTTAGAACTTATGCTGTTTGTTAGAAAGAACGTTGCTCTGAGTTCAACAAGTAATGTTTTTAACTTAGCATTCTCACCTCATCCAGATCAGAATAGCATAAGAGTATGAGAAATATCAGTGGTTGCAAATGGGAGCATCAGTTTCTACTGCAGTTTCAAAGAGCTGAGTCAGGTCTGATGGTCTGGCAGGTAGGACACCTGGGTTCTAGTGTGAGCTTTGCTGTATAAAGCTGGATCAAATATTTAGCTTCTCTACATTTCAGCTTCCACAGCTACAAAATGGGAGTGATAAGATCTGCTTTGTTCTATTTCATAAGGGAATGGTGTCAGATTCAAATAGAAGTGGGCCACTAATCCACACATAAGGATCCCTGCAGGTTGTTGTAGTATTAGTGTAATCAAAGATCTTACCCACCCATTCAGTAGGCCTCTGGGGGTTGAGGGGAGCCCAGATTATATCTTTGTAAGTAGGCCTAAAGCCCCACCTTACTAGGTGCCAAGCCAATGTGGGCTTGAAGCTCTCAGGACCCTAAGGGGAGTTGCTAAGACCAGAGCCAGTGCTATGTGCACTACGTTCTAGTCAATCATGAATTAAGCCAATCAGAGACCTGAGTTCTAGCTGATCAGATGGTGGCTAGGACTGTATATAAAGAGAGCCCAGAACTGAGAGCAGCAGGATTCAGAAGCAGACATCAAGAAGACATTGAGGCAGCAGACATCGAGGGAGAGCCAGCATCGAGAGAGACTGCAGAGTGGAGAGTGCAGAACAAGACAGAGTTGCGGAGGTCAAAGAGCAGAATCTGCAGAGAGCTACAGGAATCAGAATTCAGCCCAAGGAGAAAGAGCAGGAACTCGGAGTTGACAGAGCTGCAGAGAGAGCGCTGAGCAAAGAGTTAGGATTTGTGAGTGATTGTTCACAGGAAGGCCCTAGCCGGGGGGAAGGTTACAGGATGACTTAGTTCCTTGCTGTAATACTGTGTTAAAATCTCCTTGTTACTACATTGAGGTGGGCTTGCTGGTTTTGGAATATTATTGCTACTATATCGAGTTGGAGGTATTGGTTCACAGATTTGATCCTCTAGAGTCTAAATAAATATTATATTTCCTCTGCCTTCTACATAGAGAGTTTTTTGTGATTCCGAACCATTCAGGCATGTTCATGGTCATCCTCTAGGTCATGAATCTTGCCTTACTGATACAGTTGCATGTAGTCTTAGTTTTAAAATGTAGTGTTATCTATGTCTCATTGTATCTTTTATTTATTTTGTTAAAAATTTCCCAATTACATGTTAATCTGGCTTGGGCAGTACTAGGAAGTGTTGTGTGCCACATGTAGCCTTCAGCTGGTATGTTTGACACCTCTATCGTAGGGTGCTGGGGGACAGAAATGGAAGTCTCCTGGAAAACATAAACCAGTTCACAATACACATGGGGTATCATAGAGTGAATAGATCACTAGACTTAGTGTTAGGAAGACACTCAGGATCACCAGATCAAAGTTTTAGAGCTAGAAGGGACCAAGACCTGTGTTCAAATCCTGCTTTAGCCACTTACTATCTGTGTGACCCTGAGCAGGTCACTTAATGTCTCTGTGCCTCAGTTTCCTCATCTATATAAAATGAAGATGTTGGATCTGTGGTTTCTAAGGTCCCTTCCAGGTCCAGCTCTATGATCTTGTGACGTATATAAAGCATTGTAGAGTACTAATATCTTGATTAGAGTATTAGATTTAGAGTTAGGAAGACCTGGGGAGGAGAAAGTGAGGCTGGTGACCTTGCACAGCCCTTCCCTCACTCACGTCAAAGTCAACTGCAAGTCATGTCATCATTTCCCTGATGTCATGGTCCTCTTCAGAATGAAGGACAAACAACAACAACAAGGAAGACTTGACTTGAAATCCCATCCCTGACCCTTGCCAACTTTGTGAATGTGGGCAAATCCTTCATTTCTCCCGGTCTCAATTTCCTCTTCTGTAAAATGGGGAAAATAATACTTGCAGTCTCTACTTCATAGGGTGATTGTAAGGCTTACATGAGATAATCTGTGTAAAGAACTTTATAAACCTTAATGCATTATAAAATTTCCAGTTATAATTATTGCAAGTTAGACATAAACTATCAGTAATTATAAATAATTTGAATTTGGTAGGAGCACATAGATTATGCCACCATGCAGCAGTACTTTTTGGAGTAAATTTTTTTTACTCTAAATTGTCCAAGGAAACACTTTGGTTAACTTTGAATTGGCCTTGGACATAAGCACACAGAATTTACTAACCAGCCCTCTCCATCAATTTGTGTGTGGTTTTTTTTTATTAGTTTGCCTTGTCCCATGGAGATAATAAAATGAATGAAATGAATAGCCCTTCTTCTTTGTATGGGCAAATGGGTCAGTGGCTAGAGAGGTGATTTGCGAGGTTGTCTTAGGTATTCATAATATTTTTCTTTTGAGCCATGATTTCATTAGTATAAAGAACTCTCGGTGAGGAAAGTCTTTTACTAACCGAGACCTGAACCTACTTTGAAACTCATAGTCTTGGTAAAAGAGCTGGGGCACTGACATATCAAATTATTTCTCTAGGGGTGTTCAGTTGGTATGTGTAATATCACAGAACTACACTTGAGCAGGGGGTTAAAGGGCATCTCATTGAAACCTTTCCTATTCCAATGAGGAAACAGAGGCCTAAGAAAATTGAGTGTTTGTCAAAAACAGGACTTGAACCCAAGTCTTTGTGATTCTGAGGCTGGCTAGCCTGTCATTCATACTAATAATAAATATTAATAATAGTATGGGATAGTGAGATGGGGTAGTTTAGAAGAAAGAGCACTAGACTTGGAAGTCTTGGGCTGGGATTCCAACTACATACTGTGTGACCTTGGGCAAGTAATTTACTTTCTCTGTAAAAAGGGAGTAACATTCACGGTAATAACACCTAACTTGGTTATTGTGCAATTCGAGTGAGATCACATGTGTAAAGCATAATGTGCATATGAGCTAATTTCTATATTCAGTTCTCTGGTGAAGTGAAGAACAAAACATTTGTCTCGTCTCAATGTTGAACAAGATGCAGCTAAAGCTAAAGATATCACTGATAGTTCTTAGCCTGCACTAACAAGCCCATTGAGAAAAAGTTCCAGGGTCAGTCCCCTTGGAGCTCTGGCCATAGGCCCTGCCCTCTTCTAGTAGTCAGGAGGCTTTAAGATTCACGCAATCAGAGGCTCCCTGCTCCTCCACGACAAGGTGATGCCTCAAAGAGGATTGTCCACTAAGCAAGAAGGGTGAATTTCTACACAGTAGACTTTTTGGAGTGAGACAAGTTCTGCTTTCTCTCTCCCTCCCTTTACTCTCCTTTCCATCTCCTTCCTTCTATTCCTCCCTCTCCCTTTCTTTCTTTCTCTGTCCTTCTGTCTGTCCATCTCTGTATGTCTCTGCCTGTTTCTCATTGTCTGTTTCTCTCTGTCTCCGTATGTGTCTGTCTCTCTATGTCTGTCTGCCTGTCTTTTTCCTCATTCTTTTCTGAAAAAGTGGCTCAGGGACTTGTCCTCCTGGCCCTAAGAGAAAATCTAAGAAAAGATGTATACAGGAGACATAAAGGAGAGATGGAATAAAGAAAGATTGTAATTGTGTACACTAGTAGAAGTGATTCCTGGCATATCCCAATGCTTGAGGGGATTATGAAGTATTTGGTATCTTGACCCTGTTTCAACTTCCTGATTCATCTGTGAAGTTTTCATTGTGGATTAGCATGAACACCAGAAAGTAGACAAAGAAAAAGGCCTCCCTTTCATCCTCCCTGCTACCCCCCATACTCCTAACAAGCCACTTTTGGGGATGTGTTCTATAATTCTTAGCCTGTGGTCCATAAACTTGGTTTTTAATAACGTATTTTTACAACTATTTCTTTTGAGTTTTTTCCTTTTTTTAAACCATTTTTATCCATTTAAAAAAGGATTATTCTGAGAAGGGGCCTATAGGCTTCACCAGATTGCCAAAGGAGACCAAGACACATGAAATGTTAAAGACCACTGGTCTATGTGTAAGAGTTAGAAAATTATCACTAACAATAAAGATTATAAAAAGAATATTCAGAATGTGATTAGTTTGTTTGGATATTCCTACAGGAATACCAGAATCCTATATTATTTTTAGTGTGGATTATAGACATTTCTGCTACTCATGTTATTTCCATCTCCAATCTCCACCATTGTTTTCTAGTCTATAGATTAAGAGATCACAAAGTAATAAAAATCACCAGGGAGAGATGGTCAATTCAGGTCATAGGGAAGGGAAGTAAGAAATGGAATCTTACAAGAGGTCAGAGTGCGGAGCTTTGAAGATTCCTGGCCCCATGAATGACGTGTTTAGGGAGAGGAGGAAATAGAGTGGGCAACCCAGACTAAGGGGAGCCTTCTGTTTCAGCTCTAGGTTTTCCATCCATGATGCTCAGTGCACACACCCCTGCTCTTCCTGTCACAGACTCAGTGCTTCCCCAAGGATCCTAAGAGTCAGAACAGGATGTATATAACTCCCAGAGGGAATCTGAAACTACAGCAAAACAAACAAATGAAAAAAGAGACTTCCCTTCACGTGCTCGGCACCAAAAGAGCATTCATGCTGAAAGAAAGGAAGAGTTCTCTAAAAATGGTGTTTCTTTGGCTTCTTAGATAGGGCTAATTAATAAATTCTCAGAGGGGAAAAAAGGCAAATATTGGAAATTTAGAATTTGTAGGTCATAAGATAGAATTTGCTGTGAGAAGAACATTGGGGGGAAAAGAAAACAAAATATTCAATACACTTTCTGACTCCAAAGGATAGGGCATGCATTTATTTTCCAGGCCCTTTAAATTCAGTTCAGTTGGCAACTTCTTAATGCTTAACTTTGTGCCAGGTTCTTGGGTCTTTTTAAGGACAATGAGCAAATCTTGGGAGTTCTATGGGATCCTCACCATGGCCTTTAATCCCTGGGAATAAGTCAGGGTAAGCCCCAGCTCCCCACTCTTATCAAGCACCTGAGAACCTACATCTTGAGCTTACTAGCTCCCTTCAAAGCTCAGCTCAAGCACCATCTCCTTCCAAAGCTTTCCTCAATTTCCTCCAGGAATTATTTTATATTTATTTTGCACATATTTTGTATTTCCTTAATCTTTGTTTATGTGGTCCATCCTGCTTCTCTCCTGTTCCAGTAGAATATAAGTTTCTTGAGGATAAGGACAATTGTTTTTGTCTTTATTTCTAACATCTAGTATAATAGATGCTTAAAAAGTACTCACTGAGTACAAATGAATTTCAGTGAACTTAGGAGAAGATGAATGAGCCTTTGGGGTATATCTCAGGGAATGGAGAAAAGGCAGGACTTTCCCAGGGAAGTCATCCCCAGCTAGAAGTGCTCCCTTTCTCACAAATTTCACATTCCACTCTGTTTAGCCTCTTTCTCTGCATTTACAGTATTATAACAGTATGATAGTTAATCTGAGTACATATTTAATCACTCTTACTAGTTGGATGGGAAGATCCTTGAAGTCAGAGGCTGTGTCTTGTCTTTGAATGAAAAGCACTGTGGTTAGTGGAAAGAGCAAGGTCAGAAATGACCGAGGTTCGTATCCCAGTTCAGATATTTTTTAACTGCACAGCTCTGGACAAATCAATTAGCTGCCCTGAACCTCAATTTCCTCATCTCTAAAACAAGTATAATAATGATGCCTACCTCACAGGACTAATGCAAAAGAGACACTTTGAAACTTTAAAACACTATTGGACCTGAATGTTTATTGACTTGAATCTACTGTCTGCATATTGCACTGTGGACAATTAATATTGATGAGACTCAGTTTCTTTGTCTGGACCTGATGATCTTTAACTTGTAACTATAGATATAACAAACAATGATCACAGTGAAAGAGAGGGAAGAAAGGGAGGAAGGAAGGAAGAAAAGAAGGAGAGAAGGAGGAAAGAATGAAAGAGGGAGGAAAGAAGGAAAGAAGAAAGGAAGAGGAAGGAAGAAGGAAGGAAAGGAAGGAAGGAAGGAAGAAATGAAGGAAGGAAGGAAGGAAGGAAGGAAGGAAGGAAGGAAGGAAGGAAGGAAGGAAGGAAGGAAGGAAGGAGGGGGAAAAAGGAAAGAGAGAACAGAAGGATGAAAGAAGAAAGAAAAAAGCATTTATCAAATATTTATGCCAACTATGTACCAAGGACTGTGCTAAGAGCTTTACAGATACATCATCTAATCCTTACACCAGCTCTGGGAAGTGTTATTAGTATATTTGTTTTACCATTGAAGAAACTGAGTTAGACAAAAGTTAAGTGACTTGCCCAGGGTCACACAGCTAGTAAATATCTGAGGTCACATTTGAACTCAAATTTTCCTGACTCCAGGCCCAGTGCTCTGTCCAATGCCAAGTCCAGCTCTAGGTTCAAGTATCATTTCTGACACATGCTGGCTGTGTGATCCTGGACAAGTTGCTTTTGTTTTTCATTGCCTCCAGGAAACCAAGACTATCAGTTAAGATCAGTTGCCAACATGTATTGGCCAAAAATAAAGATGATAACTGATATATACGCACATATATTATACATGTACATATACATCTATATACATACATATCTGTACATTTGTGAGATAGATATACATATATGATATGTGTGTGTATGCACACACATATACACATAGATATCACATTCCCTCCACAACAACTCTATGAGGAAAATATTTCAGGAGATTACTATCCTCATCTTTTAGACAATGAAACTTAGGGGCAGAGAGGTAATCATTGGCCCATTAGCCTAGAGCTAGTGAGTTTCACAGTCTCTGTGAAGCCGGGTCTTCGGATTTCGTCCAGCAGCGTGCTTCCTTTCTTTCCTGTGCCCCACTGTTGAAGGACCCTAGTCCGGGACCTCATCGCAGCTGCCGAGGTTGGCACAGTTTCTTCTGGGTTTTAATTGGAGTGTGGAAGCAAGACCCATAGCCAAGTGACCAGATTAGGGTGTGGGGGAGGGAGACTTAGAATGTTTAAAATATATAAAAACAGGGCTCTTTGATGGCTTGAAGAACTGACACGTGGAAAATGTAATGCATTATTGACAAATACGTATGCTGGCTGCAAAAATAATTAACACAGGCAGGAAAGAAATAGGAATGAAATGGAGCATAAAGACTTTGAAAGATTGGGAAGTGTCCGCTGAAATTGCCAAGCTCGTGTCGGAGACATAATTAAAAATTTCCAATAGAACAGGTGAATAGGCACTCAGGAGAGTGTGATGTAAACCCGGGCAAGGTAGATCATTCTGGGAGTCTGCACTGAGGCACTAATCAGCGTTTTATGTTCCAACTTTGCAGTGCACACGCTAGCAGATGGGAAGAGCTCTTAAAAGAAGATAGCTGAGCGGAATGCGACCTCCTTTACATATTCATAATAACCATGCCTGAAATCGTCGCCTGCTCGGAGGAAGCACTGTAGGACCAAGCCCTCTGAACAGAAACATAAATATGTGGGAAAAAAAAAAAGTACCATAATGCAGTCTGTAAAAGTGCATACCCGGGAGAGGTCGTGGGTTGGGAAGGAAAATGTTGAAGCACCCGACTGAAAAGGGATTTAAGGGTGGTATGCCAAAGCATACAGCATTGTTGGTTGCGGAGTCTGCAAACTGATAAAGTGTTCCATGATCGGAAGTTAAAAGCACCGGGAAACACTTCTTCAGACTAGATATTGCACGGGCGCCTGGGCACATATTGACACATATGCATATTCTTATGGGAAGCGTATTGCTGCAATAACAGAAACAATTAGGTGGTGGATTGTGGGTACATTAAAAGAGAACAATCCTTCATGATCAGAATGACTTTTTCGCTCATTCAACAACAACAAAAAAGACTCTTATTTTTTATTTGTTGGCAAAGCCAAATTAGAAAAAATATATATCTTTACGACCATAAGAGACAAATGAGTGATACCAAATATCACTAAAAATGCTATTAATCTACAGTGATATAAAATTACCATCTCAGCACAAAGAAAGCCTATATAATCTGAATTTCTCCTGCATCGTAAAAACGAATGAGAAGCGAAATTGAGAGTAAGTATGCTTTTGAGATGCTGTTAAGAGTTACATGCATTGTTAGCAAATGGGGTCAGACTCATTGAAGATTTACCTTGAGAAACAAATTTATAGGGACTGAAAAACATTTCCAATTGCGAACGTATCATCACCTTTCATATCTGATGGTGTCACCACTGAGGGCAATCCCCCTTCTTTAAATCGTTTCTATGTGGCTGCTAAGTCTTTGGCTTTAAAAATCTCCCCCTCCCTATTTCTCTGTCCCAGTCCTCCATATTTTATCTCAGAGTCCCAAAGGAGGGTATTTTTTAGGGTGTAGTGTATCAGATTCTGGTAACACTTCTAAAATATGAATTATCAGAGTTAGAACTAGGCTGGGATGATGGGTGCTTTGCCCCAACGTGCAGAAAAGTAGGTGACATGAAGCCCTTTCCATCCTTTAGCAGTTTAGAAAAAATTAAGAACTTAGCATCTAGTTAGCAAGGATAACTAGTTCCTTTTTTTTTCCTTGGAGGGGGAAAGGCAGGGGAATTGGGATTAAGTGACTTGCCCAAGGTCACACAGCTACTAAGTATGTCGAGTGTTTGAGGTCATATTTGAACTCAGGTCCTCCTGAGTCCAGGGCTGGTGCTCTACTCACTGCCCCACCTACCCGCCCCTAAGAATAGCTAGTTCAAATAGGAAACTTTCTTCACTTGCTAGGCATAGCCCAGGTTAACTCCTTAATCAATCACCGAGGAAGCAATAATTAAGTTCCTAGTCTGTGCTAGGCACTGTGTACAAAGGCAAACATGAAGCAGTCTGTACTCTTATCATGCCTACATTCTATCAGAGGAAACCGTGTAAATATATAAGTATATACAAAATAAATAATGTCTATTTTGAGAGAGGGCACTAACGGCTGTAGGGAAGGTGGGGGACAATCAGGAGAGACTTCTTGTAAAAGGGGGTGATTGAACTGAACCTTGAAGGATTCTAAGAGACAGAGGGAAGGTAGGAGAGCTCAGCGCTGCCCAATCCTATGCTCTACTTGCTTCAGGCACAAAAAATTACTCATTATTAATCTAAGTAGAATAGAAGGACAGTACAAGTGATCATCTCTACCTATATAGGGTCTGACCGGGCCAGATCTTTCATCAAACTAGAAATCATCCCTAATCTAGACCCTTCTGCCATATTCTGGAAATGAGACCATCAGGAGAGGGGACAAGCTATTCCCAGACCTTCAACATGTGAGTGTTTACTGTTCAGGAGAGTAGAAAATGAAGGAACTGTAGAACTCAACCCAGGTGGCATCTGCTCATGCCAGGAGGGATAGGACAACAATGACGAGATGAGGGGCTAAAAACAGTCTAGATACAGGGGAGAGCAGAAGAAATTTGGAGTAGTAAGGGAGACTTGTTTCCACTCTTGCCTCTATTAGAAAATATTTTAGGAAATCTAAAGATGAACTTCTGAAGGGGTAAACTGAGCTAGAGAATGCTGCGGAAAACCTGGTCCAAATCCAAAGATATCCTGAAATTTGGTGTTGGCCAGTGAGAAAAAACATGAAGCTAGAATGTCTTGCTTTTAGCTATTCTTTTTCTCTCTGAAGCACTTTTGTATCAATAATCTGAATTCATTTTCACAACATTGCTAAGAAATAGAAGCAAGTGTTCAGGAGCCCTATCGTTAGAGGAGATTACTGAAGGATTAGTTGTGGGACTAACCTGGAGTCACATAATTAACAGAGGGCCAAACCAGCTTAAGACCCTAAATTCTACTTTTTGTCTATTGTTCTTTCTCTTTAGAGTACGCATCTATTAATATTATCTTTGCACCCATAGATCTGGGCATTGTCTTTCCAGCCCAAATAGAAAATGCAGGAGTGACTCTAAGCAAAATCAGACAAAGTCTGTCTGGAGCATTTTTATTTTTCAATATACTTTTTGTTTTTATATCACTTTCATTTCTGAATTAGTCCCTCTTGCCTTTCTACCCAATAAGCCATTCCATATAACAAAGTTGGTTTGTTTGTTTTTTTAATAGCATGAGAGGAAAAAAAGCAGTTCTGCAAAACCAACCAATACATCAATGTGTCAGAAGGTATATATAGTATTCCACAGCCACAGGCCCTCACCTCTGCAAAGAATGGAGGGAAAGCATTTTCTCAGCTCTGCTCTAGAGTCCCTTCTTCCTCTTTCAGTGATGCTCTCTGCAATTCTGGTATCTCTCTTTTCCCAGCCTTTAGCCCTGTGCCTGACCTTTCTCCTGTTGCCTCAGAAGTTTGCCCTCTGCTAGATAACCCAGGAGAAACTAATAAATGAATCCATCTTGTCTCTTCCCACCCCAGTGGGTACAAAGAAGTGGTAATTATTAGTCTTCCTTGGGTATTTATAGTATATATCTTTATATTTTAACTGGGGGATTTTGCAAGCAGAAACAGTTAAACAAGCTACAATATTAGGTCATAAAGGTGGAGGGAGATATTCAGGGGGCAAAGAACCAAACAGTTAACACTCCAGTTTCATCATGTGGGCAGCCACTTATTCCACTTAATTCATGAAACTGGTCAAGAATTGAGTCCCATAATTCTAATGCTCTAATTCTTCTGACTTGGAAAGTGCTATTACAATGCGGGGTCTCTCCATGCCATCTGCACATCTTTTTAGCTGTCCCCATTTTTGTATAATGTCCCATCAATGCATTGTGAGTACCTGCTGAAATCTGAAAAAGTCTAATCTTTACTTTTTTTCTTTTTATTATGAATGTAACAGCCACCAGCAAGCAAACATTTCAGTGGATAAAGAATAAAAAAAAAGATTATATATGAACTGCAGATTTCTGTTATCTAAAATTTTTTAAAAATTTATCTTAAATTTAGAAATGCATCAAAAAAATGGCCCTGTTTTCTTGTTTGTTTGTGGTCCTTTCTGAATTTTTAAAATTTTTCTTTTTAATTTATGGAATAAAACAAGCATTTCCATAACATAGTACAATAAAAAAGATGATTGTACATGAAACTACAAACCTACTATGCACAACTTGCTATTCCTTTCAAATATGCATGTTTTTAAAAAGATTTTTAAAAAGAAAGACAAAATAAAAAGCATTTTAAATACGTGTATTTTTTAAATTTCTTAATTTTTTTCTTTCTTTTCAAAAAATTTCTATCATTACCAACTTATCCTACTCCCCAAATAGAAAACTTCCCTCTTAACAAATAGATACAGTTAAGTTAAACACGTCAGCACATTGGCCATGTCTGGAAATTTATGTCTCCTGACATAAATGTTTTACTTTTTCATACCTAGAGACTGAATCTCGAGACTCTTATTTGCATCACATGCTGCCTTTCTAGTATGGTGTTAGACAAGAATGCTTCTTTCAGACAAAATTCAGTGTCTAATCTTCATTAAAACTCAAGTTAGCATTTCACACAGAAAGGATCTGGAGGAAAAATGATGAAGTTTTTGCTTCTTTGACCAGACGGCTGCAAGCTGCAGGTACTTCTGTTTCCAGGGGCGCCTGTGAATCATTATGAGCCATGCAGCTAGTTCCTCCGGCAGTCCACAGCACCCAAGATGCTTATGTCAGATCAGATAGCACCTAGTTGGTCATTTTGATTTCCTTTCTTCCCTTTGAAAATGTTTGCTTTAATGTTTTTAAGTTTACTGATGTTCAGACATCAACTTTTCCAGACCCACTTTCCAATGTCTTGATTGTAGCACCTGGAATAGAGATCTACTACAAAGCTTCGGTTTTCTGTGTCTGTATGAGGGGGAAGGGAAGTCAAGAGGGAAACTTCCTTATCCTTGAGATCTGGGTTGAGAATAATTTAGCTGTTGGCATTGAAAATAGCCAAGACACTAATGTGCTCTTGACTATTAGAATCATACTACTCTACAAAGAGGTACAAGTTTTCCAAAGAAGGAAAGGCAGCTAGGTCCTGATCGGTGCAAATAATGAAAACTTAAAGTGGTACTTATATTTAAATTCACAGTATTTTAATTTACAATTATATACAACATGTTCATTGTTTCCAGCACAATTGAAATATGCAGTGAGAATAAACCAAATAATAGGCTTTCCAGAATGTGAAAGGAATTAATTGTGCATTAGTCTTTTAAGTGATTGACATCAAAGTGAATAAAAATGAGTATAAGCAGGGTCATTTTTTCACATGCAGTACAATATGGTAGAAAGAGACTTAGATTCAAGAGTTCAAGTCCTAGCCTGGCCTCTTACTGTTGTATAACTGGGCGAGTCTTTGAATTTCTGCTAGCCTCAGTTACCTAGTGTGTAAAATAGGCATAATAATATACATACCCACCAAAGCATAGGGTTGTTGCAAAGTGAATACTATATTAATGTAAATACTTAACGGGGAGGGGAAGCATACACAAGCTTCCTTTAGTGACCAGGAACTTTTGTTCAAAAGTTTGGAGAGAACAAGTGAAGAGTTTGCCATAGATAGGTAACCATGTGTGGCAAGGACTGTCCCCTACATGTGTCATGGGGGTATCTTTGTGTGGCATCGAAGGGAAGCAGAAAAGACATCTCTGATCTCTTCTCCCCTCACCCTTCTCCAAGGGGGACTTTAGTCAAAAAGGGAAGCAAGAGGTTGGAACTGGAAGCCACTCTGCTCTCCTCAAGGAGAGGGGAACTGTGCTAGAATTGTATCTCTCAGTATCTTTGAATCTATGTATCTATGTATCTCTGTATCTATGAATTGTATCTCTTAAATATTGTTTATCTGTAGGTAAGATTGAGTTTAGGCTAACTTTGGATCGCTATTTCATTATTGCAGAGAAGCAGGACCCCAGGCTCTATATCTGAAACTCGACTTGTTTCCCTCCAAATACCAATTCCACAATGAACACATGTAAGAAAATCCATTTATCCAAATTGGCAGCAAAAAGGCAATCAGAGAAAGTAGACATAGGAGAATATATACTAGACAATGCAGAGTGAAGGAGCTGAGCTCTTCAGTTGGGTGTGGGGAACTCAGGTCAACCAAGAGAGTCCTAGATCTTACCTACTGTGGCAAGCTAGGGATAGGGACATGATGGGAACTTCCAGCTCCTCTCATGTCGGCTTCTTCCCAGAGTCTTTTCCTTCAGCAGCATAAAGTGGGGTTGGCATCTTCTGTCTTCCTTCTTGAAACTGGAAGCCAGAAAATATTGATGAAAAATCAATTTGATGAAAACTGAAGAGCTGTCTTCTCTCCTGCTCTCGACAAGTCCTCACCCCTGACACAGGTATGAGGGAATGATCTTCACAAATAAAGGAAGAATTCCGTACCAATGAGCTTTGGGACTTGGGGAAAAGATCTTTGTGCCATCAAGTCCAGCTTCTTGGAAGTAAGGTGCTCTTTAATTCACAAGATTGGTAATATTAATTAAAAAAAACCCACATCCATCACAAGACTAGACACACTTGTATCTATGATATTTAGTTCCAGTTCACATGAAAAGCGAGTTTCTGGATGAAACAAAATGCCTCATTTTGTTAGGATACAGAAAATCTATTGCACCGAAGGAATTCAAAGCCATTGGCTGCCTTCTAAAATGTGTCCTCTTTTAGACTGATAAACTGTCAAAATAATGCAGCAGAGAAACTACTAAAAACAGAAGAGCAATGATACAGTGAACCTGTTTAAATGTATCTTAGAACAGGAGTGGAAGAACCTCATTTATTAACCAAAGAGTCCGAACTCTCTAGCCATCAAATTGAAGAGTTAGTTATTAGAGATTGAGAGATCATCTACTGATTCTCTTCATGTTATAGATGAGGAACTTGAAGACCAGAGGGATTAATTACCTTGCCCAAGGTCATATAGTTAGTTAGAAGGTGAGTAGTAAATAATCTTATGACACTTAAATGCCTCTCATTGTCCGTGGGGTGATGGGCAGTACCTTCTAGGCCACTTCAAGTGACAGTTTAGCTTGAAGCACCTATCTGTTTTCTCAGGGTCTCTGCCCTGGTGTTCCAAGTGATGGGATAGAAGACTTCGGTGATGTCATACTGAATGTACCTATATACGAAAATATTTTCTCCTTTTGATATGTTATAAATTCCTCAAGGTCAGGGATCATTTGACTTTTGTCTTTGTATCTTCAATAGCTAGTACAGTGCCTGGCACTTAATAGGTATTTAATAAATGCTTGTTAATTGATGGAATACCAAGGCAGAGATTTATCCCCTTTCTCTATTTCCTAAAGGGAAGGCGGCAGGGGGAAGGCAGTGTTTATATTCTGCATGTCACCCAGCAAAATATGAGAATTTCATTGAGTGTAATTAATGGATAACAATATTGTCATGTCCAAAAATGTAGACATACACCCAAATCTAGATCATGGTGAAGATCATGTATATTAAGAATGCATAAAGAGAGAGAAGGCTGCATAGTGGGGTGGAGGGCTTGCCTTTGTACTTAAGAAACCTGGGTTCATGTTCTGGTATTACCACATACTGGCTATGTGGCCATGGACCAGTCATTTATCCTTTTAGGACCCCAGACAATTTCCTAAAACAAAAAGGTATAGAGAACTCAATGATTTGTATATGGAGAAGGCATTTTCACACTAGGAGTTCCCTACATTGATGAAATCACAGGTCCACAATGAAAATAGCAAACAACATAAAATCAATGTTAAATTGTGAAACTCTTTAGAGTTTAGCTCTGCCCCAAGGAATACCCTCCTTTGGATACTACTGTTAAGGTGAAAATTCCTCAGTATTCCTGTAACTCAGTCCCATTGACTACTTAAGAGTGGTCAAGCTTTACCTTGCTTTTAGTTATTATTATAAATATAAATTACATTATTTATCTTCTGAACTTTTCTGATGTTGTGCATACTTCTATTTTTATTTCTCCAAGGTGAAGTGTTCATATTATCTTTTTTAAAACTGTAGTTTATATTAAAAGCTTCTCCCCTCCTCTCCTTTTTTTTTAAAAAAAATTTTTCTTGCAAAGTATGTTGAATTGACAACTCTGACAATTTTTGTTTACACTCTGAGCAACTGCGACACCAATCAGTACTGCCCTTCCCTAGTTCTGTAGGGAGCATTGTTGTGTGTGCTTCTGAAAGGGGCAGAGTTTTCTTGAAAACACAGAAATATCCATGAGGGTCCTTGTGGCAAGCAAGCATGAGTCATCCTTACCAGCCTTGCGAGCTCTATCCCTTTGTGATCAATCATCAGCAATAAACTAACAAACAAATGAATGAATGAATAAACAGATCAATAGATCAATAAATCAGTCAAGTGACTGCTCTATTCAGGACACTACTTTGGGGCATACAAAGACACAAGGCGATTCAGATCCTGGTCCTCCAAGAGGTTATAGTTATTGGGAAAATAAGATGCCTTCTATTCCTGGATTATTTCTCCCCCATGAACGAAGAATAGAAAGAGCTAGAAAACATGCTTAGCTGGGTCCCTAGTGGATTCATTTTTACCCAATGCCATATAGTCAGATGTCAATTCAATTTGGGCCTGACTTAATGGGAGGAATAAATATGGGAGAGGATTAGGGAAGGATATTGCCACTTTTTTTTTATTTAATATATTTAGTTTTCAGCGTTGATTTTCACAGGAGTTTGAATTACAAATTTTCTCCCCATTTCTACCCTACCCCCACTCCAAGATGGCATATATTCTGGTCTCCCTGTTCCCCAGTCAGCCCTCCCTTCTGTCACTCCACTCCCCTCCCATCCCCTTTTCCCTTTCTTTCTTGTAGGGCAAGATAAATTTCTATGCCCCATTGCCTGTGTTTCTTATTTTCTAGTTGTATGCAAAAGCTTTTTTGTTTTTGTTTTTGAACATCTATTTTTTAAAACTTTAAGTTCCAAATTCTCTCCCCTCTTGCCTTCCCACCCACCCTCCCTAAGAACTCAAGCAATTCAACATGGGCCACATGCATATCATTATGTATAACCTTTCCAC
>CM053622.1:627006384-627021724 GCA_028646595.1 Phalanger gymnotis | reverse complement strand
CCAAGCTTGGGCGGATGTGCTGTCACACCAGCACTCCTCCTTCCCCAAGAACCCCCAACCAGGACTGGACTTAGATCTTCAGCAGGCTCTTCACTCCTGCTCTGATCTGCCACTTAATTCCTCCCACCAGGTAGGCCTGGGGCCAGAAGCAACTGCAGCTGTAGTTCTGTAGCTGACCCACCTCTGCTGCCCCCAAGGCGGTGGCCCAACTGCAAACTCTATCCCAGTCCCCAGCAGTTTCTCCCACTAACCTACTCTGTTGTCCTTGGTGTTTGTGGGTTGAGAAGTCTGATAACTGCTGCAGCTCGCTGATTCAGGGTGCTAGGGCTTATTCTTCCTGGCTCCTGGTCTGGTTGGTCTGCATCGCCCACGCTGGGCTCTGGTTCACTCAGCTCTGCTTCCCTCCGCTCCCAGCTCCATGCGGGATAGACCTTACCCAGAGACCATCCAGGCCATCCTGGGCTAGAGCCCTCCTTCCCTATGCAATTTTGTGGGTTCTGCAGTTCTAGAATTGATTCAGAGATATTTTTTATAGGTTTTTGGAGGGACTTGGTGGGGCGCTCACACTAGTCCCTGCTTTCCAGCCACCATCTTGGCTCCGCCCCTAGGATATTGCCACTTTTATCGTAGGTATGATTGTTGTTACTATTATAAAACTAACATAGAATTTTGATTTGAAACAAACCTACTATCAAGAAAGAATGAACAAATGAAGAAAAAATTGACAGAATTGCCTAGTTAAGATCATTTGGTATCCAAGAGTGATGAAGCTTCTAGCACACACTAAAGAAAACATCCTGTCCTTCTCTTACGTTTTCTTCTCTGTAGAGGGAGGGTTTGAGTGGAGTGGATGGATCAGATGGCCTCTGAGCTCCCTTTGGTTCTAGAGTTATAACCTCTAATCCTCCTCAATAAATAATGCTATCTGTATAGTTTTGGGGGCCCAAGGCTGTACCTCTCTTCTTTACCTCCTTCCCTCTGCACCATTGTCCCCAAAGGTCTCACTTTCTCTTCTGTTCCTATCATCTCCTTTAGCACCAATTGCTTGTGTTTGCATTTCCAGAAAGGAGTAGTGAAAGCTTCTGATCCAATGCCTTTCCAATTTCTCCCAACCCATCAGATACTTTTCCTCTTTCCCCCAGTGAAATACTCACTTACCTCTGATGACAGAGCTGAGCTTCCTCTTTACCTTGTGGGAAAGAGGCCCCCTCCAAGGCCAGCAAATGCTATGAAGCCTTCGAGATGTCTGTGTAGTAGATATTGACCCCTTCCGTGTGGTCTCAGGTAGCTACAAGAAAATTCTTTTCTCTCACGGAGAATGCCATTGTTTTGCAGCCACACATTTAATTCTTCAAAGTCAATATTTGCAGAAAAGTAAGCACAGCATGCTATTATTGCCTATGGAGTTGTTTATTAATCCTTTTCTGTAAATTGCCTTCCTATTGGCTTCCTTTCTATTTTCGGCTCCTCATCAGAGCGGTAATGGTGTGTGTGTGTGTGTGTGTTTATTGTCAGATTGAACCACAGTCTGGTGAAGAAGTAAATCTTTATTCTGGAAGTAGTCATGCAGGCCCCATTCCTGTCTTCTGCCAAGGGTAGTCAGGTTGACAACCCTGTTTTCTGGTCAAACAGAGACTGAACACAGATGACTCTGTCAGAAGAAGTTGCTGTGCCCAGTTGTTGTATCTTGCTCTTCAGCCTAGAGATTCCAGAGGGTTTTGTGAGCCCCTCAGAATACCAAGGGGGCGTGAGGGTCAGAGGACCTTTGACTCACAGCAGCCCCATGAATTTAGAGGCTATTTAATCCCCATTTTGCATGCAGAGAAAAGGAGGCACATAGGAAGGCAAGATCAGAAGGTTAGGAGACCACTGCCTAATGACATGCCTACAGTCATTTAGCAAGTCTTCATTTCCCCAGACCCTTCCTCCAGTGAATTCTGTGCATGATTCACAGAAAAAAAAAATTACCTTCAGGTCCAATGGTAGAATTCCTGCTTTGCCAATTTTTACAGTTTGTATAATATGGGAATTTGTTGTTCTTCCAATGCTATCTAGAAGGAAGCACTCAGTTCCCCCGGTTTGGACTCAAAGAATTACAAATGCTAATGTTACCTCAAAGCCCCTCTTCAACCACTACTCTGAGCCCCTGCTTCCTCTCTCTGAATTTCCCCTAGACCAGCTGGAACTAGTGTCATAATAATACATTGTAGTGGTTGAAAAAAGGACAATTTATTTAAGATAGAAATATGGAGTAAATAGCCCGGAAAATACTATGTGGCAGCAAATATTCTCACTAATTTCTCAGATGTAATGGGGGAGGAAAACTGGCCAACGAGGGCTCAGTCCTTAGAGTGGATTCATATTGCATTAGTCAAAGCCCTCCCTGTCCTGTCTTCTATTACATAAACAATGTCCCACCCCCCAGGAATAAGAAATGTTGAATTGCTATATCCCTGACCCATGCTGCTGTTATCAGGCCAGTACTCCACGTTTCCATGTTGTTGTTGTTGTTAGTCCTTTTTCTTCAGAGAGGACCATTGACATCATTGGGTGATGTCTTGACTGGAACATGAATCGGATTTAAGCGAGGCAGAGTTGCAAAACATTGTTAGCCTCACTCTCTCTTCCAGAGTCATCAAAGTCCAGTGGCAAGACACAAGTTGGTGGGTTGGTTGATTCAACATCAATAACCACCTAGTCATCAGGTGATCACTAAAGACACTGAATCTCTATGCCTGGTTCTCTTACCTTTGGTGAGACAAGGAAATGTATGTAAGAAATAGCTAGCTGGACAGTTTGACTGGATTGGAGAGTGAAGGAAGGGAAGTAATGTGGAAGAAAACTAAAAAAGTAGGTGGGAAGCAGATGGTGGAAGATCCCAAATGGTAGGCTGAGGATTTTATATTTTATCCTAGAGAAAATGTGGAAGCATTGAAGGGTTGTCAGTAGTAGGATGATGTGGTCAGTTCTGTGTTGTAGGAATATTAACTTTACAGATGGGTAGAGAATGAATTAGAGAGGGGAAAGACTGGAAACAAGGAGACCAGTTAAGGGGATATTGGAACAATCCAGGCAAGAGAGAATAGAAACCAGAACCAGAATAAAGACTGTGTGAGACAGGAGAAGGGGATTGAGATGTGTTAGGCAGAAGAGATATCATTAGATTAACATAAGCTCTACTACTGTCAACAACTTGATGACTGAAAAATAGTTTGGAAACAAGACTTGGCAACTGGTGGCTATATAATTGGGGGTGGGAGGCAGGGTAAAGGAGAGTAAAGAGTCATAAGATGATGCCAAGATTTCCAACTCAGATAACTGGAAGGATGGCATTATTCTCAACAGAAATAGGGAAATTTAGACAAGATGTGGCGGGAACATATGAGTCAAGTTTTGGACTCTTGAATTTGAACTAGAGATGCCTCTAGGACATGCAGGTGAAGATATCAAGATGTGATACAGGGAATGAAATTAAGGAATCACAGTTGGGCACAGAGAACAGAGGGAAGGGCAGGAAGGGAGGGTTGTAATGAATAGTTGAAGTTCACTGTCTTAAAAAAAATAGACATAATCCTTAGGGAACCCTTTCATTTTCCTTCCACTGGCTCTTTATCTTCTTCCTTTCTCTTCTTTCACTTTCATCTTGTTATTCCAAGACTCTCACAGACTTCCTGGGTTATGTCATGGACACTTGTGCACTGTACCCACTTTTATACAGAGATGAATCACAAAGAGAATAACTTCCAAAAGAGACTGAAGGATCACATGCTATTCTCAAAATACTTTTCACTGCTTTTTTCAAAGAGCTCCAAATAGCCTTTAAACTCCAGTTAGTGACCTTGCTCAGTACTGTTTTACACTCTCATTTTTGTTTTGCTTTGTTTAGCTTTGCTTTTAACAAACTCTCATTTTAAAAAAAAATCTCACTTGCAAATTGGTAGGGAATGTTGAAAGTTATTTCTCCCCAAGATTACCACCACTTTACAAAGACCTTTCTTTCCTTCAACAACATTGTGAAATAAGCGGCACAAGTATCATATCTCCATCTTACAGATGTGTCTTAGAGAATTTAAGTGACTTGCCCAGGTCTCAAAGCTAATAAGTATTAATCCTTGGAACCCAGGTTTCTTACCTCCAGGTCCAACGTCCTTATCACTATACCCAACTGCCAAAAAATTGCTTTGGAAAACATGTGAGCTATTTGCCTGAATACTGAGCTTTAAAGGTGAGCCAAAGACTCAAGGTCATTAAGGGAAAGAAGTTCATGATAAATGACAACCTCCTTTAGTTTAGGTAAAATCCTTTTGCCAGGCAAGGAGTCAAAAATAACTTCCTGATTGTTTAAGAACCCTTAAAGGTCATTTGGTCTGGCTTCTCATTGTGAATGCCTTCTAGCAGATTTCTATGTAGCAACAGGACCTGAAGTACCAATCGATGGACCAGCCATTCAGCTTTCCCCTTGTGTTTGCCATGTAGAGCCCAGTGGCTGCAGAGGAATGCTTCACAATCTGTCTGTTTCTAATTCTTCTGTGCTGACCTATCTGTTAATGTCCCAAATGGGTTTACTTTACAGCAGTGTGATCATCTGTGTATTATTAACTAACCACAAATTAAAGTCATTACTTGGTGCTTAATTTTATGTAACATTTCTTTGTAGTGTGTACAAAAGAAATTTGTTTTTACAGGAGTTTGGTAAATAACACATACCATGATTAATTAGAGAGTATAATGGGCCTGTTGATTTGAAATTAAATTTGGCGCAATCGTTTCCCTAAAAAAAAATCTTAAAATTGGTATTTGGGGGATATGTGAGTTGATGCTGAAGCCTTTTGATTCTGCTAGGAAGTCTATGTTGATAGGCCCCATGACATGAATCGGACCTGTTGGACTTCACTCCCAGAAAGAGTTGATTTGTTGTGTTAGCGCCCATAGAAACCACCCAACATAAAAAAAAAACACACGCAGAAAACATACATATATAGGAAAAGAAGAACTAAAAGATTACAGATGAATTGCATTTCAGTCCTTTCCAAAATCCAAGCAGCATGTAACAATAAAAACACACACAGGTACAACTGTCAAGCCAGAGGTACCTTAATGACAATTTCACGAAGGGGAAGAAAGAGAAACTCAGCCTATGTTGGCTTCGCTTGTGATGCAGGGAATGAAATTAAGGAATCACAGTTGGGCACAGAGAACAGAGGGAGTGGCGGGAAGGGTGGGTTGTAATGAATAGAACATGGTCTGAATATCCACAGTGACAGAACAACTGGCTGAAGAGTGACAAATCCAAACAACCAGCTGCTTCATCTTCAGGATACCAACCAAATGACCAGCACTAATGAAGGTTTCCTATTGAGTTGATTGAAATGGGGTTGTTGTTATGTCATGGTGTAGACACAGCCTTAATCTAACAATTGCAGAATGGCATTCAAAAACATCAGGGCTCTGGAAGGAAGTGAGAAGATTTCTGTAACTTTCAAGACTAGTGAGTAAGACACAAATGATTATTATCGTTTGTCCTTTGTTCTCCAAAAGGACCAGTGACATCACGAGTGTGATGCCTTGACTTACGTGTGAATTGGATTTGAGTGAGGCAGAGCTGTATAATGTCATCAGCCTCACTCTCTCCTCCAGAGACATCAGAGTCCAGCGGCAGGACCGCACAAATGATATACTGGTATGTGATATGTAGTACGAAAGTGAACATCTGGACATTTCATTCTCCAGTGCAGCCACTGAGCTTTGGTTCTCCTTAACATTTCCAGACTGCCATCATCGCCAAACTGCTACTTCAGAGGCTCAGCCTTAGAATCATATCCTAGCTAAAGTGGGAAGACACCATGTCACCTTCACATTTCCTCAGTCTAATCATTAGTCAAGTTCAAAATTCATCAAATTAAAATTATACAATTATTGAGTGAGGATCTCAAACTCAGTAGTAAAGGCGAGTTGGGGATTTGATATTTGTAATGTGTATACAATATATTTTGAGTGATCAGTGAGTGATCAGTGTTATACTACTTTTATGGCTAGATCATATCTCATGTTTGATTTGAATGTGCAGTTCAATCCTTGAATTAATTATTTTTCTTATGGGAGACCTGGGGCATATCCCTTCTTGAAACTCACATATTCCTTCTAGCTATGACATCATAATCAAATCAACTCTGCCATTGCCCCTAGAGAGTGTAGGTCAATCTAGTTCCCCATGGCTCTACTCTCCACCCCTGGAACATTCAAAATAAAACATCTCTCCCTCTCCTTCTCCCCGACCTTGGCTATCATTCTTCGTTACATGTTTCTCCCATTAGTATATAAGTTTCTTGAGGGCAGGGACTGACTTTGTTTATTTAAGTCAACAACCATTTATGAGGGAAAGGAATTCACAATGTAACACAATTCATCAAGGAATTCACAATGTAACAGAGGAGACAAAATACAAACAACTATGAGCAAACAAGATATAGATAGAATGATAGAACAATGTAGATATTAGATATCTATGATATATATGCTAAGTTCCAGGGTGTATATATGTGTATGGTGTGTGTGTGTATGTGTGTTTGTGCGTGTGTGTGTACGTGCGTGTGCGTGTGTGTGTGTGTGTACGTGTGATTGGTCTCCCTAGCACTTAGCATAGTGCTTGGTACATAGTAAGTGCTTAATATTTTATCCCTATTCACTTCATTCATTCATAAGTTCTATAGTACAACTTTAAATATGTGAAATATCAGTGAAACACTATTTTTGATCTTGGTGGACATTGTACCTGCCCCTTTTACTGCATGCTTAAGTATTATTGATACTGCAAAATTCCAGTGGTGGGATTCTATATGAGGAGTAAGATGATGATGAAGCCCCCGACTATGTATGTGTACACAACGTACTTTTGTTCTGCCAGGACTTTATTTCTTGGCTTCTGTTGCTTGTTTGTTTTAACATTACCATCCTTCCTTCAAACACAAGTTCCTCTCTTTCCCGTTTTCCTGAGGGATTGAATACAGATCTCCACTTCTCTCCTGCCTTGCCTAGTCCTACTCTCTGAAATCAGGATATCTTGTTGAGTTTCTTTTTACGGGTTGATGCTGTTGACTGCTGCAAAGAAATCCTTAGGTACTATAAATAACAGACAAAAGCAAAAAGTTACAGAAGCCTTAAAAGCCAGGTTTTGTCTTTCCTGCCAACATAGGGAGAACGAAGCTGAAATCTTGCTTAGCCCTATCTATCTCCTTTCTGAGATGTCAAGAACAGAAATGTCTGGTGGGGGTAGGGCTCAGAAATGGAGATTACTTCCCCTTCAGAAACTGAGCCAGTCAATTTGTGGTTTTGTTATTATTATTATTATTGTTATCTTAAAATAGGAGTTATTTACCCCTTTGAGTTTACTCTGTAATATCATCAACTCCATATTTTTGCATTTTAAAACAACTTTTTCCCTTAGTCATTTCATTGAATCCCATTAACTTAATTCAGTAGATAGTTTAAGTGCTTACTAGGTACAAGAATTCTGTGCTCAGTGCTATTTGAAATACAAAGTTTAGATAACCTATCCATGCCCTTATTGAGGTTATATTTCACCAAGGGGATATGACACATATACAGATAATTATGCTCTTAATTGTGGCAGTGAGGTGAAAGTGGATGGAGCTCTGGGCCTGAAGTCAAGAATACCTGTGTCTCAAATCTGGTCTTAGACACTTGTTAACTGTGTGATCCTGGGTGAATCACTTAACCTCCGCCTGCCTCAGTTTCTTCAACAAAGATAGGAGAAGTTTAGCACTTACCTCCTAGGATTGTTTAAGGATCAACTGAGATAATATTTGTAAAGTACTTAGCACATAGCCTGGAACATAGCAGTTAATAAATGCTTCCTTCCTTTCTCCCTTCCTTCCTTCCTTCCTTCCTTCCTTCCTTCCTTCCTTCCTTCCTTCCTTCCTCCCTCCTTTCCTTCCTTTCTTCCTTCTTTCCTTCCACATATCTCTAATGCACTGAAGCATTCATTTGTATTAAAGTGCTATGTCAGGTCTGTTGGGATAAAGGATCAAGGGAAGATTCCGTGAAGTAATTCTCATTTGAATTGGGTTTTAAAAGATGGATAAGAATTTGACAGGCAAAGAATGGGAATATGGATATTCAAGACACAGAGAATGGTGTGAGTGAAGACATGAAAGTGGATGATCTCCTGCCTTATGAGGAATAGTTGACAGTACTGGGAATGTTTGACCCAGAAAAGAGAAGACCTGAGGGGACACGATAGCTGTCTTTAAGCTGTCATATGGAAGAAGAATAAAACTTGCTCTGCTTAGTCCCAGGAGACAGAAATAGGAGCAACACATCAAGATTTTGAAGAAACTAATTTTTTCTTTATGACAGAAAATATTTCATACTGATTAGAGTGTTCTAAATGTGGAATGGATTGTTCCAGGAGGTGATGGCCTGCCCTTACCTGAAGTCTTCAAGCAAAGGCTGGAGGACCACCATAGGGTGTGGAGGTGCTCAATCCTTTGTCGAGTATGGGTTGAACTATATGACCTCTGAGATCCTTTCCAACTCTAAAATTCTGTGATTGTGTGAATTCCTTTTAGAAAAAAAATCGAACCACTTTGTGGTTGGAATTAAAAGAAGTTTATTGAAATCTAGTGTAGAGAGCTAGGTGGATTAGAGCATTTGCTAGAAATTCTGTGTTATTGCCAGAGAGAAGGGACCATTATAACAAATCTAGAATGGTGGACTACTGGAGAATTGAGAGGACCTCAGATAGGGCTCAGCCTGTGTGTTCTATCTTTACATCTCTCCTTGCCCTCTGCTGTTATTTTCCCTATACTCTGCCCTTTGGGGGGCACCCAAGTAAGCCAAAGAAAATCTCTCATGATAATCTCAGCCAAGAAATACTTAAGCTCAGGAGCTCAATCATTTTCAGTCTATATATGCACTGACAGTTGAAAGTGTAGTTTAGAAACAGGAACTTCATGAGGACATCCAAAAGGAGGATGAATTTTGAAATGCCAGGAAGCAAGGAGTCTTCTTCAGATCTCTGAAATCCATTGTAAGCCTTTCAAGACAGTCATCTTTGTATGTCCAACACATAGAATACTCCCTTGCATAAAATAAGAGTTTAATAAATGTTCATTTAATTTGTTAATTAGAACAAGATGCTCTGTGGAATAGTCTCAGAGAAATATGTCACCCACCACAAGGCCATTTGACCCTTTAGTGTGCATATTTGGTTAAAGTGAGAGAAAGAGCTGCACTATCCAACCAATCTTATGTCTAAACTTTAAAGTTTGGTTCAGAAAACAATACTCTGTAAACTCTTAAACTCTATATTTTGGTGCTTTTTAAAAGTTTGTTTTTTCAATAAATTTTGCTTTTGTAAATTTTAGCTGAACGAAAAAGAAAAAGGATGCTTATATACTTCAATCAAGATAGATAGGGAGGAGTATTGTACTAGAGACTGAGAGGATGGCAAATGACTCTTTCAAAGGATCTAGAAAGAATTGTTAGGGTGGGGACAGAGAGAGGGGAAAGGCAGGAAGGGTAAATTGGGCTGCTGACACTGGGCCCTTTTTGTCCAGACAGTAACCTCCTTACCCCTCCAGGAGTGCTTTGCAACAGAGACCTCAAGAGAGGGTCCATACAACATATTAGCTACATTAAACTGTGCCTTCCAATTGTACCGGAGAGAAATGGAATGCATCTTCAAATGGGATTCCACACTAGATGGTTATTTTTTATGGAGCGCTTATGTCATTCACAAAAGAGATGTAGCATCCCCAAGGGAGAGACAGCAGGTGTACAGTTTCTCTCAAGGTTATTTAATTGCTGTCAGGGAAGACATATGATTAACAAAACCAAGTACTGGAGATATGAAGTATAGACAATTTTAAAGTTGTTTATATAGTTGATTACAGTCTATCATACAATATGTTTATTTGCTATAAACATGCCTATCACAAACTGTTCCCACACCTGTGCATCCATCTAAACAACCCGCCACACAGTTCTTTGTAATTCCTGGCTGCAAGAGTGACGACTATGGAATTTAGGATACCTAACGCCCTTTCTATGAGGCTCAAGCTCCAGATTCAATTCCCCTTATGACCAAGCAGAGCAGATGAGCGCTGGCATAGTAATTGTCACTAATGTTCCTCCAGAAAGCACAGGTGTGTAAAGAATGCTTTGAGTTCCATGAGAGGAAGATACTTGGCCTTTTATTGTATTCACTGCCCCCTTGTGGTGGTGCTTCAGGCAGGGTTTATAAGAACCATAAAGAATCCTATGTGTTATGGGTCACCTTGAGGCTCCCAGATCATCCATGGGATTTGTGCATATACGATTCAATAAGACTGTAGATGTAGAGCTGGAAAGGATCTTAGAATCCATCGAGTTTAACTCCCTCATTTTACAGACAACAAAACTGAAGCTTAGGAAGGTTACATGATTTGTCCAGGGTCATATGGCGAGTAAGGGTCTGAGTTCACATTTGAACTTGGGTCTTTTTCACTCTTTAGTCCAGCACCTAATCCACTCTTCTCAGTTTACTGATGAGGAACTGAGTCCCATGAAGGTTAAGTGACTTATTCAAGGTCACGTGAAGTAATAAGTTAAGTACAGTGCTTAGCAAGCCACTTAAATGTTTGTTGCATTATATTGAATTGAATTAAAAAGTAGCAGAGCTAGAATTTGAACCTAGGTCAGCCAGCTCCAAAGCCAAGCAAATTTCCATTCCCCTCCAACCTAGTTCAATGCAATCCAGTCCAAACTAATCCAACAAGCATTTATTAAATGCCTCTCAATTACAAGGTACTAGGTGATGGTGAAAAAAAAGATAACTGAAGAGTTCCTACTCTCAAGGTGTTTACATATTATAATATACTTATTATATTATGGTATGTTATTTCATTGTATTATATGTTATATAATTGATTGGTTATATAATAACCAACAGGGGAAAAAAGACCTTTACATGATGACTTACTGTCTTAAAAAATCAATGGAAGAGTGAACAATAGCCATTTTGTTGTCAATTAAATACATTTGTGCCTTGTGGGTATATCTAATTAAACTAGTTCAACTTACCACAAGTTATGAAGTCAATTTTTAAATTTTTTTATTTTTACTGTTCCTTAAAACAATGAGTACATTTTGCTTTCCAGGTATATCCTGAGCTTTGCTTCCAATCCTTTTGGTGGTTCCCTTTGTGAAACACCCTCCATGGTGTAGGCTCTAACTTGGACACAGTGATCGTGTCCCAGGGTACAAAAGGAACCAGGGCAGGGGATGCTTCCCCAGCTGGCCCAAAGAAAATGTTTAATAAGCCTCCCTCTTCTACAGGTAGTACAGTGTACAACTCTGAATGCATCTGCTGTAGACTATGCTGAAGAAGAATCCTATGTTCCAGAAAACAGGGACTTGGTGTTAAGATGCTACATTACAGGGGGAAAAAATTACTAGCCTAAAATGGCATTCTACTCTGATTTTTCTATTTTCATTTTTGGGAATTCAGTTTGAAAATGCTCAGGCATGCAACTGAACTTTGTCATCTGAACTTTGTCATCTAAGACAAGTCTCTATATGTGCATGTCCTGTGTCCCCAGCTTGCATCAGTGATGCCACCCATGGCAGGGCAATGGTCCATGCCAGAAATCCTAATTTGCTGACTCCTAGTCTATATAGTTGTCTATATCATTTTTAAATTTAAAAAGATGGTCTTTTTATAACATCACAGTCATTTTTGGCAGTCATTTTCGGATATATGTATGTGTGTGTGTATGTATATATGTATACACACATACACACACACACACGCACACATATATTCGAACCCACTGTTATAACAAAGCAAAATGGTTAAGCAAAATCCAAGAGTCATAGTGACACTGCGTGACGTAATGTATGGCCTTCCCACTCATGTGCTCTCTCACTTCTCTCTCCTGAGAGAAGCAAACCTATTTCGTGATTTCTTTTCTGGGAGCTGGATGGGTCATCTCAGTTATTGAGTTAGGCTTCCTTTTAGACACTGGAGTGGTTTACCATTTCCTTCTCCAGCTCATTTTACAGATGAGGAACCGAGGTAAACAGGGTTAAGTGACTTGCTCAGGGTCACACAGCTAGTAGGTATCTGAGGCCACATTTGAACTCATGAAGATGAGTCTTCCTGATTCCAAGCCTGGTGCTCTGTGCACTATGGTGCCACCCAGCTACTCAGGCTTCCTTTTAGTGTTCCTTTTGCTTATATTATTGTGGTCCTTAGGATACATGGTTCTCCTGGTTCTGCTTATTACTTTGTGTATCAATTTAAACATGTTTTTGTGTCATTGCCTTCTGCTGCCAAGACCAGGTCCTAACACATATGCCGCAGGGCTAGGAGGTACTCAATAACTACTTGTTAATTATTTATAAATTATATATATAAGAATTTATATTTATTTTATAGAGAATTTATAATTATTTTACCAACAGATGCAACAAAACAATTCACCCTTTTCTCCCCTCCTTCCCTAGGAATGTACTCTCTCTGGGAAGAAATGATGGGGGGCGGGGGGCGGTCTAAGGGAGGATATCCTATCATCTCAAAGACAGCTAAAGCTGCCCTGGCTGTTTCCAGCCAAACTCCCAGCTCAGCTGCAGGGTGAGCAGGAAGGCAGTTAATCATATACAGATTTTTAGTTACATAGCTTTGGGAAGCTAGCATAGGAAGCTAAAGAGTACACCCTGGAGAATCCTGGACTAAGACTAGCTCCTTCCCCTCTAAATACCCCCACAGCCCACTCCCTTCTCAGGGTTTGGCAGACAAGAGGGTGCCTGAGCTCAGTGGACCAGGCAGGACCCTCAGCCCAGGGGCAGAGAAGGAGATATTCTCTTCCCACTCCAGAAAACCTGTTCTCCTACTGATAAAGAATAGTCTTGGACTTTGTGAATAAAAAATAAGTCATTAAGTGTTAAACTTAATCACAATCCATTAATATTTATTGAGTGCCCACAACCTGCTAGGGCTATGGGAAACATACCAGAGCCATGATTTTTGTCCACAGGAGCTGTACCCTAATTATTCTCAAATCTTAGGGAATCTTCTCTATGTGAGCACGGTGCCCCTCTTTCAAATGAAGTCATTGTGTTATAGTCTTTCTGCTATAGGTATAGAAATTTGGGTGCCGGTTTCTTAGCTACGGTCACAATAGAAGTCAGATATCAAGCCACGGGCAGACGATAACGTCTGCTTGTCAGGGGTCAGGAGGTGTTTCTAGGTCCAGAAATGTCCTGATATGTTTCTTTTTGAGATCTACTCTGACTACTTTCATCATCTCCCATTTATTTCCTCCACACACGGAGCCAAATACTCTTGAGATGCAAAGGAGGTTAAAAAATGAGCTGTGTGCTGCTAACCTAGTCATGGGGGCTGTTGGTCATCCATCAGTCTCTTTCTAAGCTCTCACTGGTGATATCTTTCCACCTCCTACAGATCCTCCTGCTAACGGACATTCCCTGGAACAGGCTCCATGTTACAATGTGAAGTCATTAGCCTTGATGACATCATTGTAGGAAGTTTTGCAATCCCGACATAAAATTTTGGCCTACGCACATCCTTAACTTCAGCATCAACTAAAAGGTCTCATTTGGTTTATCCATAAATTTTAGGTCCCATTTACATAAATATGGCTCTGTACAACAAATTTTTGAAAAGCATTTTATTTCAGTTAGGTCCAAGATAAGCTTTCATTTACTGTCCTTGATATAGTACAGGATATTAACCTGTCATGCCAAGATGCATATGGCAGTATGACAGGTTGGGCCAGGCAGGCCTGGGATTCTGGCAAGGCAGGAAGGTCCTGGCATTACCATGCATCAGATGAGCAAGGGTTGAGTTTTGGGAGAGCAGAGGGAGCTGAAAGGGTAGAGTAGATGCCATAGGTTTGGGTAGACCAGGAATTGGTTCCAGAGAAGCCAACTGAAATGACCAGGTATTGCCAACTGAAATAGGCAAGGTTTAGAGTCCCATCAAAGTGTCCTATTAAATTTAGAATTATTTAACTCTAAAGTCATTTTTGGTTAATTTTGATGTCATTTCTTATAGCAATCAAGCAACAAGTATTAATTAAGTACCTGCTATGTCCCAAGCTCTGTGCTAGGTGATGAGAATTCAAGTACAAAGGGTAAAACAATCTATACTCTTAGTGAACTTACATTCTAATGGGGAACATAAAACATACATATAAAAATATATAGAGCATAAATGTTAACTGAATAAACCCAAACATATACAAAGTAAACACAAGGTAGTTTGGGAGAGGGGTCACTAGTAGTTGGGAAGATCAGGAAAGGGTTCATGCAGAAGGCAGCACTTGGGTTGCATCTTAAAGGAAGAGAAGGATTCTATGAGGTGGAGGTAAGAAGGAAACCCATCTCAGGTATGGGGGACAGCTATTGCAAGAGCACATACACAAAGTGTGATATGTGAGAAACAGAGAGAAGGCTGGTTTGGCCAGATCAAAGAGCACAGAAGGAGAGAATAGCCTCCATTGAGACTGGAAAGGGAAGTTGGGACCAGGTTGTTAATTAAACTTTTCAAACTGATTTAATTATCTAATTTTACATTTGCAATTATTCTGCAAGATATATAGGGCAAGTAGTATTGTCCTTATTTTACCGTTACAAAAACCGAAGCACTGGGGGGTGGAGCCAAGATGGCGGCTGGAAAGCAGGGACTGGTGTGAGCTCCCCTCCAAGTCCCTCCAAAAACCTATTAAAAAAATGGCTCTGAATCAATTCTAGAGCTGCAGGACACACAAAATAGCAGAGGGAAGCAGGGCTCCAGCCCAGGACAGCCTGGATGGTTGCTGAGTGAGGTCCTTCATGCAGGGAGCTGGGAATGGAGCAGAGCGGAGAAGAGCCCAGCATGGGCGGTGCGGACCAACCAGACCAGGAGCCGGGCGGAGAGTGCCCTAGCGCCCTGAATCAGTGAGCTGTGGCAGTTGCCAGACTTCTCGACCCACAGACACCAAAGACAACAGAGAAGAATTGCAGAGCCCACAAAGTGGTGGAGGGAAGCAGGGCTCTAGCCCAGAGCAGCCTGGATGTTCTGCGTAAGGTATATCCCACATGGAGCTGGGAATGGAGTGGAGCGGAGCAGAGACCAGCATGGGCGGTGCGGACCAACCAGACCAGGAGCTGAACAGAACAAGCCCTAGTGCCCTGAATCAGTGAGCTGCAGCAGTTACCAGACTTCTCAACCCACAAATACCAAAGACAACAGAGAAGGTTAGTGGGAAAAGCTGCTGGGGACAGAGACTTTGCGGTTCAGCCACCACCCTGGGGGCAGCGGAGGTGGGGCAGCTAC
>CM053622.1:626930776-627005884 GCA_028646595.1 Phalanger gymnotis | reverse complement strand
GAATTGCTTGACTTCTTGGGGGGGGGAGGGAAGAGGGGAGAGTTTGGAACTCAAAGTTTTAAAAAATAGATGTTCAAAAACAAAAAAAAAAGTTTTTGCATGCAACTAGAAAATAAGATACACAGGCAATGGGGCATAGAAATTTATCTTGCCCTACAAGAAAGGAAGGGAAAAGGGGATGGGAGGGGAGTGGGGTGACAGAAGGGAAAGTTGACTAGGGAACAGGGCAACCAGAATAAATGCCATCTTGGAGTGGGGGGGAGGGTAGAAATGGGGAAAAAAGTTGTAATTCAAACTCTCATGAAAATCAATTCTGAAAACTAAATATATTAAATAAAATTTAAAAAAAATTAAACCGAAGCACCAAGTATCCAATGTCATCTAGCTAGCTAGCTATAGGCAGAGTCAGGACTATAACCTGGGTCTCATCCTGTATAATGCCCCTTCTCCTCTTATTTGAGTAACTGTCCAGATGAGAAAGGATCTTCTCTGTCTCCCTGTTTCTTTCTTCATCCATTTTATTCCACATATCCATTCATCTATCTGTCTGTCTATCTATCTATCTATCTATCTATCTATCTATCTATCTATCTATCTATCTATCTATATCTATATCTATCTATAGCTATATATCTATATCTATATCTATGTATCTATCTATGTATCTATCTATCTATCTATCTATCTATCTATCTATCTATCTATCTATCTAAAAGTTCCATTTAGTGCTGTTTGAAAGACTCTCATTCTTTTACACCCAAAACAGTTTCATGCATCTTTAATGCCAAGCCCCTTGGAAGAAATGTGTAAAAAACAACAGTTACATTTCCATTTTGGCTCCTTCCAAGGCTGCAGAGAATGCTCTGAAAAGTCAGGTGACAAGATCTGAAGCGAGGAACTTTGTGAAATAAAATTCCCAAACAAAAGCAATATCCCACTGTGATCCACATTGGTTCTGAGTCTGTTTGCAGAGGTGAAAATGTTGCATCACACAGTTGTCATACCATAGCTCCTCTCTCCAAAAATGACTATGAAACAATTACTTTTCACACCTTCCTTCCTAGAGAGAATCAGAAACTATGCTCAAATGGGATACAAAAATAAGCAACTTAAGCAATGCATTTTTAATGTGGATTGGATGCAGTCCTTAAAGGGGAATCTTGTGGATAAGCCCTTGGTAACAAGCTCAAAGTCCTTCCCGACATGTTGGAGTACCCACCACAAACTCCCAACCAGCTGGGTTTTAATTGATTCCTAGTATTGCAGTGAAAGTATGGCAGATAAAACATGACAGAGCTCTTGCTGATGTAAATGAAAATGTTGGAGCAAAACAGCTGGGGAAAGGAGAAAGACTCTCCAGGTTTACATAATCCCAACATGCTTACATTGTTTCTTCCACTTTTTCCAGCCCAAACTCACCTGGTTTTGCTCAAGACCTAGAACACCGTGCATTGTATCCAGCACCTCATATTTATTCATGCCATCATCAAGAACATCTCTGCAGGCTTGACCAAGGTCTGTCATTGAATATGTTTATCCAGCTGCATGGCAAAAACCGTAATACAGTCTGTCACCTACTCAATATTTTGCTGCACTGATTAAATTAGCTCATAAATAATACTATTTAACCATTAGAAACTGTTGGTGTATATATTTAGTTAGTTGAATGCCATTTTGGGCATTTTCAAGCATTCCTAGTCACTTAGTTACTTCATTAGAAGTCAGAAACAATGAAAATAACCTCTTTTTAATTCAGAGCCTTAATGATCTTCATAAGAAGAGAGATAATTCCTCCAAGTGATCCTTCGTCCAAACCCTGCAATATTATATAGCACCAGGAGCCATTAAAGAGCCGTGGCAGAGATGTGAAAAGTAGAATGGTGGGGGACATTTGGGATGCAAAGGGTAGTGACTTCTTTAAGCACATAAGGCTTAACTTTCTAGTCATGGCTCATTGTACTTGGAAGTAGGCTGTTGCCCTTTCCACAGAAGCAGTGACAGAAATCATCCCATACTTTTCAGTCTTCCTGATAAGCCAACAGCTTCTTCCCTACAAGATGGGGCTAATGTATCTATTTATATCTATGCCATCAGACTTTTGCCTCTAAATAGTTTCACCAAGGTCTACTTTTAAAGGGACCTTCATAAGAGTCTGTGTGCCCTCATCTAACCGGCTTGAGGATTGCATTTTGAGTTGATCAACTAATTAACAAGCATTAATTAAGCAACTACTATATATATGGTAGGCATTATGCTAGGCCACTAAGATGCAAATATGAAGAGTAAAACCATCTCTGCTCTCATTTGAAGACAAAGGATCTGCCTTTGTCCTCAAACACTGGCATGGATGCCAGCCATTTAAACCATATTGACATAGATACCACATACAACAGGATTCATATCCTTATAAAACCACCTTCAGAAATAAAATATTTATGGCTGGTACCAAGAGGCAATTATAGATTCTAGAATGGCATCCAAATTCTTTTAGCAGCTCAGGGAATAGCCTTGGTTAGCAACTGCTCACAATGTCAAAGCTTTTGGAAACTTTTTACAGTCATTTTATTGTTTTTATTTCAAAAAATAAAACCTAAAAGAGCTTGAAGAGGAGGATTTTAGAGGTTTGCACAATAGCCTGGTTTTAGTGGTTTTGGTTCTTTGCATTTTACTTTATTTGCACCCACTAAAATTAACCAAAATTAATCCATATTTGCACAAAGGCAGCAGATACAAATGAGCTCCCCTCGACTTCATTCTGTGAACTAGCTAGGGTATTTTGGAATGCATCGGCCCTGGGAGGAGAAGTGCTTATCACAAACAACATATGGGTATTAAAATCTGAAACATCCAAGAAAGAACGAGTGAGCCATTTTCACTTTACTTGTTCCTAATTTTTCCCTCAGAAGATGAATGATTTCTAATCACATTCCATTTTCGACTATGGGTTTTGGATCTAGGGCAAGAGCCAGGTTGGTATAAAAATCCTGGCGCGTCTATAGCCCCTTCCACTGATTAGCTAATGCGTTTGTGTCATCTGCTTTCCTTGTTGTGTGAAAACACACTGAGGAAATGTGTAAGTGCAGTGAATTGTTCCCAACTCTTTTATTCACCTTTCAGCATGCTAGTTCCTTCCCTTGGCATTGATATCATTATGCACTTGTCAAAGATAGACTGTCACTTTAGGGCCTCCATTATGTGCAAGATTTGGCAGCCAATTTTGCCACTGGGATTTGCTTATATCCTCTGTATGTTATTGTACTTCTCTGGCATCCAGTAAATTCCGTAACCCACTTCTTTGATGTTCATTCCAGCCCCTAAATGTGGAAACAATGACTGAAAATTTGGATCAAAGCATCCCATAGATGCTAGGAGAAAGAGCTCTATGATAATTTACAAGAGTTGAAGGTAACCTCCTTAGCTAAAATCTAGGCCAATAGTCATCTAAGAATGGCTCTGTCCCCCCAAATATGAGGAAGTCAGAGAGAACAACTCCAAGGTTCCAAGAAAGAGAGACCAAATTTAATAGCTGCCAAATTGAGACTTGTGGTCACCTCTAAACAAAGAGCAAGCAAAATGACTTGTTTTATTTGGTTAGCCCATTACTGCTCTCATTCCCTTCTCTGGTCACTCTACTTTGTAACCAGAGGTTTATAGCTGTACCTCTTTCACAGTGAAGGAAATCTCCAAATGCTATCTCTACAGTGCCAACTTTACAGGATGCTCATTCTTTCTGTGATTTAAGAATGGAACTTTAAAGTCTGTGAACTGTCTAAAGAAATTTTCAAATGAATTATTAAAAACCCCCGAGCTACTCTCATTCAAAGCAGTCACTTTCTCTCTAGATTTAGCTGTTTGCTCATGATCTACTTGCAGAATACCAGTACAAATAATTACTTCATTCCTACTTATTTCATTGGGTCAACTTTGACTCATAAAGGCAGTAAAGCAGGTAACCTCACAAAGATGTTTTGAGGACAGATGAGCTAATAGATACGAAAGTGTTTTCAACTCTTTGGGGAAAAGGTGCTATATAAATCCAAGGTATTTTATGGTTATATTTTCACTTCGCCCCATTTGGTACCCAGAAATGTGCTACTTATAATTAATACCCAGTGTTGAACTATTAAAAGATACCTGTATCCATCTCTATGAAAAAAAAAATACCAGGAAGTTCATACTCTGGAATTGAGGATTTCTAGTAGCCTATTGCACTGGATGAAAAGAGAGTCACCTTATTGTCATAGAATCTGATTAATTAAGAAGTCATGTGCCACCGATAGGTGCCCTGGACAGCCCTTCAAATGTCAATTCCAAACTGCCATCTTTAAGCAGTTGGGTTTTTTTATGACCAGACATATGCAACGCTGACATCTAGTGGTTACTTCAGATAATTCCATGTGTATGTACTTGAACAGTGGGCTATGTAAAAGTTTTAAACGTAGGAACAAGCATGTTCTCTGGTTTGCGTTCTTTTTTGGTCTGTTACAGGAGTTTAAGGGTTCAGGTCATATTGTAATTAAAGTCAAATGCTACTCTTCTGTCCTATACATGTATCCCCAATAGGAGGATGACTCTATAAGAGGCATTTTCCATTTCCAATAAACGACGTATCAGTTTTTATATACCCAACTTCTCTTGGTTCTCTCCCTCTGCTGTCTACAGCAGAGCTCATTCCTATTTATGTCTATAAAGGTTATGTGTTTATTACATGTATTTAAGAGAAAAGAAGTGCCACAATCAAAACTAAATATTTAGGAGTGACAGTGATAATAGCAACGATAGTTGAAATTTATTCAGGGTGTTCTGAAAGTCTTCATGCACTTTTCAGCTCTAATAGTTCACTAAGGCTTTTGGAATATCAAATATAATGCTTTAATGTTTGCAAAGTCCTTTACATACATTATCTTATTTGAGTTTCATAATAACCCTGTGAGATAGGAATTACAGGTAGTTTCTGAAGTTTATAGGTACTACTGCATGCACTATAATTTTCCTTATGTTGCAGATGGGGAAAATTGAGTCTCTGAGAAGTTAAGTAACTTGCCCATGTTAACAAAAGCAGGATTTGAAGACAGATCTTTCTCTTTGACTCCAATTCCAGCATTCTACCCACCACACAGGCTTCCTCCTTGAGCAACAAAGAGTTGCTCAGAAAAAATTTCCTGGAAATGAGGCATCTATGAGGCTAACTGTTCTCAGTGATTAGTTATGAGTTAGACTTCCCAGTTTTCATGGTCATGCTCTAAAAAGTCGATTAAGGTTTTAAAGGGGGGAAAAATAGGTCTTACTCACTGACCCAAGTCAAATTTAGCAAAAGGTCCATTAAAGTGAAAATATATGTGGGAAAGGAATGTAAGTTGTCTTTCCTAGAATTCAAGAGAATAGAATTCTCTAAAAGAAAAAATTATCATCTAACTGAAAATGTTCTACTCTTCCCTCATATTCAAATGCTAGACAGCCCAGCAAGACAGCACTAATCAATTTTCATTTTCAAAGAATAATTTAGAGAGCATCTGCCCAGGTACAGCTTAACAAGAGCCTAAAGCAATAAGCGTCGTGCAGTGAGATATTTGCTAAGTGTTTTTTGGTGATGGCCCTAGGCACCCTTTAGGGACATTCCCAGGAGTAGAAACCTAGTGGGCCAGGTCAGTCAGTATTGATTACTCTGAAACTGAGTGATCGAGATGCCTGCCCACCTGTCTCTGAGATGGTATGTTGTCAGTGAGACAGCCATCTTTTTGTCTCATGATTTCCTGTTCTTCAAGCTTTCTGAAAAAGGATAATACCATTTCATTCTGATTCCTCTGATTAAAAAAAAAAAAGATATGTTAACGTAAAACAGAAAGAAGTGAAGGACACTCCCCTTCCTCTGTCTACCCCAAATCTTTTAGTATAGAATGACTGAAGAATAGTGTTGAAGCTGCAATGTAACCCCTCCCCCAATACACACAAAATATGTCCAAGTTCCTTTTGAGTTACCCCCTGTACCTGCATTGTACCTAAGTACAATGAGAAGGTAGAAATAGAAAGAGGGTAGAAATCAAAAGAAATTGGTTAAACTACAATGACTTTTTAAAATATGTATTTTTGATTTGCCTTAAAACAAACTCATCTCTGCTTCCTGACTTCCCTGGCTTCCTTCAAGTCTCAGCTAACTCCCCTCTTCTACATGAAGTCTTTCCTGCTCCCCACTGTTTCTAGTGCCTTCTCTCTGTTGATTACCTCCAATTTGTCCTGTGGATATTCAGTTTGCACATAGTTGTTTATGTATCATTTCCCTTGTTAGATTGTGGGGTCCTCCAGAGTAGGGACTATCTTTTGCCTTTCTTTGTGTGCTCATCAATCAGCTTTGTGCTGGGCTCATCAGAGGTACTTAATAAATGCTTATTAGATGACTGACCCACAATAGCACTGGCAGCTAAGGGAAGCCATTGTCTTCCAAGCCAAAGTAAGCCATTGTCTTCCAAGCCAAAGTCATTCCCATTTGTTTTCACTAGAATTAAGAGCAAATGTACTTTGGGACTCTTAAAGTCATTAGATTTAACAAGGTCCATTGTAAAGTTAAATTCCTTTTAAGTTGACACCCCTACACAAACATACATCCTGTAAAATAGAACATATGGATTATGAACTGGGAGGCATTTCTGTTTCCGTTGCTACCCTCAAGGTAGTGTATCATTTTTCCTCTCATCTCAACCATTTTCCTTATATACATCACAGGAGCCTTTCTTTTGAATTCCTTGGAGATCCCCCTTCCCTTATACCACTTCTCCTTCCATTTCTGCACATGCTTGGCTGTGCTCACCCTATCCTGGCTTCCAGGCGAGGCTGATTGGACAGTTTTCAGAGCCTATCTCCATGGTTTCTTCGTAGACCAAGGAGTCAGGGTGATGACTGAACTGTGGGAAACACAAAGGCCTCCCCTATCCAGGTTCCTGTCTCCATAGCACTACCAGCTCCTGCCAGTCTGAGGAGCAAGAGACTGGGAGGAGGAATCAATATCTTTCCTTTCTTCATGAAAAAAAAAAACAACAAAAACCATACCTTTACCCTTCTGCTTTCTAAAGATTTCTTCGATGTGTCAAAGGCAGGATGGTAAAGCAGTAGAATTCCACACACATCATTCTCCAGACTACAGATCAAGGTGGATTCTTACTGCAATACATAATCTAATAATCCATTTAGTTTCTTTAGAGAGAGGTTATATTTACAGGTGGCATTTGGATGGAATCACGTACAATAAACCTGTCCACTCCCATTCCAGAGTCAGAATGCAGAAGAATTTGTTTTACAGGCATTCTAGAATGTTGACATGGTCAATTGGCTGGTTTTTGTATTCTGGAACATATCAGAGCATCAGTAGAAAAAAAAAATAAATTCTATAAAATGGTGGTGGGGTTTCTGATTTACGGACAGTGCCGGTTTGAATTTTCACAAAAATATTTAGCTATAGGACAATGTATTAGGCGTATTCTTAAAGGTAAATAACTGCAGCCAATAAAAGTTCAGCCTATAAAGGGTCCCATCTTCCAGTAGTTTTCTGCACTGAGAATTACTACCAGTATAATCATGGCTCCCTGCACACTAATATTTCCTCTGATACAGTATGATCAATGTTGTGGAAAAACATTTATTATATTTCTTCTAGCTACTTAAAGGCATTACTGAATTATGGGCATCGCAAAACGAACCCACTGTGCATTTTTTCTTTATGTGACGTTTTTACAATCTTCATTTTCTGCTTTGCAGGCACTGAGCTATAGAAATCCACATTCTGTTCCCTCTTATGACTGCCATCGGGCCCACTAGTACCTTTCTGCTTTATTACATCTGAAATGCACTTCATAGGATAATATTCATTTTCATTCTGGGCTGGACTCCTCTTCCAAAGGAAGAAGTTATGAAAGGAATTAAACAATCGGTGTTGTTAATAACACTTCTTAATCTCCGTACTTAACAAAGGTTATGGAGTTTGGACTGAAAAAAAAAAAAAGGACAAGGGGAGGAGATGGTATTTGACTACATCATTCCAGAATGGCTGATGAACTCAGCAGCAGGCGAGAGTTTTGCAGATCTGACATTTAACAATTTTATTAACATCTCTGCTTATTATGTTCCTTCATCTCCAGAATCAGCAGCAGGAAGAGTGTGTCCAGCTAACAGCTTGCCCGTCTTGGGTCCTTCCAGGGGATGAATCAATTAGCACAAGAAGAAATGATGCAAATGCTCCGGGGTCACCAGGGATGCTGTTTGCCTTTTTGATAGAGAAAGCACGCCATAAATAACATCACACCTCAGGAAATCATTCTGGGCTGCACAGATGCAGGCTAGCTGCTGCAGACGACGAAGGGAATCATTTCCTCATTCTCTCTATTCCTCCCCCACTTCCAGTCAATGGAAGATTTGTAGTAAAATCAAAGTATTTAAAAGGAGGACAGTGTGTGGTAACAGAGGCATGTTTAGTAAATTTTTAGTACCCAGAACCCATGATTTATGACCCAGAGCTACAGCCAACTTTATTACAAAAATGACTTCACCTATAATAACCTTATTCAGGGCTCTCTGGAGAATGATGTAGTGCTGAACACCATTATAATATAACTGGTATTCACAAACAATTCAGGTCTCATTCTCCTTCCCATCCACTCCCCCACTGGTATGCTTTCCTCCTTCACCTGCTGGGATAGGTGTGGTTACCATACAGAGACTATGGTGGGCCAGAACTTATTCTTCCCCATGGGGACATAGGTGGGCCAGACATTTACCACTATTCAGAGCAGAAAACGGCCTCCTGGATCTTGGTCACATTTTCACCCACCCTTTGTCCTAAAGGACAACCCACTTTGGAAGGCAATTCTCCTCTCTTTACTACTTCCTGTCCGTCATTACCAATTCCCTCGGTCATCTCCCCCCCCCTCCCCCCCCCCAATACGCACAGATACACTCAGGACGCATACACTTAACAGAACTCTATCACCTGAAAACAGTTCTTTGAGACCGCCCCAGTTCCCACACAGGTGCAATTTTTAATCACCGTAGTAACCTTCTGCCTCTCTGATACCACCAAGGCCCAGAATTCAACTGGGGTCCCTTGAGCCCACCAAGATCTATGGACTAGCCTTCCATCTTATTAAACTATGGTGTCACTTCCCAGCAATTGTTTTAAATTCAGACCCTCCTGTGGCTTAGTGGGATTACGTGTCTATTTGCATTAAAACAGGTTTCTATTATTAAACTGCCACACCAGAAGCTTTCTTGGGACAAATTAATGAGTTCTAAGTATCACCAAGTAGAGGTTCACTTCACTGAAATGGCCAACAGGGGCAAGTGGAAGTGGCTGGGGAGGAGGAACGCCATCTTGGGAAGAAGTTCTGGTCCTCAGCATTTAGCACAGTGCCTGATTCATAGTGAGCACTTCATAAATTCGTGTTGGCTTAACTTGGCTATGGATTCCTTACCTGGATAAGATGGAGCTCAGAGTTGGCATCCTCTCATAGGATCATAGCTTTAGAGTTGAAAGGAACCTTAGATTATCTAGTCCAACCCCTTAGTTTATTTTTTTAAGTTTTACCGATGTGTTTTGGTTTTTATATTACATACATTTATAGAGAGAGTCCTCCCACTTTGTGAGAAGTCTCTCATAACAGAGTAAAACAGTTTAGTAAAACTAATAATACAATGTCTAAAAATGTCTAAAAATGCATGTAACTTCTCCCATCTGCAGCACTTCTCCTGCCTCTCTATTTAAAAAAAAATTAACAAAAGTCTATTTTCTCTCCCTCTCAACCTTCTACCTAATTGGGAAAAAAGAAATAAAAACAAATTCCTTGCAATAAATATGTATATCCAAACAAAACAAATTCCCCTAATGGTTACATACAAACACATATATGTCTCATTCTGTATCCAAAGTCTGTCATGTCTATAATGGATAACATGTTTAATCATTGATTCTCTGGAATCATGAATGGCCATTGTATTGATCAGAGTTCTTATGGCTTTCAAAATTGTTTGTCTTTACAGTACTGTTGGTATTGTATAAAGTGTTCTCCTGGTTCTACTCATTTCATTCTTCATCATTTTATAAAAGTCCTCAAAATTGCTCAAGCTTTATAATATTGATTTTATAGTATAAATTGTTCTATTTCTGCTTACTTCACTCTGCGTCAGTTCCTGGAAGTATCTCCATGTCTTTTCAAAATCGTCAATTGCCTAATTTCTTACAGCACAATTATACTCCATCACAGGGGTGGGGAACCTACTTTTATTAAGGGGATTTATTCTGTGAAGTTTGGATTCAGTCAAAGTGCAACACTTGAGGACCTAGAGGGCCACATGTGGCCTCAAGGCCACAGGTTCCCCACCCCTGCTCTATTACATTCATATGCCACAACTTATTCCTCAATTCTCGGACATCCTCTTGGTTTCCAGGTGTTTCTTCACATTTTGCCAAGGAGCAATTTGAGGTCTTTCTAGGTCTTTTCATGACAAAGTCACCCAGGTATAAATAACACAGGTGGAATTCAAACCCAGGTCCTCTGACTTCAAATCCATTCCCCTCTCCCTTTCCCCCCGCTGTACCATAAGAATATCACATTAGTCTCGTTCCCCAACTTCTCACATCAAATATGTTCTTGACTCTCTCTCCAAGAATGTACATACTTACCCATGCTCCCTTTCTTTTAACTGTGTATTGGTAAAATTCTGTTTGTTTTTCTTTCTTCCTGTTTATCAGCATAAGCATCTCTGCTTGCCTTAGAGTATAAGAGGTCTGGGACCTCTTGTAGTTAGACCTGTATGTCCAAGTAACTGTGTATAATACAACTAAACAACACTAGGCCAGTCTTACCAGGAACCCTGAAACTCATCAAGTTTTTTTTTTTAAATGAACCTCATGTTGTCTGATAATATGTATTAAGATAATAATTTAAGAAGATTTTACTATAAGGATTGTGCCAAAGTTTTGTTTAAATGGAAGGATTTTACCACTGTAGAAACGTTTGAGGAGTGCAGTATGCAAATAAAAGCCCTGACTTCTTTTTCATAGTGATGCTGGAAAGATGCACCTTCATGTCAGCAGTTAGGGACTAGCGGGCCACGCATAGCAATGGCAGCAATAAGGGGCATGTGAAGCTGGCCCACTCTAGTTTATGAGCCTCCATTTCCACATCTGTAAAATAAGCCTGTTTGACTGGATGCATTATAAATTACCACCTATCTCTCACATTCTTGACTCTATGGCCCAGTTCAACACACACACGTATGTTTATATGTCTAAGTGGAATTTTTCTCACACAGAACACACAGACAAGTTCCATTACAAGGAAGAGATAAAACTGGCTGTCAGCCAGATTTCAAGGTCCAGATAAGATGGGATCTCATTTCTATATAGTCTTAACAGGGGACAGTAATATATGTATGAGAGACTGCTATATTTAGGAATGACAAGATGGGCATTATTAATAGCTTAATTGACATTAAGGCAATTACCCCTACCCTTATTATAGTTTGTAGAATTACACAGAAAATATTGGCTGAGGTCTTATTTTCCCTAGAGCTACCCAAGGATACGGCATTTTATTTCATGCCAGATCCAGGGTTTGACATTAGATACTTAGCCATAGAGTGATTCCAGTAAATCATTATAAATGCATTATAATAAAGATGTTATGAGCTATCAGATATTAACCCCCAGCCCCTAAAGAGAGATAAATAGTCTGGTTGCATGATTCCTGCTTTTCGTTTCATAAGAAATAAGCTTTTGCAAAGAGCAACTGACTAATGAATGATAAAATGGTATGTTGAGCTCAGATAATTAAACAATGCATTTTAGTGTCTGCTATAGGATGAACACTAAATTATACACAAACCAAAAGAAAAAAAGCCAACACTGTGTTCAAATGACAGTAAGGGTTGGTCTACAGCCCAGGAAGGCAATGCTCCCTGACTTTCCCAATTAGAGGGTCATCATCTGAGCCATAGAAGCAAGCAAACTAATTCAAGTGTCAGCCTTCGATCACTGGAAGTGCTAATAATATCAGACATATTCATGAGGTTGTTTCAGTGGTGATTTTACCTGGAGGATCACTTTTGTTGGCAAATTGTTCGATGTATGGCAAAAATCTAGTGGATGTTGGTTTCCTCACAGTCCCTGCATTCATATTTAAATTGTGAGTACAAACAACATGCACTGCATTATCCTTTGGATTTAAAAGTGATAACTTTAGTCCCATGTGGCCAGAAAGCTTGACCCATAGACAACAGTTTTCTTGTTTGAGGGAGGAGTCTTTGGAATGAGGCTCAGATTCCTGCTTGCCATGGGCCTCTTCCCAACATCCTCTGCTCAAAATAAACCACACTCCCCCTCCCCCCACCCCAGCTGCTTTGTATTGGTCAGAGTTCTCCTCTGGTAGTCAAGTTTGCATGATTTGAAGCATCCATAAAATATATTTTTGTCTGTCAGTCCTTCAAATGACACGTGTGGTGTCTTTCCTGATTCTATGTTCTGATATCTAGTCAATCAATACCTCTATCACTGAAAAGTGTGCTGCCCGTGGAGCCAAAATTAAGTGTTGGCAAAGAGTGCTTGAGGCTACATGCAAGCCTTCTGTGGTACATGCTGGAACCTGGGATCGATCAGCATCAGGGTCCAGCACTCTGGGACTGATGTTGTCGACTTTCTCTTCTTGCCTAACTTTTTGAATAGGCCCTTCATGATTCATATGTACAAAAATATTTATAGTAGCTTTTTTCATAGTGGCAAAGAACTGGAAACTAATGGGGTGCCTATCAATTGGGGAATGGCTGAACAAATTAGGGCAGATCTTATAAAGAAACATTATTGCGCCATAAAAAATAATGAAAGGTACAAATTCGGTGAAAACAGAATGAAATGAGCAGAACCAGGAGGACAATTTATACAGTAACAAACAACTTTAAGAGACTCAAGAATTTCTATCAGTTCAATGACCACATGCGATTCCAGAGTTTTGACAATGAAGCATGCTACCCACCTCCTGAAAGAGAGCTGATGGACTCAAGATGCAGATCTAGGCATAAATGTGGCCAAAGCAGGAGTTTGTTATGCATGATTATTCATGTTGGTTACAAGAGTTTGGTTTGGTTTTGCTTTTTTTTTTTCTAGTGGGGAGAGGAGAGAAGTGAGAAGAAAGGGAGTGATAGGATAGTCAAGAATAAAAGACAGAAAAAGAAAAGAAGTTCATTAATGCATTTTAGATGCATTGAAAAGAACAAAAGGAGGTGCAGCAGCAAGCACCCTGGCGCATCCAGGATGGCCTGCTAGCACAGGTTCTTTGATCTGCTTTTCTTAAAGGAAAGCATCTTTTAAAGGGGTCAACAATCTTACTTTAATTACATTCACTAGTTCAGGGAAAAGGTCAGCACCCTGGATGTGGAGAAAATACAAGCAGAGAAATTAGCACAAAGACCAACAGACAGGGCCGCAGCTGTCTGAACCAGGTAATACAACCACCTACATACACCACTTGATGGGGGAGCACAGATACATCTGAGCAGCCAAGGGCTCTGAACAAATGGCTACTCAGAGTCCCATCCAGGGAATCAAAAGGTCCTTCTCATAAGCGAACCCCCAAAGCAAAATCTTACCTCAGAGTACATATATACTTTTTGCTAATAGGCTCAGAGCCAGAAGGCATCACAATCCTTGTGACTCAGTGCCTAATTAACTTAGTACCAAAAGGTGTGAAAGCCTTCCTACAAGCAAGCCTCGCCCTAAGTAAGCTTCCTCTTTAAGCAAGTTCCTTCTCTATGGGCTGTATGTGACTCAGGATGCATCGCAGCTGTGATTGAACACATGTGGTCACATAGGCCTATTAATGGACAGAGAAGATCTTCCTATTCCATCAACATTACAGGAGGTCCAGAAAGAATCACAGATAAGTGGAAGTTTTGAAAGTCAGAGGTGGAATTGGTTACCTACATATTCTTTTGAAACAATATTTTGAACAATAAAGATGGACAGTTTTGTGTATGCACAGGTCTACTTGTGTCATGCACATACATACCTTACTCTTTTCCTCTTCTACGACGTATATAAAAATACTTATTTTACTTGGTGTTTGTTAAGTTCAGAATTTCTAAAAAGCAACATTCTAAGAAAAAATGAAGAAATGCTTCATAGATTTAGTTACTGTCATGCAGCAACTCCTGTATATCAAATGTAAGGACCCTCAGGGATGTTTAAAGCCTGCTAAACTAAAACATCTTGTTCAGAGGTCATGAGATCATAGATTTAGAACTCGAAGAGACCCAGAAGATTAGGGACCTCAACCCTCTCATTTTACAGGTGAGGAAACTGAGGCTGAGAGAGGTTATGTAATTTGCCCAGAAATCACAGAGCTAATTAGTACCTGAAGCAGAATTTGAACTCGGGTCTTCTTGCCTCTAAAGTCAGTGCTTCCCATCCACCATACCACATAGCTGTGTCACATATAGCTTAATACCAGCTCCCAGCATCTTGCTGCATCATTAAGTATTTCCTCATAAAGTCACCTGACTAAATAACACTGGCCTTGTTCAGCATATCTACTTCACTCCACAGAGGAAGAGAAATGAGCATGCCCATGCCTAGCTACAAAGATGGCATGGGCAGGGTTGCATTTACTGAACCAGAAGTCCAAGCCAGGTACTTATCTTTTTGGAAAGGGCTTTTCAGTTTGTGCCAGGAACTTTGTAAACAGTTGTGTATCCTTTTTTCTCCTTCCCTTCCCTTAGGGATGGCTCAGTTTCTGTTTTTGACCCCACCTTACAACGCAAAGAGATTCAGAAGTCACACTATTTCCATTGTAATGGCCCCTGTTATTTCCTGTTTCTCCCCACCTTCCCTGGCGTTCAATACAGAGCTTAGCACAACAGAGGCCAAGCTAAGTTCACCCAGTGAGGTAGGTATGTGAGGGAATTGGAGGGGGCAGTGTGTAGGGACAAGCTATCACAATAACTTAGATCTTCTTTCAGTAGAGATAAAGATTGGGCATTGACTTTGCAATCCAAAAGTCACTTGTTTGAAACCTCCCAGAGTAAAATGCAAAGACGCTATAAAGAACCTTTTAAAAACATGTCCACACATATATTTGATGATGTGATTTATTTCTCATTTAGAGTCTGAGGCATGTGAATGGAGGTGAACGTGCATATTATTATTTCATTATTATTTCATTAACTCACCTCAGTGATGCCACTAATGGCAGAGCTGTTTACCACCCTTTCCCTCCCAACCCCCTGGCTGCTTCACTCCCCCCTCCCCATTTTATTATCCTGGTAACAATTTCATCAGAAACCAAGCTTTGCTAATTACATGAGTCTCCCAAACTGCCAAACCTCCTTTAATGAAAGGAGAAAACCAAAGACAACTATTCAGCTTTAGGGATGGCCTTCCTGTCTTAGAACGACTTACGACAAGAATTTCATTGCCTGCCAAGAGTGGATTTTAAAAAGTGTACTGCCCTTTGAGCAAAAAGATGATGATACTAATACACTGTCAATGGGAATATACTTTGAGCTGTGTTTTTTTCTTCCAACAGTAGTAATGGATTTGCACTTTCTCACCAGCCCCTGATTTTTATGCCTCAGTGCACAGGTCTGCTCATGTTATGCACACACATACCCTGCTCTGATCTAAAACCTTCAGTGGTTCCCATGTGTCTGTAGGATAAAATATAAACTGTTTACCCTAGCAGTCAAAGACCACCACAATCTGGCTCCAGCCTACTTTTCCAGCCTTGTTTTATGGTACTTCTCTTTGAAATCTCTGCACTAGCTGGGGGTGGAGTGCACCTAACAAGGTCTGGTAAGTATGTCTGGAGTCTTGCCAATCTAATCAAAGAGGTTCAAAAAAAGGGGGGAGGGAAAAAACAGCCTACAGATGTCCTCCAAGCTAGATAACCATAGAGAGAAGATAAAATATAGGTAGAAAAACAGCACTGGGCACATTCACAGGAGTGTAAAGAAATTCACAGGAGGCAAAAAATATCCAAGAAAGGAGCCAGCAATAAAATCCACGTCCTCAGATGTGGATAGAAAAATTCATAAAGGATGAGTAACAGTCAAGGTGAACTAAGGATTATAAGATGATAGGATCATGTATTAAGAGCTAAAAGAGACCTTAGAGGCAAATGAGTATAAACCCTTCATTTTACAGATGAGCAAACTGAAGAGGAGACAGTTTAAGTGGCTTGCCTAGTGTCATACCAATACCACAAGGGAACAGATTTGACCTTATAGATATCACTAAGGCATGGTATAATAAGACCCATGACCAGAATGGGGTCCTGGAAGAGTATGATTTATTCAAAAGGAGCAGGATAAGCAAAGGGGAGGGAATAGTGACATAAGAAAACAAACTCATGTTAGGAACTCCATAACCAAGAGTGGGGAGGGATTATAAAGAACATTTGGATGAAGACCAATGGAGGTAGAAACAGGAACAATATTGCTAAAATATTGCTGTATGGACATATACCACCTAGTCAGAAGGAGGAAATAAATGATGAATTTGGGGAACAGATAACAGAAACCTGATATAGCAGTGAATGGAGGTATCAATTATTTTGGTGTCATCTAGAGCTCTCTCTCTCTCTCTCTCTCTCTCTCCATAAACATATATATATGTATATGTACATATATATGTTGCATATATATGTGTATATATATGTACAAATATACCTCATTCTCTCTTTTCCAAGAAAGGGAATCTATTTATTTATTTGCCGTTTCAGGCTTTAAGGGGAAGAGAAATCTGGAACCAGTAAGCGCAGCTAGGTGGCACAGTGGATAGAGTGCTGGGGCCGGAGTTAGGAAGACGAGTCTTCCTAAGTTCAAATCCAGCCTCAGACATTTACTAGCTGTGTGACTCTGGGCAAGTCACTTAATCTTGTTTGCTTCAGTTTTCTCATCTGTAAAATGAGCTGGAGAAGGAAATGGCAAACCACTTCAGTATCTTTGCCAAGAAAACTTCAAATAGGTTTACCGAGAGTCAGACATAACTGAAATGAAACAACAACAAAAGAGGAACTTCTCTCCTGGCTATGATTCCCGTCAGAGAAGAACAAGTTGGCAGGGTGAAAATCATGGGAAATTTCATAGGATAGATGCTTCCTTAAAATTTGTGATAAAAGAAAGGAAAGCCAGCTATAGTGTAATGCACCTTCTAGATTTTAGAAGAGTAGATTTCAAGGGGTTCAAAGAAAGGCCATGATTCCATGGCCTAAAATTCTATAGGGTAAGTCAATCCAAGAAGGAAGGGAACCTTTTAAGAATAAAATTCTAAGACATAACAAAACAATTCTAACAAAGATGAAAATGTAGAGTTTTGTCCAGAAACACTGATGTAGACATATAAGGAACCTATTAACCACTTAGATTTTTAAAAGATGGAAGTAAGGCAAGTGATGGAGGATAAATACAAAAGCATGGCAAAATCCTATAAAAATAATGTCAAGAATGTTACAGCTCAGAGTAATCTGAGAATGGTAAGGAAAGCCAAGGATGACAACAAAAAGGTGTTTTGGATTTTTTTAGTCATACTGGGGAAAAAAGAACTATTAAAGAAGTAGGAGGACCAGTGCTTGCAGTGTTTAGGATAGTAATAATAGAAAATAGGTCCAAGGTAGAACTGCTGAACTTTTTATTTTACTTCTGTGGATTTTTTTTATGCTAAGGAAGCTGATCTTTGGAAAGGGAAAAATAAATAAATCATACAGAGTTGATAGCCAATATAAATAGAGTTGTTAAGAAAGCCTTTTGCTACTCTTGGCAAGTTCAAATCACTATGTTACAATGAATCACAACAGGGTCAGGTAGGCTGTGCAGTGGACAGAACACCAGCCCTGGAGTCAGGAGGACCTGACTCCAACCTCAGACACTTGACACTTACTAGCTTTGTGACCCTGGGCAAGTCATTTAACCCCAATTGCCTCACCCCCCCCAAAAGAACCACAACAACAAATGAAAGATATGGTAGAGGAGATTGGTAAGCCAGCACCACTGATCACTGAAAGCTTGTGTAGAATGGAAGAGGAATTAGAAGATTGGAGATTAATAAATGTTATCCTGATTTTCAATAAAGGAAAGAGAATGGGAATTGCAAATTATAGGCCAGTGATCCTGACTTCAAATCCTGGCAAATTTCTGGATTGTATTATTAACGTTACGATTAGAGAGCATCTGGAAAAGAAAACGGTGATCATGAAAAGCCAATATGGCTTCACCAAGAATATATCATGCAAAACCTTCTTTTGACACAGTTATGAGATTGTTGGGTCTGGAAAATGTCAGAAGCATAACTTGCCTCGATTTTAACAAAGCATAGGACAAAGTCTCCTGTGAAATTCTCATGAACAAGATTGACAAATACAATTTGGACAAGGGGATTCAAAACTATTTGAATGGCCAGACTCAACGTGTAGTCATTAATAAATCAAATTCCACGTAGAAGGCAGCCTCTAGTGAAGGGTACCAGGATTCCATGCTTTTTGTTGTTCAGTCATTTTTCATTAGTGCTTGACTCTCCGTGATTTTCTTGGCAAAGATACTGGAGTGGTTTTTGCCATTTCCTTTTCCAGCTCATTTTACAGATGAGGTAACTGAGGCAAACAAGGTTGAGCGACTTGCCCAGGATCACACAGCTAGGAAGTATCTGAGGCCAGATTTGAACTAGGAAGATGGGTCTTCCTGACTCCAGGCCCAGTTCTCTAGTCACTGCACCAGCTGGCTACTTACCAGGGTTCTGTACCTAGACCTATACTATTTGATATTTTTATCAGTGACCTGGAAAATAAGGTATAGGTGGTGTTTTGACCAGTTGAATGTCAGGACACTGAAAGTTCATTACAGGTTAGAATATTAGACCAGATCTAATATTACAATCAGTAGAGATATAGGTAGAGTCGAATACATTAGTTAAAAAAAATCAACTGCACATATTCAAGGTGGAAGAGGTGGCTAGACAGAAATTTATCTGAAAAAGATCTGGGGGTTTTAATGGACTACAAGTTCAGACCACCTGATTCATCCTCTCTCAGTCTCTTTATTATACTTTTATAACCTGTAATATGCCCCACAGAACACTACACTGTGCAGTGGGATGTTCGCCCTTCTCTTGGGGCCTCTCTGAGGCTCTGCCATCCCTGTTGTGAGTTGCTCCTTGGCCCCGCCCCTTTGTGGGTCGTGGTTTTGATTCATTCACTAGACCAGGGCTAATGTGAGGAGTAGCCAATTAGATAATGTGACAGCCTTTATTCAACTCGGGGAAATTCCTTTTCCCCATCCTATCTCTGATACCTTTATTTGAGGTAATTTACAAAAAGCACCATTACAGACAACGTTTTAATTAAACCATTAGAAATGAATAAAAAACAAGTCACAATACACCCATTGTGGACATTTTCAACCCACCCCAATCCCTCTATCTCCCCTATCCTCCTTATGGTAGGCATCAATTCCCTCAGTGGCAGTCAGGGCAAAATTAAGGCCTTCTCAGTGAGGGAGCCGGCAAGGAGCTTTTTTCCCTGACAGCTGTAACCCTATCTCCACCCCCAGTGTAGATAAGTGTGTGGTTGTGCTGCATGAATTCAGAGTATTTCTGTTGGTTTCTCCTCAGGTTGTAGAGATTCAACAGGCTGGATTCAATAGGTCTTGGTTTGGTGTCCAGCAGCTATGGTCTCTATCAATCCCCAGCATTAGCAGATGCCACTTAATTTGCACCTTTGTCCTGACAGTATTGGGCACAGTACCTGGTTATCATTCTATGGACCAGGTAGGTAGAGAGATGGGTACAATTTTAGCTGCCTGAAATGTATTGATATTTTTAAATATTCAAACCAGGCTTTTCAAATACTCCACTCCAGCTATGTCTTCTCTTGCATAAAAAAATTATAATCATTTTTTTTCAATTATGAGAATTATTTTTCTCCTTACCACCTCTTCTCCCCCTGCCCCTCCACATCATGCATACACAATGGGAAAAGAAGAAAAGAAAAAGCCAAACCCATATAACAAATATATTTATGGTCAAATAAAGCAAGTTCCCATATTGGCCAAGTCCAAAAATGTGTGCCTGATTCTGGATATTTTGTTCATCCTCTCTCTGTCAGGAAGTGGCCAGCATATTTCTACACAGGGCCTCTGGAATCATGATTGATAGATGAAAATTTATCAGAGTCCTCAAGTCAATCAAATTGGTTTGTTTTCACAAATTGTTCCACTGATTCCATTCACTTCACTCTGTATCAGTTCATATAAGTCTCTGAAATCATCTTTTTCATTGTTTCTTATAGCACAATATTATTCTATTATAATTATATACAACAGTTTATTTTGCTATTCCCCAATCAATGAATATCCCTTTAGTTTTCAGTTCTTTGTCACTACAAAAAGAGCTGCTTGTTCTTATAAGACCTTTTTCCTCTTTCGTTAATCTCTTTGGAGTATAGGCATTGTGGTAGAGTTATTGGATGAAAGGGTAAGTATGCATAGCTTCCTAAGTTTGGGGGCATAGAGCCAAACTGATATTTCCAAAATAGCTCTGGAATGGTTGTACCAATTCACACCTCCATCAACAATGTATTAATGTGCCTATCTTCCCACAGTCTCTCCAAAATTTGTCATTTTCCTTTCCCCCACCCACGCCACAAGTTTGCCAGCTTGATGAGCATGACAAGAACCTCAGAGTTGCTTTAATTTGCATTTCTCTACTTATTAGTGATTTGGTCCAGCTGCATCTTCTCCATTCTCATGACTCATACACATTCCTTGAGCTGTGTTGGTGAAACCTATGTTCTGCATCTCTCAAAAAAGACATATTGTTCATAACTAAGGACATGATAGTTCCACTGTAGGCTGCCCTTGTCAAGCCGCATTGAGTGTCCTGTGTTCAGTCCTGGCTGCCATACTTTAGGATGGACATCGATAAACTGGAAAGCATGCAGAGAAAGACAAGTAAGATGGTGAAGGGCCTCAAGAACTTGCTATATGAGTGTCAATGGCATGAGGAGGGAATATTTGACATAGAGAAGAGAAGACATGGTAGTGGTGATGGAGTGGGACAGACATGACAGTGGTCTTCAAGTGTTTGAAGGGCTGTCATTTATTCTGTGTGCTATGGTCCATGGAGTCACAAAGAGCCAGACAGGACTGAGTGAAGGCAAAACAACACTTCTTCTTGGACCCAGAAAGCATAACGAGGTCAAAGTTGAAAAACAGCAATTTTAAACTTAATGTAAATAAAAACATCCGTAATAATAATAATTATTATCATAGCTAGCATTTAGAGAGCACTTTAAGGTTTGAAAAGTACTTTACGTTTTATCCCAAATGATCTTCACAACGACCCTTTTAAAGTATATGCTTTTTTTTTTTTACAGATGAAGAAATTGAGAAACGGAGGTTGAGTGACTTTCCCAGGGTCACACAGATAGTAAGTATCTCATGCAGAATTTGAACTCAGGTCTTCCTGACTCAAGGTCGGGTGCTTTATCCATTATAATACCAAGTTGCCTTGAAGTTAGTGTCCATTTCAAAAGTGGAATGACTGGCTCAGGGAATTCAGTTCCCCTCAGTGGACATTCCTAAGCAAACACTGGATAACCACTTGTTGGATAGGTTGTAAAGAATATGTTCATGTCTTTGTAGGGCTTCATGGCCTATGAAATTCCTTCTAACAGAGATTTGGTGACATTGCTCAGCCAAGCTTGACTCCATCCTGTTGCCCCATTTCATTCAGCTTCCTCCCATCCCTACACTGTTGAATATGTCGTGCATGGCCCATGCCTGGAACAAATTCTCTCCTCATTCTCCATTTCTTTTTGCTGCGATCTTTCTTTTCCTTTAAAGTTTAGATTAGGTGCCACTTCTCTCATTATGCCTTCACGGATCCCTCTATTATTGGTGATTAATTAGTGATTGTTGTTAGGTATTAGTGATCTTTCTCTCCTTGAATCTCTCATACCATTTTATTATCCTCTCAACTATGCCTATTCATATTCTAACATATAATCATATGTGTACATGCTGGATTACCCTACTAAGCTGTAAGGCCCTTAAGAGCGTGGACTCTGTTATTTCATCTTTATACCCCTAGTACCTAGCAAAATGCTTTACACAGAGTAGACAATAAATGTTTGTTGGATTGAGGGCTTTAACTGAAAGCTTCTCTGCTTTTCCATTCTGTACTAAGAGCTTAAATCTAGAAATATGACACAAGGCCTTTGAATTGGGTGGGAGAAGAGAAGTCTGACACCCAGTGGTAAAAATTGTGTGTGTGTGTGTGTGTGTGTGTGTGTGTGTGTGTGTGTGTGTGTGATTAGGGCAGGCATTGATGGAGTTACTGAATCATGCAGTGGCTGGTCCATGAGGGAAATTATACAGATATAGTTTACTTGGATTTTAGTAAGACCTTTGATAAAGTATCTTATATTATCCTTCTGGAAAAATGTGGCCTAGATGATAATATAATTAGATGGATGCATAGCTGGCTGGATGACTGAATTAAGAATAGTCTTAATGGTTCAATGTCAATGTGACAGCAAGTATCCAGCAGAGTAGCCCTAGGGATCTGTGCTTGGCCTTGGGCTATTTAATACATATATCAATTATTTTGATAGAGACATGGATGGAATGCTCATTAAATTTGCAGATAACACTAAGCCAGTGAGATAAAAAGCTGGCATGGTAGATGACAGAGTCATCCAAGAAGGCCTTGATAGACTAGGGCAAACTTGTCAAACTCATAACTCGTGAGCAAACAGCCAGCACAAGTCCTGATTGCCCGGAACCACATTAAAATGTCACGGAGAAATGTTTGACAAAACAAATTAAAATACAATACAACATAGACAATGCTAACTTATGATTTTCTAAGGCAATAAGTGGCCAGCAGGGATGCGTTTCTATTTAAACTTGACATAACTGGACTAGAGAAATGAGCTGAATATGAAACGGATGGAATTTAATAGAGATTAATGTAAAGTTTTACTCTTGAGTACAAAAAAAAAATTCAATATCGCAAGTACAAGATGGGGAAAACACAATGAGAGAGCAATTGTTCTGCAAAAGATCTAGAGGTTTTAGTGGATTGCAAGCTCAAGGTGAACCGGCAATATGATTTAACATTCAAAAAGTTAAGGTGGATTTGGGCTTCATTAAGAAAACATTTTGTTGTTCTTCGGTCATTTTTTAGTCATATCCAAACCTTTATGACCCCATTTGGGATTTTGTTGACATAGATACTGAAGTGATCTTCCATTTCCTTCTCCAGCTCATTTTGCAGATTAGGAAACTGAGGCAAACAGGGTTATGTGACTCACCCAGGGTCACATAGCTAGAAAGTGTCTGTGGTTGGATTTGAAGAAAAACGTATCTTTCAGGAATAAAGAAGCAATCGGGCTTATGTTCTCTGTCCGTATCAGACACCATCTGGTGCATCACGCTAAGTTCTAGGTGCCACAGTTGAAGACAGACATGGATGAAGGAGAGAACATCTGGAAGACGGTGACTTGAACGACAAAGGACTATGATTCCATACCCTGTGAGGACTGGTAAAAGGAAACGGGGATGTTAAGCCTGAAGAATAGGAGGTGCTCAGGGGACATGACAGTTATGTTCAGATATCAGAGTATTATGTAGAAGAAATATTAGATTTGATCTGTTTGGAAGGAAAGAAACAAGCACGGGAATGTGCCATATGCCAGGCCCTGTGTGAAACGTTTTACAAACTACCTCATTTGATCCTCATAACCACCCTGAGAGGCAGCGACTATAATTATCCCTGTTTTGCATAGGTGACCTGCCCAGAATGGAGTTGGTGGAAACCCTTCTAGGTCATTTCAAACAGAGCACCCAGGTGGAAACTTGTCTCAGCTTGCAGCTGGCACACACACAGCCTCGGAGACAGCCATAGGAGCCGCCCGGTCTCTTGCTGCTTGATTCAGAAGAGACTGTGCAGCTTGAGAGGAAGGCCTGGTCCAAACTGACAACCCCAGCCAAATGAGCCTAGCAACTTGCTGAGTTGGCCTGTGTATACTTCCAGCTGCCAGGATACTGCTTAGCTAAGGACCCAGCCAAAGAGCCCGGGGATGTAGCAGGTATAGGAAAACACATGAGTTCCATGGGAAGAGAGCTTTATCTAATCTGACCTTCCCTTCACTGCTGCCTAGACAAGACTGTTTAGACCCCTTGACTTGGAATTGTCAGGGGGCTGAATGTTTTGGGTCATGGCACTGGTGGACCCAGGAAGTCTTGACAAATTTTATCTGCACGAGGAACTGGTCCAATGGAAGACGCTGGTTTAGACCCAGTTTTGTTGTCGTTCTTTAGTCATTTCAGTCATGTCTGACCCTTTGTGACCTCGTTTGGGCTTTTCTTGGCAAAGTTAATGGACTGCTTTGCCATTTCCTTCTCCAGCTCATTTTCCAAATGAGGAAACTGAGGTAAACAGCGTCTGAGGGCAGATTTGAACTCAGGTCTTCCTGACTTGTATATATTGCACTACCTAGCTGCCCTACTCAGTTAAGTAGAGACCATTTAAAAATAACCCTGGTATTGGAGCTAGTAACTAAGGAAATTAAATCTTTGTGGTCCTGCATAAAGAACATAGTGGTTACACCCTTGTAAGTAAGGTGGATTTCAGTGTGTGTAAGGTGGATCTTTGTTATTCTTTCTCAGAGAGAGTTTAGTTTCCCAGGGTCCATGGCCATAATAATCTCTATTTCCTAGGCTCATGGTTCAAAACATCTCCACCACGCTTGTGCAGCATTATATAATGATAAATAATATGAACATTTGTGCTTAAATTGTAAATATCCACTGAGACTGTGCAGTGAGCTATAATTGTGAGATAATGTAAACTTGTGAGGCTATTGCTGGCAAAATGCCTTCTTTGTCTGTTGCCCTATAAAGCAGGTGGGCACTGGTCAGTGAGTGGGGAAACCTTAGGGTTGAATGCACAAGCTAGAATGCTGTGTGTGGCTTGAGCAGCCCCCATCAAGGCTTGGGGGGAATCTGTGTTGGCCTCAGCAGGCCCCCATTGAGGCTTGAGGGGATTTAGGGGAGTGCACAAGCTATACCTGTCTTGATTGACCCCGTGGAGACATAGGGGTAGTTGTCTCCCCTTCCCCTAGGTCCCTGTGAGAAGAGTGATTAGGAAATGCTATAGGAGCTGGTACTCCCATTATTAGCAACTCTCTCTCGAGAAGCCTAGAGTAGAATAAAGTAGGATTATTAACCCCTCTGACGTTGTCTTCCTCTCCTTCCTGTTTAACCAGATCAAGAGTGAAATTGTGCTAACGGCCCTCCTGTGTGCTAATGTTATCTGTCTTACAATCTCTCTTCATAGAGTCCAATCTTCCATACTTCTGGTAGTCCTGGGGATTGAGACATTGGGTCAAGCGTAACATGGACATTGCTGCATGCCCAAGAACAGTTTGGTTTCACTCTTCATATGGGCCACCAGAACTAGAAGAACCGTTGTAGGATCATGGGTCTGGAGCTAAAAGAGACCTTAAAGGTCATCTGGTCCATGCCCCTCATTTGAAAGATGAGGAGTGTGGGAGTTGGGCAGTTTGCCCTGCCCTTACAGATAGTGAACATCAGAGGTGAGATTTGAACCCGAGTCCTCTAACCACATAGCCAATGGGTTTACACTGTGCAGGGTTGCCAAGTGGGCCATTGGTATCAGCAGTTCTAGGATATATTCAGTGCTATAAAGGTATAAGTGTTTCTCCCATTTAGGCCAAGGGACTTAGCATCTAATTTGATTCCCACTGTCCCCATTTTGGGCAGCTAGGTGGTACAGTGGTTAGAGTGCCAGGACTGGAATCAGAAAGACCTGAGTTCAAATCCAGCCTTGGACACTTATAAGCTGTGTGACCCTTAGCAAGTCACTTATCCCTGCTTGCCTCAGTTTCCTCATCTGTAAAATGAGCTGGAGAAGGAAAAGGCAAACCTCTCCAGTATACTTGCCAAGAAAACCCCAAATGCGGTCATAAAGAGTCGGACACAAATAAACAGCAACATCCCTGTTTTCCTGGGTTATGGCTATTCATTAATCAGACCTCAGAAGAAATAGTTCTTGGGTTTCCAGGAGAAATATGTATTAAGGGGCACTAAGACCTCTCTCTACTTCAATTTCTTCATTTGTGAAAGGTTAGTACTAGGGCTTACGTCACAGCATTGTTGAATGAAATAGGCAAATGCTTTGTAGACGTTAATGTGAATTATATATATTAGCTAATATTATTGTTATTACTGTAGTTATGATAGTCATTATTATTCATCTGTCCTTCCATCTCTCCCTGTGGGATTTTTTAAATCTAGAATTTATAGTGCTTCGAGGTTTGCAAAGCACTTCGTATGTGTTATCTCAGTTGATTCTCACAACCCTAGGACATAGGTGCTGTTATTATACCCATTTTACAAATAAGGAAACTGAGACTGAAAGCAGCTAAGTGACTTGTCCAAGGTCACACAGCTAGTAAGTGTCTAGGGCAGAATTCGTATGCAGGTCTTCCTGACTCCAAGTCTAGCACTCTATCCATCTTGCTAACTACCTGGCCTCATAGAGACTCCTATGGTATTTATGAACAATGGGGACCTAAGGCTCAGACCTGAATCTGGAGTCCTTGGCACATCAAGATTTAAGGTCAGTGCCCTTTGACCCTCATCCTTGACTTTCCAGACTTGCAACATCAGATCAGGTAGGTACTTTCACCAAAGCAATCCTGTGGGATCCATATTTGTGGGGAAAATGGCACTTACTAAGTAATTCATATACTAAGTAAATACTAAGTAATGTTTTTATATACTAAGTAATGTTTTGCAGGTTGTGGGATGTCCTCACTTTTCTAGCTATTTGTCTTTTACAATCTCTTGAATTGGGGATCTATAGCATATGTCGACAATGTTTTAATTTACTCTCAGGACCTTGGCCAGTATCTTACTTTTGTTAAAAAAAAAGTTTCCTATAGTTATGCCCAATCTATCCAATTGCAAATTTGGAGAAATTACAACTAGAAGCAACATTACAAAATAAAAGTAGCCAATGTGCGCATGTGTGTATATAAGTATAGGTATATGCATATGCATATGTGTATGCCAGAAACTGTGCTAAGTGCTTACAAATATTATCCCCTTTGATCCTCCCAACAACCCTTGCAGGTAGGTGTTGTTATTATGTCCATTTTACAGAAAAGTAAACTCAGGTAAATAGAAGTTAAGTGACTTGTCTAGGGTCACATAGTTATCATGTGTCCAAGGACACATTTGAGCTCAGGTCTTCTCAACTCCTAGCCCAGTGAGCTGCCCACTGTACCACCATATGCAGTGTAAAGAGTGTTATATCTGAAACCAAAGGATCTGGGTTTAAATCCCACCTCTACCACTTATTTCAGTGGCTTTGGGCAAGTCACCGAATCTCTCTAAACCCCTCTTTAAGTGTAAGACTAATCTGCAAAATAAAGGAGTCAGATTAGATAACTTCTAAGTTCCTTTCTCCAGATCTAAATCTATAATACACTATAAATAGGAGGGAAGAGGAAATTTATGGGGCATATGGTAGGCTGAGGGAGAATAAAGATAAGCTTAGGAATAGAAAGGTATCCTTTCAATGGGTGGGTGGCACACCTGATACACACACACAAAAGAAAAACAACTAAAGCAGTTTTAAGGACTCTTAGCCCCCAGTGGACTTACACAGACACTCAATATAATTTTAGCAGAGCCTCAATACAGAAATTAATTTTGTGGAGTTGACAGATTGGTTCATCTCAGAGCCCCATACCATAATACCCAGCCCCAAGGAAACCATGTGTGGTAAAGAAAGGCATGTCTAATGTTATAGTAGTAGCTACACTATTCCAAACTAGCACATTCCCCCATGTCCCCAGCATCTTCCAACCCTATGCACATTTATCAAGAAAACTACCAGGCCCAGAAAGAAATGAAAACATATAGGAGAAAGAGATGCTAACAGTTAAGGTAACATTTGAATATTGGCATCATTGCTTGGAAAGTAGTCCAGAATACCATCTTAACCCAATTGTTCCACAAGGACCTAGTGTGCCTCGAACAAACCCCAAAATTAAACTAGCAGCAAATCGAGTGCCATTTTATTTCCTAGTCATTTCAACTTCCCTATTATGTGCATAAAACCAAAATAAGTGAATCCTCCTCCTGCTCACCATAGAATTTTGTTATAAGAATACCTTTCATTTTCAATCTTTTCCTCTGCTATGCACACTTGCCAAATTAATAAATGAGGAGTTGATAATCTTGGGGAGCTAGAAGTGGCCCAAGCCAAGCTCCAGAAGAAATGTCAAGGGTTCCAAAGATGCCTACTAATGAAAACAGAGAGTCAGAGAGCCCCAGGATAGCCCTTGAACTTGAGAGATCCAGTGAAGCTGGGAATTTGGAATCTCAGAACATACAGACGTTCAGTGTTACCCTACAATGAAAGCCTTCACCCTGAAATCCAGATGATATCAGCTTCTCAGAACTTACTCGCTCTGGGTCTTGCCCGTAGTGATTTACACTTACTCTTAAGGATGCTATTGGTCTTGATTTGGGGACCATTTTCCACTGCTGCTCCAGAACCACCACTAGAAAATTTGGTGCCCAGAGCACATATCACAAAACAGGGTAAGCAGTCTGAGAGGCATCCTCAAAACCAACTTCTTTATGTTGGGGTGGAAAGATCTCATACCTCAGGATGCAAAGTTCTTTGGGTAGAGATATTCCAAGTCGTCATGTGGCCAATTGCTATTTCAACTATCATTCTCACTAACCAGATACTAAGCGTAGTTTGTTCCTATCTGTATTATTAATCGACAAATATTTATTAAATGTCTATTCCCAGAAGCTAGGTCACACAGTAAATAGAGTCTAGGCCTGGAGTCAAGAAGATCTGAGCTGAGATTCAACCTCTGACCCTTACTAGTTGTTTGACCCTGGGCATGTCACTTTTATTTGCATCAGTTTCCTCATCTGTAAAAATGATAATAATAGCACCAGGGTTGTTGTGAAGATCAAATGAAATACTAATTGTAAAACACTTAGCACAGTGCCAGGCACATAGTAGACACTATATAAACATCAGCTATTAGGTACCAGGCAGGGCACTAGAGACCCAGGAACAAAAAATGAAATAATCTCTTCTCTCAGAGAACTTGCATTCTATCAGGGTGGAACAGAATGCATCAATTAATCAATCAACAAGCATTTTTTATGTACCTATGAAGGGCCAGGGACTGTGCTGGGTGCTGAGTGAACAATGCAAAGAATGGGATAGGCCCCAATCACAGCGAGCGCGCATTTCAATGGTTAGACAAGCATATATCCAAATACATACCACGTGAATGTGAAGTTTAAAAAATAGAAATATGTACAAAGTAGTTAAATGCAAGGTGGTTTGGGAGGAAGGACACTAGCAATTGGGGGTTGGGGATGTGTGGCTCAAGAGAGGTTCCTAGAAACACTGTTTATAATAGCAAAAAACTGTAAACAAACTAGGCACCCATCGATCGGGGAATGGCTGAACGATTTATGGTATATGAATGTCATCGGATAAGAAGTGACAGATTGGAAGAATTCAAAGAAATACGGGAAGACTGAGATGAAGTGATACAGAGGGAGAAAGCAGAAGCAAAAGGACAATATAAACACTGACTACAACTATGTAGTTAAGGACAACAGGAACAGCAACAAATCTATATTATATACATCTACAAAAGGTCAAAAAGGACCAAGCAAAAAGAATGATGTGGGCTCTACTATATTAAAGCCAACAGGTCCATCTTCTGGAGTAGCAGTAACAACTGGTAAATGGTAGAGGTTTGCACACTTATCATCATCTGTAATCTTTTGAGTTTTATTGTTTTGCTTTATTTCATCTTGCATATTTATTATCCTTTTTTTCTTTACTTGTGTATGCATACACATAGACTGTCAAACACACACCCATGTGGAAGTTATAATATACATATGTATACATATATATATGTATGTATGTATATATATATGTATGTATACACACACACATTTTTAAAATGAGAAGTCGACCAGAAAGCAGCACAACCTAATGCGGAAACAGAAGCCCTGGGTTCATATCCTGAGTCTTCTACTTACTTCCTGTGAGACCTTAAGTCATTTAACCTGTCTAAAATTCTGTTTTTGCATCTGTAAAATGAGATCTTTGGATTAAGTGTATCTAAAGTCCCTTCTAGCACTAAAGTTGTGATCCTGTTAGAAGAAAAATAGTGGAAAATGCATTTGTACCCCAAAAGTGGAATCTTTAAAAAAAAAACCTAATAGGTGGTCAGAGCAACAATTTCCTTCCCAAGAAACAGGACATTGATGACTCAGAAAGAAGAACCTTCTTTAGAAGGTGCCCTTGTTATTTATACCAAAGATGAGATGGTGACATGTGGAGAGATATGACAAGCCCTTTAGTTATAGACTTCATGGAATGTTGGGGGAGAAGTTTGGCAACACTGGGGAACCCCACATCAGTAAGCAATCACAAAAGGTATGATGGTGATCAACGTGCAGACATGACTGGGAACTGTGGATTACCACCTCCTCCAGTATCTATTGCTGGTGGGGATTCTAAACCTGGGCTCCATGAAGTTGTGTGTTTTTTTTTGTTCACTGTATTTCAATTTAATTGCTTTCTTTTGTAATTATGTATATTTTATTTTATGTACTTAAAAACATTATGAGAAGTCCTGAGGCTTCCTTTACCTACAAAGGATTCTGACATGACACGCAAAAATGTTAAGAATCCCTGTCCTAGTCACTGATTTCAGCTCAGCACAGCCTTAGATATAGTATTTGGGGCAATATCTTCCCTAATTCATGTAGCAACATAGCCACTAAGTGACCTCAGGGGAGAAAATTCTATTTTACCTTCCCCAAAATTTACAACCTATTTAATGAAAGAGAAAGTCAATAGAAAGCAGTTGTAAAGGAATTGGAGGCAAATAGTGTCCTTTTAAAAATATTTTATTTTCATTCCAATTACATGTAACAACAACTTTTAACATTCATTTTTAAAAATTTTGAGTTCCAAATTCTCTTTTTTCCTCCCTTCCACCTTTATTAGGAAGGCAAGTAATTTGGTATAGATTATAAATAGGCAGTCACACAAAACACATTTCCATATGGGTCATGTTGCAAAAGAAAACCCAGGCCAGGAAAAAAAAAACAAGAAGAGTTTTAAAAAGTATGCTTTAATCTGCATTGAGACTCCATCAGGTCTTTCTCTGGAGGCAGATAGCATTTTTTTTTATCATAAGTCCTTCGGAATTGTCTGAGATCATTGTGTTGCTGAGAATAACTAAGTCATTCACAGTTGATCATTGTACAATATTGCTGTTAGTGTATGCAATATTCTCCTGGTTCTGCTCACCTCACTTTGCATCAGTTCATGCAAGTCTTTCTAGTTTTTCTGAAAACATCCTGCTCCTCATTTCTTAAAACACAATAGTAATTCCATCATGATCATATACCATAACTTTTTCAGACATTGGCATCCCCTCAACTTCCAATTCTTTGCCCCCACAAGAAGAGCTGGTATAAGTATTTTTGTACATATAGTCCCTTTCCTTTTTTGTGGGGGAGAATCTCTTTAGGATACAGGCCTAGTGGTGATATTACTGAGTCAAAAGGTATGCATGGTTTTATAGCCCTTTGAGCATAGCTCCAAATTGCTCTCCAGAATGGCTGGATCAGTTCACAATTCCATCAACAATGCTTTAGTGTCCAAATTTTCATAGGTCCCCTCCAACTCTTGTCATTTCCCCTCTCTGTCATATTAGCCAATCCGATAGGTATGAGACGATACTTCAGAGTTGTTCCAATTTGCATTTCTCTAATGAACAGCGACTTACAGCATTTTTAAAATATGACTATAGATAGCTTTGATTTCTTCATCTATAAACTGCCAGTTCATATCCGTGACCATTTATCAATAGGGGAACAACTTGTATTTTTATAAATTTGACTCATATCTCTATATATTTGAGAAATGAGGTTTTTATTAGAGAAATTTACTGTAAAACTTTTTCACAGTTATGATTACCATGTAATTCCCTCCATCTGTTTTTTCCCTGTTTATCCTTTTCTCTCTCTCTCTCCTTTCACCCTGTCTCTCCTCAAAGATGTTTTGCTTCTGACCACTGCCTCCCCCAAAGCGCCTTCCCTTCTATTAGCCCCTCCGTTTTTTATTCTCTTCCCTCCCTTCTTTACTTCCCTATAGGTTAAGATAGATTTCTACACCCAACTGAGTATATATGTTATTCCTTCTTTGAGCCAACTCTGATGAGAATAAGGTTAAAGCATTGTCTGCCACACTGCACCATCTTCCCCTCCACTGTAAAAGCTCTTTTATGTCTCTTTTATATGAGATAACTTATCCCATTCTACTGCTCCCTTCCCCCTTGCCCCAGCACCCCTCTTTCTCACCCCTTACATTGTTGTTGTTTTTGTTTTTTAGATATCATCCTATCATAGTCAACTCACACCCATGCCCTCTGTCTATGTAGACATCTTCTAACTGCCCTAATAATGATAAAGTTCTTAGGAGTTACAAGTATCATCTTCCTTTGTAGGAATGTAAACAGTTTAACCTTATTGAGTCTCTCATGATTTCTTGTCTGTTTATCTTTTTATGCTTCTCTTGAGTCTTGTATTTGAAAGTTAAATTTTCTATTCAGCTCTGGTCTTTTCATCAGGAATGCTTGAAAGTCCTCTATTTCACTAAATATTCACTTTCTCCCTGAGGGATTATACTCAGTTTTGCTGGGTAGATGATTCTTGGCTGTAATCCTATCTCCTTTGCTTTCTAGAATATTGTATTTTAAGCCCTCTGATCTCTTAACGTAGAAGCTACTAAATACTAAATCTTATGTTGTTCTGACTGTGATCCCATGACATTTGAATTGTTTTTTTTTCTTGTTGCTTGAAATATTTTCACCTAGACTCGGGAGCTCTGGAATTTGGCTATAATATTCTAGGGAATTGTCGTTTTGGTATTTTAGGAGGTTATGGGTGGATTCTTTCCATCTTTATTTTAGTCTCTGCTTCTAGGATATCGGGGCAGTTTTCCTTAAAAATTTCTTGAAATGTGATGCTTTAAAAAAAAAAGGAAATGTGATGTTTAGACTTTTTTTGATCATAGCTTTTAGGTAGTATAATAATTCTTAAATTATCTCTCCTCAATCTATTTTCCAGGTAGCTGTTTTTCAATGAGATAGTTCACATTTTCTTCTATTTTTTCATTCTTTTGATTTTATTTTATTGTTTCTTGATGTCTCATGAAGTCATTAACTTCCACTTGCCCAATTCTAATTTTAAAGGAATTATTTTCTTTAATAAGCTTTGTACCTCCTTTTCCATTTGGCAAATTCTACTTTTTAAACAATTCTTCAGTGAATTTTTGTTCCTCTTTTACCATTTGGCCTATTCTGCTTTTAAGGTGTTATTTTCTTCAGTGTTTTTTGTGCCTCCTTTACCAGGCTGTTAACTCTTTTCTGATGATTTTCTTGTATCACTCTCATCTCTCCCCACCCCCGATTTTTCCTCTACCTTTCTTATTTGACTTTTAAAATCCTGTTTTTGAGCTCTCCCAGGAATTTTTTAGGAGGGAAGGAAGAGGGGCTGAGACCAATTCACATTTTTCTTTGAAGCTTTGGATTTAGCTCCTTTGACTTTTATATCTTATTCTGAGTTAGTGTTTTGATTTTCTCTGTCACCATAGTAACTTTTTCTGGTCATATTCCTTTTTTATTGTTTGCTCATTTTCCTAGTGTATGACCTTGACCTTTAATTTTACGTTAAAGTTGGATTCTGCTCCCAAGCTTCAGGTTTTTCATGCAGCCATTTTCAGAGCTGGTTTTAAGGGTCTGTAAGTTTTTAGTTCTTCCAAGGTGGTATGATCTAAGAAGAGTTGTGGTCACTCCTCTCCTGGCCTATGTTCTAGTTTGTGAGCTACCACTAGCACTCTTTTCTGCTCTGGAATTGTAATCAAAGTCCCCTCCCCAATGCAGCTGCATGCTCTAGTGTGCTATTTCTCCTTTTTGCCCTGAACTGTTACCTAGAACCACATATGAGCAACACAACAGAGTCTTGCTCCCAGTGCTACCCAAAAGTCCCTTACAATCTCCTTCTAACCAGTTGCTCAACCCCTTTACCTTCTGTGGGCTGAGAGCTCCAGAAGCTTTTGGTGCTGATACATCCATCCTCAAGGCCTGCTGCTGGTTTGCCAGGGTGTGGCCTGTGCTGGATTGCACTTCACTCTAATCTCAGCAAGACAGACCTTTCCTGTTAACCTTTAAGTTGTCTTTAGCTAGAAAACTATTTCACACCATCCTTTTGTTGGTTCTGCCACTTCCGAATCATTTTCAGGAGTTATTTTAATGTTGTTCGGAGGGGGAATTTAGGAGAGTTCAGGCAAGTCCCTACCTTTATTCCGCCATTTGGTTTGTCCATTTTTAAAACAAAATTTTATTGATATCTATCATTTTTTTTATCACAACTTTCTCTCATTATTACTTCCTCACCCCCTCACAGAGAGCCAGCCTGTATAACAAAGAATGTTTTTTGAAGAAAAAAATAGAAAAGGAGGAAGAGAAAAAAATCATAATGAACCACATTTGTAGACCTCCTAGTTCTGCAAAGGAGTAGGGTGGGGATTATCTTCTGATATCTCTTCTTACGGGCCATGCTTATTCTTTGTAATTTTTCACAATTCACTTCTGATTTTTTTAGTGGTTGTTCTTTCCATGTCCATTATTGTAGTCATTGTCTATATTGGTTTTTTGACTCTACTTCATTTTATGTCTGATTTTGTAATATGCTTATCCGTAGTCATCATATTTATAATTTCTTATAACACAATAATATTTAATTATACTCATGTACCACAATTTACTTAGCCATTTCCCATCAAAGTAAATATATATATATCTACTTTGTTTCCAATTCTTTGCTATCATAAAAAGTGTTACTGTGAATATCTGGGTGTATATGGAGACTTTCTTTTTATCAATGACCTTCTTGGCATATAAGCAAAATCTCTGGATTAAAGAACACGGATGTTTTAGTAACTTTATTTGCTTAATGTTGCTTTGCAAAATGGTTGTACAGATTCACAGCTCCACCAACAATGCAATAGTGTGCTAATCTTCCCACAATACCAACAAAACTGACTTCCTATCTTTGGTCATCTTTGTCAACTTGCTGGATATGAAGTGGAACCTCAGAGTTGTTTTGGTTTGCAATTCTTTTATTATTAGTGATTAGAGCATTCTTTCATATAATTGTTAATAGTTTGCAATCCTTTTAAGAATAGTTTGTTCTGTTTGGTAATATATCTACTAGGGAATGACCTTTCCTTTTAGGAACAATCTGCTAATAGGAATAACAACTCTTACTACATTCTTATTCCCATAGGAATATAGTACATTTACATAGTAAGGTACTATAGGTACCTTACCATTTACAGGTGGTGAGACTCATAACAGCTTTATGAGTTACTGTTCCCATTCTACAGACGAGGAACCAGGTTCAGAAAAGTGAAATGTTCAAAGTTTCAATGGTTAATAAATGGCAAAACTGTAATGAGTTTGGATCGACTGGTCCCAAATCCAGTGTTTAAAAAAATCAATACTACCCTCTAACTCATAATTATTGTCATCCTTTATGTTGTATAACACTTTGTAAAGCTATCTCTCTCTCTCTCTCTCTCTCTCTCTCTCTCTCACACACACACACACACACACACACACACACACACACGCACATTTGATTGCAAGTATTTCTTGCAAAGAAATAGAAGCAAAAGCAAAACTTGCCTGGATGTGAGCTGGGATAGATGACAGCACTATATAACAACTCCCCATATAATTAAACTGAAACAGAGTAACTATAAACTAGAGGGAACGGAAAAATACTTTGAAAACATTCTAAAAGTCAGCTTTGAAAAATGTGGCAGAGCTATGGGATGCAAGCAGGGGTGTGCTGATAAATATTTAACAACTGACTTTCCAAAAAAGCCTGACATAATTTGAAGTTTAGCCTAGATGATTAACATTTTTCCATTGCATTCTTAATTCTAGACAATAAACAAAAACCAATAAATCAAACCCTGATTTGTAGAATTTGCCAATTTCTGAAATGTAAATGCTTACACTGAAAATTTAACAATCAGCTCTCTTAGTTTAGTTCAGGTTAGGTCCAATATACTCCTGAATGTGGGAATACTAAGCAAAGCTATCACTCTATCATAAAATTGGGGTACAATGATTGGAGAGCTTACAATTAACGTGTTTAAAACTAAAGCATCTTAACTCAACACTCCTCCCTTTGTTATATCTCCTGACCCCAAATTGGTATCCCCATTTCTGCCAAGATTACCTCTGTTTTTCCTTTCTCTCGAGTTAGAAACTTTGGAGTTATCTTTTACTTTTCTTTCCATTTCGCCAATATAACATGTCACTTATCCCACCAGCTCTTTCTTCCAAAGATCTCTTTGACCAAACTCCTTTTCCATTTCCATTGCCTCCACCCTAACCCAACCACTCATTATCTTGTGCCTAGATTACCATGAGACCTTCCTGGCTACACTATGTGATTCTAGGCTCTCCCACCATCTTATCTTGCATACTTCCACCAAACTGATCTTTCTAAATATTATGTTTATCCAGTCACTCTCCTGCTTGGAAGCCTACAACAGAAACTTCTTTTCTAACCATATCAAATCCAGATCTTTCTTCAAACTTTTTCAAAGGTTCTAGAATCTAGTCCCATTCTATCAGAGCTGTAACAAGCATGGGATGAATGGGGCTCTGTCCCAACACACTAAAAGCTGAAGAAAGGCACCCTCCTTCCTGGGGGGACAGCATGTAATTTATCCTTAGAGTAATCACCATCCTCAAAAATTATTTAATTGTTCTCTGGCAGCATGTAACACATATGACTATACCTAGCCTCCACCCCGAGGATCCTGTTGTGCCACCCTCACCTGTGTGACTCCAAATGCATTAGGACTGCACTCTCTACCACCCAGGTCCCTTACCACTTCTGGCTCAATTAAATTTGTCCCTGCATAGTTATGAATAGTTAGGGTTCTACATTCCACAAGCTTCATTTTATTTTTTACTACTCACCAGTAGCCACCTCATATACACAAACTCTTATGCCCAACTCTTTACCTCTGCTTTGTTACTCACTAAGCAACATGTCCTCCCCCTCTCTCTTTTTATTCCAAATCCACCTATACTTCAAGGCTCAGATCAAGCCCTTCCTCCTCCATGAAGCCCTGACTGACTACTGTAAGTCATCCTGGCCTTTGAATTCTATGAATTCTTACTGCAGTTTTAGTGAGTCAGGCTACATTCAGCACATGCTTCGGGAATGCCGGTTTTGTCTCTCCATTGAGATTGTAAGCCCCGAAAGGTTAGGGAATTTAAAAAATACACTTCTTTGCGTTGGCACAAAAATACATCTCACATAGGGGTAGGCCCACCATAGATACTGGTAACAAATTTGTATTAGTGCTGGAGAAGCCAACAAAAGAGACAAAGATAAAAAGATTTCCAGAGCAGAAGATGTAGGAGATAGAGCCAAGTGGCCACAAATCAAATAGAGTCTCTGTGTGTAGGTAGTGTAGAAACATCCTTTCACCCAACCCTGCCCCCTCTGCCTTCACACACGCATGTGCACGTGTGCACACACACGTACACACACACACACACACACACACACGTCTATAGCAATTACCTCCATACTGTCATTCCTGCATAAAAAGGACAGGGGACCTATGAATGATTTAGTTAGTGCCAGAGTGTCAACTCAGCATCCACCTAATTATGTCAATAGGTATCAAAGGTTGTTTCTACTTCTCAGTTAAAATAATAGGGGAAAAACACAAGGGAAGATGCTTCTTTGAGTCCAAAGGCTTAAGAAATTTTAGGAATCATAGAATGTCAGGACCGAGAAGGGCCTTACAGACAGATATCTGGCATAACCTCTTCACATACTGCTAGGATCACAGAGATTTAGAGCTAGAAGGGATTCTTAGAGGTCACTTAGTCCAACTCCCTTCATTTAACAGATGAAGAACTGAGCCTAAAATAAGTGACTTGTCTCAGGTCATGGATAGCGAGTGAGAGAGTCAGAATTTGAACTTCAGGCCTTGAACTCCAAACTCAGTCCTCTTCTACTGCTGCTTCATTTTAAAGGTGACAAGACAGAAGACTGAAAGAAATCATTCCTCTAAGATCACTCTGTTAAGTGACAAATCCAAGACTAGAACCCAAGTGTTACTGACTGTCTGTTTTGTATTCTTGCCTCCCAACAATGCTGCCTGACTCTCTTCAGGTAGTTGACTCCCTGGTCCAATCCAGGTATCCTTTTCCTGGTGTTGATGTCCATACTTCCAAAAACATATGATTTCATCATAGCATATAGCAGCTGCAAGATCAGTCAAATTTGGGAGACCTGTATTCTTAACACAGCTCTGTCTCTAACTATGTCTTTCTATCTCTGTCTCTCTCTCTCTCTTTGTCTCTCTCTCCTTTATTCTCTCTCTTCCTCTTTCCTTCTCTCTCCTTCATTCTCTCTCTTCCTCTTTCCTTCCCTCCATCTCTCTTTTTCTTTCTCTCTGTCTCTCCTCTGTCTAACACACACACACACACAGAGTACCCTGGGGAAGTAACAATCTCTCTTCGCTTCAGTTTCCTCATTTGAAAACTGGAGCTAATAATCCAGGTCGTTATAAGGACATTCCTTATAAAGTTTAAAGCACTTGGTTGTTGTTCTGTCATGTTCAACTTTTTGTGACCCCATGGACTATTTTTTCAATAGGATTTTCTTGGCAAAGATACTGGACCACATTTTTTGTCAGATCTCTCCACTATGACCCATCCATCTTGGGTAACCTTGCTCAGCATAGCTCATAGTTTCACTGAGTTATGCAAGCCCTTCTGCCATGAAAAGGCAAAGATCCAGGAGGGGCTTTTTAGGCAAATGGGTTGAGTGACTTGCTCAGGGTCACATAGCTGGTAAGCACTCCAGAAATATGCTATAATTTTTCATTAATGTGAGTATTCCTTCCACCAATATAGATCGTAGCCCCTCTATCATTTGCTATGGCAAGTAATAATGATGATGATGATTTTAAAATTGTCACTTGGTATGGTTCTGGTGTTGAGAGTCTCTGAACTTACTTAGGCTGATCTTTGGAACTCTGGCACTGTATAAAAGCTTTTTTTCCCCTTTAATTTGCCAGGCCTTCTCAGAGTTTGTTCTCTGCTGGCATTTCCTTTGAGGACCTAGGTTCATCTTCTTGCCATACGGGGAATAGAAGTAAAAACTTTATTGGAAGTTATGAGAATACAATGAAATGAATCAAAAACACAGTCTTTGCCCTTGAAAAGTCCACCAGTTAGTAGTCACTGTGGTCAATTAGAAAGGGTACTGAATTTGGAGTCAGAGACCAGGGTCGTTATCCTTGCCCCCTACTGCATATAACCTTACGCAAACTCACTTTCCTAGACTCCAATTTTCAAATGTATAAAATGAATGGACTAGACTAAAGGTATTTAAGCTCTTTTCTAGTTCTAAATTCAATGAAAAAAGGACAGATGTATAAGCCAATGAGAGTATCTTTTGATGCAGTTATTGACCTTCCCACACTCACGATTTGGGAGGCTCATAACCCTTTCAAACGGAGTTTTGCCTTGTACCTAGCTTCACTCTGGTTGAAATCTAAGCCATTCCTTTGGTTCCTGCCCCCACCCCTACCCCATCTTTTGTGGAAATAAAGAATTTCAGAATATCACTCTTCTCTTTCTTTGATAATTGAGTGAATCCAAGTATTCAAATGGGTGGATTGAATTAAAGACCATAACTATGGCTCATCTTGCAAAGCAATGGATGATTTCCAGTGCTTCTACAGAGTTAATTAAAAGCTCTCCTGCTTGGCTTTCAAGAGAGGCAACGAACAGGACTTTTCCAAACTGAATAGGCCATGACCAAGTTTTTTCGGTTACAAATGTTTAGAGTCAGACACAGCTCAATGACAGCCCAATGTGGGAGGGGACCTTCCACCCATCATGAAAGCTGACCTCACTGCATGGTCCAGTGGGCTGATAGGGAGGAGTGGGAGTCAGGAACTCCATGTTAAGTCTTAATTGTATGACCGACCTTGGAAGAACTCATTCTACTGCTGGGTTCTTCATCACTGAGATGGAGATGACAAAGAGGAATAATGCACAATGTGACTTGACACACTCTAAAGATCTTTGGAAAGGTACATCATGTTCAAGAGACCGAATGCCATCACTAGCGAAGGGGGTGGGGGTGGAAGAGAGGGAGGTCTTTTGCCCATTTTAATTTAAAGGCCACACACAGGCTGTCAAAATGGAGAGCAACTCATCCCTGCCACTGGAAACAAAGTGACTTTCATTCAGATGGCTCAAACTCACTTTCCACTTTAAAAGTAAAACAATTTTTGTAATTATTAATGGTTCATTCTTGTGACTACCCATGGGTGAAGGGCATTTCCCTCTCCCACATCTTTAATAGCAAATAATTAATGATGTGTTAGAAATTAACAACAATTAACAATGCATGGGAACAACAGCAGAAGGTGTCTGAGTCTCAGTAGATGAAATGTGAGTGTTTCCTAAGCAAGAAGCTTGCTAGTGTCAGGAGGGAGAGATGGAGGAGATTTCTTATGTGAAGATTGGTGTGGCAATCTGAGTCCTAAATAAAGGGAGCACTGTGGCAAACACTGGGACATCTCAGTAATAAAGGATTCTCTGATAAGACTGAATCATCACACCCTAAAATGCAAAAATAGGTCTTCTTCAGCACACAATCAAAATCACTGAAATGAATGGGAAAGTAAGAGAAAAATGAAATGTTCAACAGCCGCTTTATTTTTAGCACGTTAATTTCATTGGAGAAGCAAAAATACATATGAATAATTATTGCTTGTAAAGTTTAAGTTGAATTTTAACAACTACTTGCTATTCTAATATGAGTTAAATTCCATTGGGATGCTAGAAGAAATAGCTATTTTTGAACTGTAGCATTTGATTCAACTATTTATTCTCTGCATGCCAGTTTCAGCATTCATTCATTCATTCATCAAGAACTCACTAAGCACCTAAAATCTACAAGGTACAGTGCCAGGCATGATGAGAGGAATATATAAGGTAAGGACAGTTGTCCTGTCCTCACTTGTACGTTAATTAAAATAATACAAAAATGAGTGTGGTAACAGCATAAAAGGACTAGAAGCAAAGTTCGAGGAGAATTTAGGACAGGGAGAGGTTTTATGGTTAAGGGACATGGAGGAAGGCTTCATGAGGGAGATGATTTCTGGCTGGAGTCTTAAAAAAATGGGATTTCAACCAGTTGAGATAAGGAGTTAGGTTTGAGCAAAAACAGGAAGATGAGAAAATACATATGGAATATATTCTGAGAACAATGAATATTCCAGGTTGTCTAGAGCATAATTACATGATAGAAAGTGTAATCTATGATTAGAAAAGTACATTAGTGGTGTTAGAGTTCCAGAGAAAGGTCAGGGCTAGCAATATTGATTTGGAAGTTATGCGCAGAAAGGTCACATTGGAAGTCATGAGAGTCAATCAGGGTTTTTACTTTTTGTTTTTATTTATTTCAGTCTTTCCTCTTGCTCGCATATATGCTGCCCTCTGAAACTCAAGACACTATGTCTATAGAGATACATATAGATAGATATAGACATAGAGATACATATAGATAGAGATGTGGTTGGTTGGTTATTGTCCTTCATTTTTGAAGAGGACCAAAATGACATCATCTAGCTAGAATCAAGTTACAGTGTATCCGACTGTGGCTAATCAGACCAATACAAGCTCAGAATGTTCTGCCACAGGTTGGGCGCAAATAGTCCACGTAAATTCACATTTGGGCAGATTCCCTAAATTTGGGCATCTCATGTTTCTTTTGAGCTAGATAGACAGAGATATAGAGATAAAGGTATAGAAAGATAGTGAGATAGAGACAGAGACAGAGATACTCCCTCCTTGGTATACACACCAAGTTATCATTCTAACCTCTCTCTTGCAGCGATTGCCACAAACACCAGGTGATTCCAATTTCTCACCTCTTCCCCACAAATGAACACAGACTCATAACTTCTCTCAAAGGGTGTATATCAATGCCTATACTTGCAGGCTAAACAGGAAGTCCTAGAGGCATTCCAAGTGTCCAAGAGACTGGGGAACACACAAAACTCGTGTGGTCAGAGAATCACAAAGAGGTTTCAGGCAGGACAGCTGTGACTCAGGGAGTTTCCACCAAATCAGTGGATAAGCATTCATGAAACACTTAGTATATGCCAGGTAAAGAAAAGGCAAAAGCAGCCCTCAAGAAGCCACCCTCAAGAAGTTCTCATTCTACTGGGGGAGACAATGTGCAAACAACTACATACATACAACATCTATACAGTGTGAACAGTATGTTTATCTCAGAGGGCAGGTAGGTGGCACGGTAGAGAGAGCACTGGGCTTGAAATCAAGAAGACTCATCTTTCTGAGTTCAGATCTGGCCTCAGACATTTACTAGCTGTGTGACCCTGGGCAAGTCGCTTAACTTTGATTGCCTCAGTTTCCTCATTTGTAAAATAAGCTGGAGAAGGAAATGGCAAAGCGTTCCAGTACCAAATGGGGTCACAGAATCAGACACAACTGAAATGAATAAACTACAACAAAACGATAACAATCTCAGAGGAAAGGAAATATCCCTGGGGTGGGGAAGGTGTTACTGGTAAAGGACTCCTGCAATTGACAGGCTTTGACCTGAGCTTGAAAGGAGCCAAGAAAGCTAGTAGATGAAGGTAAGGAGGGAGAGTATTCCAGGGATAGAGAATAGCCAGTGAAAATGCATGGAGCCAAGAGGTGGAGTGCTGTGTGTGAGGAACAGCAAATAGGTGAGTACAACTCGGATCATAGAGTGTATGGAGTGAGAAGGAGGAAAAGTTAGGAATGGACCAAATTATGAAGGGCTTTGAATGCCAAACAGAGGACTTTATATTTGATCTTGGAGGCAAAAGGGAGTCATTATAGTTTATTGAGTAGGGGAGTAACGTGATACATGTGCAATAAATCCCCCTCTGGATAGCTCTGGATATAAATATTCCCATCTCTGATAGATCTTTAGTTAATGACTGACCATTGCTTTGCATGGGGGTGAAGTGATCAATTAACTACATGATACAAAGGGGAAGGCCAATGCCAGTACATCCTGCTAGCTGTGATGTCATCCATTGAATAGTCTATAGGGTGGAGTGGTTTATACTAAGAAGTGTCAACCACCTCTGGCCTGTGGGTAGCTTGTTATCCAACACTCCAGAGTCTGGCTAAACAAGATTAAAATATAGTTGGGAAACATTTAACAAAATAAATAAGAGTACAATAGAAGACAGATAATGTTAATATGTGGTTTTCCAAGTCAATACATGGAACGTCTTAGTGGTCTCATTTCTATTTGAGTTAGACTCAACTGATTTATAGTCCCCACCTAAATGTGGCCTGTATATGTTGTCTTTGTCCTTTAACAAGGAGTGGCCCATTTGTAGGCTCTAGATTTCATAATCAAACACACGCACAAATACAAATGAAGCATGAAATATTTATTATTAGCATATGGAGTCATAGGCGTACAACATGAAAGACATCCTTAAATAAATTCTAATTCTGTTGGGGTGGGATAAAAGATCCTTAGTTTATAGGTCACCAGGCCATTAGAGAGACAGGTGTCAGGACACTGGGAGACCTTGTTGGGGAGGCAGCCACCACGGGGGGAGGGAGAAAGAAGGGCTAGACCATAGAGGAATTCACCTGGGATACTGCTCCTGGTGAAGAGAAAGTGATATTTGATAGTTCTTAATTTAAGTCATTTTTTAAAAAACTTTCAAATTGCTTTACTTATGTCATCCCATTGGATCCTCACAATAACACTGAGAGGTAGATACTACTATGTTGTTATTTTACAGATGAGAAAACTGAGGCAGAGACAGGTTAAATGATTTTCCAGGATTCAGAGCTAGTAAGTGCCTGAGGCAGGATTTGAACTCAGATTTTTCTGTCCCTAAAGCCAGCACTCTACTGTACTACCTAGAGGCCTTCACTAATTATTTTTGTTAGGTGCTAAATCTAGTTGTTTCTACCCATTGAAGAAGTACAAATATTTTCAATACCCTTAAAATTTAAACACTCTGGGACACTCCTCTGTTCACCAATCCTTTCTCACTAGTGAAAACTAGATCACTTTTCACCACAAGAAGTCATTTGCCGAGAGTGAGAAATGTGTGTGTGTGTGTGTGTGTGTGTGTGAGAGAGGAGAGGGTGGTGAAGATGGGTGGTTAGAAGTAGGATTGGAACAGGTAATATGAGAAATAACAGAAGGATACCTGTGGCTCTGGTGAGAAACAAACTCTATGGCTCAGGCAAAAAGTAGAGCTTCCTAATTCTGCCTACCTAGTAGTCCAGTGTCATAAATCTTTTTTAAGGCATTTGAATTTCCTACTCTAGACCAACGTATTTTCCTCTTTTGGGGGGGGTAATATTTCCCCAGAGATCTGAATGCCATAGCTTTAAATATATTTTAATAGTTTATAATTATTTTAAATTGATTGAATTAATTTAAATTAATTCAATTAATTTTAATAATTTAATAATAAATACAATTTTTTTTTACAATAGAAGAATAAAGAAAGGAAGGCAAACAAGGTCAGCAACACTAATTAGCAGACATCTCACAGAGATAGATGGACCTGGGACATATAGCTCTTTTTTATCTCTAGATAAAGGGTTCTTAATCTGGGGTCTACAGATGCCCAAGAATTCAGAGGGACTGTGAATCTGGATTGAAAAAAAAAAAAGATTATATCATTATTTTCAGTAACTCTAACTGAAATGTAGTGTTTCCTTCAATTATGATTTTTTTGAAAAAAACATTATTCTGAGGAGTTCATAGGCTTCACTAGATCACAAAAGGGACCCATGACACACACACAAAAAAATAAAAACTACTATAAGCCTAGCATAAACACTGGGAGACCCACTAGAAGGTGACATTTACATTCATTTTGAGTCCATTTCTTCTCTTCCCTTTAGAATGTAATCCTTCTTCTCCCTCATCCTCTTTCAAAGCAAGCAAACTACCAGACTGAGCATCTGGGGAAAAAAAAGAGAAAAGAATCTAGAAGAAAGTTCGTCAGTTACAACCATTGCTAGGCTTCAGGCTGTACTTTGTTCTAGCTCTGATAATGTGGTTGGAATTGTGGTGGTCAGAGCCTTGATTTGCTCATTCATTGAAAGTGTGAATCCTCACCTTCCATTCTATCCTCTTCTATTCTCTTCCAAAAATCCTACAGCCAACACACCATTCATATTATTCAAATTGATTTCTCACTTCCCCAAGATGGCAGATTTTTTTTCACTGCTAAGTAATTTTATTTTTAAAAATCAATTAATAAACATTTATTTTTAGCTTTTGTGATTCTGAGACCAGTTCACAAAGGCCTCAAAATTCTCTTTATATGCCACGAAGGCCAGAATGCTAGGCTGGTGGCCACAATATTTCACCTGCCTGAGATAACCATTTTAATGATCTCTAAGATCTTTTTTCAGTTTTAATGTTCCACAACTAAGCACAGTTAACTAGGTGAGCCTGGCCTTGGGTCTTCCCCACCTTAATCTAGACATTTGGTGGCAGCAGTATCTGACTCAAGCAGGTGACAAAACCTCTTCATTCCTCATGGCATCATATTTGAGAGTCATAGTAATAGCCAATTATTAAAATTGGGGAGATTCGAGCTTTTTTCCCTATACCATTTCCTTGTCCAAAGCCCAGTCTCTCAAGGACCAAGCTGATGGAAGATAGAATTAACATTCTCCTGATTCTGGGTATTGCTTCTCCAACCAACTAGATCAGACTTCTGATCTAAAATGAATTCCTGTCCTTTCATGTTCCACTCAAGCTGATTTGGGTGGATGTAGATCATCTGTCTAGGTTGCCCAAGTCTGTGGATGGTCTGGCTGTAGAGGTAATCTCTTTGTCCAAGAGTGATGTCGTTCTCCGAATCTCTCATTAAAAATAGGTCTACTTATCATTAATTGTTAACCAAGCAGAATTGATTGCCACCCTCTGGAACACCCACTTTTCCAAGGCCATATAAGCTATGTACCCACTGCCATGATTGTTTTTGGTCCAAGAGAGAGACAGCTAAATGGTCATTCCTTCTATTAATAAAATGTTAGCATTATTAATAAAGTAACTAATTACCCAGAAAATATGTCTCTTGAACTTTTTAAACATCACACCTTTCCTGAAGTAATCCGAGCATTGGTTAACCAAAAGACCACTACCTTACTGAAAGGAATTCAAATTAGTCTCTTGAACACAGCCTTTGGGTCCAAAAGTGATTTTAGAGAGCTTCTAGTTCAGCCCTCTGTTTTTACAGATGAGGATACTGAGACCCGAAGACATGAAGTATTTTTCTCAAGATTACACAGGTAACATGTGACTGAGCAACAACTCAAGCTCCAGGCCTCTGGCTCTAAATCTAGTTTCAAATCTTTTACTCTGTCCTTCCTCATAATCAATAGATCCTTCAACAAATAGTTAATAAGCATCTACTGAGATGGGGCACTGGCAAGGTTAGGTACTTCATAGCATTCCAAAACCCTGTCCTTGCCCTCGTGGAATTTACTATCTAGTAGATGGCTTTCAGGACTAGCCTCTGAAAAAATAGTAAGAGTGGGGGGAAAAAAGAAAAAAGAAGAGAAAATTGGGGAACAAAAAAAAGTGAATTCATTCTTCAGATAATCCAGAAATAATCTCTTAGGCCTTGTCTAGGAGGAATAACAGAGAGAAGGCAACAAGCCTACTATGAACACCTACTGTGTGCTCAGCTAAGTGCTGAGGATACTAAAGAAGAGGGAAAAAAATCTCTACTCTCAAGAAGCTCCCATCCTAATAAAAAAAATGCTTATGAGTGAGAAAAAGCAGATTAGGAGAAGTTCAGAGCTTGCTGTATAAGGTGAAGCCTCCACTTTTCAGGTCAAATGCTGTCAATCAATTTGTCCTTCTCTCCATCCTGCCTGAGAGGAGCTCTGGGTAGTTCTTATACACAAGCAAAAAGCAGGCCTATCTCAGCAAACTCCCTGATAGTGGTGAAAAGTGTCTTATCCAACAAGGGAAAGAAAGAATGTTTCAGTGACTGTTAACAGCCCGGAGTCTTCATTTGAACTTCTCTGGCAGTGGTATTTATGGCCTAAAAGAATTTCCATCTGCAAGTTTATCTCCTTATAAAAATCAGCCCTCCCCACAAAAAGTCAACTGAAGACACTAAATCAAGTTTACAGTAGAAGAAAAAAGATTTATCTCTCCCAAATGTGCACCCTTTGAGTTGTTAACATATTATTTTTTAGTATGGGGTATTGTTAGAAGTTGAGTGATTTTTTTTAAAGTTTCCACCCAATTGGATTTGCTGAGAAAATGGAAAGAAGGCCAGATGTTGTCCAAAGCTAATGGAATTAGAGCAGAACCAGTATTTCCTGATGAAATCCAGTGTGCTCTCTAGCTTCCTCACCTCTTCCAAGTGACACATGTTCAGTCTCATGTTATTCTTTCTCCACTAGTTCCGCCAACCTGGTGACCAGTCTTTGCAATCTGGTTCCTTTCTCGTTCGTGGAAACAATAGCGCTAAAACAAACAGGACTCATCTCTGGATGCTGAACGGATATACCCTTCTGTCATTGAAGAGGTCAACAAATTAAGCCCCTTTATAGTTACCAACATATCAAACATTGGTTACCCTATTTTATCAAAACAAAATGGAGGTGATAAATATTAAATACTGGTTCAAAACATACTTATTCCAGGGTGTAATTTTTGACCAATTAACCAATTAACCCAGTTTGTGGCATAGCCAGGATTGGAATCTAGGTTACCAAAGTTCCAGTCCAGTGCTCATTTCACCATACCCCATTATACAGAATGAAAGAAGGCACTAGATTCCTCCCTCCATGCCAGGCTAGACTGAAGCATAGGTCATTCGACAAAGCAGGTCACCTATATGGCAGATTTGAGAGGTGTCTGAGAAATCTGATCACTCCCAAATATCTTCCCCAGCTATGTGCTTCAGAGCCTGGAATTATCCCCATTAAAGATTCCTTCCCTTTGGGGGAAAGTAGTCCTCAGTCCTCTATGCAGCTATTCCCAATAGAGATAACATTCCTTGAGGGCAGAGGCCATGAATTAAACTTCTTCATATGGCCCCCATTTCCCCCCACACACAGGGCCTATACAGAATAGAAACTCAGTAAATGTTTGCTAATGTCACTGATGAAGATGTTTCCTGACACTTTCTTCCTGGCAATCCAGGTTTGAGTAAGAGCTTTGGGCACAAAGGGGAAAAGGAGGTTCTAGTGAAAGATGGGAATTTGAAAGACAGACTTTGCACATTTCATCATTTTGGAGGGAGGGCTGGTCCTGCTTCTGTTTTGGAGAAAAGGACTGTCAGAAACTGAGGGCAAATAATCTGAAGTCGCCCTCCTCATCCTCCCCCTCCAGACCCCAAGAAATTTCGTGGGAGTGAGGAGGAGGGTCTTGGCTAGGCAGACAGCTATATGCATGGCTACCCAAGCTCAGTGTCCCTGAAGCCTCCTGATCCTGTAACTGGGGGTGGGAGTCCAGGCAGAGAAGGGACAAGAAGAAAAGTCAAAGAGTCCATCTCCTACCGCCTCGGGGACTTTGCTGCTCTCCAAAGAACTCTTGGAACCCATATTTTTACAAGCTAGAAATCAGCTCCAAGCACAGTGTCTCTTCTCAGACTCCCACAGCTAAGGGCTGGCAAGACAGTGGTGACTGAAAAAATGGCATGGGACATATTCTCGGTGGGTTCAGCTTCTGCTGGAGGTGGTCATTCTTCCTTCCAAATTAAGAAAGGTTTCTAATTAAGCACTCTGCTTCTCCCCTTTGTGTCTTGCCCTCCCCAACACCATTACCTCAACACAAGGAAGTGACTGATTTTTAAAAATTTAAGATCTAGAGGATATACGAAAGTCCCTATGGTGTAGCAGAGTATAGAGCTCTGGACTTGAAATCGGGAAGACCCGAGTTCAAATCCCATTTCAGATATTTACTAGTGGTGTGACCCTGAGTAAGTCATTTATCATCTCTGTTCCTTATTTTCCTCATCTGTAAAATGATGAGGGTTGAACATGAGGACCTCTAAAGTCCATTCTATCTCTAAATCTGTGATCTGATTAAAGACTGAGCAAGGCAGGGCAATCAGATTATGAATATACATGAAGCAATGCCCTTGGATTTAGCACAAAATGTTTTACCTGGTAAAAGTCCATAAGAGGTCTAAAAGGAAATCATGACTATGGAAATAGGAGTTCTAAGATGGGCCAGGACTATCCAGTTAAGACTTACATTTTTGAAACAAATATCTAGGAGAGGAATACAGACTGGAACTCTGAATTCATTGGTATAGGAAATCCTCAAGTGAGGAAACTCCATCTATTGATGCAGGTCTGATCAAGAAGAAGTTAAGTGACTTAACTAGGTCCACACATAGCCAGCAAGTGTCAGAGACAGCACTTGAATTCAAGTCTTCCTTATAGGCATCTAGGTGGTATAGTAGAGAGAGCACTGAATCTATAATAAAAAAGAAAAAGAAATATAATACATAATTATCATATCATATCATGTCATATCATATTATGTTATACTTATTATATACTATTATATACTACACTATAATATTATATACTATTATATACTACACTATAATATTATATTATATAGTATTATTTACTATACTATACTATATTATACAATTATATCATACTGTACTACATTCTACTATACTATATATTATATATAATATAAAAAAAGAAATTTTGATTTCAAATCCAGCTTCAGAAACTCACTAGCTGTATGACCCTGTGCAAGTCACTTAATTGCTGTCTGCAACAGTTTCCTCATCTATAAAATAGGGAAAATAATAGCCTATATCTCTTCGGGTTGTTGTGAGAATAAAACGAAATGTTTGTACAACACCTTGCAAACCTCAAAGTGTGATATAAATGCTGGCTATTGTTGTTGTAGTTATTGTCAGTACTATGATCATTATTCCTGGCTTCAAAGTCATCTCTCTATCCACTATTCCACACTGTTCTCTTTTAGATAAATTTCATGGGCCATAAAAATGTGAGATTTTTTTTATGACTCCTCCTCCACTCACAAAGATCTCGACCATCTCTCCACAATCCTCCTCACTTTGCCAGGCTGCCTCCCCCTTTTCACCTGCCCCTCCACATATAAATAAATCTTACAAAACCAGAGATAGTCTTCCAGGAGGCAGGTAGGTGGCAAGAATTCAAATGCTCATTCTACAGATCAAGAAACTAAGGCTCCTAGAGGTGGGATAAGGTCAACCCACCAGTCATTTCCCTGAAATCGTACCCAGGGGCCCTTTTCTTATTTGCTGTTCTACACACTTTTATATTCAGAAGATTTCTATGGCATGATGGACAAATAGCTGGCAGGTCATGATTGCTTCAGGACACTTTCTGCTGGAAGAATCTTCAGAGTGTGGGTGGGATGACTGCAGCGAGTGCTGCTATCCCACCAAATGAGAAAGGCTTGTTCTCACAACAAAAGGAGGAATATTTTAGTCACAGGCAGAGAGTCTGCTCTCATTTCCTGGATTCTAGGTATGGAACCTTCCCTCTCCAGGCTGGGTTTGGGTTCTATCTCATTCAGATAAAATGAGGCTTCATAGCTCCAAGACTTCAAAGGCCTATTTACAAAGCTCCCTTAGGGCTAGTTTGGTTACATTTTGATGGTAAAAGATGCAGATAAAATCTACCTTGAAATTCTCATGACTTCAGAGTTAATGAATATGTACAAAAATAATAATGATCCCTTGATGACAAGGTAGAAGGCTTGAAATAGAGTTCGTGATGGGCTAAAATATGATCTGGCTGACTATTCCATTCCTTAGTGGGCCCAAGTAAAACAGGGCTTTTGTATAATACAGTTAAGTGGCATGGTAGATAGAACCCTGGGCAAGTCACTTAACCTCTGTGTTTGCTTCAGTTTCCTCATCTGTAAAATGGGGATAATTATGGCCCCTACGTCCCAAGGTTGTTATAGGGATCAGATGAAACAGCAAGTAAAATGCTTAGCACTTGTCCATTGTAAAATCTATATAAATGTCAACTATAGCAACTACAGCTACTGCTAATAATTTAACAGTAGCTGGTGGTGCAGAGGATAGAGCGGGCCTGGAATCTGGAAGACCCGAGTTCAAATCTGGCCTCACGCACTTGGTAGCTAGGTGACTCTGGATGAGTCATTTAACTCATGCCTGTCTCAGTGTCCTCAACTAGAAAATGGAGATAATAGTAGCACCTACTTTGCAGGGTGGCTATGAGGATCCAATGAGACAGTATTTGTAAAAATGCTTAACACAGCGCCAGACTCAGAGCAGGAGCTCTTTCCTTAGTGGTATACATAAAGAAGTAGTTTTCCCTCCAGAGATTTACAAAGAAAGGCCAAAGTAGAATATTAGTCCATCTTACATTTAACAAATGGTTTATATCAACACCCAAAGCTGACTTTCCTACCCAGAGGAAATGTGATTTCCTGTTGGAATAAGTAAAACAACTATAGGAAAAGATCTGCAATGGCTTATTGGGGAGAGTCCCAAAGAAATCAGAGGGCTATGATGCCTGTGCTCCTAGCAGCAGATTGCAAGAAAGCTCTGTTCTATATCTTTGAGCCACCTGAATGTCAAGAATCTCTGACTAGAAGACCACTCCTCATAAGACCTGTGCAAATAATGAGGCTACTGCTACCAACCTGTGTATTTCCAACTCTCGCCTTTTGTATTGTTGTTTGGTTGTTTCAGCTGTGTCTGACTCTTTGTGACCCCATTTGGGGTTTTCTTGGCAAAGATACTGGAATGGTTTGCCATTTCATTCTCTAGCTTATTTTACAGATGAGGAAACTAAGGCAAATAGGGTTAAGTGACTTGCCCAGGATCACATAGCTCATAAATATCTGGATTTTAACTCAAGAAGATAAGTCTTATTGTCTCCAGGCCCAGCACTCTATCCATTGCACAATCTAGCTGTCTAACTTTCATCTTAGCCCTCCCAATAAAGACTGTAGCTATGGTTAGAACCCTCATAACCTCCCAACTGGGTGACTGAAAAAGTCATCCCCACCCTGTCCCTCTCTGGCCCTCCTTTCAAGTTACCTCTTCTTAAGCAAGCTTCCTCTTACTTTTTTAAAATTAAATTTTATTTTTTAAAACTTTCCTAATTTTAGGGCAGTTAGGTGGTATAGTGGATAGAATGCTGGGCCACAAGTGTGTGGAAGGGAATAAGGTGTGAAAAGACTACAAAAGTATGAAAGGGCTCAGTTATGAAGGACTCTAAAAGCCAGCAGATTTTATATTTGATCTTGGAGATAATCATGAGCCACTGAAGATGATTGAACTGGAGGTGACACGGCCAGACCTGTGTGTTAGGAAGCTCAATCCTACAGCTGAGCAGAGGACAGACTGGAGTGACTGAGTCAGGGAGACCACTGGAATAAGGTGATAAAGGCCTGCAACAGAGTGGTGATAATGCCAAAACGAGAGAAGGGGGCGTATGCCAGAGATGTTCTGAAGGTGGAAGTGGCAGGACTTTGCAACAGATCGTATGTGGGTGGTGAGATGGAAGGAGGGATTGAGGATGATGACTGGGTTGTGAGACTGGGTGCCTGGCTTCCTCTTTGGTATTTAATTCCTATATAGTATTTAAAGCCATTAACAACCTGGTAGTAATTTCTTTTTCCAGTGTTATTGCAAATTATTCTCCTCCATACAGAGAACAATCCGACCAAACTGGCCTAGCTGTTCCTCATACATGGCATTCCATCCCTCTCCCTGCATCTTTGCACTGGCTGTCCCCTATGCCTGGAATGCACTCCCTTCCCACCTCCATCTCTCAGAATCATTAAGTTCCTTCTAAAGTGCAGCCTTCTATAGAAACCTTCTCTATCCCTCCAGCTGCTGGTACTCCTCCAGCCCTCAGCTCTCTCTCTCTCTCTCTCTCTCTCTCTCTCTCTCTCTCTTTGTCTCTGTCTCTGTCCCTGTCTCTCTGTCTCTCTCTGTCTCTGTCTCTCTCTCTGTCTCTCTCTCTCTCTCTGTTGTCTCTCTCTCTCTGTGTGTCTCTTTCTCTGTCTCTCATACACACACACACACACACACACACACACACACACACACACACACACACACCCCTTTACCTTCCAGGAATCTTTATAGTCCTCCTGTCTTAGAAGACCACCCTGGGATTGAAGCTCCCCATAACGGTAAAAGCACTGGGCATCACTAAAAAGCTGACCTTTTGCCTGGACCTACACGGTCTGCCTTACCCTCAGTACCAGTGAAAGGCAAAACCTCATTTCACTCTTTCACATTGTGTTCCTGTTCCTTGGGTGCCCTTTGGCCTCCAGTCCAGTTGCTGCTTGGTCCAGGAGTCCCTCCATTGCATCAAGGACGTTTGTCCAGGAATTTCTCCTAATGGGTCTATGTGGTTCCCTGGAGGGGCATGAGAAGGCTCTCCCTACAGGGATTCAAGTCCAAGCCTCTGCGTGTTGTCCATCTTACCTCAGTATTTCTTAAAGCTCTAGTTCTCCCCATCCATCTATCTCTTTTCTCTTATTTATAGACCAAATCCAAAAAGAACAGACCAGGTCCATAGAGTTGCCTTGAATCAATTTATTATCTTCAATATGATGCTGAAAGAACAAGAACCACAACCATGGTCAGTCAGGCAAGTGCACATCTCATTCAAAGAGCTCCTCCTGGACACAACATCCACAAAGATTTATTTAGTATCTAGTATATAATATCTAGTGTTTGGTATCATGGCACTTTTCTAGGTAAAGGCGCTAAACATATAAAAATGAAACCATTCCTGCCCCTAAAGGGCTTATATTCCACTCATGTGTGGGGGAGAAGAGTAGGACAGATGTGACACCTAGACAGATGTGGCAGGTCTACTAGCACATCTTGCCTTAGAACTGTTTTCTAATTGTTTCATGTGCATACTGTTTATCTTACCTCTCAGTCTAAACTGTCAGTTTCCACAGGGCATGGATGTGTCTTCTGGCTTCTTTTGTATCACCTGTGGCACCAGATCCATTGCTTAGGCACCTAGTAGCTATTCAATAAATCCTTCTTGAATTGAATTATCCAGATTGAGTGTCTCCATTGATCAAAGTGGACAGATAGCTGCCAGATTTACATGTCACTGTATGCCCTCTAAACCCAGGCAGGCAGAGAAAGGACAGAATATTCCAAAGGGAAGAAGAAAAGGACTCCCTGGTGTCCCAGTAGTGAAAAAAAATGGTAATAAACTCTTCAAAGATTCCTCAAAGAGCAGCCAGGATTACCTCAATTGATACTGCAAGGCCCAGATACTCAAAGTGTTCACATTTAGTGCCAGAAAAATGAATCAGAAAGGCAGCCCCAAATATTTTTTCCCTCAGTGATATATTATCTGATGAAAAGCTTGCAATATGTTCTAGCTATACCTTTGATGTATGGCTTAACCCGTTGGTGTCTGGATATTTTGGTCTGCATCCCATTGCCCTTTGCTATTAGCCTGGAGACTCAAAAATAAGAGCAGAAACAGGTCCTTATAAGGGTTTGATGTGGAAGATGAAGTCTTCTGGGTGATTTATGCAGAGAATTTACAGTAGCTTAAAAAGAATGATGAAACAGAACAGTATAATATGAAATAGTTATTCCTTGGAGACAAATCTGTCTAAGGTCTGGCTCCAAGTGGTCTTACTGACTAAGCTTCCAGTACAAATGATGACAAACCAATATATTGCTAGGAATCAGGTCTGTTGCAAGTGACTCTTCCAAATGTTCTGCAAAAACTGCTGGAAAATCTAGAGTATAAAACAACTATGGAACCACAGTACTGACCCCCTAGCCTGACCCGGGGGTGCATAGAGGTCGCCACTTCTATGCTAACAGAATATTTGAGGGGGAGGGTGGTTGGGCACATGTGTCTGTTTGATGAATCAGGCCACTCCGATGTTGGTTTAACATGCAGTAAATCTGCAGCCACAGAAACAGGGGTAATGGAGTTGTGGCTTTGTGGCTACTTTCCACCCACATGGCAGAGAGTGCCTTGTCACACAGAGCAGTGAGGTGGCACAGTGGAGAGAGCACTGGGCTTCAAATCAAGAGGACTCATGTTTGCGGGTTCAAATCTGGCAGCAGACACTTCCTAGCTGGGTGACCTTGGGCAAGTCACTTAAGCCTGTTTGCTTCAATTTCCTCATCTGTAAAATGGAGAAGGAAATGGCAATCCGCTCCAGTATCTTTGCCAAGAAAACCCCAAATGGGGTCACAAAGAGTCTGAAATGACTGAACAACAATCCTGTCATATTATAGCTAGCCTCGAATGCAATCTTTTTTTTGTTGATACTGAGTGAGCTATCAACTCCAACCAATGCTTTCCTCTAATACTTCCCAGTTACCACTTCCCCTCAATTTCCCTACTGTCCTCTCACATTTAGATTATTCCAGCAGCCTCCTAGCTGGTAATCACATCTCCAGACTTCTTCCCATTCTAATAGCATAATGTTGCTATCAGAAGAATTTTCCTCAAACCCATTTTTACCATGATTCCCTCCTACTCCAAAACCTACAATGGCTCCCTATTGCCTAGCATAGCTTATAGAAGTTCCTCAGTCTGGCATTCAAAGAAATCAAATATCCCTGTCATATACCTTCCTTTTCTCATCTCTTAATCATACTGAATAAGGCTCCTCTGCTTCACTTATCCAAACTACCCCTTGCTGGTACTGTCACAAAAGAAACCCAGTGATATTACAGGGAGCGGATAAATTGCATCATGAATAATTTTGATGACGTTCTGCTGTGCAAAGATGGCATTTATTATTTATTTATGAAGGAAGAGGAGGAGGAGGAGGAAGAAGAGGCTGAGAAGAAGGAGGAGGAAGAAGAGAAGGATGAGGAGAAGGAGGAGGAAGAAGAGGAGGAGGAGGAGAAGGATGAGAAGGAGAGCCACAGAAATACAGAATCACAGTCACAAAGACATAAAATTCAGGAACTAGAATTGACCTCAGTGGCCATCTAGTACCACCCTTTCATGAAAGGAATCTGCACTATAACATATCTGATGAGTGGTTATCCAGTTTCTACTGGAAGGCTTTTGGGTTGTTGTTTTTTTTTTTGGAGGGGGTAGAGAAGGGTAATTGAGGTTAAGTGACTTACCCAAGGTCACATAGCTAGTAAGTGTGTCAAGTGCCTGAGGCCGAATTTGAACTCAGGTCTTCCTGCCTCCAGGGCCAGTGCTCTACTCACCGTGCCACCTAGCTACCCCTGGAAGACTTTTGAAACCTCAACCCTGCCTGAATTTGCTATGGTATCTCTTCCTATATTTAAAAAGTAGTGGGACAGGCACAAGCACATATGAGCCATTCTTGAATGACTGCTTAAAACTCAGCCTAACTCTTTTGCTACAGATGTAGTATGAATGATTTTTGTGACATGCAGTTTGGAGGGACTGCCCTACAGAGAGGGTAGTTCTTTTGATGGAGGAGGGGAGCCCCCTGCTGGGCAGTCATCAGTAATTTAAAGTTGTGTTTGTTGCAGGCTGTTTCAGGATACCCTATCCCAACTAGGATGTAGCTACCAGCAAGCTATGGCCATGAAAGGGAAGATGTCCACCAAGAGCCCCGGTAAATCATTCCTGCCAAGTTAGGGCCATCTTGGCCTGGGAGGAGGTGGTGCCAATAGGAATATTTCAAAAGGACTTAACTCACTTTTATAAGTAAAATAACCAACATTTCAGTGATGTAGGGAAAGTGATCTTTGCAGAGAATGTCTCCATAGGACTGTCAGGATTAGAACATTCTCTGGGTGGATCGTTGCCAGAAAGACCTGTATTGTTGAGATTGCAAATGTGATGTCAGACACAAGCAAGGCAAGAGGAGTTATGAAGGAGGAAAGAGAGATATGATGCCTGCTGGAGTGACAGCACAGCCGTGCTAGTTAGCCCGTACCTCACTGACATTAGATCTGTGATAGTCAGTAGCACTCTGGGAAACATTGGCCCTAGAAGACTTTATGTAGTTCTCCTTTCTGGTAAAAGGGCATTAAAGGACAAACAAGTGCACAATCAGTCACGTGCACAGGAGTTCTGAGATGGCCCCTGCAAGAGTGATCTTGTATTTCTATTAATCTATGCAGCTGAGACCAGGAGAATCCCAGAAGCTCATTCAGAACTCCCTAGTTCTTGTGTGAGTGCAGACTACCCATCTCCCTCTGTTCTAAGTTGCACCTAAGAGCCAGGAAATTTACAATCAGATAGATACTGACTTTCTGCTTCTCCTAGTAGCTGGGAAAACTGGAGTCTACCATGGTTAGGGTTTTTTTCTGGCTTAGTGGTTGGGACTGGGAAGCGAGTACAATGCTGCTCTATATGATAAATATGTCTACTTTTTCATTTTTTGCTATGCTTTCCTCTAGTCTAAATTGTTTGCTTAACTAGGATATTGAGCAATGAGTAAAAGCTAATTAGTCTGGGTCAACCAGGACAGAGTTTGTCATTGGCATGGGGTGAAGAGACAATGGTGAATCACTCTAGATAAAAGAACCTGGGACGTAACAGCTCTCTGTGTGCTGGGGCACACAGCTGAATTGATAGGAAGTGAGGTGGTATTGAAAATAATTAGGGTGTGTCTATATTTCCTCTTTATCCAATCCAAGAGTCTCATAGACAATGGCTGGGCTTGGCACCTGCCCTGGAGTCAATTTAAGAAGAGTGTGAGTTTGGGATCAATCAACAAGTGTGTATTTAGCACTTATGTCAGACACTATGGTAAATACTGAGGATACAAAGTGCTTGACCTCAAGGAGTCTACATTTTAATAGCAGAGACAACATGGACACCTATAATTATATGTACTATGAATGCAAGGTAGTTTTTGGAGAAGGTGTACTGGTGGGTGGGGGGCAGAGAAAGAGAGAGAGAGACAAAGACAGATGAGAATGAGACCAAGAAAGGCTTCATGAAGAAGTTGGCATTTGAATGGAGTCTCGAAGAACACCACATCCATTCCAGATGTGAGAGATAACCAATTCCACAGGGAAAGCCAGGGTGGCTGGATTCCTGGGTCCTAGAAAGGGAATAAAGTGTGAGAAAACTGGAAAGGTAGGAAGGGGCCAGGTTGTAAAGAGATTTAAATATCAGGTGGCAGAGTTTCTATTTGAGTTTCAGAACAATAGCAAGGCCATTGGAGTTTGCTGAATGGTGGATTAACACAATCAAACCGACACTTTAGGAAAATCATTTTGTGTGAGAAATGGATTTGTGTTGAGAGAGATGTGAGGCAGAGATACCAAATGGGAGGCTACTTCCAAGTGAGAGATGATGGAGAATTGAATCAGGGTGGCAGCTACACGGGGAGAGGGACAGGGATGGGTGATAGAGGTGTTGTAGAGATGGAAATGAATTCAGATTCCAACTTACCCTTATTTCTGCAAAGGCTATTGGCCTGCCCTTTCCCTACGGGACATTTTGAAAAGATTACAGTGATATTACCTCTTTCAAGACCTAACTCTAAACATGTCCCTTGTTGTTGTTGTTGTTGTAGTTGTGGTTGCTGTTGAGTCGTTTCAGTCATGTCCAATTCTTTGTGACCCCATTTGGGGTTTTCTTGGCAAAGATACTGGAATGCCTTGCCATTTCCTTCTCAAGTCATTTTACGGATGAGGAAACTGAGGCAAACAGGGTTAAGATACTTGTGCAAGGTCACATTGCTAGTAAGTGTCTGAGGTTGAAGTTGAACTCATGAAGAGGAGTCTTCCTGACTCCAGGCTTGGTGCTCTAGCCACTGTACCACCTCACGTCACCCTCATCTTCTCCTAATTGAAACCACCTCACTCACATTGCTCCTTTATCCTATATATTCTCAGCATCTGATGTACAATTTGTACTTGTTGACACGATGCTCTGTTCTAATCCTCACATCATTCTGTGCCTTCATTTTGCCTAACCAGATTATAACTTCTTTAAGGGTAAGAACCATGTGTTCCTGACTTCATATGCATCTGCCTTTAGGTAAGAAAGGCAATATGATGTAATGAAAGATTGTTGGGTTTGAAGTCAGAACATCTGGATTTGAAGCCCAACTCTGCTACTTCCTACCTCGGTGATCTTGAGCAAGAGAAATAAAAAGAAGAAACATTCATTAAGTGCCTACAGTGTACCTACAAGTCATTTAATGTCTCTGGTTCTCCACCTTCTCCTGGTCCTCATCTCCTCCTGAGGTGGTTGGACTACATGGCCTCCAAGGTCCCTTTCAACTCTTATTTATAATCAATGATTCAAGTCACTTGACCTCTGTGGGTCTCAGTTGCCTGATCTGTAAAATAAAAGGGTTGGACTAGATCACAGGCTCCTAACGTCGTCATCGTAGATGACATCTTGAGTCCCTTCCAGGTCTACAACCATTATTCTACAATCATATTTCTCCATCTTACCCAACCTCAGCACTCAATGCAATGGTGATGCCCACCGTAGACCCTCAATATGGCATAGTGAGGGCCTATCTCTTACATGCTGGAACCCTATTTATACGTCTTCATCACAAGGTGTTTCTTGACTATTACTACGGTGCTGACTTGCCATCGCCTCAAAGAGGTGAAGCTGATATCTTGTTCTGCTGTGTTTTCATGAAAGCCAGCCTACATCCATCTGATGTGTAGGTTTTTACATTTTCTGCCCAAATATCCTTAGATTTCATTTAGAAATTTCTGACAACTTGTGTAATTTCCCAAAGGTCACCGTGAATTGTGAGACGCCCTCTCAAGGTTCTTTCCATTGCCATATGCTCCTTTTCCTTGCCTCTCCCTCCTTTCTCCTTATGTGTGTCAATTGGAAACCTGAATGAGCCTCTTCCTTTATATCATTCAGGTCAAATGTTAAACCACATTGGATTCCTATCCAGGCCTGACAAACCTCCCTTATTCCTACCTTTTGGGGAATCTTCATCTGGATCCGTTGAGATAATAAGATTTAATGGGACAGCTAAGTGGCACAGTAAATAGAGTCAGGAGGACCTGAGTTCAAATCCGGCCTCAGACAATTGACACATTTACTAGCTGTGTGACCTTAGGTAAGTCACTTAACCCCAATTGCCTTGCCTTCCTCTCTCTAAAAAAAAAAAAAAATGAAAAAAAGAGATAATAGGATTTAAAGCTGGAAGGGCCATTAAAGATCTCCAGTCATCTCATTTTTACAGACAAGGGAAAGTCAGGTGACTTTCCCAAGGTCACACAGAAACCAAATGGTAAAGCTCACATTCCAATGCTGTCTGCAGCTCCAAATATGGTCCTTTTTCGATTATAGCATCATCAGACCCAAGTCGACATAACTCTATGGCTGGGTGTGTATCTGGCTAATAGCTGGTTGGCCTAAACCACAATTTTCCCAGTTTATTGATGAGTATGTCATGGAGGATAAAATCAAAAGCAATGTTAAAGTCAAGACAGATTATATCAATTGTTTCTTCTCTATCTAACAAACCTGTCATTCTGTCTTAGCAGAAGGGAAGTTTGGTCTGAGGGGATTTGCTCTTGGTGGTTGTTTATTTTTATTTCTTTACAAGGCCCTGATGCCTCTTACTCTAAGCTCTTAAAGCTATTTGCAAGGTTTTTATTACTCCTATTCTTTCTGGAATTTCACAATGCTAGACAAATAATTATAATAATAATATGCATTTACTTTTGTAGAGTATTGAGAAAATTTTTCAAAGTGTTTTCACACATATGGTTTCATTTTTCCTATTTGAATTTTCTATGGGAGCTAGATGTAAATGTAGCATTCTATGGGACATAAATGGATTTTAAGAAACCTTTAATGGAAATGCATTGTGGGAGATTATCTGTATTAGAGTCAAATGTTATATTGGGGTTTTTTTTTTCCTGGACTTAGTTTGCTCTAACCTATCCATGTCACTAAATCTGACAATCACTAGGGAGAAAAAGATGATCTCTCCCACATGCCTACCTCTCTATGATATAGGCAGACCGTATTTCACTTATGAGGAAAATAAGACCTAGAAAGAATATATGATTTTCCTAAGGTCCTAGGGCTCTTCAGAGTCAGAGTTAGGAATAAAATCCAGGTCTTCTGATCTGTAATCCAATGCACTTCCCAGCGTACCGCATTTAGATGTTTCTACCTACACAGCATCTTTCCAATGTGCCCCTTTCTCTCTACTCACACAACCGCTACCTTCATTGAGGGACTCATGATCTCTTTTACAGCTACCTTCTCATTGTTCTCACGGCCGCCAGTCTGCCCTGTCCCCCATGCAGCTGGCAAAGTGATTTGCCTAAAGCATAGGTCTGGCCAGGGGCAGCTAAGTGGCACAACAGATAGAGTGTTGGGCCTAGAGTCAGGAAGACTCATCTTTGTGAGTTCAAATCTGGCTTCTCACACTTACTAGCTGTGTGATCCTGGATGGGTCATGCAACTGTTTGCCTCAGTTTCTTCATCTGTTAAATGAGCTGGAGAAGCAAATGGCAAGCTGCTCTAGTGTCTTTGCTAAGAAAACTGCAAATGGGGTCGCAAAGAGTCATATATGATTCCAAACAACTGAACAATAATATATAGGTCTGACTGTGACATTCCTCTGCTCAATAAACTCCAGTGGCAACTTGTTACCTCCAGAATCAAATAAAAAGTCTTTTATTTGTCATTAAAGCTCTTCACAACCTGGCTCTCCCCTACATTTTTAGTTTCCTTACCTATTACTCCCTTTCAAACACTACATGGTCCAGTCCTGCTGCCCTTCTTTGTTAATCCTCATATACAACACTCCATCTCTTAACCTATGCGCTTCTATAATAGCTATCTTTCATTCCTGGAATTCTTTCCCTCCTCAAGTCTCCCCTCTTGGAATCCTTGGCTTCAAAACAGCTCCAAATATTATCTTCCATAGGAGGCCTTTCCCTATTCCCACTTGCCATCCCTCCAAAGTGGTAGTGCTTTCTCATCAAAGGTTACCTTTCATCTAATATGTATGTATAGCCTATATGCCTATTTACATAAGTGTTATCTGCTCCATTAGAGGAAGCTCCTTGAGGGAAGGGATTATTTTTGCTTTTTCTTTGTATATTTAGTTGTTGTTCAGTCATTTACCACTCTTCATGACCCCATTTGGGGTTTTCTTGGCAGAGATACTGGAATGGTTTGGCATTTCCTTCTCCAGTTCATTTTACAAATGAGGAAACTGAGGCAAACAGTTGCGTGACTTGGCCAGGCTCACATAGCTAGTGAGCATCCCAATCCAGATTTGAACTCAGGAAGAGAAGTCTTCCTGACTAAGCCTGGTGCTCTATCCACTGTGCCACCTAGCTGCCCTTAGTATCCTTAGCACTTAGCACACAACCTAACATATAGTAAGAACTTTATAAATGCTTGTTGATTGCTCTTTTCCCTCTGTTCGTGCTTCTCAAAGTGTAGTCCACAGTCTCCTGACAGTCCTCAAGACCTTTCCAGAGGGTCTGTAAGGTCAAAACTATTTTCAAAATAATATGAAGTCATTTTAATTTCTAACATTCTGACTATTGATAGATAAGCAAAAACAAAAGCTCTTTGAAGTGCTCAATAATTGTTAAGAGTATAAAGCGGTTCTATGACCAATATGTATGAGAACCACTTCTCTAAGAAAAAGAAGCCACAGACATGGAACCGACTCTTCCAGTCCTTAGATACTTCCCAAGTTCTCTGTAAGTTCTTCAAAATGGGGGCTAGTCACAGTGTCATGACTATGGACAATTCTGTTTTGCAAATCAAACAAATATAATTGCCTAAATTGGAAAGTATAACTAAGGAAAGGCAGTTGGAGCTTTGCCACAGAGAGCCAAAAAGCACTTACTCTTTCAGCAGCTTAGAAACAACAGAGTTTAGTACATAGTTACTTCTAATTATTAGCTAAAAGAGGATACAAACAGAATCTCTCTGGCTTTTCCTTCTACCCCAGGGAGGCCTCCTCAGGGAGCATCTGAGGCTGCTTATCCCAGGCTTAACTTTTGCAAAAATTGCTAGTTCCAGTTCTGCCTATGCCAATTTGTAGGTCTCTGGCCATGTTTTCTTCTAAAACAGTGTGGTTTCTCCTTATCTGATGCTCACTCATCAGTCTAGACCTGAAAGGGACGTCAGAGGACTCAATTTTTTTCCCCTCAGACCATCTATAACATACGACCCAGAACAAACATCGTATGGTGATCCTGAAGCTCTGATTATATGTGCAAGAAAGGTTAAAAAAAAGTCTCTGTTTTTCAGATGAGGAGATTGAGATTTAGGGAGGTTTAATGACACCCAAAGTCACAAAGGTAATAAGTATCAGAAGCAGAATTTGAACCCAGATCCTCAGACTCCAGAGTCAATTTTATTATCATTATTATTATTAAAGTTGCAATAACTACTACTCCGTGTAATTTTTAAAATCCGTTCTGATTATTTCCCTTGTCTTTCTTTTATTCTTGATATTTAATAAAATTTTCTACTCTCTCCTCCTACATTTTTTTTTTGGAAGTATTTTCTGCTTTAGTAATGTGCTTCTGAAAGATTTCAGCATTTCTTTGTATTACTCTTTTGGTAGCTTTCTCTTCGAGTACCCATGATGAAAGCTATTCTGCTGATAACATTTGGTTAAGCCCTGGATATGGTTCAAACTTCTCTTTTTTCCCCTCATGTTCCAGGTTGCTGCCGAAAATTGTATCTCAGATGGAAAAATCTTATCCTTCCAAAAACTTTCCAAGATGTCAGCACTTGGTAAACTTAACCCAATAGTAAAGGAGCCTACCAAAAGGAAAACAAACAAAAACAAAAACAGGAGCTTACACAAAAGGGGAGCTTTCTTTTCCCTTTTTGTTCTCCTGGAAGTGGCTGATCTGGTAAAATAGAGTTGCAGGTAGCCAAACTCAACTGTCAAGCCTACTCTTGGACTGACGTGTAGAAAGTGAGCCGGTACCTCAATCAGGTTAAACAAAAAGACAGTGGGTTGGTTCCTGAATGTCTGTCTCAGCCTGAAATGCCAAAGGAAAATGTGAACTTTCCAACCCATCTAGCAATAATGAGGACTAGACTCTAAAAGGCATTAATTAATAAGGGGAAAAAAGTGGGCTAGCTTCAAACATTCTCTTGTTAATACCAATAACAAGCCATTACAAACATTTATTCTAATTTATGGACACGTGCTTGACATCAATAGCATGGAAACACCCTTCCAATTATTTTGTGGTACAAAAGCACACTCATGTTACTGGGAGCATGGAAGGCTTTTCTCATTTCCTGTGCAACCACCCTCAGGTCTTTGTATATCTTCCTATTTAAAATTACCAACAGGCTTCAAACATATTTGTCTAGGTTTGCAAGCAGTAGGAGGTATTTTTTGAAGTTCTTGACATACACACACACACATACACACACACACACACACACACACACACACACACACACACAAACACACAAACACACAGGGGTCCCAGAGTCATTTGCTCTGGATGCAACATTCCACCATCCTCTGGGTGCATAAGCTTTCCTAGAAGCAGGATCACATGGTGACCTGAACCCTAGGAAAATTCAACGCTTCCTTCCCACTTCCCCCTCCCCCAAGCAATTGCAATTATCTTTTGCAATCAAATGCATTTCTTATTTATGGCAATGTCTTTGTCACAACAAAGAAATGCAAGATAAGTGATGACTGGAAGGGCTTTAGAAGTCAGCCCAGGACATTATTTTTTCCTATTAGCCCTTACCAATGTCAAGCGCAAAATTTAAATTAACAAGCACTTCCCTTATTGGAATGACTTCAGCACTTTTGCCGCTTTCATTGATTTCTATTTACTTTGGCAGCTCCAGACGTGAAGAACATATTTCTCTGTGAAAAGGAAGCAACCTAATACCACTATCATATATAGATGAATGCTGAGATAAAATGTTGGGATGAGCTTCTTCTGAAAATTAACATAATAGAAGCAGCACACTATTTATGAAGTGTTCTTACTGGTCTTACCTTCCCGTTAGTGTCACGTTAAGGTTGTCTCCTGCCTATATTTCTCTATATTAACAACTGGTCTATCGTACTTTAGCCCGACAATAAATATGATGTCAAAGTCATTTCAAAGCTGAACAATCCCCTGGACCATATGTCATCTATCAGGTACACTAGACACTAAGCTATCTTTGGGCAAAACCTTAGCTAAGAGCAAGAAGCCAACATGTTGCTACTGCTGCCTGCCATATTTTATGGATATAAAACAAATGTGTTACTTCTATCTTTGAAAATCACTGTATTACATGTATATGCATATATATGTGTTTATATCCGCATACACATATATATGTGTATGTGAGTGTGTGTATGGCAAGCATCAGTAGCCATATATACACATACTCATACACATATGCACAAATATATAACATTGGTAAGCAGTGTTATTTAGGATGCCTTTTTCTTGATCAGCTGTCACCTATCATCAAATTTGACTTCTTTGGGGATTTAAAAATCTATAAGAGACAAAATTCCCCTCATATTAATCATCTATTTCCATTATATATAATCGGAGCAAAAATGCTGTGCTCTCTGTGATTCAGAGACCAAAACTATAATGAGAGAAACAGCCATATGATTTTCCTCATTTCTCTCCCTTTCTCTTCTCCCTACATGGCAGTGACTGGGATAAGAAGGAATGTGACCCGGTTGGTAGCCTTTATTTGCTCTTCATAAAAGTATGTCCTCTCTTCTGGTAGGTCAGGTCATTAAGGCAAAGTAAAATAGAAAACAGAATTTTGAGTCACCATTCCTAGGAATCTCATATATCCTTTGTTATGCATTTTGGGGTTTCTCAACCATTTGCCAATACCTAGTGCCTTTACCTACCTAATGGGCAATTTATATATGAACTGTACTGGGTAGTTACAGAGGTAAAAAACATAAACTCAACCCTAGTAGAGTCAGATGGCATAAATCTACCCTTACCACACACATACATGTACCTTCAGCTTAAAAGGAAGCTATGACAATAAATGTTTCCACTCAATCAATCAAATGATTCCACTCAACCAATATCCATTTTCTGCTTGGTAAAGCTTAGTTCCTACTTCTTGTTTTTGCCAGGCATTAGAGATAGTTCCTGAACTGACCCACCTTCTGACCTTTCATCACCCATGGGCCCAGACAGGAAGTCCTGAACAACTTCTCCAGTTGAAGGCTCTTTTTGACAGGCTAAATGTAATTGCCTCAGTTGCAACTTGGCCAGAACACTCTAACACTCCCTTACTACAAGAAGGAGTGCTGGATCTTTTAATGACCACAGATAGTTAAGGATCTCTGTTTTATGTCTCATCACAATTACTAGAAGACTTGGCTGTGTAAGCTAAAGCAGCTGTTGGGCCACATCAACATTAACCATATATGTTCTGCCCCACTCAGATCTCAATGGCATTGACTTCCATTCATCTTCGCCTCTTTGCCTAATTAGCCCTAGATATATTTCCTGGCACCGTCATATTCAAAAGTTAGTTCTTTGTATTATCCTGAATTGCTTCCAAATACCTTTGGGAAATATGGCAGTTTATTACCATAGCAAGGGCTCAGAAGACTACCATGGTGCTCTGGAAAGAGGGTCAGAAGACATGGATGCTAGGTCTAGCATTCCCATGAAGAAATTACGTTATTTTAGGCAAGTCACTTTGACTCTTTGGGCTTTGGTTTCCTCATCAAAAAAATCAAATCTCAGCCACTCATTTAGACTATGAAATCCAACTCTCAATATTAGGAAAGATTTTGTTTGATCAGGAAAAAAAACCACATCAAGTGTGGGGTGTTTCCTAACATGGGAATATTCTACCTCAGAAAATTATCTCATCAGAGGATAGGAAGATTTTTTTCATGTCCAAACAATTCTTTTCTCTGCTTTACCCTATTCTCTCTTCTATATCGATGATGATGTTGAATAAACCAAATATAAACAGATTTAAGCCTATATATGAAGCCCAACTTCTCAACTTTTAGGAAAACAGACTTTAAAACCACCTTTAGGTTAAGAAAGGGTATGTAGAATAGATGTTTAGTGGGCCTTGAAGTACAATTTTATGCTTATGTAAGTTTTTTTTCTGCTAATTGTTGCTTCTATCTGTTGTACTTTGGATTGGAAGATTTGTTACATGAGATTTGAGGCTTTCTATGGGTCAGCACATACCTCAGGAGCCTCAATAGGTTTATTCACTTTTACCAGCCAGCCAGAAGACATGTTAATTCAAAACAAAAGACAATTAATCAAGGGCCACAGTAAAGTGAAAAGAAAAGAAAAAAGATCTTCCCAAGGGCATATAGGATATACTTTTCTATAGGTTCAGCCATTAGCAGGAGAGTCCACATGTGGCAAATAGGCATGACCAGGGAATACACAATGTCAAGAACCACTATGGGCAAGAAATGCATTATAGAATACTTATATTTAGTGGATATGTATGAACAGGATCCACACAAGGCCAAGGAAACTCACAGCTCCAGTGCTGCATATCTGTGGTGCCTGGTGACATCCTCTGGATCCTCTCTATTGCTCTCCACTGGGTGTATGGTTTCTGAGGGGCATGTCACCTTTGAAGATCATGTCATTTTTTCTGAGTGTCATATCCACTGAGCATCGCTTTATCTTGGCTAGGTGTTTCTGGTGGCCAAGCTGTTTTCTGCTACCACCTACCATCTACCTTCAGCTCAGGGTCATCTTTTGAGTCTCTACTCCTTTGTACTGAAGTATGGAGACTTCCCCCACCCCCTCTGCAGCCCCGCTCCTCCCCGCCCCACCCCCAGGCAAGGAAAGGTTAAATTCTTTTAGTTCATAGCTTAGGCTATAAGCCACTACATTTGGCTCAGTACAAACAAAAGAAGTCAGCCTGGCTAAGACTGTTTTTCTGATTGCCTTTTTCTAGTGCTAATTTGAAATACATCAGCGTTTCTTAACCTTTTTTGGTATTCCAGACCTTCTTGGCATTCTTGGAATAATGTTTTCACATGTATTAAGTAAAATATGGAGGATTACAAAGAAAATCATTTTGAAAAACAATTATTAAAATGCAAATAAATAAATTCACAGAGCCCAGATTAAGAATTCCTGATGTACATGGACCCAGATCAACTATGTGATTTAAGGTTAGAACCTTTCTTGTAACTCCACTGTAAACCACATAGGGATCCGTGTCCTCCAAAATCCTTTTCTGAGACTGCCCAAAAGACCTCACAGAAGTCCTGTGAAACTGGCTTACAAATACAGTCAAGCAAAAAATACTGAAAATAAGGCAACACTCTTGTGTACCAATGCTCCTGGTCTACATTCCTGTCTTATGCATATCAGGCAATACACCAAAATAATAATAATAATAAATGTATTGTACACAAAACAATCTGGTAAAGTAGCTAGCACAAGAATTATTACTCCAGTTTTACAGATGAAGAAACTATGGTTCTGAGAAGTTAAGCAGTTTTTCCATGGTCACACAGCAAATTAGTCTCTGAGTGGGGCAGCTACAGTAAGGAGAGCACCAGCCCTGGAGTAAGGAGGACCTGAGTTCAGATTTGGCCTCAAACATTTGACACGCTTACTAGCTGTGTGACCTTGGGCAAGTCACTTAACTCCAATTGCCCTGCCTTCTCCTCCTCCAAAAAAAAAAAAATTAGTCTCTGAGGTAGGCTTCAAACCCAGATTCAATAGTTTCCATTATATAACACTGTCTCAATTTGTTTCCTTTGAGCCAAAGAAGGTGAACCCATTGACATAAGAAATGATAAATGTTTGCCTGACTGGTCACCTCACCTCCCTGATTGCCAACAGCCTACCTCAGTTCTTGAAGGAGGAGAATAAAAATGTTAAGAGTGTGCTCTTTATTTATTTTGCAAAAACTTCTGAACCAGAATGTGTTATTTCACTCAAACTACCCCTGAAGGTTCATAAATAAAATTTCAGAATGTGGAAGGAGAGGTCTTTTTGTTCTTTCTTTAATTGCTTTTCAGATAAAACAACCACACAATGGTTTCTGTCCTTTCCTGGCCTCTGTTTCTCAGAATGGCTTCTATGGAACAGTAGTCTAAATCATCCAGACCCTATTCCAAAGGACTGCCATTCCTCAGCTGCTTTGCTTTGAATGTTCAACATCTGGGTAATGTGGTAAGGGCAGAGGCTGCTGAAGAAAAGGAAGGTGATCCTTAACGTTCACACCTGCAGGCCCCCTGAAGGTAAGGAAAGAGAAGACACGAAACAGAAACTCTCCCCCATGGCTCCTTGACCCCAGAGTGCTGAAGGAACATCTTGTGCCCAAACATCCCAGCGGTGAACAGCATTTTAGAATGCACAGCTATTTTAAAACACACTGATTTGGGGCTCTTTTGCCCTGAGGTCTGCAAGAGCTATTGCAACGGGTCTAGGTGATCACAGAAAGAAAACAGGCCTAATATCAGAGGTATTGAACTGGGCCAAGCACATGACCAAGGCAATAATGCTTAAGACCAGGGCCTGGCATGTCAGGACCTTTGGTCAACAGCGCCCCTCTGAAGTCAAGGGGTATATGGTGGCTTGGAAAGTGTCTGGCCGGGAAAGGGCAGATGCTGGTTTCTTTTCTTTAAGCTTAGCCACAGAATTTAACTCTTGCTCTACCAGTGCAATAGATACCAACCCCATTTTTAGTATCAGGATTAACAGGAACTTGAACCCACCAGCCTGATGTCATGAGTTTGATAGCACAAAGACAGATGGCATCCCCATACAGATACTTGGCACTTACAACCTTTCACCGTTAAAATTAACAACCTGTGATTTTAAAGAAACAGTCATTATAGGCCATAAGACAGGGGTGGAGCTCCCTTTCAACCCTGCATTATCACATGACTTAGAGGAGAGAAATGTTTCCCTCTATTGCCTTACACTGGAGAATAGTTTTTACCCCACATCATGTAGTGGTTTGCATATTTGCTGATGTCTCCCCCAAAAGCACCAGGGGAATGAATCATTATTGAAACAATTTACTCTCAGTTAGTGCATGAATGCCTTCCCATGATGCTTTGATGCTTTGTTTGTCCTCCTATAAAAATTATTTATGACCCAAGTGTGATCTTTTAAATCAGAATACTTATTCCTGAAATCAAAGCTATAGCATGCTAATGCAAGGAGAAGCCTTGATAATTTTTCAAAGCCATGTTGAATATTCAAAAGCTGGAACCGAAGGAAAGGAGTTAACATTAATTAATATTTGAAGCAGTAAAATAAAAGCAACAGTGAAGCTAATTTTGCAGGACAATTAATCATGAGTCTTGCTAATTACACATGGGATTTTGCAAATGATTTTTTTCTCAGGTAGCAGAGTAGAAATGATAATCCGCTACCCCTCAAAATCATTGGCTTCTCACCAATGTCCCCAGCAAGAGCAATTAGTGGAAACAGCAAAGCCCTAGTAATTGCATGTCAAGAGAGGAGAATGTTAGAATTTTAATTGCTCTAAATAAAGACCACTTGCTCATATGTACACCTGATTGTCCAAAACAAGTCTGCAAGCCAGAGCAAGTATGTAACCACTTCCAGGTGCCAGCATAAAAATAACTCTGTGAGAGCAGCATTCTCTCAGCAACACATGCAGTTTCTGGAAGAAAATAGCAATATGCACTCACATTCTGAACTTCGGTGTCATCACTTGAATATAAGAACTGGAAAAAAAAAACACCCACTTGGGGAAAATATGCATATTCTTTATATTTGCCAAATATTTATTGCTGACATTTTTTTTGAAGAACTTTAACTATCTACAAGGTGCCAAGGGCTTCAAATTTACTGAATTTTAGGATCACCAATAAAATGTTTTTAACAAGACATCTCAAGAGGGCATAAAATAAAAAATTACCATATTCATGAGTGTAAGCCTCTAAGATTGCAATGCTATAAACTGGGTGTTTATAATTTGCTTGTGGCTTTCTTAATTAAAAACTGGTAATTAGAAACTCAAGTCCTATTTTTCCACTTCGTCTTCTACACTTTACATGCTACTGTTACTTTTCGCTTTAATATATGTACACACGGATGCACACAATTACAAATGATCAATAACATTTAACTGTGTGTCTAAAATCTAAATGATGATGGATACATTTAAATATTGCTTTCCAGGAGATTATTACTCCAATGGTCATGTCCTGGCTTAAACACTTAGCTTAAACAAGACGGTTACCATTTTTTGCTCTTCCAAACATGCATCATTTACTTTCATTTTTAAACCAAATTGCTGAATTGCCTTCCAAGTACTACTGGTGTCTATTGTCTCTCGGTGTCTGCTTGCATCTTTAAGTATACCATATTGAGGTGCTAAAGCATGACCTTCCTGCCATTAGCTTTGTCTGCTAGGCGTAGAGTGGAGAGTGGCAGCCTAAACTTAGCTCAATACCTCCTTTGCACGTCCAAAATTGGAATACTTTGTTTACTATGCTGGGCGACTTAAAAGAAACAAGCAGGACATGTGGAGTGTTGCTTCCTTTCCTCAATTACCAGCAGATCACAGGTGTTTATCTGGTTCCCGGAGGTGATTCAGGTAATAAACACTAGGATGGCAGTTTAAATGGTTAGAAGCTTTTCCATGGAAGACAGTCCTCACAGTCCAATCATTTCGTATCTATTGCTCACAAATGGCAAATTATTTATGCAGCCTCCTTAAGTGGTTACTTATGGGTTTTATTTTTATTTTTTAAGCAGAAACCTTTGAAGATTTGCATTTTCCTTACAAGCAAGACCAGCGGTGACCGCTTTAGGAGGAACTTCAGGTTGTGAATTACATGTGACCTTAATCTACAGGCTCTCCTTTTGTTCAAATGTCACTGGGGTGGGGTGGGGTGGGGGTTGGAGGGAGATGGACTTGGAGGGGGAAGGGAAGTCCAAGCCTGAGCAGCCGTTATTTATTTATAAGCATTTAACCGAGGCAACAGGCACACCCTGTTTTTTCTCATAGAGAGGTTTTTCAGGAGGTCCATGACAAAGAAAAAGGAAAAAGGGGGGGGGCAGAATTTGAATCTAGTTGGGTAATAAAGAGCCTAAGTCTGATGTAGCTTTCAGTGGATCTGATATGAATTAAAAAATGATTGCTCAGAAGAGAAATATTTATAAGACAGTACTGCTTACTATTATCAAAGGCATGCAGATGATTCTAGAACACTAAGGGTTAGAGAACATTTAGGACTGGAAAAGAGTGTAAAGAAGCAGGTTTTCAAAAGTTCCTCCCTATAAAATTGTTCTTTTGACCATCTCCAATGTTTTCACATGGACGATGCAGGAATTTGTTTTGCATATTTGATCATGCATATTTGTTACAAGGATCTTTTCTTTTTTTTCTTTCTTCCTCCCTTCCTTCTTCTCCTTCTTTCTCTTCCCTACTTCCCTTCCTTCCTCCCATCCTTTCTTTCTTTGCTTCTTTCTTCCTTTCTCTCCTTTTTTCCTTCCTTTCCTCTTTCTTCCTTTCTCCTCTCCTTCCCCTTCCTTCCTTCTTCCTTCCCCTTCCTTCCTTCTTTCTTCCCTTTCTTCCTTTCTTCCTTTCTTTCTTTCTTTCTTTCTTTCTTTCTTTCTTTCTTTCTTTCTTTCTTTCTTTCTTTCTTTCTTTCTTTCTTTCTTTCTTTCTTTCTTTCTTTCTTTCTTTCCCAAAGGGAGAGAGGACAGGAGGGAGAGAAAATTAAATGCCAGTTAATTAAAAAAGTAAAATAAAAGGTTGTGTCGGTTGTTTTTTTTTTTTAATCTACTGTGCTATTCATTTCTAAGTTTTGCTTCTCAGCTTGTCTGGCAACAATCTTGCAAGACTGCTAAAATGTCACCTCCACTGCTATTCTCTGCTGGCCAGGAGAAAATCCAAGTGAGGTCTTTGCTCAAAACATCTTTTCAACAATAAGTGTTAAGAAAAGACCTTCACAGTCGTAAATGGATATTTGTGCTGTTTGTTTCCGAATCAAGAATTGAACCACACAAAAACTTACAGTATTTTTTAGATGTTAGCTACCCATTACACTGAACAGTGTAATTCAAGTTCAGACTGACCTTTGCTCTCTTTCAGGCCTGCTGTTGCTTCCCTTGAATTGAGGTTCCCCCATCATGCCTGTGATTTTTAGCTCCATTTAAACCTGCCATTGTAGTAAATCTCATCTTATTTTATAGGCCCTTGAAGACAGTTTATGGGACCTTGCCCAATAGGTGAACTAGAGAGCTATAGTAAGGAGACTCCCAGTCATTTGGGGAAGAGATTTTAAAAGATTTCCAGCCACTTTAGAGCTCATTAATTTGCAGTAAGAGAAGAAAATTTCTCAAACATATCAATTTAGCATCAAAGGAAAATAATAATTCAAAGAACAGCAATGGAAAATATAAATTCAAATGAATCCACGTCGTTAAAAGGAGACAAAGGGACAGATTACAGAATCTCCACTTTCCAAAGAACCACAGAAGCCATCTAGACCAATCTGTAACAACAACAAAAAAAATGTCCTCAACAACACACCTAATAAGTGGTTATCTAGCCTTTGAGGACTTTCAGTGAGTCCTACACACTACCTCCCTCTTTTCAACTTCCACCTATTACCCTCATTCACTGGGGGCCAACCAGACAAAGTCTATTTCCTCTTCTACATGGCATTTAAAGATAACCCTATATAATTTCCTCCTAAGGCTTTCCTTCTCCTGTCTAAAACTCTCCATTTCCTTCAACTGACCCTCATGTTTCTTGATCTTGAGGCCCTTCACCGTTCTGGCTACCCTCCTCCAGACTTTTTCCATCTCATGAGTGTACTTTTTAATGTGCCCAGAATTGGTCACAATACTCCAATGTTCAAACTGGCCAAATTCTTTTCTAATCTTGATTTGGTAATCCAGTGGATTAGCAGTGAAGCAGGGACCCAGATTTTCTACCCAAGGACCTCATTCCTAGAGGACACATAATCAAATATCTCCTCTTGCTGAAGGATATTCACAGGCATACAACTTTGTTTTGTGGTATCATGCAATTAAATCATAATGCTTTCCACATTCAAATGAGAGCCCCATGAATAATTGACCTTTGGCATGGGGCAAAATTTCATATACCTTAGAAGTCTCTGAAAACAAAGTACATATTCTTTGGTAAATTAGTAGAACTTTAAATATGGGGTGGGGAGCCTACTGAGATAGGCTTCCTACTATACTTTGGGATCTCCTCAACCTCTGGTTGCTTCAAATTTATAGAGGATGCTTGGGAAATAAGTATAGCTCGGCTCCTGTTATCTGGAAACATAATGACATTTGAACTAATGAGAGGCAGCCTGGTGTAATGGATTCTCTAGTAGTCAAGAAGGCAGGTTCAACTACTTTCTCAGTCACTTATTAGCTATGTAAATATTTAACCTCTCCCAGCCAAGGTTTCCTCATTATTAAAATGGGGATCATAATAGCTTCTATCTCACAGGGTTGCTGTAAGGGTCAAGTGCTGTAATGTCTCTAAAGCACTTTGTAAACCTTAAAGTACTATGTAAATATTAGCTAATATTAATGTAAAAATAGAGATTGCTCGAGAGAATGGAAGTAAACCTATGAGAAATGATAAAATCCATTCTGAATTAAGTTCCACAATGTACACATATCAAAATAAACAAAACACCTGAAAATTTGAGGTTGATATTCGATTAAATTTAATGAGCATTTCTTAAGCACCTAGACAAAATAAAACATTCCCTGTCCTCAAGAATTATATTCTGTTGGGAGGAAGGATGCAATAAAAAGGAATAAAGTATATACAGTATAATACACAGTAATTTCAAGAGGGTGATAGCAATAACAACTGAGGACATTCCAAAAGAGGATGTGCTTAGGCACAGGAAGCTTAGGTTTGAATTTCCTGTTTC
>CM053622.1:626901549-626930276 GCA_028646595.1 Phalanger gymnotis | reverse complement strand
TCTGTTGGTTAAATTAGGAGTCTTTGATGACCTCCTTGCCTCAAGGGAAAGCTTGGTTTGCATGGGTTTGAGTGACATGCCTTGAGGTATATGGGCAGGGGAAGCCACTTCCATCTGGACCTCTCTGGCTAGCTTTCTCCTTCATGAGCTAGGTAGCCCTAAACTCTAATGGAGGGGATCAAGGACAGGGGATCTTTCCCCCAGGGAAAAAACTCTTCCAGACTGGATTCAGTTTATACTCTAAACAGAATTCAGATTTCCCACTTGTTCTGGATCCTGCCCAATCTAGTTAATGAGCATGTGCCTTGTGGGTTAGGAGTAATCTTATCATTCAATCATGCTCTTCAGTTACCAACCTTTTCTGGAGTGGGGTCTTAATAAAAATAGGAGGAAAAATATAGATCACAAATTAATAATTCGTTATTAATATAATAGTGTAATATTAATTTCTCTCAGCTGCCTTGCCTTAGAACACAGAAAGATTAAGGAACTTGTCATAGCTAGTTTATGTCAGATGCGGGACTTAAACCTAGGTCTTTTTGGATTTGAGGCTGGCTTTCTATGTCCTATGCTATGCTGTTTCTCACATACAAACGGCGTTAAATAAATACTTTCTGATGACAGTCAATGAAATTCATTGAGGATTTATTAAGTCCGTTCAATGGTTCAGACACTGAGCTGAGCACTGAAGATCCAAAAGACAAAAAGGGAAATAGGCCTGGTCCTCGAAAAACTTGCATTTTCTTCAGATTTACCCATTGGAGGGGAAGGAAGAAGAGAGAAAGGGGATGAAACAGTCCTAGTCCAATAGAGGAGGAACAATTCCTCTCTTGCTTCAAGACATAAAAGTGCAGGGATGCTCCAGGCTACACAGCTTCTGTAGATTTTCATTGGTTTGTTTATTTACCCATCAAGAACCATAAGGACCTTTACTGCATAAAATGCCAAGTGTGGTGGTAATTGACACCAAACGATCCATGTCTACCAACAAATAAAAAACTGAAGTAATAAACATAGAGAGATGAGTGTTTAATGACCTTCAACAAATTTTTATTGTAAGATCTATAACAGTTAACCATACACATTGACATCTCTGGCCTAGAGCACTCTCAGTTTTCAAAGTCAGACAGAGACCCAAATCCTCCTTTGCGCTGCTCCTTCTTGCTATGTAGTGGCTTATGAATAATCGCTTGTACAACGTGAGTCTTAACAATACTTTTCCAAAATCACCAGTCATAGTCTATAAAATCCATAAAATGGGCATTTCCCCTGTCCATATTCACTAATGCTATTACTTTTTATTCCTTTCCTATGGCACGTTGTATCACCTGAATGAGGCATTAATAGTAGCATGTACGTTCAGGGTATTTGTACCCAACTCTGAAATGTCTAGAGAAAAGGGAAGAATTCAGCACCAATTCTGCTATTTGGATCCATTATATCCAAATACTGCATGTATGGATTCTTTCACATACTTAGTATAATTTTTTTTTTTTGCTCAAGTGAATTTTAATCAGGGGGATTTTGTTTTATTTTTTTTTTACTTTGTAAAGAGAATCTCAGAATTCTCAGTGAAGAAAGGTTCCATTTTTTAAAAATTGGGACTACAATAATAATACATTTTTATATAACACAATGAATGCAAAACACCTGCATATACTTGGTGTCATGTTATCCTTACATTACTCCCTTTCCCCGTTGTTGATTATCACAATTTATCCTGGATCTATCTTGTTCATACTTAGTTGTTTGCATGTTGTCCTTCCCATGTGAGAGCTCTGCCAGCTCCTGTGACAACAATTCGGCTAGCAGCAGCTGTTGAGGTGTAAGATGCAACAAGACCAGCAAGAAGAGCTGCCAGCACAGGTTCTTTGATCTGCTTTGAGTAACTTAAAGGGGTTAACAATCTTACTTTAATCACACATACATATATAACTCACTTAGTTCAGGAGGAAAAGCCAGCAACCTGAACTTCAGAGCAAATACAAATAAATTACAAACATACATTATAAACAGGCCATTACCTTTGTGCTCATTCTGGCTTCATTGTCATGTCCAAAGGTCTGGGATCTAGTGCTTAATGGCAGGTCTGGTTTAGTACATACCCACCTACAGAGTCAGGAATAAGATTTAGATCACTTATGCTAGCCTTGGAATTTATGAAAGACAGCATAGCATAATACAGAGAGAATTGGCCCTGCGTCAGAAAGATCTGTGTGCAAGCCTCACCTCTAGCATCTACTGTCTGTGTGACCCTAGGCAAGTACCCTGACCTCTTAGAGACCCAATTCTCTAAGGCAATATTTGAGTCTCATAGCAAGTGCCAATGTCCATTGGTAGAGGGAGTTTCCCACCCCTCCTCCCTACTGGGAATAAACTATACTAATGAAATCACAGCTCTAGTTTTTCGTTTGTTTCATTTTCCTTTAGGGTCCTCATGAAATTCAGAGCCAGGGTGAGTGATCATAGTTTTGTCCCTGGCCCTAATTATGGAAATGCATGAAGCTAGATCTGGAATGAAGCACTAGTCCACAGACACCAGACCAAAGTGAAATCAGACTCTCTACAAAGTGGCAGCTTGCTGTAATGGATAGAACATAGGAAGAGTCAGGAGGACCTGAGTTTGAATCCTACCTTAGATACTGAATAGATAAGTAACCCTGGACAAGTCACTAACCTCTCTCAAACTCAGTTTTCTCATCTATAAAATGTGAATAATAGTGCCTAACTCCTAGGTTTGGGGTGAGGACAAGATGAGATAATATGGGTGAAGCAATTCATAACCTAAAACAGTTATACAGGATGTCCCAAAAATCTTAGTATAGCTTTAAGCTACAATAACTAAGATTTGGGGGACGTACCATATCAATGTAAGCTATTATAAAAGTGAATAGTAGTTGAGCCTGAAAGAAACCTAACATTCTATGTTTCTTTTTTAGAGAAAGCATAATGTAATAGAAACATCACCAGATATGGAAATTTTCTCTGAGTCTTCTTTCCTCATCTGCAAAATGGGAATTAAAATATTTGCACCATGCAATTCACAAGACTTTTTGATCAGAGACTATATGTGTGAAAGTACTTTGTATCCACAGTATTCCAAATAAATTTAATATTATTGTGTTTTTGTTTATTAAAACATACAGGCTACTAACTAATAATTATCTGTATCCCACAAACATATAGATCACTTGAAATTAAACCTATTATTCAAACAATAAAATCATTCAATGAAAATGAAATCTGGAGAGAAAAACTGTCACAGTCATTTTAGGTATTCATTAAGAAACACTCATGTATGTGTTTTGTCTCTTCCTTTTAAAAATTGAGAGCAACAAAACAAAGGAAATTATGAGAAAGTATAAAACGTCAGAGCTCTATATCACTTATTGTATGCACCAGTTATTTAGCATATATATTGCTCTGTGCTATTAGTTTTTCCTTTTTTTCCCCTAGATCTTATACTCTCAAGAAGATACTAAGCTGTAGAAAACAAGTTTTTTCTGATTCCTTCCCCTGCCCCCCACTATGCCCAGCACTGGCAAGTACTCAAAAAAGTTTGCATATTTGTTGATTGGTTAGTGGATTGAATAAATCAATGAAAGTGGCATCCAATTGGATGTCATTGAGTTAAAGTTGTCTTAAATATCTGGATCATCCTTAGGAAAGAGATCAAGCAAGTGTCTAATTTGTGTATCTCGTCTTTATATCCCCCACACCTAGCACATTGTAGTCACTGAATAAATGAATGTTGAGTTGGAAACGCAAATTTGTCAACACAAAGTAATATGTAACAAAGGTGGAGCTCTCCCTGGTCCTGAAGCTCTAGGTCTGAGGAAAGTCAATGGTTTCTGGGTAGATTTTTATACTCCCTACCGAGACCGATATTAAAATGAATGTGACTAGACAATAGCCAGTATACTAGCCTAACTGGGCTGCTGTTTATTAGGAACAAAGAGAGTGTTAGATAATACAGAATTTGAAAATAGCATCGAGGTCATCAACCTAAGATAGCTTTTCTAAGTACGAAAAGTGTTTCCACAGTAACATTTTTGGCAGCAAGGATTCTTGTGCCATGGACAGCCTGAGCTTCTTTTTAGAAATGTGCTTTTAAAAAGTGCTCTGTTTTGTACTATATCCATTTTGAATGGTGGGTTGCTGCCTCCATATTGTGATTACAGAACTGTAGGGCTGGGAAGGGCTTCTAGAACTTTTCTAATTAGGTATCTGACTGAATAATCTAAACTATCCTTTAAAAAAAACTCTAAATATAATCTATCTGGAGGATGAGATTCTAGCTTTACCCTTGATTAATATGTTCCAATATTTCTAAATCTTCCCAAGCAGAGTAACCCTGGTTAATGCCTAACTTGAATTCTATATGGTTGGACTCCAGTGATTGTGCTTTGTATTGCAAAATGTTTCCTAACTTCCATTGTTAGAATTTTCCCAGTGTGCTGCCTGCCCTATCCATCCCATGCACATCATGCATGGCACTTGTGCCTGAAAAATAACCACATGATAAAATGTCCTTCTAGCAATTTTCAGGAAATCTGAAGAGAAAATATTAGAAGCCAAAAATCTCTGCCAAAGAATAGTAATAATGATAATTACTATTATTTATATAGTACTTTGAGGTTTATGAATATCTTATTTTATCTTCCCAACAACTCTATAAAATAGATGCTATTATCACCACCACCCCCATTTTACAGATGAAAAAACTGAGGCAGACAGTCATATAGCTAAGTGTTCGAGGTCAAATTTGAACCCATGTCTTCTTGATTCTGGGTCCAGTACTCCATCCATTATGCCACCTAGCTGCCTCTGCAAAAGGGATTTGTGAAGCCCTCCTATGGGCTTTTGGTTGGAACATCATTATATGAATCTCCTATATGATGAAATGTAACAGGCAAACAGTAGAATGGTTTTGATTTTTCTGGATATTTATATAGCATCAAGTTCTGAGGAAATAAAAGTAATTCACACTCATTTTCTCAGCCTGCAGATCCCACATCCCCACCTCATTCCCCAGCCTTCCCCATACTATGGCTACACATAAGGCTTTCAGTGGCTTGAAAGTGAGTTTGATACATAAAAAGAGAGATACAGGTAGGCAAAATTAGACACATAGTGGCATTAATCTCAAAATACCTCCACGAGACAGGTAAGAATGAAGCTTCATTATATTCAATTTAAAGGCAGAGGAACTAAGACACAAAGGTTAAGCAACTTCCTCTAACCCAAAATTGATCCATCAGTATGGATTAGCATCCAATTTCCAGGATACAGATCAGAACCAGGATAGGACCACTGTAGCAGCCAGGAAAAATCAACAATTAAATGCCCCAGCCTTCCCCCTGTCACCAATTGACCATCTCAGCAATTAGGGGGAAAAATCAACAGCCATGCTTGCTACACTCCCTAGTTTCATGTTGTCTTGAAAACTGAAATCTACTTCAGCTGAAATCATGCCTTTCTATGGCCCGGCACTTTTTAGCTCTTCCACTCTCCCTCCTTCTCTCCTCCCCTTGCTCTTTTTTTATGGCAGAATCACAAAGATGACATAGAACCTGAGAAGGTTCATTTTGACCCAGGAAAATTACCTGGCTGTTTTGAAAGGAACACTGTGTCCAAGTCTGGAAGAAGGAAAGAACATCTCATTCTTATTGCAGAGCAATAAACACTTTTTATACCTAAATCAAATTCTCAAGTCAAACTTCTTCATTTCCAGTTAGCTTCACATGGGGGTATATTATGTAATTGTGATTGCAAGATGCACTTCAAAAAAAATTCCACACAAAACAAAACTGAATATTAAAGACAGCCCTCTAAAAAAGGCTTTTGATCCTTAACTTTAGAGTCAAGCCAGCCTAATCATGACAATTTTATTGTTCTGTCGTGAGGCCAGGGCCAGTTAAAAAACTTTCCATGTGTGATATTCCATCTACAAATCCGAGACCAACTAACCACCAACGATCAGAGTATAGTACTACTGAGTTCAAAACAAGATCACCAGTACAGTCCTTGCAGTCAGTTGGTTTGATAAGCTGCACAATCACAAAGCTCCATTTTAAAACCCAGCCAGATGCCTTACCGAGAAAGGCCATTAACAATTCAATTCCATTCAATCCAAAAAGCATTTGTTAAGTGCCTACGAGCCTGCCATTCATCCTTCTAGATGCTGGGAATGCAAAGACAAAAGTGAAATACACCCTGCCCCCAAAGGGCTTACATTCTACTAGGAATTTAAAACATGTTCACAGATAAGTAAATGCAAAGCAATTTCCAGGGGAGTATCAAGAGTTGTCATATCAGGAAAAGTCTTGTGCAGCAAGTGGCACTTGAGATAGATTCAATTGTCAGCTTTATGTATGTGATTCTTAGATTTGCTTATACAGCCATAACCTCTCTCCTGACCTACAGTCTTGCATTTCCAATTGCTCATGGGCCATATAACTGGATGTCCCATAGACAACTCAAGCTCAACATATCCGAATCAGGTCTCATAATCTTTCCCCCTCAACCTGCCCTTCTTTCTAACTTTCCTGTTACCATCAAGGGCACCTCTATCTTCTCAGTCATTCAGGTTTGCAACAATAGTGTCATCCTGCCCTCCTCATTCTCACTTCAATATCCAATCTGTTGCCAGGTCTTACCAACTCTAACTTTGTAATATCCCTCAGACAAGCCCCTTTCTCTCCACTGACACTGCTACCACCCTGGGGTGGGTGACCCTCACCACCTCACATCTAGAATATTGTGATTATTTGCTTATTGGTTTTCTTGATTCAAATCGCTTCTTATTGCAGGCTATCCTCCACCATGCTTCCAAAAATGATCTTCCTAAAGCCCCTGACACCCTCTCTTCACCAAACTGTAAGGGCTCTAGCATTAGAAAATGCTAGCATAATATCTCTAGCATTATAGAAAATCCTCTGTTTGGCTTTTAACCTAGCCTCATCTCACACCTTGTTCCCCCAGTGTTATCTGATATAGTGACATTATCCTTCTGGATGCTCCCTTGAACAAGATATTCCATCTCCTGACCCAATGCATTTTTCTCTGGCTGTCCCCATGCCGGGAATGCTCTCCCTCCTAAGCTCTGCCTCCTGGCACCTCTGGCTCATTTCAAATCTTAGGTAAAAAATATCTAACCTTTTGCAATGTCTTTCCTGCTCCCTCTTCATGTTAACTAACTAGTGCCTTTCCTCTGTGATTACCTTCCTCCTATCCTGTATCTTATATGTACATAATTGTCTGCATGACATCTTCCCCATTACAATATGAGCCTGAAGGAAAGGACTAGTTTTGCCTTTCTTTGTATCCCTAGGGCTTAACAGAATGCTTGGCACATGGTAAGTGCTTGATAAATATTGACTGACTAAAACAGAAATTCCAAGAGTAAATGGAGAGAGAGAGAGAGAGAGAGAGAGAGGAAGACAGATAGAGAGAGAAACAAATGATTCCTGGATATAAACAAATGTGGATGAGAGAGTGTGATGTGGTTTGATCAGTATAAATTATAAATCTATCATTGAAATTGGGAAAACACCTCAAAAAGCATGCCTCAGGTTATTAAACAAGATCTTCCTACATGGAAAACATTATCATTATTATCATTTAAAATTGATAAAAATCAGTCAACAAGTCTTTCTTAAGCATGTATAATGTGCCAGGAACATACTGGGTATTTAAGTGCAAAGAATAAAACAATTTCTATGCTCAGGAGATTGTATTTTGAATGGAGAAGACAATGAGTACACATAAAAACATATATAAGTATATATATGCATATGTACATATATACAAACACACATATATACACACATACATATATCATACACAATAAATGCAAAGATGATCAGTACAAATAAAGGAGTTAAATACTAGCTAGTTTGAGAAGGAAGGCACTAAGCACTGGGAGGAACAGAAACAGGTTCGCATAAGCAGTGCTGCTTGAACCTCATCGTGAAGGCAGAGACGGGTTCTGTGAGGAAGAGGGATGGATGGAGTGCATTCCAGGTCTGAGGGACAGTCGGTATAAAGGGACAGATGGGAGATGGAGTGTTGTGAATGAGGAATGCAAAGAAGGCCAATGTAGCTAGATTACATAGTCCTGGAGGAAGAGTAATGTCCAGCAAGTCTGGAAAAAGAGTTTGGGGCCAGATTATGGAGGACTTTTGACGTCTAAACAAAGGAGCTTTTAGTCTATCCTAGAGGCAATAGGGAGCTCATAGAGTTGGAATCACTTTGGCATTTCTGTGTAGGATGGATTGGAGTGGGAAGAAGAAATTGAAATGTAAAGGAGAAATTAAGTTAGAAGGTTGGATCTGGAAAACAAAAGCAAAAGGCTGAATTATTGACAACCTTTTCTCACTCCTGCCCTACCCAAGGAGCAGTTTAGGTACAAGAGAATACTTCTAAGAGCCTATTGAGACAGTTAGGTGGTGCAATGGACAGAGAATCCTGCCTCAGACACTTATTAGCTATGTGACCTTGGGCAAGTCACTTAACCTCTGTCTGCCCCAATTTCCTTAAATGTAAAATGTGGATAATAATAGCACCTGCCTTCCAGGGTTGTTGTTAAGATCGAATGACATAATATTGTAAAGCACTTAGCACAGTGCCAGGCACAAAGCAAGTGCTTAATAAATACTCATTTCCCTCCTTCTTTTCTATTTTTAACACAGCAAAACCTCGATCAACTGAAACCCAAACAATTAGAATCTTGAACCAGATTTTTTCCCATACTATCATTGACAAGTGACAATGCACATTCCAAGATCTAGCATGTGGCTCTGTATGGGGAAGATATTTAATAAATGGCTGTTGAAAGAATTATTCAATAAATTCAACAATTCAATTCAACAAACATTCATTAAGGTGTAGCCACTGGAGCTACCAGTACAAAAATGAAGTGTCCCTGCCCTCGATGGGCTTATATTTTGCTGAATATAGATACATTTTCCTGAAGGGATACATTCTCCTGTATATATGCTAGGTACGTAAATTAAGGCATTCATCCCAATATCCCATTACCTTCAACATCATTTTCAGTCACTATCTACTCTACATGACCCCATTTGAGGCTTTGGCAGAAGTACTAGAGTAGTTTGCCATTTCTTTCTGCAGCTCATTTTACAGATGAAGAACTTAGGCAGAGTTAAGTGACTTGCCCAGGGTCACATAGACAGTAAGTGTCTGAGGTCAAATTTGAATTCTGGTCTTCCTGACTCCAGGCCAGGCACTATACTCACTGTGCCACCTAGCTGCCCACAACAACTATAGTGTTACATAATGAGACTTGTTGATTAAGGTGACCCTGAGATATTTTAAGAACCTTATTCAATGAAGAAATATGAATGGACACCTGGCTTGACAATGATCAAGAAGTATGTGGTAGCCTGGGTTCCCCATAAGATATGGCAAAAGTTCACCTGCTCCAAGGACCTCAGAGACATAAATATTACCCGATGATCATTATATTGACAGGAAAAGTATGACAAATGGAGTCTAGAAAAATCTTCAACAACAATGGAGTCAAAATGTTATTTTTCCTTAACTCTTGATTATTCAGAAAACCCAAATAACCCAAAGCACTCTTCCTCTCAAATGCTAGCAAAAAAAAATAATAATAAATATTCTTGTTATTCATGAGTTAACTTGATGTTTTACTCTGTAGCCCTACAGGAATTATAATACTAGAGAGCAAGGTGCTATATACTCACTTGGTTCTCAATAAATATTAACTAATGATGGTGATAATGATTATTTTATTAATGAATCTCTTTGATCGATAAACAGTTTGCTTCCTTGTGATCTATTGCAGACTGCATTTCAAAATACAATAGAGGGGTGTGTCAGGGTTAGTTAATCACACTCAAGAGAGGTAGCCTTCTATTATTGGTGTTCTCATAGCATTTTTTTTCTCGCAGTGCTATAGTTAGATCCAATATTCTAACTTCCAGGAATCGAAAATTAAACTACTCATGAAGAAACTATTCATGTGGGGTCCAAGAAAGCACTTTTTCAGAAATGTAAATCTCTTATGTTGGTTATTTTAAAACTGTTGAGATGGAAAGGAGACTTCCTTGTATTTGTGGGCTCACAAATGGCTCTCGTTTTCATGTTGCGTACCTTAACAGTATTTTAGGACTGTGACTTTGAGGAGAATATCCTTTGAATTCTCCATTTGTTGAAATACTTTGTGTTCATTTTACCTAAATTAAAATGCTTCGGGTGCTGCTTCAGCAGCACATGTGCAAATGTCAGAATGATACAGAAAAGATTCTTATGGCTCCTGCACAAGAACTACACGCACATTTGTGAAGCATTCCACATATTTTTTTTAAAATGCTACAGAAGAACTAATCGTTTATAGCACTCCTGGCAGAAAGCAAGAATTCCTACTTTACAGATGAGGAAATTGAGGCTGAGGCTGATTAAGCCAGGTAGCAAAAGAGGCACTAATATAGCTCAGGTTCCCTGATGCCTATCCTGGGGTTTCAATGGATACAACATGCTAGGAGCTTTCTAATAAAACACCAAGTGTGACCAAAGTTATTGATAATAGCTGATATTTGTGTTGCACCTGAAGCTTTCCAAATATTGCACATTCATTAACTCACTTGATTCTAACCATAAACCTATACAGTAAGTACTATAAGTATTATTGCCTTTTTACAGATGAAAAAACTGAGGCTGAGAATGGTTATGTGATATGTCATGGTCATACAGAATTGTCGAAGGTGGAATAAAAACTCAAGTCTCTCTCCTGGGCCCACATCCTGGACTTCTTCTACTATACCACACTAAGGCTAATTGATGTGATATACCATTTTAGACTCGGAGGTAGGTATGCATAAGAACTCTTCTTCCTCCTTCATGACTGAGGATAGCTGATCACAAAGGGGATGGAGAGAGAATGAGCATTTTTGTAGCACTCACTAATGCCAAGCACTTTACAAATATTGTCTCATTTGATCCTCACAACAGCCCTGGAAAGGAGGTGCTGATATTATTCTCAATTTACAGATGAGGAAACTGAGGCAGACAGAGGTTATGTGACTTTCCCAGCGTTAGTAAGTGTCTGAATTCAGGTCTTACTGACTTCTGGCCCAGCACTCTATCCACTGACCACTTAGCTGCCAATAGCCAGTTTGGGCACTGTCTTTCCCTATTCTCTACCATTCCTTCCTACCCATATATGCCAACTGACTTTTACCTCTGCATGAAATGTTATTGACTGACTTTTGATTGACAGACCCCTGATGGTAGTCAACAACAGCTCATTCTTCTTTTCTGCCAGTAGAACTAAGGCTGAAAGAGGAAAAACTAGCAAGCTAGGGGAAAAGAGCTGGTCCAGTGGAGGGCATATGTGCATGGGGCAGCTGTTTCCTTTCTTTCTCAGGACATCCAGTTGCCATTACTAAATTTCCTGTATTCTGAAGCCTGGAAAAGTTCATTGACCTCACATGGGGAAACCCTTTACTATCAGACAGTCTTTCTTCACCCTCGATTACCAGAGGAGCAGCCCTTTGTTGTTATTTCTCGTGAATCACTCCTAGTGATTTTATAGAAATCTCTGTACATCAAGTGGATGAGTCAAGTCAACAAGCATTGATTAAGCACCTACTACTCACCAGGCACTGCACTAAGTTCTGAGAATAAGACAAAACTCATTTCCTGCTTTCAAGGAGCTCACAGTCTAATGAGAGAGACAACATGCAAACAATTACATATAAGCAAGATATATACAGGATAAATTAGAGATAATAAACAGAAAGAAGCCACTAGCAATAACATGGGATTTTAGTTGGTTCTTGAAGGAAATCAGGGGAGCCAGGGGGTAGAGATGAAGAGGAAGAGTAGTCTAGGAATGGGGGAAAGCCAGTGAAAATGTCCAGAGTGGGGAAATGGGGTGTCCTGTGCAAGGAAAAGCAAGGAATGCAATGTCACTGGATGGAAGAGTACACAGGAAGAACTAAGGAATAACAAGAGGTATATGAAAATCTTTAGCAGCCAAACACATTTCATCTTTTATCCTAAAAGTAATAGGGAACCACTAAAGTTTATTGAGTGAAGGGGGATAAAGTCAGATCTGCCCCTTAGGAAGTTCATTTTGTTAGCTTAGTAGAAAATGGACTAGAATAGGGATCTATGTGTGTCAGGAAGGACAACCAGCAGGATATTTTAATAATTCTGGTATAAAGGGATGAGGGTCACCTGCCCCAGGGTGGTGGCAATGTCAGAGGAGAGGAGGGGGTGTATATGAGAGATGACAGGAGGAAATAGCAACAGATTGGATGTGGAGGCTAAAAAGTCGTGGATCAAAGATGACACTTAAGCAATAGAGCAGACGTGGCAAAAGGCTATACGAGCTAATAATTTCTGAGAGAGACAGACCAAGAAAGAGAGAGAAAAATGTATAGATGTATATGTGTTTCTATGTATATATTATGTATGTATTATACATATGTGTTTATGTATATTATATGCATGTAAGTATACATATCTGTATACATATACACATATAGGTATGTATATTACATATGTGTATATGTATATGTGTGTATGCAAATGCTACTGCTGCTGCTGCTGATGATGATAATGACACTCTGTACTCTGCCCTGATCAGAGTGCATCTGGAATGTTGGGTCCGTTAAGAGGTACCTCATTTTAAGCTAGATGATGGCATGTTGGGTCTGTTGTACAGAGTATTTGTGTTTAGGTATGGGTTATACTATTGGCCTCTGAGCTCCCTTCTGTCCTTCTGAATCTGCAAATCTCTCACTTGCATTGCAGTGAATATTACTTTAACGTCCTCACCCTAGGGGCATTTGAGTATTTATTTCATCATTGAACAATTCAACAAACATTTATTATGTACCTACTGTGTGAAATGTACCTCAAAGGTGCTGTGGGTACAAGATGACAAATTACATAGCCCTTGGCATCAGGGAACATGCCCTCTAGTAGAAGGATAAGGACAATCAGTGCTGCCATATTGAAAACACCAATTTATCCCAACTTGGTTGATATATTAGAGAAGATTTTAAGAATAATTCACATTTCAAGTCTGTTTCCTGAGTTTTCCCTGAGAAACAGTGAGAGGAATACAGAATACAGAAAACTGAATCACTTCACAATAACTCAAGCTGCAATGCTTCTGATGGCCACTTCCTCAAGCAAACTTCGGGTCTTCATCAAAATAAAGTGCCATATGCATTGTATATTTTCTGGTGTAGTAGGAGCTGGCCCTCACAACCCCTAACCCCAACCTTCATCTCCAGCCCTAGTCTCACAGCACCAGTAAGTCTGGCTTAAGAAACCTCCACGCCGGTCAACTAGCAGGCTAAGGCTACAAACAGGGACTCTATTTATTGTATTTGTGTATTTCTTATTCATTAAACATGTATGAAATTGTGCTACCATTTTTATTAGGTTCCTATCTTTTTTTAATGTGGCATTGACAAAATGGTGAGTGTCATGCTCCCAACCCCATTCCCCTTCACATACTCTCTGAATAGAGTATGGATTTGATTGTGAGATTTCACATAATGAAGTGCTTTGGAGGAGAATGCATATGATTGGTTATAGCAGAGCTGCTTTTGTACAAATAAATGTAAGTTAGAATGTCGTAAGGCAAAAACCATGACAGCTTGGGGAAGGTATGATCATTTTTAGCTAGGGAGATCAGAGAGGGCTTCCTGGAGAAGGTGGCTCTAGAGTTGGCCCTTGAAGAAAAAGAATGACGGGAAGAGATACGGTAAAGACTGGTTTTAGGCATGGGAGAGGTGGCCTGGGCAAATGCACAGAGGCCAGCAAAGACAGGACAAGATTTGGAAATGGCTCGTAGTCCAGTCTGTCTGAAATACTGAGTATGTGAAGGGGAATAATGTGAAATAGGCTAGGAAGGTGGTTTAGTACCAGAATAAAGAGGGCTTTTGATGTCAGAATAATTAAGGAGATGGCATGTTATCTTTAAGGTAATGGAGAACTGCTAAAAAAATTTTAGCAAAATAATTATGTGACCAGCCTTATGTGTTGGGAAGATTGTTGACAGATGTAAGAAATGACAGAGTGACTAAGATTTACTAACTTTTAGGCTGTGGTCAGAGGAAGAGGGGAGAGCAGTCCAATATTGAAGTTCTGGTTAACAGGAGAATGTTGGTGCCATCAACAAACATAGGGCAGGTTAAGAGGAAAAGCCTTGGAGGGAAGGAAGATGACTTCAGGCTGAGATAGGCTGATTTTGAAGTGCTGACAAGAACTCTTGATCGAGATATTCAGCAAGCAGCTGGAAATGTAGGCCTGGAGCCTGAGGTTGAGGGTAGAATTACAGGCCTGCGAGTTATCTAAGAGATGATACATTGTCATATCTTTTGGAAAACCTGATACATGGACCCAGTACATGGAAACCCAATAAAAATAGAATCATTGTGAAAAAACATCCAAGAGATGATAATAGGAAAAAAATGAAAAGTGATCTCCCATATACAAGAACAACCATAGAAGTCAAAAGATGAGAGGGTATGAAGAAGGAAAGGCTGGTCAGTGGTGTCAAATGAGGAAGAAGGGCCCAAAAGGATAAAGACTGAAAAAAGACCATAGCTGTTGGCAATCTTGGAAAGAGTTTCAGTAGTTAACCTCATCTTTCCACTAAATGTGTGACCCACAGGTGATGTTGACAAAATTTCAGGAAACTGATTTTGATGTTTGGACAGATTCCAGAATAATATAAAACGATGAATGCTACCACTCTCCTATGCACTTTAGTTTTGATAATGTAAACGGGGGACTAGCCAATGAAGGCTCAGTTCTCAGAGCATGTGCAGGGGTTGAGGGTCCCTCCATTCTACATCATCATGGACTTCCTAAGGCTCCAGATGGGCTGGCAGCAGGCAGATCCCTCACCCCATTCTCTGAGAAGTGAGTCTAATTCTCACCAGTACATTAACATCCATAGCACTTCCTCTCTGCTGCTCTAAAGAATTTGCTGGACTTATAAATTCTGTTTCCAACATGAGAGGAAATATGATGCAGTAGACCATCATTTCTACTAAAATTCCTCATTCCAAAGTTACCAATAGCTATGGTTTTGTCTCAGTTTCCCTCCCTTTTGACTCTTTTTCCTCACTGAATTTGAATTTAGGGAAACTAGTTTCAAATTTCAGCTCTGCCATTTTGATACCTATGTGACCTGTGGAAAATTGCTCCACCTTTCCAGGCTCCAGTTTCCTCATATGTATAATGGAACCGTTGGGTTGGATGCACTTTATGAGTTAGATGACCTCTAAGACCCCTTCCAGCTATATATCTATGATACTAAAATGACCTTGGTCAGTAATTGCACTGGAGTTAGGAAAGGAAGGGGTTTTTCTTTATTATGGAGCATTAGATAAAATTTCAATTCAATTAAAATCAAAAAACATTAATTAGACAAGTACTGTGTTCCAGGCACTGTGCTAAGTGCCTTGATACAAACAAGAGAAAGAAAGACAGACCCTGCCTTCAATGAGTTTACAATCTATTAGAGAAAGACAATACACAAAAGGAAGCTGGAAAGGGGAGTTTGTGGCCAGGAAGAAGCATCTGGCATATTGAATATCCCAAGCTGAATTAACAGCATGGCTGATTAGCTTGTCCTGGGTGTGTTCCTTGGAGTTCAAACCAAGCAGAGCTGCAGATGGAAAGTAGAGAGTGACATGGCACGGTCAGTATGTGCTGTTATTCCTCAGGGTCAGTCAATCAGTCAGAAGATTCAGCTTCAATTTCTTTTTTTTTTAAATTTTAATTTTATTACATTTTCGTTAAAGGTTGGGATATAAAGCTCAACCCAAAATTGGAACTGGTTTTAAGTGAAAGCAAAAATTCTGCATCCTACCAAAAGCTTCTTCCTCTCTTTTCCTTCTTCATTCCATAGGGCTTCTTCAGGGCCAAGCTCTTCATTCAGCAACCATGATTTCACAAATCAGTGTGTGTGTGTGTGTGTGTGTGTATGTGTGCACATGTGTGTATGTGTGCGCATGCACTGCAGAATCAGACACTGAGCAAAAATCTAGGGAGAGGAGCCCCAGAGGACAGTCTGAATGTCTGTTTAGGGTGATGTGTGAGTGAGAGGGGAAAGCATATCATTCCTGCAGGGTAGAAGAGGTTTGCATTCAATGTAACTTTAATCTTTTGTGATGGGCTAGATAAACTTTATTAAAACTACCTTTCAGGTTCCAAAAGGATGCTAGTGCATTAGGTAGCTGGCTGCCTTAATGTTCCTCCTGTTCCGTCTCCAGTTGCCATGGCAACATCCTCCTCGGTATTTGTAAGGTCACAAAAAGAAGAGCTAACCCTCTTACTCCTGGAATAACTAATGTGGTTCTGTTACTTGCTTGATGTAAATAGTCTCAGGTGACAGCAAACTGTACATATAGTCAATTACAACTGTTCAAAGGAAATGATTTGTTGTAACAGCCGCTGTTCAACCCCTGTGACATCAATGTTTCTATGGAAACAGGCGCCTATTGCACTGCGTTGAATTGAGTATTGATCAAACTCGGGCCAACACTATTTCAGAGGCTTGCTACTTTACTGTGTGGCAATTTACGATACGAACTCATAACATCACTGTATATTTCAAGCCCCAAGGAACCAATTTAGCAGACAGTTACAGTAGAATATTAACAGAGGTCAATAATGGAAGTCTGATTATAGTCCTAGCACAATTATTCAATGCTTTTGTTGTCTGCCCTTTCAACATCCTAGCGGCTGTTACCGTTTTCAAATAATAATATTCATGCCTGAAGAAAGTGCTATATTCATTCGTCTTCTATTTTAAACTTTATTTTTCATTGTTATGTTATCTATCAATAAAATTATTCAGCTATATTAACCAAGCTGTGACCCCTCAGAAGTAAATAACTATTGATCACAAAGCAAAGATCTACTGGGGCACAACAGTGTTTCCATTAATGATCTTGTTGGCCCAGCAGATAAGACGCTCTTTCAAAACACCAGAATACAGAGGCAGAGAATAATACAGGTCTTTTTTCTATGGGGAACAATAAGAGGTCAGAATCACTCATCTTGGTTGCAGGTTAGATTCTAACCCCAACTGAGGGAGCAATGAAAATTTGGAAAACAGCAATTCAAAGCAGAATGGTTCTGAGGCTCCCCTCTCACCCTCCTCCCAACCCCAAGCTCTGGAAATTTTTCCTTGTCCAGGACGCTTGTCCTTCCATCTTCATTCATTGTTTACCTTTTATTTGAAGACCACTATCTCCTTTGGAAGGTATCAGGGCCAGCTTCATTATAATGAGGGTTCTTCTTGCAAATAAAACTGGAAAATATGATTTTAGAGTCAAGCTTTCCAGTGTGAACATGTGTTGCCTAGAATAAAAAATGCTGTCACTCAAAGCTATCTTCTAATTGGCTCATCAAAGGTCTTAGTGAATAAATTACTTAAAATGGCCTAAACTAGGCACAGCCATTTTTTATATTAAACATTATTCTTTGGAGCTAAAACTACTAAGTTCAAAAAGTAGATGATTAACAAACAGTACAGAGTTGGAATTATCTGGGAATGGGAGCAGTGTCTTCTCATTATCAATAATTAGGAAAACATGGCTCAGGAGAATTATTCTTAGTTAAAATCAAATGCATCAAAAAAAAAAAGAAGAAGAAGAAGAAGTAAGAGAAGAAAAACTTTTTTCTTTAAGGATAAATCATATTACCCTGGTCCAGGGGTGGGGAACTTGCAGCCTTGAGGCCATATGCCGCCTTCTAGGTCCTTGGGTACAGCCTTACAACTGAGTCCAAGTTTTACAGAACAAATCCTTTTATTAAGGGGATTTGTTCTATGAAGTTTGGATTCAATCAAAAAGCCCCACGTGAGGACTTAGAGAGTCACATGTGGCCTCAAGGCCAAAGGTTCCCCACCCCTGCCCTTGTCAATCTATTCCTTGGCCTTCCAAAGCTGAAAAATAAAAGCAAACCAAGGTTTTGCTTTTTTAAATTGAAGTCAAGTTTGAGGTAGAACATAAATTAAGGAGTTGGAATTTTTATTTTATCAATGGATAGGGAAAATGGATTGGACCTGTGGTTTCATAAACATAGGAAACTTTTAGGGTAAGGAAATACTCCCTACCAGTGCAGGTCAGCACCTTCTCTACCACATATATTCCTTAAAGAGTTTCCTAGAACACTGAGAAGTGACTTGTGGTGTCATATCACCAGTATGTATTGGAGGTGAGACTTAAATCCAGGTTTTCCTAGCTTAGAGGCTAACTCTCTATACACCACACCATGACACATCTCTTAGTTTACCAATAAAGTATTTCAATTAGTTGTAAATCTTCAAGCACTGTATCATAAAAGCCATCATTATTCTGATCATTTGTGGATGCAAAACTTGGGCATAATTAGTAAGTCAGTATTTGATGTGGCCAGTGTAGGAATTAATTTTGCTTGACTATGCATATTTGTTATAAGGGTTTTCTCTTTCTTTTTATTTATTTAATTGGGGAAAGGAAGGAAAGATGAGACAGGGATAAGATCTACCCACCCCACCCCTCACCAAAAAGAAAAAAAAAACAATAAGAGGGGGGCCATAAAGAATCACAGAAAAGCAGAACAGCTTTGACAGTTATACATTGAATTTGCAAAATACTTTTTTTTAAAGTAAGCTCTACATAATAGAGTCACAATTTGATATTCAAGCCTTCCCTTCTGTTCTATAATACAATGGAAATGTTTGTTTTATTTAGTGTTTGAGAAATTCAGAAGAAAAGAAGAAAAAAGTTTTTTTAAAAAAATCTTGTGCTGTGTTACCTAGGAATCATTGGGTCTAGGACAGTGAAACAACACGGTGATTATATAGAGAAGTGGGCTGGGGAGTTGCTCAATCTTCACCCTCCACAATGCTCATGTGGTTTCTTTGTACCACGCTAAATATTAGTAGGAATATAATACCTACTCTCTTATTCCATATGCTTCTAGTCAAACTTAAGCCATCCTCTGAAGCACAATAGACACGATCTTATTTTCCAAGGGGAATAGAACAAAGTAAGAAGCAAGCCCATTGTCTTAGTCGGTTAGGTAAGAATTTAATTCATGCCAAGTCTGGGCCTCTTACTTGCCCATTCATCTCAGTCAAAATGAGATGAGTTAAATGCAATATTTCTTTGGGGAGGAATCTTCTTTCTCTGTGTTGTAATTTCTCACCTTGAACTCATATCACATGCCACTCATCACAGTGTCAGAACCTTCAATATATCAACTCATGTTATATATTGTGTGTCAATCACTTTGCATCTTCAGGATCCTTTAGTTAGAAACAATACTAGAATTCTGAACTTACCTCCTGAAGAGTGTACAGAGGTGACCTAAATGGCTTGCTAAAAAATACTCTGTAGAAGAATAAATAAGACTCAAAAAAGGGTACATTTAAGGACCCATCTTAACGGTTTTACGGTTAATTTTCTCAAATTATCTTTCTTTTCTCCTTTGTTCTATCCTAGCTACTATAAAAGAATAGATTTTTCTAAGGGAATATTAAAATGCCTTGGGCACCCTAGTGTTGTGGTGGAGAATATGCTATCTGTAATGTAGATCCAAGCTTCTAGTCCAGTTTAATATTTACTAATTACCTACTGAGCACTGTGCTAGGTTCTGGGGACACTAAAGATGTGTTCTCTGTCCTCAAAGAGTTTACAGTCTAGTAGGAACACATATGCGTGGCTAATTATATTTTGGAGACTGTGCCAGTTTGGACAGGGTCTAGTATAATGTTTGTGATGATAAAAGGCAGTTTCCTTGAGAAGAAAAATAAGCTTCCTTGGAGCAGAGTATACATAGAATCTCCTTCTGGAAGCCACAGCATCAAAATATTCTTTCTTCTCAGCTATAAAGACAATTTTCCATCTCTCCTAGTCAAGCATCCTCCAGGGCCAAGAGATGCTATTAGAGTCAGATTTCTGTGGTAATGGAAATAAAGAATTTTTCAGGAAGAGTATAAACAATCAGCATCCACTGAATGCTTACCATGCACATCATTAAACAAAATATTGTGATATTTTAAATTTTTGTTGTTATCTAATGGAGGTTTTTTGTTTGTTTTTGCTGCTGAATAGAACTGAATTTTCAAAGCATATCCTTTAGAAGCTGGAAGGCCATTCTAAAACATTATGCTTGCAATCTGGGTAGCTATTATCAGGAGGCTAGTTCTTGTCAGTGGTACATAGTCCCAGCAGTTAAGCTTCTCTAGTGTGAATAACTGAGAGATCTAATAAAAGTCATGACACAAGCACTTAATTAAATTTTATTTACTTGAAATCCTTTTTATTAAGGTAGCAACATAAATATTGATTGAACACTAATTACTTGTGTTTATATATTAGAAAAGGAACATACCATTTGAAGCAAGAGTTAAAGAATTTCAATATGTAGGTACAGATTAGTGTTTTGGCAATTAGTCTCTTAACATATAATCTGTATTTTCCCTTTGATCTACATAGTCTAAGGTTGGATTTACTTTTGTATGTAAAATAGAATTCCACTAGCCTTCTTAGCCATCATCCTCATCCTCATAATTATTAAGCCATATGTTTAAATTCATCCTACTAGTAATTGCTTCCAAGAGGTTCTCTGGTTATATGTAATAAAGCCTTCTTCCTATGCTTTGGTGCCTTTATTTGCCCTCAGAGCAGAAAACAGGTATAAACAATTGCTATCTTAGTAATCAATCAAATGGTATGATCAAATGAGATAATATTTGTAACTCTCTTAGCACATGACTGGCACATAGTAAGTGCTTACTAAATACTTATTCCCTCTTAATTCCCCTCTCCTGTTACGCCTACTTCTTTCTCATTTGTGGAGTCATGGAGTTTGAATCTAGGCTCTATCATAAAATAATTATGTAACCTTGAGTAAGTTACTTAAATCCTTTTGGGCCTCAGTTTCTTTCTGTGTCAGCTGATGGAATAGAATAGATAAGGTAGCTAGGTAACAGCACATAGAGTGACAGACTGGGAATCAAAATCCCTGAGTTCAAATCCAGACTCAGTCACTAATTTGATTGTGTGACCTTGAGCAAGTCACTTCCCTCAGGTTGTTTCCTTGACTTTAAAATGGAAAAAATACTAGTACCTCCCACATGGGGTTGTAGTAAGGATAAAAAAAAATTCATAAAATGTTTTGCAAACCTTAAAGTGCTATATAAATTCTAGCTATTATTATTGTTGTGGTTGTTAATATTTCTAACTTCCTTAAAGTTCTGTGAATTTATGATTATTATAGAAGGAGCACATCAGTCACGACTGCATAATTGTCATGCAACTTTATATTCCCCTACCACTCCTACTGTCCTGGTTGGAAAATCAGGTACCATGGTAATCAAAACTTGGAATGAAATAAGAGAGAACAGGTTGGTATAAATCCACCAAATTTGTTTGTTCCAGACTTTTAAAAAAAATCTTGTCTTGAAAAATGTTTATGACTTCTCAGGAAACCGATGAGGTTATTGGGCTGAGGCCAAGAATATGCATTCCCCTAACAGCTGCAATTTCTGCCACAAGTATCCCAGGAAACTCCATGTCCTTGAAAGTACACCACCATATATTTTCTTAGCTTTGGTTGTGGGCATGTACAGTATGGCTTTTTGCCGCTCTATTAATCTTCCTAGTATATAAAAACATTGCATTCCATCACATCATCACTTCTAATATATGTATGGGTAGATCATTCCCTTCTTGCAGTTCATGAGTCTTTTAAAAGACGTTAGCCAGTGAGTACGTTTAAAGAGAATCAATGCCAATGTCTCCAAAAGTCTCTGCCAGGACACACTCAATATATTTTTCTTTAAAGGAGACTCAACTAGTTCATAAGCTCACCTTACATAAGATCATACAAATAACTTCATTTTCCAAAGATTTGGGTCAGACCCAGGCACAACTCTCAAGAAGAAGTTTCCTTATGGTGACCTATGACATCCCATTCTAGCTCTTCTCTTCCTATCTCAGTTCTGCAGAGCCTTCTCTCTATGTCTCTCTCTCTCTCTGTCTCTGTCTTTCTCTGTTTCTCTCTCTCTCTGTCTCTGTTTCTCTCTCTCTCTGTCTCTTTCTCTCTCTCTCTCTGTCTGTCTCTCTCACTCTCTGTTTGTCTATCCCCTTCTCTGTTTCTCTCTCATGTCTATCTCTGTGTGTCTCTCTCTAGTACATGCCACATTGTTAGTACATACTTGTTGTTATGCTTGTTTTACACTGCTGTGGTATGTTTTCAGCAAGATGTCAAGTAAACCTATTATGCTTAAAGTGTGCCCCTCCCAGGGAAATTCACATTTAAGCACAGTAAAGGTTCCTTGAAGCTAAAAAAAAAAAAAGCCTTCAAGACCCCCAAAAGTGAAACTCTAATGGTATATTTCTCAAACTTGAACCTTGGAAGAATGGGAGGAAGGAGTTCTCCTTTGATTTCAGTTAATCAACAAATTAATAAACATTTATTCCCAGTTTGACTACTATAGAGAATTAAGAAGACCGTGGACTCATTACTATACAAGGTCCCTAGATTTCCTTGCAAAGCTCTTCTTTAGTGCAACTCTCCTTGCATCTTTTGGCTCTCACTGAGACATGGCTCCCTCATGATGGTGTAATATCTGGTCACCCTTTCCATTGCTGGTTGTACTTTTATGCCCCACCCCAATTTACTGGTTGTGGTAAAGAAGTTGAGATTTGGGAGCTGTAATCTACTGACTCAAAGGAAATTATCCATCTTTTCTCAATGAGTTCAGTTCCTGGCTCACAATCTTTCTCTCTATCCCAATTATACTAAACAACATATATATTGATGAGCCTTCAAACACCTAAACATCTCAATTTTTTAATCTATTCAGTTCCCATGATATATTCATCCACTTTACCTTAGTTACACACAGAAATACCTTTAATCTTGCTATCACACATAAATGATCTACTTACATGTTTGCCAACTCCTAAGTCCCTTTATCTGATCATAACCTTTGATCACTCCAACTTCCACTATGCCTCACGGCCCTTCACCCTGTTCTCCATGACCCAAGTCCCACCATGACTTACACTGCCTTCATTTCTCAGTACATTTCCCGGCTATCAACCTTCCACTCTTTTGATCTTTTGGTGAAAAAGTTTCAGCTCTACTGCATCAATTGCTCTTGAATCTCTTGCCTCCTTTTCCTGTCACCAATCACTCCTCTTGAATCTCTTGCCTCCTTTTCCTGTCGCCAATCACTCCTCACCAAACCATAACTCTAGATTGCTTTCTTTGCTCCTACTCATGTATTGCTGAACAAAGCTAGAGGAAGACATGCAACCATGTTTATTGGGCCCATTACAAACTTATGATATTTAATCTCAACAGGACTCTCTAACAATAATGTTGTTTGCTGCTACTGTGGCTGTGTAAGGCCAATAACACCAGCACACGGAAGGGCTGCTAGCATAGGTCCTTTGATCTGCTTTTCTTAAGAAAACAACTTTAAGGGGTTAACAATCTTTAACATTAAAGTTTAACAAACTTTAATTAAACATACCTATACCATTCAATTAGTTCAGGAGGAAAAGTCAGCACCCTGAACCTCAGAGCAAATACAAACAGAAATTATAAACAGAGATAATATAACCAGATCAACATTTCTGTCTAACTAAATCACAATACATAGTTACCAGAGAAGCACCAACATCTGGGTTTTCAAAGAAGGCTGGGGGTGGGGGAGTGCTGCTTCAATGGCTTACCCAGAGTCTCCTCACCAGCTCTCTTTCAATGGGTGTGCCCCTAAAAGCAAAACACCAACCTCAGAGCTCTTATACCCTGTTTAGGGCCTCGAGGGCTCAGGGCCTACTTAGCAAAAAGGTGTGGGGCCTGGGGCCTAGGGCTCACATGTAGTTAGTGAAAGGGTATGGGCCTGCCTCTAATCAGGCCTCTCTGTTGGCCCCACCTGAGGCCTATTCAATGGTGGGAAAGATCTTTCACTTACAGATTGGCTCTTATTGCAGCAAGGCAAATTTCTATCACACCCTAATTGATTCTCTGTCACTCTCGCCACTCTCTCTCCTTCCCTATTTTGTCTCCATGGTGAACCACTTCAATTCTAAGCTATCCCCTAAATTCTTGCTCCTTATCCCCTTATGACTAATTCTACCTTGCCAAGTCTCAGTCTCAAACTATTCCTATCATATCCTGCCTTCATCCGCATTCATGTGGAAGTGGAGAAAATCACAAAGCTATGCCAACTGGGTCCTCTTCAAACTGATGTTACCTAATCTCAACTAGATCCTTCTAAGCAGCAAGGCAATCCTTTTATGCCTCCTTAATCCATTCATTATTCTACTCATCTGTTACTATTCCAAACCTTTTTAGCCTTCCTCAAGTCTTTTATAGCACCTTCCCTCCACCCTCTAAGCTGAAAAAAACAAAACAAAACACTTCATACTTAGAGTGGAAAAATTGAGGCCATTTGCTGAGAGCTGCTTCTCTCCCTGTTCCCTCATCTTTCATCACTCAGATTTCTTTCTCTGTTGTCTCCTCCTTCACCTCTGTCCCACAGGAAGAGATTATCCTCCTTGCCAAGGCAACCTCTTCTTCATATACCCTGGATCCCATTCCATCCCGTCTTCTCCAGCAGATTGCTCCTTCTATCATTCCTACTCCCTCATTAATCTTCAATTTCCCCCCTCATGTCTACAAACAGACTCATTTCTGGCCCATGTTCAAACAATCCTCATTTGATTCAACTATCCTTCCAGCAATTATCCTTTATCTTTCTTTCCTTTCATGGCTAAATTCCTTAAGAAAGCCATCTCCAATCTGTACTTCCATTTCCTCTTCTAAACCCTCTGCAGTCTAGCTTCTGATATCACCATTCAACCAAAACTGCTCTCTCCAAACTTGCCAATGGTCTCTTATTTGCCAAAAATGAATTGCCTCTTTTCAGTCCTCACCCCTATTAAACTCTCCGTAGCTACTGATGTTGTCAGTCCCCTCTTCTCCTGATGCTCCCTCCTCCCTAGGTTTTCACGGCACTGTTCTCTCCTAATTCTCCTCCTACCTTTTTGGCCACTCTCTCTTAGTATCCTTTTTTTGGATCTTCTTCTAGGTCATGCTCACTAAATTTGGGTTTCCCCAAGGCTCTGTCTTTGGCCTTCTCTTCATATTCTATTGCTATCTTACTTGATGATCTCATCAGTTCCCATGAGTTCAGATGATTCTCCTATCTATTTGTCCAGCCCCATCTCTCCTGACCTCCCGTCTACATCATCAGTGATAGGTCTCTACATGTCAAGCTCAACATGTCTAAAACAGAACTCATTATCTTACCCAAGAAAACTTTCCCCTTCCCAAAATCCCTATTCCTGTCAAGGGCTCCACCACCTTCCACTCTGCCGCTTATAACCTCGATTCATCCCTCATAGCTAATCTGTGGAGAAGTCTTATCATTTCATAACATCTCTCTGCTTACCTGGCTGTCACCCTGAGGCAGACTCTTCTTACGTCACACTTAAACTAGTATAAGAGCCTCCTGGTTAGTGTCCCTGCCTCAGGTTCCCCGATTCTGGCCCATCCTCCAGACTAATCATCTAGAACTAACTAAGACAGACCCCATCACCTCTCTACACTCTAATGGCTCTCTGCTACCTCCAGGATCAAATAGAAAATCTCCTTGGCTTTTATAACCCTTCACAATATGCTTCCTTCTCATCTTTCCTGTCTTCTTACACTTTACTCCTTTACACACCCTGTATGATTTAATAGCACTGGCCTTGCTCTTCTTCAGAAACAGCGCTACATCTCCTAACTCTGTGCCTTTCCATTGGCCATCTTGAGAGGCTCTTCCTCCTCACCTATGTCTCCTGCCTTCTCAGGCTTCTCAAAGTTCACCTTCTGCAAGAAGCCTTTCCCAATCTACCCCACTGCTAGTGCCTTCCCTCTGGGATTTACTTCCACTCAAGTGGAACATATCTTGTATGCACACACTTGTTTGCATGTTGTCTCTCCGTTAGAATGTCAGCTTCTTGAGGGCAGCAAGCATGTTTTTACATTTCTTTGTATACTCAGTGCTTGTAGTGCATTGTTTGGCACAAAGTAAGTACTACTTAATAAAAGTTTGCTGACTAATTGACAATACATATTTCCATAATCCTTAACCATTTACAAAGCACTTTCATGAGAACAGCCCTGTGACATAGCCAGTACAAATATTACTTACTGTGGCATTTCATGGATGAGGACAATGAGCCTAAAACATGTTATGAGGCAAGGAGGAAATTTTCCCTGTGGTAATAAGGAAGCAAGTATTTACTAAACATTCTCTATGTGTAAGAAACTGTGCTAAGAACTTTACAAATATTACCTCATAGAAGTTAAGTGACTTGCCCAGAGTCATACAACTAGTAAGTGTCTAAAGAAGATTTGGAAGCAGATCTTCCTAACCCTACACCCAGGGCTCTTATCTACTGCAACAACCTAGCTGCCTCTAAGCAACATGCCTGAAGGGCTAATACCCTGTGTGGAAATTTAAAGCAGTTGGTATGAGGGAGAAGAGTAAGGGCATGGCCGGGGTAAAATGACTGAAGGATGGCTATAATTGTATGGGAGATAAGCCCTAGGATTAGCTACAGTATCAAGGGTAAGGTACAGCCTATCTTTCTACCCTCGGCTGACTGATCACAAACATCTACTAGTCATGCCCAGGTGGCTTTGGAGACCATCAGTGATGACTGTTTTGATAAACTGTGTTCATTTTCACACACCCAGCCTGCTTCCCAAACACCTAAAATAGGCCGTCTGTTAAGGGGGGTTACCCAGAGTCTCATTGTGATTGCTCTGAAATTCTTCTAAGCAGGCAGGTGTCAGATGCCTCTTTATGCAGCCTGCCATGTTTCTACTGTAGATTATTGATTGAACTCTACAGTCAGGGCATCCCAGTCACCCTTGACTTTGGGTGTCTCTGTCTGCCAGTTTCTTGAACATAGGAGGTCTAGCCACCAGGAACATCAACACATTGCTTTGTGTTTTAGGGTATGTATGTGTGTGGTTTTTGTCTGTTTGCAGAAGAAATCTCTACAAGGCCCACAGAATAATGGAAGCTTTGTAATTTTTCCAGCTGTACAACAGGCCTATAATCTGATATGGGTCACGCATTAAGATTTTTGCATGGAAAAAAAGTAAGAAACTGCTGTTTGAATAATAAAACGTGAGAGAAATATTAGAGATGAAGAATTTGTAATACTGACAACAGGATGGTAGAACATTTTCAGATTCGCAGCTCTTATGTGCAGAGGGATGAGTGACTTGGCTCTGAGATTTGTCCATAAATCTAGTAGTATTTCTCATACCTCAATGAAGTTTGCTTCAAATGTCTTTAGAGAACTACATGGTTTAAGTAGTTTCTTCAGCAGTTATTTCATTACTGTTTCAGTGAATTTGTGGTATGAGTATTCTGCCCATTGGAGATTGCAACTTTACCCTCTCTCAGGCTGTATAATTCTTGCCAATGTCTTTCTATAACTCTTCTATAGGTGATCCACCCAGATGCTGGAGGCCTTCCTCTCTTTCATTTAATATTGAATGAATACTAGTGAAGTGGCTCAGGCTAACCTATCTTTTACTCTTTTTACTTCATCATCATCATAACAATAATAATACTAGTAATGTGTTGTTGAGTCATTTCAGTCATGTTCAATTCCCTGTGATACCATTTGGAATTTTCTTGACAAAGATACTGGAGTAGTTTGCCATTTTCTTCTCTAGCTCATTTTACGGATGAGGAAACTGAGGCAAACAGGGTTACGTGATTTGCCAGTATCTAAAGCTGGATTTGAACTCAGGTCCTCCTGACTTCAGGCTGGCGCTCTATTTCCTTTGCTACCTAGCTGACCCCAATACTAATAATAGCTAATATTAACATAATGTCTAAGGTTTGTAAAGCATTTAATAAACATTATCTCTTTTAATCCTCATAGGAACCCTGTAAGAAAGGTGCTATTATTATCCTCATTTTACTCCCAGGAGGACTGAGGCTAAATGACTTGCCCAAGGCCACACAGCTATTAAATGTGTGAGGCAGGATTAGATGTTGGTCTCCTTGAAGTCCAGGCTCAAGGTTCTATCTGTTGGGCCACCCACTGGACCACCTTCATTTACAGCCACAAAAGTCTTTGAGAATGTCCTTTATGCTACTTCTAATGTGTACATTGCGGTTAGGAACATGCTACAGCCTTCTTACGTTCAACGTGAGTCTTTCCATTGTGTACTGGGCCCTATCATTTGGATTCTCCTGAGATGGTGATGTTCTATTATTTGTAGCCCTGTAACATCACTGGGAGAATATTGGTATTTTCTTTTTTTAAAATTTTTTTTATTTGTAGTTTATAATACTCGGTTCTACATAATTTTGAGTTTCAGATTTTCTTCCCTTCCTCCTCAAGACGGCATGGAATCTGATATATTTTCCGCATATAACTTCGCGTTGAATTAATTTACATACTAGTCAAGTTGTGGAGAAGAATTATAAGCAATGGAATGAATCATGAGAAAGAAGAAACAGAACCAAAAAAAAAACCAACTCCAAAACAAAAACAAAAGAGAGAGAAAAAAAGGGGGGAAAAAGGCAAGCATAAAGCATGCCTCAATCTGCATTCATACTTCATAGTTCTTTCTCTGGATGTAGATAGTATTCTCTATTGTGAGTCCTTTGGAGT
>CM053622.1:626772241-626901049 GCA_028646595.1 Phalanger gymnotis | reverse complement strand
GAAGAATTATAAGCAATGGAATGAATCATGAGAAAGAAGAAACAGAACCAAAAAAAAAACCAACTCCAAAACAAAAACAAAAGAGAGAGAAAAAAAGGGGGGAAAAAGGCAAGCATAAAGCATGCCTCAATCTGCATTCATACTTCATAGTTCTTTCTCTGGATGTAGATAGTATTCTCTATTGTGAGTCCTTTGGAGTTGTCTTTGCACCTTGTGTTGCTGAGACAAGCAAAGTCTGTCAGGGTTATTCCTCACAGAATCCATATATCTGTGGTTGTGTATAGTGTTCTCCTGGCTCTGCTCACTGAGCATTATGTCGTGTAGGTTTTTCCAGGTTGTTATGAAGTCCGTATCATCCCCATTTCTTATAGCACAATAGTATTCCATTACCTTCATATACCACAGTTTGTTCAGCTATTCCCCAATTGATGGGCATCCCCTTGATGTCTAATTCTTAGCTACCACAAAAAGAGCCACTATAAATATTTTTGTACATATGGGTCCTTTTCCCACTTGTATGATCTCTTTGGGATATAACCCTAGAAGTGGTATTGCTGGGCCAAAGGGTATGAACATTTTTATAGCCCTTTGGGCATAGTTCTGAATATTGGTATTTTCAAAACTGGTATTTTCTGATGTAGAACTTTAGTTGCTGCATAATTCCCCAAGTGTGAGCCAATGTGGTTTCTTTCTTCTACTCATTTTTGAAACTAGCTACAGTGTCATCTGTTGCATGTGAAATAAATTCATTAAAAGAGCTATGGTCCAAGCACTGGGTAAGCCGTAAGGATAAAAGTACAAAAAGCAAGGCAGTTACTGCCCTGAAGGAGCATCTATTCTAATGGGGGAATACAATACATATAGAAAGTTTGGGTGGGGGAGGTATTTCTGTTAAGCAATTTATTGACATGACTCTATAGGAATGGATATTATTATTATTTTCATCATCATCATCATCGGAGATAGAGGTAAAGTTGTGGGGATGGAGGAAAGGATGAGAGTGTGAAAATGCCTGGGGAATGGAAGTGGGGTAGATTTGAGTCCAGTTTAAAATAGGGAAGACCCACCAATCAGAAGCCAAGGACCCAGGGTGGCAGATGGAGATTGAGATTGGGGGTAAAGACCAAAGCACATAACATGAAGCTAAACACGAAAGCACATAACATCTTCATAACATGAAGATGGACAGTTGGGCACTTGTCCAAGATATATGCACTGATGGAATCACTAAAGTCATTGCCCATTCAATTGCTTATCATAACGAGGGCAATATGCGCTCATCTTCTACTTTTTTTTTAGCATGAATGACTAGACCAATCTCTTTTAAGAAGTTATGAATCTCCCTCTGGGCTGTCATCAGTTGTCCTGATCTATATCTGGCTACTGGACCCAGATGGCTTTGGAGGAGAAAGTGGGTGGTGACTTTGCATAGTCTTCCCTCAGTTAAATTCAAATCACTGGCAAGTCATAGCATCAAATTCCTGATGTTATGGTCCTCTTTGAAAACAAAGGACAAACCACAATGAATCTCCCTAAGGATATCCTCTGGTATTCTGGGATTAAATTTAATTAGCCTAAGTCCATCTATAAACAGTAACATCTATAGGCCTTTCTCCCAAAAGGGAGAATCTTTTCTAGGGAATTTGCACAGGATGTCCTTCCAGATACAGGAAAATACTTTTGGTGAAGATATAGCTCCTTGTTTTATGCCTCATTTGATGTTGTTGAGCAGATAATTGAAACAGGTTGCATCTTTCATTGTTGATGACTCAACATGGCATGGAGGTGGCCTTGTGTTCTAGACCAGCACTTCTTAAACTGTGGGTCACCACCCCATATGGGGTGGCAAAAAAATTGGCAATAATAAAAGGTTTCTGAATGTGCAACAACAAAAATTAATTAAAAATTAAATGCATAATGAATCTAGGGTGTTTCTGGCAGCTCTTGCCCATATTGCATAATGCAATTTCACTGTAGCCTTGGTTCTGAACACAAAGCATGTGCACTTTGCACACCACATGCCCTCAGGCCACCCAACACCAAAGAATGCTACCAAAACAAGAAAAGGGGCCACAAGTGGAAAAAGTTTAAGAAGCCCTGTTCTAGCCTTTGGGATGTAAGGCCTTGTTTTAATTAACCGAAAAAGTTTTGAGCATAGTCCTTGTGGTCTGAGCTATAATGAGGTGGGGTGACTTTGTGGATGCCACAAATTTAGAGGATGCTAATAGTGCCAACATTCCTTAAGTAATAATTTTTTAAAAATCAACCTGAACTTAGCACCTAGTTAGTAGGAATAACTACTCAAAATTGAAAAGTACCAGACTGAAGGGGAGGGGTTTCTCCCTAGTTCTACCCAACCATACTACATATCCATTCTCCAAGCAACAGTCTTCCCAAGAGAAACTTTGTACTGTTTTGGTGTTTCTAGTAATAGGACCTGGTGGCCCAGGGTTCTGTCCCTGTATAGAGAAATAAACTAGTCTCATTAACACCATGGAGCCTTGTGTCCCAGGGTCTCTCTCCTGTCAGTTGAATTTGCCATTAAAAAATTATTTGCTCCTATTTTCCCCACACGTTTCATGAAGCTTTTTGCTAGGTGTCAAAATTGGTGGCTACTATTAGGCTAGTCATGAGCCATGGCTTCTTACTTAAGCACTGACATGTACACCACCAGAAGACCACTAGGTGATGAATTTAGGGGCTATTGCAACTTATGAAATAGTAACACAAGAAAGAAAATCAAAATTGATTAAGTATCAATTAATAATAACTGTAATGTTGTCAGGAAAATACTTGGGAAATTTTAGAACTTGAAGAGACCCTAGAAATTATCTGATCTTTTGTTTTACAGATGAGAAAACTGTGAACCAGTTAAATGGTCAAATGACTTGTCCAGGGTTACCTAAATACTTAAGGGCAAAGATCAGACTAGAACTAGGTCTCCTAACTCTCAGTAAAATGCTTTTCCATCGTATTACATTGCTTCTCTAAATTGTCCCTAGGAGCTTATATTTCCTTAAATGCTTCACAAGATTGTATTCTTTTATTTAAAGTAGATGAAAGTGATAATAACAGCTAAAATTTATATATCACTTTAAGGTTTACAAAGGACTTTACACATATTATCTCATTTGATCCTCAAAACCACCTTGTGAGGTAGGTATTTTTATCATCTCCATTTTACAGATTAGGAAAGTGAGACTGAAAAGACTATATGGCTTGCCCAGAGTCTCTCAGGTAAGAATTTACAGCAGGATTTAAACTTTAGTCTTCCTGACTCCAAGTCCAGCACTCTAAACATTGCACCACCTCATTGCTATTATTTATTAGTTAACTTGTTGGAACCTTACTCTCATCTGGTTTGAAGAGGAAATGTGTACATCTGGAGAGGTTTGTAAGTCTTCTGAATTTCTAAAGAGGTGAGAAAACTGGGGGACAGGACAGGAGAGGGACTTTTAGAAGAGCTCATAGATTAAGGTTAGGAGGGTGGGAGGAGAAGATAAGGGAGGGACTTTTAGAGAAGTGGGTAAAATAAGGAATAAGAAGGTAAGAGGATAAGGTAACAGGGATAGGGTGAAAAGAGAGGATGAGGAAGGAAAATAGTAAAAATAAGATGGGGGAAATTTAAAAATAGCAATTATAATCTTGCATGTGAATGAGATCAACTCACCCATAAAATGGAAATGGATGGCAAAATGGATTAAAAATCAGAATCCAACGACATGTTGTTTGCAAGAAACACATTTAAGGGAGCAGCTAGGTGGTGCAGTGAGTAGAGCACCAGCCCGGGAGTCAGGAGGACCTAAGTTCAAATCCAGCCTCAGACACTTGACATATGTACTAGCTGTGTGACCTTAGGCAAGTCACTTAACCCCAATTGCCCTGCCAAAAAGCAAAACAACAACAACAACACAAAAAAAAACCATTTAAGAATGAGAGATACACACAGAGTTAAAATGGAGGGTTGGATTAGAATTCATTATGCTTAAACTGATGCAAAAAAGGCAGAGTAGCAATTATAATCTCAGACAAAGTTATGACTAAAATAGATTTAACTAAAAGAGATAAACAGGGTAACTACATTTTGATAAAAGGTACCATAGACAATGAAACAATATCAATACTGAACCTATATGCACCAAGTAATATAGTATCTAAATTTTTAAAAGAAAAATTAAATGATTTATGAGTGGAGATAGATAGTAGTACTATAATAGTAGGGGACTTTAATAGTCCCCTTTAAGTACTAGACGAATCCAACCCAAAAATAAACAAGAAAGAAATTAAGGATGTCAATAAAATTTTAGATAAGTAAGATATAATAGCTATCTGGAGAGAATTGAATGAAAATAAAAAGGAATACACGTTTTTCTCAGTGGTTCATGGTACTATTACAAAAACTGACCACATAACAATTTTATAGTTAAAAGCAGAAAAGCAGAAATATTAAAAGTATCCTTTTTCAGATTATAATTCCATAAAAATTACATTTAATAAATGACCACAAAACCATAGGTTAAAAACTAATCAAAGATTAAACAACCTAATCTTAAAGAACGAGTGGATTAAAGAACAAATCATTTAAAAAATCAACAATTTCATTAAAGAGAATGACAACAAGACAACATATCAAAATGTATGGATATAGCAAAAGCAATGATTAGAGAAAAATTTATATTTCTAAATGCTTAAACCAATAAAAAAGAGAAAGAGCAGATTCATGAATTGGGTATGCAATTTTAAAAATTAGAAAAAGAAGAAATTAAAAATCCCCAATTAAAAACTAAATTGGAAATCCTAAAAATTAAAGGTGAGACTAATAAAATTGAGAGTAAAAAAAACCATTGAATTAGTAAATAAAACTAGAAGTTGGTTTTATGAAAAAAACAAATACAATAGATAAACAATTGGTTAATTTGATTTTAAAAAGGGAAGAAAACCAAATCACTAGTATCAAAAAAGAAAAGAGTGAATATACCACTAATGAAAATGAAATTAAAGCAATTATGAGGAGTTATTTTGCCCAATTATAGGCCAGCACATTTAACAATTTAAGTAAGATGGATGAATATTTACAAAAATATAAATTGCCTAGATTAGTAGAAGTGGAAATAGAATATTTAAATAGACCTATTATAGAAAAAGAAATTGAACAGGCCATAAATGAGCTTCCTAAGAGAAAAGTGCCAGGACCAGATGGATTTACAAGTGAATTCTATCAAACTTTTAAAGATAACTAATTCCACTAATATTAAATATGTTATTTGAAATAATAGGTAAAGAAGGGATCCTATCAAATTCCTCTTATGAAGAAAATATAATACTGATGCCTAAACCAGGAAAAGTAAAAGCAGAGAAAATTAATAGACCAATTTCACTAATGTATGCAAAAATCTTTCCTTCCTTCCTTCTTTCCTTCCCCCAGCACTAGCAGTTTCTACCTTGATCCCCACTGATTACATTCCTACAAAGATTATGAATTCCATTTTGGCTTTCTATAACAATCTCCATCTTTCCCCTCCCAGCTCTCTAGGCCTTTGCTTCTATCTATATGGGAATAATACAAAATCTAATCTGCTCTTTTTGGACCCCAATAGGATTGAATAACAAATTTAACCTACATTAAAATCTGAGGCATTTCTAGTTTTGTTACTTGCTTTGCTAGAGGTCTCTATGGTCAGTACTTTTCACAACTGTAAAATCTTCATTCATTCATTCAGCACCCTCTCTGTGCCCAGCACCAATCAAAGAGGAATAAGATCTGGCCCCGTTTTGCAGAAAACTATGATCTAGTTGAAGATCATTGACATACATACATACATACATACATACATACATACATACATACATGCATATATATATATGTAAAATGTGTGTGTGTGTGTGTGTATGTGTGTGTGTGTAGCCATCAAGTAATAAGAGGTAGCAGAGATCCAGGCGTCATAGGTGGCTAGAGAAGGGAGAGAATAGCATGGGCTGGAGTGATCTAGAAAACCTCACAGAGGAGGTGGGGCTTGAGTTAAATGTGCAGGATAAGTAAGGTAGGAGAGAGGGAGGACACTCTGAGGAGCAGGAAGAGAGAGTGAAAAATAGCACAAACCAAGGCTTCAAGGCATAAATTAGCATAACATATGCTGGGAACAGTGAGGATAATAATCTCCAGACAGCAGAGAGCTTAGATTTGGTCTTAGTCAAAAATAAAGTTAGACATGTAAGTTGAGACGAGGTACTAATAAATAACCAAAATTGGGAATTATGTACTGCTTGGAAGTTTAGAAATATTTTTTGTTTTAACAGTCCTATTCAGTAGGTAGTACAAGTATCATTTCCACGATTTGACAAATGAGGAGACTGAGGCACAGAGAGGTTACATGAATTGCCAAGAATTGCCAAGGCATTGTTATCTAGTAAATGGCAGAGTCAAGATTCAAATCTAAGTCTTCGGATGTCCATTCAGTGTTCTTTGTAGAAGCCTGAGTTCCAGGCTAACTGGTTTAAATTATGTTCTCTGACACTGGACCTGTTGAAAGTTCATGAGCAGAGTAGTGACATGAAAAAAATACTTAAGGGACAAGATGTTAATCTGGCAGAAATGTGTCATTTTTTACTCTATCTACTTTAAATTCATAGCATTATACTAAGTGTACACAGGGTCAATCAATATGCAATTTATTAAGCACCTATTATGTGTCATGTTCTGTGCTAAGTAATGAAGAATCAAAGACAAAAACATGGTCCTGATTTCAAGGAGCTTACATTCTAAGAAAAATCAAGTACCATTATGGACTTAGCCTTTGTCATGGAGAGCAAGGAGGGCAGGAGCAGCAGGAACTCTCCAAGGGAAAGAATTAAAAGAAAACAACAAAACAACAAAACCTAAAGGATGGGCCAGCTGATCACGAAAACACAAATACTCATATAAGCCAACCAAGTGTGGTGAATTGGGATAATTCTTGGTCTAATTCAATACGCAGTTAATTACTGAGTACAAGTTGCTAAACTTTTGTTTTTGAAGAGGATCAGTGATGTCATAGGGTGATGTTTTGACTCCCTTGTGAGTTGGCTTTAAGTGAGGCAGAGTTGCACAGAGTCATCAGACTCAGTCTCTCTTCCAGAGTCATCGAGATCCAGTGGCAAGACCAAAGTCAGCACAACTGGTGATGACCTGGAATGTAGTGAATGACCAAGCTCTAAGTGCTCCAAGGCACCTACTTCAGCCTCTTTCATGGCCAATGGAATAAATTGTTCTTGTGTGCGCATTCCACTGGGGAAGTCTTTTTATATACAGGCAAACACCCCAGTAACTCACCTATGGACCCGTTGATTACTCTCAACCTGCTTTAGCCAAGACAGTTTTATTAGAGTGTGGTAAATGTACATGCTACAGCTTCTTGGAGCCAGAGGTACTGAATTACTAAAGCCCAAACCTCAGAGACCATTTTTTTTTTGCTGCCACTGTCTCTCTTCCTTTGAATTTTGTTTCGATTTTTGGATTTGAGCCAACTTCTTCAGATCCCTCATATCCTATCCTTCTAGGTCCCTAGGTCTAACTCTTGGACTTAGCTTGTTCACAATGAAAATCTGATCCCCAACTGAGCAATAATTTCTCAGCCATAGCCCATTCCTACCCTGCTCCCCAAACTGGGGAAGTTCAATCAGAACCTTGGGCACCTCCACCATGAAAGACCTTGATGATCCTGACCTTGGACCCATTATAAAGTCCTAGGTAAATGCTGTCAAATGGAAGGTGCTCCTTGTACCCATGGCACCTAAAAACAAAATTTAATTAGGGGTGAAATTGTATGACAGTAGAATAAAAAGAGATGGGATCATGTATTTTGTCAATTAGGGAGACATAATATTTAGAGGATGGTGAAATAAGTGTTATTCGACACACTTAATAATGACACAGACATTGAGGCTTTGTGGTACAGCAGAAAGAGCACTGGACGTAGAATCAGATGTCCTGGATTCAAATGCTGACCCTTCCATTTACTACTTTGTGTAAATTATTTTGCTCCTTTAGACCTCAGATTCCCCATCCAGAAAACAAGGAGATTGGACTAGATAACTTCAAAAATTCCTTTCAATTCTAAACCCCACAAAGATTGGCAAAGATAGTAGAATGGTTTGCCATTTCCTTCTCCAGTTGATTTTATAGCTGAGGAAACTGAGGCAAACAGGGTTAAGTGACTTGCCCAGGGTCACACAGCTAGTAGGTGTCTGAAGCTGGATTTGAACTCAGGTCTTCCTGATTCCAGGCCTGTTGCTCTATCTACTGAGCCAACCAGTTGCCCACCAGGGTTAGGCTGAAGGTACTTTTTCTATGAACATATTGAATAAATAGTCCCAGTGGGGAACTCTTAAAAGGCAGATTCTGGTCCCAACTCTGTTGTCAGTTGAGCATGTAAACTAGAATCATTCTCAACCTTCCTGAGCTTCTGTTCTATCATCTCTAAAATGGGAATAATGAAGTCATTTTACTTTAAGGGGAGCTCTATACATAGAGTTGAAAAGTTAAAAAAAAATTATGCTGGGGTGAGCGATGTTTTAATGTTCTCAGTATTCCTGCATCGGAGTCTTCCAATATCTCACCATAGCATGAAGGCAGCCTTGGGTTCTCTGAGACTATACAAATGGAACCCTAGCTCTGACTGGGCTTTGCTGAGGGTCTCTTCAGCTATCATCCAAGAAGGAGTCCAGTGAAGTTCTGGGAGGCACGTGGATCAGGCTGGCCAACAGGTGTTAAACACTTTAGGACCTAGGATTTCACAAATAAAGTCAACCTATAGAAGAACTGAGATCTGCACTGGTGGACAAGTGTGTCTGGAATGTATTTCTAAATGTTTAACAACTATCTCTCCAGGAAAAAAAAAGCATGCACAACACACTTTTACATTTAAACTGTGTTATTAACATTTTCTCCATTATTTTCTTATGTCTAGACAATCATCATAACAATAAATCAAGCCCTGACATATTCGGTCATTTCTCTGACTCTCCATGACCTGATTTGGGGTTTTCTTGGCAAAGATACAGAAGTGTTTTGCAATTTCCTTCTCCAGATCATTTTACAGATGAGGCAAAAGGATTAAATGACTTGCCCAGGGTGACACACCTAGTAAAAGTATCTGAGGCAAGATTTGAACTAAAATAAAAGAGTCTTCTTGACTCCAAGTAAAGTATTTTATCCACTGAACCACCTAGCTGCCCTTCCTGATATGTAAGGTTTGCCAATTTCCGAGGTATAAACGCTCACCCTGAAAATTTAACAAAGAGATCTCCAGCTGACTCCAGTATGTCTCTTATTTTGAAAGGAGTTAGTTGGAATGGCTAATTTTGGGTCATGCAGGGTAGCAGACCTACTGAAATATAGATATTATTTATTTCTGTTTCACTTATTAAAAATATCTCACAAAAAATCAACAGCAAGGCAACATGGGAAATAAAATGCCAATAAAAATAGGTAGATGAGGAAAGGAGGCTTATACTTTGTACACAGGATTGTAAGGTGAATTCAGATACATTAATAAGGAAAGCCTTGGAACAGATGCTTGGCACTGGGGAACACCAAACTTGGAGTCAGGAAGATCCAAGTTCAAATCTGGGCCCAAAAAGAAGAAGGGAAAGAAGGGAACTAATAAGAAGGCTCTACCAAGGCTCACTGAGAAGAGGAACAAAACTTACAAAAGCAGAACAGCTTGTCATCCAGAGGAAAAGCTACCAAAACTTACTTTAAAAAGAAATAAATCCTACAAAAGCAGCAGAGCAATTGGCCACCCCCCAGAGGAGCTCGGAGCTACCAAGACCCACTGAGGAAAGGAAAAAGTCCTACAGCAGCATGTTATTTGTCCTTCCTTCTCGAAGAGGACCATGAGATCAGGAAGGTGATGCCACGACTTGCAAGTAAATTGGATTTAAGTGAGGCAGGGCTGCACAAAGTCATCAGCCTCACTGTCTCCTCCAGAGCCATATGGCAAGATATAGATCAGGACAACCAGAGAAGGCCCGGGATGCAGTGGGAGACCATGGCCTTTTTCAGAACAAGTCCTACAGAAGCAGCAGTTCAACTGGCCACCCAGAGGAGGAACTACTACGGCTCACTGAGGAAAGGAATACTTCCCATAAAAATAGCAGAACTGGCCAACCCAGAGGAAAAGTCTCCTAGGCTTACTTAAGAGAGGAGCAATTCCTACAAAAGAAGCAGAAAAATTGGCCACCTGGAGGAAGAGCTACCAAGGCTTACTGAAGAGAAGAGTAAGTCCTACACAAGCAGCAATTCAACTGTCCACCCCCAGTGGAGAAGCTACTAACATTTTCTGTGGGAAGGCATAATTTCTACAAAAGCATCAGAACAGCTAGTCACTGAAATTGTTGTTGTGTTTGTCCTTCATTCTCGAAGAGGACCATGACATCAGGGAGACGATGACATGACTTGCAGTTGACTTTGATTTGAGTAAGGGAGGGATGTGCAAGGTAACTAGCTTCACTTTCTCCTCCAGAGCCATGTGGGTCCAGTGGCCTGATAAAGGTAAAGATGACTGGAGATAGCCCAGGATGCAATGGGAGACCTTGGCCCTTTTAAGCTAAGGCCTTTTCAGGTTCTCACTTTGAATGAAGTAAGGCCCATTCAGTGAATAGGCCTCTTTAAGAAGCTTATCAAAGGATGGCCCCTTTAATCAAAAAGAAAAAAGTGAACTAGAGGAGCTACCAAGGCTTACTGAGGAGAGAAACAAGTCCTACAAAAGCAGCAGAATGACGGGACACTTAGGGGAGGAGCTTCTAAGGCTTATTTTTTCCTTGACTATATTTTCCCTAACCACATGTAAAGATGTTTTCAACACTCATTTTTATAAAATTTTGAGCTCCAATTTTTTTCTCCCTACCTCTCCCCTCTTCCCCTCCCCAAGACAGCAAGTAATCTGATATAGGTTAGAAATGTACAATCATATCAAATGTATTTCCACATTAGTCATGTTGTGAAAGAAGAATCAGAACAAATGGAAAAACCAAAAGAAAGAAAAAAAAAGTGAAAATAGTCTGCTTTGATCTGCATTCCAACTCCATAGTTCTTTCTCTGGGTGTGGATGGCATTTTCCATCATGAGTCTTTGGAGCTGTCTTAGAACCTTGCAGAATCAGGAGAACATTATATACAGCAATAGCAACATTGTACAATGATCAACTATGATAGACTTAGCTCTTCTCAGCAATACAATGACCCAAGACAATTCCAAAAGACTCATGGTGGAAAATGCCGTCCATATCCAGAGAAAGAACTATGGAGTCTTAATGCAGATGAAGTCACACTATTTTCACTTTGCTTTTGTTTTTTCCTTTCTTGTCGTTTTCCCTTTGTTCTGATTCTCCTTTCACAACATGACTAGTGTGGAAATCTATTTAACATGGTTGTACATGTATAACCTGTATCAGATTACTTGCCATCTTGGGGTGGGGAAAAGGGTGGGGGGAAAGGAAGGAGAAAAATTTGGAACTCGAAATTTTACAAAAATGAATGTTGAAAACTCTCTTGACATGTAATTGGAAAAAATTAAATACTATTAAGGAAAAAAATTAAATAAAAATGCTCTAAGTCACTATTGAATAGAGAAATGCAAATTAAAACAACTCTAAAGTACCACCTCACACCCCTCAGATTTTCTAATATTACAGAAAAAAGAAAATGACAAATATTGGAGGGGACATGTGAAAACTGGGACACTAATGCACTGTTGGTGCAGTCTCGAATGGCTCTAACCATCCTGGAGAGCAGTTTGGAACTATGCCCAAAGGACTATAAAATTGTGCTTACCCTTTGACCCAGAAACACCAATACTATGCCTATACCTCAAAGATTTTTTTAAAGGGAAGAAGACTTATATGTACAAAAATATTTATGGCAGCTCTTTTTTCAAGAATTGAAAATTGAGGAGATGTCCATCAATTGGGAAATGGCTGAACAAGTTGTGGTATATAATTGTGATGGAATATTATTATGCTATAAGAAATGATGAGAAGGATGCTTTCAGAAAAATCTTGGAAGGTTTACATGAACTGATGCAAAGTGATGTGAACAGTACCAGGAGAACATTGTACACAGTAACAGCAATATTGTATGTTGATCAACTGTGAATGATTTAGTTATTCTTAGCAATACTATGATCTAAGACAATTGTGAAAGAGTTATGATGAAAAATGCTACCTACCTTCAGAGAAGAATTAATGGAGTCTGAATGTAGATTGAAGCATTTTCTTTTCACTTTATTTTTCTTGGTGAGAGTTTTTTTTTGGTCTATGTTTTCTTTCACAACATGACTAACATGGAAATATATTTTGCACAATAAAACCTATATCAAAATGCTTGTCTTCTCAATGAGGGGGAGGGGAATATGGGAGAGAATTTGGAAATCAAAATTACTAAAAATGTAAAAAAAATGTTATATATATAATTAGAAAAAATAAAAATATTTTGAAAAAAAGAACACAGAGATAAATAAATTGCTATATAAAAGTGAAAAAAGATGGGAGGTATTAGAAAGGCCTCATGTGTATAGCATTCTTATAGCATTAGGTAGTATTTGAGTTGAATCTATAAGGAAACAAGGTTTTCTAAGACAAAGGGGTCAGGAGGGAATATATTTCAGGTATGGAATACAGCCTATTTGAAGATATGGAGGTAGAACATGGAATATTGTGTATGGGAAACAGAAAGTAGACAGCTAGGTGGTGTAATACATAGAGTGTAGGACACGGAATCAAGAAGACCTGAGTTCAAATCCTGACAATGACACTTAGTAGCTGTGTGATTCTGAGAAAAGTCATTTAACCTAGCTCTTTCTGAGTTTCTTCATGTATAAAAAAAGAAAATATTAGCATCTTCTTCCCTTGGTTATTATAAGGATAAAATTAGTTGATGTGTAAAGCATTTTGCTAACCTTAAAGCTTCCTATAATGTAGAAATAATTCATTCGGACCCCTATTCTATTCCAATTAGTATTAATCAGTTTGCTATGATTATAAGTTCTATATACTAGGCCCCAGAGCTGTTGACTGTAGACTGTAAGTTCACTTGCTCAACCGCAGGAAGCTAACTAGAGGCCCTTCACCCTTGTTTTTCCTTATTATGGTGACCAAGCCCAGTGTAGTGGTGACTCAATGACACAGAAAGTCCCCTAACTTATTTTCCTACCTCCAGACCATTCTCGCTTGTCCAACCTTAGGAGGTGACCATCATATGACCATTTTATGCCCACTTAGTCAGTGGACATGTGGCATGCTTCACCCATTCTGAGACCTCCCTGCTGACATACCATTTCTGGCTGACACATCTTTTTTTTGGCCAGCAAAGCAAGATCTATCAACCAATGGGATTCTGTACTTTGTATACCCTCGTTAGAATGTTCAGATATTAAACATGATATCAAACCTTATAAAAATAAGGTCATGGAAGAAGTGGGCCTCTCAGACTATGAGGAAGATCTGAGGTCCACTTCATTAGAGGGGACCATGGACCCTTTAATAAAATGCTGTTGGTTTAGAGCTCTACCTCAGTCTCTTTTATTGTAGGTTGGACAGTTTTAATCCCTATATTATATACTAGTCATTATTATTGTCATCATCATTATCATTATGAGGGCCATTTGGCAGGAATGGAGAAGTTGTGATAGAAAGTAATGTGAAAAAAATTTGGAAAGGTAAGTAGCTATGGGGTGTTAGGAATCTTTGAAGAGGATTTTCGGGGACTAGGACAGGTGGATAATCAAAAGAGGACTTTGCTGGGATAACACCTACGTGCATCAATGAGGAAAAGAAGTTAAGAGAAGAATTGCAAACTTGGGCTGTACTTTTGTCGTCTGCTTTCACTTGGGCTTCTTCCTCCTTTGGTCCTGCCTCTATGGGCACATTCCAATGTGATCCCTTGCTTGTGGCCATGGCCACCAGGGATCACAGGTATGTGCCAAGAAGCCCAGCACTTTTGCAACATCTTGATGGCCACAATTTTATTGGTGCCATATTTTTTAGCTCTTAATCACTTATCTGAACAAATTTCAGCCAACTCACTCATTCCAAGTAACTTACTTAGGGCCATCCAGCTTGTACATCTAGGAGTCAGGACTTGAACCCAGGCCTTCTGACTCAGAGATCATTGCATCTTTCCAGAAGAAAAAGAATTGAGTAGTGGAAGGTTCTAAAGGCTGAAGTCACCAAATAAGGATTTTTATCACAAAACTAGACAACCCTCCTTTTTTTATTTGGATTCACTTATATTTGGGGAAAGTAGTAAATGGTAAAAATAAATTTCACATAAGCCTATTCCTTCCTCTTCAGTACAGTCTTTATCTCTGACCTGGAATGCTTCAACCTGAAGCTTAGATATGCTTTCCCTGGTTGTTTCACAAGAATTTAGTACCTAAATCCACAACAGAAATGCAGGAATGGCCCTAAACCCAAAAATATCAAACAGGGTGTCTCCACAAAGCACAAAGAATAGGCATCAAGCTTTACTCTCTTATTACCATAGTCTACCCTGGAAATGAGGGATAAAGAAAGCTTTTCCCCTCCACCGTGGACAGAGTCTACACCTTTATTGCTGAAAGAGGATGTTTTTATTTGCACCGCATTACACCCATAAATTCTATCCACTCAGCAAGTCAAATTATTGCTGGCCTCCAAAATACATTAAGTTTGGGTTTAAATCAGTCACTTTTGAAGATATACTGCAACCCACTTTCTAGCCATATTTGTAATATATTCACCCAGCAAATGTGCTTTCAAATGCATTGTTTGTAGAGTTGTCTTACCTCAGCTGGCCGTGTGAAGATATAAGGAATGAGAGCTCTGATTTGTGATTTCTTTGTGTGTAGCATTGTCCATGCTTCTGACTAGTAGGGTAGATAGCTGCCCAAATACCCTTGGTGGTATGATGGGAGAATGGGGCAGAGTGGGGGAGGGGAAAGCACTCTGTGGCTGAAACTAATTAAAATTAGTGATATAATAGTAAAACTAATGGGAAAATATAGTGCCTTCTCTCCTGAGCAGCTTGGCTGCAGATTTGGTGACAATGGACAGCCCTTCTGAGGTGATTGGGAGAAGGGAGAAGCCAGTGAATTATGTGGGGATGCTTAATGGGCTATGGCAACATTAAGGTATGCTTAATGGAGATGTTCAAATTTTTTTCACTTATCAAGACTTCCCATTTTACAGAGTATTACACATTTGTGTACATCATCAATTGTCATCCAAGAATTTCAGCGTGATAAACTGGTCCATAGTGTAGCGCTACAACTAAGCCAATTATCATTTTAAGTGACTACAGGGAGTGGGAGTTGGGAAAAAAGAGGCAGACTGCTCAAGCTGGGAAACAGCACATTTTTCCTTTTAGGAATAATGAAAGCATGTTCATTTGAACTTCTTTTTGTTGATCTTCACCAAAATTTCCCCCCTCTTTTATGATCCAGACCCAGTACTTCGTCAGTATACAGAGCACCCCTTTTTTTAGAAAAAAATCTGGACCTGGGATTTTGTCATTGATAGTAATTCCCAGTATGGAAACTGCCTCTCCTGATGCAGATAGCCAGCTCCTCTATAACTCATAGCTGTAGACAGTTGCACACAGCACTGAGAGGTTGTGACTTGTCCATGGTCACATAACAAGCATGGGTCAGAGGCAGTACATACATTCAGATCTTCCTGACCACAAGGTTAGACCCCTCTCTATCGTACTATGTTACTTCTTGCCCAAAATGATGGAGGGAAAATGTACAGGGGAGCTCAAACAGTTATGGGAACTTAGTGGCATTAGATAGTTTAGGGACTGTTGGGAAACTGGACATTTTGAGTAATCAGATATGACACTGGCCATGTTCCTTCAGAACTTTCTTTAGCATATCTACCTTTTTCCCTAAGTCCCTGCTGTCACATAATAGTTACTGTGAACTTCCCATTAACTCAGAGGATACCATCACTGTTCTACAAATCGGTGACATCTTAAAGAATCTAAAAGGTGGATGACTAAGATTTCCCATTGGTTAAACCAATTTATTTTTCCTCTTTCTGAGAGCTTAATCTGTTTATAAGATCCATTTCCCACCTTTGCATACCAACTTATTTTAAATAAACAGCTAATACATCTCAAAACACGAATTTCACATGAGCCCCTTTCCAACTGCATTTGTGGAACTGGCTGGTATCTATTATGTTCCACCCCGGCGCCTTGATACATGGTGTTTTCTCAATGGACCCTGGAACTGTCACATTTCATCTTAAGCTGTATAAATGACACTTCAAAGTCAAACGTGATGACAATGACTATGTCTCCTCTAAGCAAACGTTTCTAAATTTGATAGTGTTATTTGTCCCAACATCCTTCCCCATCCCTGACAAGTAGCCTTCTCTCCCATATTTTTTCTATGTGAATCACTTGAGAGTATTAAAGATAAATCAGGATTTAAACTGGATCAGGTGTGGAGGGTGGGGCCAATTTCCATTCAATAGACATTTACCAAGCACCAACTACATGAAAAGCACTGAGAATAAGAAAACAGAAGTGAAAGACAGCTCTCTGTCCATAGAGAGTTTGTATTCTCCTGAATCTAAAGGGCCATCACTGTCCTGGTTGCTCTCCCGATAACAATGCCCATCGGGGGTACAATGACAAAAGGGTGTGTGAGGTGTTCAGGAAGGGCTAGCAGCTCTGATGTGAGGGCTTGCTGAATTCTTTTCGGGGCTGCTCATCCACCTTTGGTATTTACCTGCCACCCAACTCTCACCTGTGGCTCTAAGAAGCTATAGCATGCGCAATGGCCATACCCTGGTTAAACCATTTTGGCGTACAGGCTAAGCCAGATTGAGGGTAACTGACAGGCCTCAAACCCATCAACAAATTAGGGTGACGTCTGCCTCAAGCATGTGAATGGGTGGATGAGAACAATTTGTTCCAATGATCACAAATGCGGCTGAAGAAGGGATTGTGGAAAGCTTAAAGCTTCATCAGACATCAAAGACGCCAAAGTCATTCACTGCATCCCAGGCCATCACCAGTCATCCTGACTTTTGTTCTGCCACTGGGCTTTGAAGACTCTGGAAAAGAGAATGAGGCTGGTGACTTCGTGCAACTCTGCCTCACTTAAAACCAATTCACCCTAGGATGTCATTGGTCCTCTTTGAAAACAAAGGACAGACAACAACATAAGCAAAAATGAAATATTCTCCCTTCTCAGGGATTTTACATTGTACTGGATAAAGTGGAATGCTAATGGACAACATTCTCATTAGTGATCATGTCACACTGGTGATTCATGTTCCCATTCCATTCTGCTGCAATTTGATCTTTATCATGTTTTCCCCCATCTTATACTTTTCATCTTCAATAGCATGAAGTTAGAGTAGAGTATCAATTATAGATTTCATCAAGACATTTGACAAAGTCAAGCTATTCCCAAGGATGTGATAGAGAGATGCAGATTAGACATCGATGTAGCTAGGTGGATTGGCTAAATGACTGGGCTCAAAGAAAAGATATTATTGGTTTGATATCAGCTAGGCTGGAGGTCTGCAGTGGAGTGACCCAAGGATCCATTTCTGTCTTCATGCTAGGCAGCATTTTTGTTAGTTACTTTATGATCAGTACTCAGTTTTATCTTTCAAACCCTGCCTTAAACTTTGCTCTGATATCTTGGAATGACAGGGACTATTTTTAGTACTTTATCTTTAGTATCCTACTTTATCTAGTGCAAAATACGCTCCCTGAGAGGAGGGAATGTTTCATTTTTGTCTATGTACCCCTTGTGCATAGGCACAGTGCCTCGCCCAAAGTAGATCCTCAATGAATTTTTATTGAATTGAATTGATCATGACAGCCTATCAAAAAGTGTTTGGTCTGAAACTCTTTTCACTGAATGTAGCTGAATATTTGAAGCATCTGAAACAGATGTCCTAATGGAACATTTTGTAGGCCAGGTTTGGCTCCCATGACATGAAACTACCACCCACAACTTTATGCACTGGTTAATTCCATCTCAACACATTTACTTTCAGTAATGTAAATATGGCCTAAGTCCAAAAAGAAGGTTATTTCTAAATGCAGAGGGCATCTCATTTTGGCTTAAATAATATTGTGCTTCATTGGGGAGAGTCGAGCTCAGTATTTTTTATTATTATACTATTAACATTTATTGAGTGTTAATAGTGAGCTTGAACATAACAAGAGAGTCACAGTGCTTGTCCATTTGCCATATTGTGGGGACAGCATGTTCTTGACAATCTTGGATTATACGAAGCACACTATCAACTCCCAATGAAGTTATTCGCTACTAATTTCCTGAACATCTGTGCATTGGATTCATTAAATGGATAATGAATCTGGACATATAAGATTCATAAAAATATTCATATCTGACATTAACAAAATGGCATTCCTGTCTTATTTCTATACGTGATGTCCTGCAGTCAATCTCACTTTTGTGGATGACTATAACTTTGGCAGGAATGACTAGTTGACTGAATGACTGATTATAGGCAGCACACCCCATCTCTCTCACATGACTCTGGAGCAAAGACTCAAGTTGATCAAAGGACCCTAGGATAGAAATCAGAGTCACACAATTTAAGCTTTAGTAGAGATCTCAGTGGCCATCTTACATGCCAGCCTCCACATAAAAGGAATCTTTATCATATCATATGCAATAAGTACTCACTAAATCTCCATTTGAAGACCTTCCTCTCTCTAGGTGGCACAGTGGATAGAGCATTGGGCTTAGAATAAGGAACTCGTCTTCATGAGTTCAAATCCAGCTTCAGACACTTACTAGTTGTGTGACTCTGAGACCCAAGTCACTTAACCCTGTTTGCCTGTTTCACTTTCTGTAAATGAACTATAAAATGAAACGGCAAAACACTACAATATCTTTGCCCAGTAAACCCCAAATGGGGTCACAAAGAATTGGGCACAACTGAACAACAACAAATCTCTCCAGGTAGCCCCTTCTACTTCTGAATAGCCCTAAATGTCGAGAAGCTTTTCTTCTCTTCTAGCTTTAACTGGTCCATTTATAAATTCCACCCATTGCTTTTGGATCTGCTTTCTGGAATCAAACAGAACTGGTCTAAATCATTCTCATAGGCAGCTTTTCAAATACTTAAAAATTAACTATCATGTGACCCCTGTGTCTTTTCTTCATGGTCTAGAAATGTCCTGTTCTTTCCAACACAGTAATGAGACAACAGTGATCAATGGGGATTTGGGGAGACAAGAACCACCAGATATAACTTTAATAAACCTACTGTCATTAAGAATAAATATGTATTGTGCCAGACTCCATAAAATCATAGGTTTAATGATGGAGAAGACTTTAGAGGTCATCCAGTCTAGTTCCCTTATATTTGAGATGAAGAAACTGAAACCCTGTGACATGCAATGATTTATGTAAGGTCACACCATACTAAGCAAAAGGGCCAGAGTTTGAACCCAGGTCCTTTGATTCCAAAGTTATGAGAAATAAAAAAAGCCTTGAAGTCACGGATTTTTACTGTGTATTTTTCCCTCAGATTTGCAATTTTTCAGTGTGGGGAACCCAATGTAGAAATGTCTTCTATTGCGCAGTCTAGAAACTTATCTGGGATTGATAGTTTTAGAGAGCTTCTCAGGACATCAGAAGGTTAAGTGTCTTGCCTATGTAACAAAGATAATACACGTCAAGGACAGGTTAAATGAATAACCCAATTCCACAGAGTAAGTTAATGACAGCTATAACTATGACCCAAGTTTTCCCTGATTCCATTTTTGGTTTTTTATCCATTTATGTCATGTGGCCTGAGGTTATACTTATCAAGTCCGTTATTTACTGTGCAGCTATTCTTAGGGAGTTAATAAGTCTTAAGATCAATCAAAAGGGCAGCATATGTAATGGGGGGGGCGGAGCAGTAGAGTGGTAGTCTTGGGAGCCGAGTTCTGGCCCCACTCTACCATTAACTAGCTATGTGCAATTGGGTTACTCACCTAATCTATAGGCTTTCTCATATGAAAAATGAGGAATTTAGATCCCTAGGTCTAGTTCATATCTAAAAATTTTAAGATCTTTCTCTCCTAAGGAGATGGGCATAGAGGAGATAACCAAAAAGATGGTAAATAATTATGATCTCCTTTGCACAAGGAAAGCAGATGTGAATGGTAGCTGTTTTGTCCACATACTTATTTAAAAAGTAACATAACTTGAAACTAGATTCTGGTAAGCTTTTTTCTTGATTACCTTTAAGAGAGACCGTAGTAAAATTCAATCTGACCTCATATAGATGATCTACAAATAGATATTTTTTAAATCTTTCCATTTTTTAAGCATGAGGTGACTAAAAATTTAGTCTGGAGAAGTGCTAATATGGCTGCTACGCCTTCCATATCTCAAGAAGGCACTGTTCTTAGCCCCCTGTGGAGAATGAAAGAGGCAGGATGGTTTCTGGGACAGGGCACTGGACTTGGAATCAGGAGAACCTGGGTTCAAATCCTGCCTCAGACACATACTAGGTTTATGATCTTAGGCAAGGACCTCTCTGTGCCTCAGTTTCCTCATCTGCAATATAGCTGTGTGTAGGGTGGTGGGGGCAGGTGAACTAAATGACCTTCTAAATCTATGATCCTATGAAGTGAATTTATCTACTTTATTGGCTTATAGTATAACTTCTTTCCCAAAATAGCTCTGAGTTCACGAGGACTCTCATATATTGGAGACTTCTCTTAAATTAATACTCTCTTACTTATGTCCCCACCCAATGTTTCCCTTGGGAACATTCATTCATTAAATAAGTATTTATTGAATATTTTGCAGGATTGTACATGTATAACCTATATCAAATTGCTTGCCTTCTCAGGGAGGGGGGAGGGAAGGAAGAAAGGGAGAGAATTTGGAACTCAAAATTTTAAAAAACAACTTGTAATTGGGAAAAGTAAAATATTAAATATCTCAAAAGATAAGTATTTATTAAGTGCCTACTTTGTGCTAGGCTTTAGAGACAGGGATACAAACTGATGGCATGATGTCATTGATATGGAGATCTCGCTGATAAGGAAATTCCTTCTACCAATAGAAGTCTGCATCTTCTCAGCAACTTGGACAGTCGCCTAGAGCACTGAGAAGATAAGTGACTTCCCCAGTGGCACCCAGTTGGCATGTCCAGAGGCATAAGTCAAGCTCTGAGGCTTGCTCTCTATCCAATACTACAGAACTTCCTCTTGGTATTGAAGATTCAAAGCCAAAATAGAAACAGTTCCTATCAAGGAGAAGCTTATATTATATTGGGGAAAACAGCACATGCACAGATATTTAACTACAAAATAAACCCCAAGTAGGTATACAGTAACTGTGGGAAGGAAGACACAGGCACCTGAGGAAGGAATTGGCATAGGTCTCCAGGAGGAAATGGCACATGAAAGAGGATTTTACAAGCAGCCAGGGACTCCGAGGCAGATGTGAAAAAGGAGCTGGTTTGGCGTTGTTTCCACAATCCGGCTAGCAGCTTCTGTGGGGGTGTAAGATCTACCCACAGCCAGCACCCAGAAAGCTGCCACCAGCACAGGTTCTTTTGATCTGCTTAACTAAGGAAATCAGGGTGAAGGGGTTGACATGCTTACTTTAATTCAGCACACAAATACAATTCACTTAGTTCAGGGGAAAAACACCAGCACACTGAACTTCAGAGCAAATTACAAACATAGTACAAACATCAACAGACAGACCCAATACAGATTCATAGTTACCAACATCTAGGTTCAGCCTGGGAGCTCAGAATAAGGGCTGGCCCAGAGTCATGCGAGCCACCACTGCTGCGGGAATGAGCTCCAAGGAAGAGGAGGCCGAGCCCTGGTTTTATACCTTTTTCAGCATCAGGGGTGAGTCACACATGCAACTCACCCACGTGACCTAAAATCATCACAAAGAGGGGGACTTACAGGTGGTCTAAGAGCCTCTGCTGTCCCAGACATATAAACTAGGCCCTCCCTGGAGTTAGCCCCACCTTGGGCCGCACCTTAGTTGCCAATCCACACCCACATAGGTTTTACACCTAATAGGGGTTTGGGCCTGGGGCTTAGCACCTAGTAAGGCTCAATGAAATACACTGAATTACTCAAACAAAACAAAGGCCATTTTGCTTACCAACACAGGGGTATGAGAGATAGCCTATTTAGAGCCTTGGAAACAGGGCATGAGATGTCTTGTGGGGGAAAACCAAGGGGGCTAATTTGGCTAGAATGCAATTTTGTAAAGTTGGTTGATTATTGTCTTTCATTCTCAAAGAGGACCAAAATGATATCACTATGTTAGACTGTGTGGCTGGTCAGACCAATACAAGTTCGGAATGTTCTACCACAGGTTGGGCACGAATAGTCCACGTGAACATTTGGAGTAGATTCTCTAAATTTGCCCATCTCGAGCTTCTTCTGAGCTACTTCAGTTCTCCTTTGTACAGCACCTTCTCTAATGAGGGTGTGCCATGCTGAGCAGTTCTGTGCCAGTGTCTCCCATGTCACACCAACGAGTCCAAATTTCTTAAGAGAGACCTTGAGAGTGTCTTTGCATCGCTTCTTCTGACACCATGTGAGCTCTTGCTCAGTATGAGTTCTCCATCAAATAGTCTTTTAGGCAAGTATATGTTTGGCATTTGAGCAACATGGCCAGTCCATCAGAGTTGCACTCTCTGCAGTAGTTTGAATGGTTGGCAGTCTAGTTTTAGAAAGGACCTTGGTGTCTAGTATCTTATCCTGCCAGGTGATCTTCAAAATCTTCCAAAGACAATTCAAATGGAAGTGATTCAGCTTCCTGGCATGGAGCTGGTAGACTGTCCAGGTTTCATACAACAGTGAGGCCAGCATAACAGCTCTATAAACCTTCAGTTTGGTAGTCAGTCTAATACTTCTTCTCTCCCACACTTTCCTTCAGAGTCTCCCAAACACTGAGCTAGCTCTGGTAACAAGTGTGTATCAACCTCATTATCCATGTATACATCCCTGGAAAGTAGACTGCCAAGGTAAGTGAACTTATCACAGCATTCCAAACTTTTCCATTTGCTGTGACTGATGGTTCCACATATGGATGGTGTGGTGGTGGCTGACGGAGCACTTGTGTTTTCATGGTGTTGTTAGGCCAAAATTAGCCCAAGCAGCAGAGAATCGATCCATACTTTGTTGCATCTCAGCTTCAGAGGCTGCATTGAGTGCACGATCATCTGCAAAATAAAACTCTCTCCACTTTGGTCTTGACTCGTAGCCTTTTCAAGTTGAAGAATTTGCCATCAGTGTGGTAGCTGACCTTGATGCCGCATTCATCCTCATTGAAAGTATTTGACAACGTGACTGAAACATCATGCTAAAAAGCATGGGAGTGAGCACACAGCCTTTATTTCATTCCATTGGTGACTGGTAAAGTGCAAGAGCATTGTCCATTATCCAGAAACAGGTAAGCACGCTGTAATAAAATTGATGCACAATACTGATAAACTTCTCCAGGCAACCAAATTTTGATATCATTTTCCATAAGCCCTCATGACTGACAGTATCAGATCTAAAAACATTGTGTACAGACCTCTGTTCTGTTCCTGACATTTTTCCTAAAGCTGTCAGGCAGCAAACACCATATTGACCATTCCTCAGCCCTTTCTGAAGCTGGCTGTCAGGGAGATGACCATCTTCCAGGTGAATGATCAGCCTGTTGAGGAGGACTCTGGCAAGAATCTTGCCAGCAATGACTAAGAGAGAGAACCCCCGTGATTGTCACAGGACAATCTATTTCCTTTATCTTTTTTTTTTTAGAGAGATGGACAATGGAGGTGTCCTTGAACTCCTGAAGGATAACCTCCTCTTGCCATATAGTCCAGAAAATTTCAGTCAGCTGTTATATGAGCAATGGACCTCCCACCTTGTAAATCTCAGCTGGAATAGAATTGGCACCAGGTGTTTTGCCATATGAAAGGAGCTTAATGACATTCAAAACCTCTTCTTCAGTTGGAACTTCAGCTAGGGAGGGACTGACTTCAACCTGAGGTAAACAGTTAATGGCTTTAGCGTTGATTGAAGATAGTCTGTTGAGAACACCATGAAAGTGTTCATCTCATCTCTCTAGGATGATGTCCTTATTACTAATCAATGTAGCTCCATCAGCCCTGAATAGTTGAGATACACCATAGGTCTTTGGCCCAAAAGTAGCCTTCAGAACATCATAAAACCACTTTGGATTGTTACCATCTGCAGAAAACTGAATTTCATCTGCCTCCTTACTCAGTCAAGAATCCTGCCTCTCTCTAAGCATTCTCTCTAAGGGAGAATTTTGATGTAATTAAATGTTGTCTTGGTGGATGAACTATCCTGCTGGTAAACTCTGTGGAGTTCTCATTTTTCATTTAGCAGCTTCTGAATTTCCCCACCATTTTTGTCAAACCAGCCTTGATATTTGCAAGAGTTCTGACCCAGATGGGCAAATGCGGTGCTGTACACCCACCTCTGAAAGCTGCCCACTCCTTTTCTGTTCTACTCTTGCCAACTGTGTGTTGACTCAACTTACCCCCCAAGTTACCAAGCTTGTCCTCTTTTGGAACATTGTTGATAAGGTTCTCCAGGTCTTCATAAAATTTTTCTTCGATCTCATCATTGTTGCTCATAGTGGGAGCATATGCATTGGTGATGGTGGTATGTTATTTTCCTACAAGTGGCAATTGCATTGTCGTGATCTTGTTGTTCACTCCTTTTGGTAGGGATGCAAGCTTGTTGACTAGATTAGTTTTGATTGCAAAACCTGTACCAGCTCTGACTTCAGTAAGCTGGCCTTCATTTGCCACCTTTGTTTCACTGAGTTCTCTTGCAACATGAGGTGCTCATCTGTCAGGTCTATTGGATTTTGTGTTGCCTGTAAGTGTGCACATGTGCCAATCATGAGTGGAATCATCTTTGCAGAAGTTTTTGCACATTTTTGTGTGTTTCAACCATAGAGTGGGATCCTTGCCTGCCATAGTAATCGGGCCAGGGTTGGGTAAGCAGACAATTTTTAGGGCACCTTTTCTAGTCCCTTCCTCACACCAGGAGGTAAGCAGTGTGATCCTTAAAAGACTGCTCAGAAACCCAGGAGGGTGCTGAATTTTACTGCTGCTTCCAGTGAGAAGATGGCCCTATGGCCTGGGTCACCTGTGTGCAGGATTTTGACTACAGCTCCTACTGTATCTGCCCCTGCTGCTTCATCACTCTCTGTCACCACAGGACTTTGAGATAGGTAAAAATGGTAAAATAGTATGGGTGGTATCTTTTGATTTATGAGTAAATTGGATTTAAGTGAGGCAGAGTTGCACAAAGTCATCGGCCTCACTGTCTTCCAGAGTCATCACAGTCCGATGGCAAGACAGAGTCAAGATAACTGGTGATGGCTCGAGATGCAGTGGATGACCTTGGCATCTTCTATGTCTAACCAAGCTCTAGATGCTCCACAGTGCCTGCTTCAGCCACCTTCATGACTATTGGAACAAATTGTTCTCATCTGCCCATTCCACCTGGGGAAATCTTCACACGTTTGGGTTAGAAACCTCCTAACTCACCAGTGGGTTTGAGATCCATCAGTTACACTCAGTCTGGTTTAGCTACTCTGCCAAAATGGTTCACAGGGATATGGCTGCTGTGCACGCTACAGTTTCTTGGAGCCACAGGTGCTGTTGTTGCTACCAACTTGCTAGGTACCATTCACTGCTTTCTTAGAAAAAGTGTTTCAGCTCTTTTAGAATGAGTCTCTCCCATATTAAAATGCCTTGGGACTAGCAAATAAATATACTTCCACCCTTCTTTCATGTATCTGTTCAGACCTACGGTCCCACTCAGCAAGCCCATGAAAAAAATGTAGATATCCAAACATTTCTGACTCACCTATCTCAATCTATAGTTCTCAACCCTTAGTCTTAAGCAGGTTAGAGCAAATGAAATCCTTTTGACCTTAGTGGTTATCACTTCCTGCTGAATTTCTTTGTAGCCAAGGAAAAACAGTTTTACTCCTTTCTGTTTGCTTGTACTGACTTGCATCTTCCCACTGCTGATGTCAGGCTAAGCGTAACCTGGAAACTTGGAGAAGAATCAGAAATGCCCTAGAAATGTCTTTAGTTTGAGCATTCATTCATTCAACAAGCATTTGTTAAATGCCATCTTCGTGTCAGGCACTGTGCTAAGGACTGGGGATACAAACAAAACAAAACCCAAAAAGGTCAAAAACACAGTCCCAGGAGTTCACCATCTAATGAGGGAGACAATATACAAGCAAGCTATAGATAGGAGAAACTGGAGAGAATCTTAGAGGGAAGGTACAAGCATGAAGAGGAACTGGAAAAGTCTTCTTGAGGAAGAAAAAACAAGTCAAAGCAGCCAAAATATGGCAGCTGACACCAAAAACGGCAAAGGTTCTTGCCCGCTCCTTGTCCCCTACCCCCAACTAGCAATGTAGAGAAATGTTTTCTGATTCTTTTCCAGGGTATATTGCATGTATTTCTGGCAAAAGTCATCCCAGGGAAATGAGTAAAAGAGTGATAAGAATTGTTAATGAACCTTTCAGTAAAATTGAAAATGAATGCTCGCTCCTATGTTTACATAATATAAAGTAAATACTTTATTGAATTTCAGTAAAATTAAAAATGAATATTCACTCCAATGTTTTCATAATGTATGCTAAATATATTCTCATATAACACTGAAGAACAGTCCTATTTAATATCTTGCTGCCTTCAACTCTGCCAACCTGGACATATTCTCTCGCTGTCTCTGTCTCTGTCTCTCTGTCTCTGTCTCTCTGTCTCTGTCTCTCTGTCTCTCTGTCTCTGTCTCTGTCTCTCTGTCTCTCTCCCCCTCTGTCTCTCTCTGTCTCTCTCTCTGTCTCTCTCTCTCTCTCACTTTCTCTCTCTCTTTCCCTTTCTCTTCTTCTGCCCCTCCTTTAGACCCCTCCCTACCTCTTCTTCTCACCAAGTCGTCAAAGTTTCCAAACTGGTCAGAGGGTAATAAGAAAAAGAAAAGCAAGATCTTAAAAATTCAGGAGATGTTGCAACCATTTGCTCTTCATGACTCATGTAACAACATCCCTTGCCAAAGGGAATTACATGAGAAAATTGAATAGCACATAGAGAAGAGCCCCCAAATAATCCCTGAACAGAATGAAAGGACTTATTAAGGAACTTAATTTTTCTCCAGTGACCCTTTCCTTTTATGGCAAAGAGTTCTGAAGATGACTCCTAACTTTTATTACATAGGCAGAACTGCCTTATTAATTAAAAACATTTCCATGGAAGGCTAAGTGCTATTTATTGTTGTAGTCGATGGCCATCAAAATGTCCTATTAGTGTCACTTAAAAATACTTTTCATCTAAAGAGATGGAAAGGCGAAAATGAATTGATTCATTATGTAATAGATTGAATTTTAAATTACCTCTCATACTTTTTCTTTAAGCTTGGAGCTGAATTTTACAGAGCTCCACTGAGATGTTTCCCACCTTTATATTTTTGCACATGCAGAATTCTGGTTCTAAACTTAAGGATTCCTCAAGGTCCAGTACAAAGTTCTCCCCTCCATAAAGCCTTACTGACCTGGAGTGGAATGAATATTCTTTCTCTGGATATCCCTAGGCAAGTCATTTAATCCTGTTTGCCTCAGTGTTCTCATCTGTAAAATGAACTGGAGAAGGAAATGGCAAACCACTTCAGTATCTTTGCTAAGAAAATCCCAAATGGGGTCATGAAGAGTCAGACACAACTGAAATGACTGAACGACCACAAAATCTCTCCTTACACTCTAAACTGAGGACCTAACTTCATAATTCAATGAAAAAATTGAGACCATTTACCAAACACTCCCCCTTATCCCTTTCTCCTCATCTTACATACTTTTAACACCACCCCCATACTATTTCCTGTTTCACAATAGCCTCTCATGAAAAAGATATTCCTTCCCTTTGCCATGGACAACCCCTCTACAACCCATTTCTTCCAGTACCTCTAGCAGATTGCCCCAATTCTCATCCCCACTCTGTAATGGTCAATCTTTCCCTATCTCACTGACTTTCTCTGCTACGTATAAACATACCTATTTCTCCTTCATCCTCAAAAAACCCTCATTTCACCAATTCATGTACCCCCACTAGCTACCATCCCTTGTCTCTCCCTCCTTTTATGGCTGAACTCCTTGCTTTTCTACTACCTTTCCTTCTTTGCCCTCTCTTCTTAACTCTATGTTGTCTGGTTTCCAACTTCATCATTCAACTGATATTACTCTCTCCAAAGTTACTAATGACTTTTAACAAAATTGTTTTATTTTTAATTTATGGACTAAAACAATCATTTCCATAACATATTATAATAAAAAAGATAATTGCACATGAAACTGCAAATCTGTTATGTACAACTTACTATTCCTTTTAAATACATAATAAAGTTATGTAAATTTCTTTTTTCTTCCCTCTTCCCCGCTCCTGCCCTATAGATGGCTACCATTAGACACAAATATGTGTGTGTGTGTGTGTATACACACACACACACATATATATATGTAAACTCATTCTATACATACTTCCATTTCTCATTCTTTCTTAAGATACAGATAGCATCTTCCTTCGTATGTCCTTTTTAATCAACAAATCTAATGAATGGTATTTTCCCAATCCTCAGACTTCTTGACCTTTCTGTAGTATTTGATACTGTTGATCACCTTCTGTTCCTGAGTTCTCTCTCTTCTCTGGGTTTTTGAGACACTTCTTTCCCTTGGTTCTCCTCCTATCTATCTGAGAGTTCCTTCTCAGTCTCCTTTGCTGGATCTTCTTCCACGTCATACCCCCTAACTGTGGGTGCTCCTGAAGGTTCTGTCTTGGTAACTTAGTGATCTCATCAATTCTTATTGATTGATTTTTCACCTCCAGGCTAAGGATTGTCAGATTTATATATTGACCCCTTGTCTCTTTCCTCATCTCCAGGCCTGCATTACCACCTGCCTATTGGACATTTTAAACTGCATGCCCCAAACTCTCTCTCTATATAAGAGACAACTCATTAACTTTCCCCTAAAACAACCATCCTACTAAACTTCCCAATTACTGTCCAGGTTACTACCAGCTTCTCATTCACCTACGTTTGCAATCTGAATATCTTACTCGACTCCTCACTCTCAGTCATCCGTATGTCTAACTGGTAACCAAATCTTACCATTTATATGCAGAATAATTCTTATAAATTCTCTTCTCTTCATTCCCTTAGTTATTACCCTGGTTCAGGTTTTCATCACCTCTCACCTACACTAAATGCAACAGCTTCCTAATTTTTCTCCCTGATTCAAATCTCTCCTTTATTCAATTCATCCTCTACAGTCTGCCAGAACCACTACTTAATCACAGGTCTCATCAAGTCGGCTCTTCCTTCCCACCTACCAATTTACTCATTAAAGTCTAATGACTCCTTGAAGTTCCTGTTACCTCAAGGATTAAGCTTCAAATCCTTTGTTGGTCATTTATAGTTCACCACAACATGGTCTCTTTTTACCCTTCCAGGCATCTTAAACGTGTTCTATAGTTTAGCCCATACTAGCTTATTTGCTGTGATGTTCCACCTCTTGCCTTCATATTGACTGTCAAAAATGTATGAGATGCCTTCCCGACTCACCTGTATTTCTTAGAATTCCTGGCTTCCTTTAAAATTCTGTTCGAACACCATCTTCAGCAGAAGGCCTTTCCCAGTGCCTCTCCTATCCCTCCCTCTCCATCACTCTCCCAGTGCAAGTGCCTATTCCTCCAAGGTTCCCTTCCATCTATTCTATAAGTACCTTCTGTATACTTATCTATGCTTTAATAGCTTAAAATTGCACTAAGACTTTTGGGACATCCTGTATGTTTTGTCTCTCCCGTTAACCCTAAGTTTTTTGTGGACCAGCGCAACTTTTGCTTTTTCTTTGTGTTCTAAGCACTTAGTACTAAGTACTTAAGAAATTTTTGTTGATTGATTGATTCTTGGTTACCTACTACTTCCCTGGACTACCCACACATAGATAAATATTGATTTAAAAATATTTTTATACTAGTTTTACGCAGAGCGGTCAAATGGACCACAGATAGAGCCATATCTCAAAATTAGCTTTTGTGTCTAGAAGCTCACTGATAAGACTTGCCATGGACTCAGAGTGAGAGAAAAAGATGTGACACTCTCCGTACCCATGCCCAATTCTCTAATGACCTCAGCTTATGTTGTTACAAATTAGAAAATACTTAAATTTCCTTCTTGTCATGTTCTTAGACAACTGATAGGAAAAGATTTGGATTGTTGGTTTCAAAGCTATATGTTTACAAACATCTGAGTAATCGATAAAAGTATTTTTTAAAATATTTACTAAATCAACTGTTTTATTTACACAATATGAAAAAGTTTAATTTTTATGGTTTTGGTTTTGTTTTTAGCTGAAACAATCATGAATTTTGGCATTTAGTAGATACCTAGTTGGTGGGAGGGAGAGGTTACAAGGAACAATAGAGTGGGGCCAGAAAGTATAATGAGATGCCCTCTTCAGGAGTATTCTATCACTACAAACAAACTCTGTAGTGCAAAGGGAGAATTGTCCACAAAGGAACATTGGAGTGTACTCACTATATGCTTATCTTCCCATACTAAGGAGAGGCTAAAAGGGAAGGGTCGCCTGAATAAATCAGTGATTAAATATCATGACTGTTTTGGTTTTTTTTACCTTCTCATGCTCTTAAAATACTTCTACCATCTATAAACCATACTATTTAGAAATTCCTATTTTAAATCCCATTTTATCAAGTTATAGAGTGTCTAATATACATGATGATTATAACAACATGAAACAAACATCTGGATAAAAGCCGAAAGATCCAGTGAATTGTCCAGACATTGCTAAACATCCAAAAGTTTGGCATCATGAATAAAAAAAGCATCTTGATATCTGACTTGGTAGTATTTTGTAGGCACAACCTAAATGTTTCCATTGATGATCAGAGAATCATATAAATGTACAGACATATATATGGATATACACATATAACATATATACAAATATGTGTTGTACATTCAATTATGTCTATATGATTCCATGATCATGTGAGCCAAATATATAGACTCATATCTGATTCTGTGATCATCTATGGAAACATGTATGTATATACATATATACATATGTGGAGAAAGAGAGAGACAGAGAGAGGGCAGACAGGAAGAATGAGAGAGAGGGAGGAAGAGAGCTCAAAGTGATCTTTTTAAGGCTAGCTAACCTAAATCTCTCATTTTACTGATGAAAGAACTGAAGCCTAGAGAAACTGAATAACTCGTTGAAAGCCAAACTTGTAGAGGCAGGATTGGAACCAAGCTCTGCTGACTCTGAAGCAAGAGCTCTTCCCTATGTATCATTCTGTCACTCTTATTATAATAAGGCCATAAAAATATGGAACTTTATGGACCTTGGAAATTATACAGTCAAAAACCATCCATACCTTTTGACCCACAATACTAGTACTGGGTATATACCCACAATGAGTTTCAAGACCAAAAAAGAAAAAGCCCCATATCATCATGAACACGTATTTATTAAGCACCTATGCACCAGGTACTTCCATATGTAACAAAATATTAACAACTGTACTTTTATAGTAGCAGAGAACTGGAAACAAAGTGGGGACCCATTGATCAGAGAATGGCTAAACAAATTGTGATATATTAATGTACTAGAATATGATTTGCAATGTAAGAAACAACAAATCTGAGGATTCAGAGAAAATGGGAAGACTTATAGGAATGTATGAAAAGCAAAGTGACCAGGACCAGGAAAATTACTTACACAATAACAAGACCGTATGTGAAAAGAACAGCAAGGTGATGAAACCCAATGCTTATGAATATAAAGAACAACTGTGGTCCTGGAGACGAGATTACTAAGTATACCTCCCTCTCTTGATTGGAGACATGGAAGACTACGAGTGTGAAGTCTGTGGCTATGAAATGTTGCATACGTTATTAGATTTAGTTATTATGTTTGTTGGTTTTGTTTAACTCTTTTCTCTGTTACTAGGAGAAAGTTAACTGATGGGTTGAATAAGGGAATAGACATGTTGACAAATGACAATGGTATAAAAATAACAACTCAATAAGGTTTTTTTTTAAAAAAGAAATTACATGAAATTTAATTTTTTTTAAAGAGAAATCATCCCATCTAATTCTCTGGTTTTTTTTTCAAACGAGGAAGTTGAGATACATTAATTTTAAAATAACTTGTCCAAAGTCAGAGTTAGTGGCAAGATAAGGACTTGAACCCAGGTCTTCGGTGCTAAAGACAGAACACTTCCTACTATCCCACACAGCTCCTCCATACAGTTGTTGAATTACATTTGGGATTTTCTTTTCTGAGATGTTTTTAAGCAATGAAATGAAAATGATTCCTTGAATTAATTATTTAACTTCTTAGTTTTACTTGTATTCATCATGCTTGTTAAAATAAGAGAGGCACCCATTTACCTGCTATCACCAACCAACCTAATAAAAAGGTAAAATGTTGCTGAACTGTGGACTTTATGATATTTCTTGAAATGATTCCTCTTTTATGGCAGGTGATATTCATGCTGAAACAGCTGTAAAAAATATGGAAACAGAAAAAAAAGTAGAGATTAAATACTAGTTTTTATCTATGTTCCTCAGTACATTAAACCTTTAACACCTTTGAAATATTATTAATATTACAATAACATGGATGTTATATATAAAGGCCCCTCACCTCAGGATCATGATTGGAATTTTAATTGCAGTTGATGTCTTACTGAGCTTTCACTTCCAAGATTTGGGCTTTTGTTATTCAGGAGGCTTTACACATGTTGACTTAGAATCCCATTGACACAGCAATTGTGAGACTATCCCCAATTAGATGAAAAAATTCCTCACAACTTAAGGGTGGTTTCCCTAATCTTCCCTTTCATGCCATCTCTTGGCCCTAGATCCAACTGCCTTTACTTGATTTTCAACTTTACAGCCAGGTTAGATAGAAGCCAATACCACCATAGCCAGAGACCCCAGCAGCAGTCACCCCTGGACAGTGCAGGCAAGAAACCCAGTCTTGCCTCCTATCTCCAAAGGCCCACGAGGTAGTTAGGGGTCAAAATAGAGAAGAACAAAACCTTCAAGGGGTCAGGGAGCAAGGTCATCATTTTATCTGCTGCTATTTTGCTACTTGTTACTTCTCTGTTATTCATACATTCTATAAGCAATTATTAAATCCTTATTGTCAGGCATTGTCTTGGGCCCTGAGAATGCAAAGTCAAAAACAAAGACAGTCTTTGTACTGAAGGAGTTTACATTCTATTGATGGAAAACTACATACACAGACAAGTAAATACCAAATAATATACACTGGGGTCCTAACAACTGGTGGAATGAAATCAAGCCTGTGTAAGAATGAAGGAAGCTAGAAATTCCACGGGAGGGAGGGAAACCTAGGGATGGGAGAAGGTCCATATAAAAGTATAGAGATGGGAGATGGAACACTGTATTTTCCTCTGATAAGGAGAAGAGGGAAGAATACATTTATTACAGTCCATGTTATTCTCCATTTGTTCAGTACCTATTCACATAATCACAGAACTCTAGTCTAGCCTGTACCGGAAAGAGAATCCCCATTACTTCCTACTTGATGAGAGATTATCCAAACTTGTGTTTGAAGCCTTCCAATCAGGGAGAACCTACTAACTCCCAAAGTGGCCCATTCTACCTCGGGGCAGTTCTCATTGTTTAAAGTCAGATATTTGGGTCATAAGGAATGAATGGTTTCAGAGTAGATGATTTCCAAGCTCCATTCCAGATCTAAATTTCTATGGCTTTATTGTAATACGGTCTTTTCTTCAAGGGAGGCCATGTACTACAGTGGAAAGACTTCCAGCGCTAGAGTTATAGCGTCACAGGAATATAGATATGGAGCTGGAAGAGACCTTAGAAGTCACAAGAATCCAATTCCCTTATTTTACAGGTGAGGGAACCAAGGCGCAGAGAGGTTAAGTGACTTCCCAGAGTTATACAAATAGTAAGTGTCTGAGCAAGGATTAGAACCCAAGTTTTCCTGATTCTAAGTCCATATCTACTACACAGCAGTGCTGGGGGATCCAGGTTCAAACTCTGCTTCTGGTGCTTAACTCCTTTATGACCTTGAACACATCACATAAATTTCCCAGGCTCCAGCTTCCTCTGCTGTAAAATGAGGGCGTGGGGTGAGGTGGCCTGTTAAGTATCTTCCATCTCTAAATCTCATCAGTAGAGACATTTAGGCAGTGTTTAACATAACACTAACAATATAGGTCAATAGAGATACCTACACCTCACCTAAATTTGTGTCTTTATAACTTCATCAGTTGAACCCAATTCTTAGGCCAAAGAGAAAAGGTAGAATCTCTCCTGCACGTGACTGCCATTCAGATACTTAAAGACATCTCTCATGTTCCCAAGTGAGCTGTCTCATCTCTACTTTCTTTCCTCTCGCTTTCTTCTTAACCCTTTCAAATCCAACTTCTTACCTCATCATTCCACCAAAACTACTCTCTCCAAAGTTACCAATGACTTCTTAGGTGCCATATCTAATGCCTTTTCTCAGTCTTCATTCTCCTTAACCTCTCTGCAGCCTTTGACACCAGTGATCACCCTCTCTTCCTTGACACTCTCTTCTCCTTAAGCTTTTGGGGCACCACCCTCTTTTGTTTCACCTCCATCCTATCTGACCACTGCTTCTCAGTCTACTTTGCTGGACCCTCTAGATCACATCTTCTAACAATAGGTATACCATGGATTCTATCCTGGGCCCTCTTCTCTTCTCCTTCTTCACTTCTTACCTCGGTTATCTCCTCAATTCTCATGGATTTTACTATCTCCATGCTAACAGTTCTTAAATCTACCTGTCCCAATTGTCTCTGCCGACCTCCAATCTTGTATCTCCAATTGCCTTTCAACCATCTTGAACTGAATGTCCAGCACAAATCTTAAACTCAATGTGTACAAAGCCAAACTCATTATCTTTTCCTCTAAACCCTACTCGCCTCCCACCTTCCCTATTACTGAAGAGGGCATCCCTATCCTCCTCATCCCTCAGGCTTATAGCCTAGGTGTCATCTTTGACACTTCACTATCTCTCATCCCCCATATCCAATCTATTGCCAAGGCTTGTCAATTTCACCTTTTCCCTGTCTTTCCAATGTGCCTCCTTTCCTTGGATACTGCCACCACCCTGGTACAGGCCCTAATTATCTCACACCTGAACAATTGCAAGAGCTTGCTGATGGGTCTGCCTGTATCAAGTCTCTCCCAATTCCAATTCATCCTCCATTCAGCCACCAAAATGATTTTCCTAAAGCACAGATCCAAACGTGTTACTCTCTATTCAATAAGCTGCACTGGCTACCTATTGTCTTCATGATCAAATACGTTATCCTCTGACATTCAAATCCCTTCATAATCTACTTACCTCCTCCCAGTCTTCTTACACCTCAAGCCCAGCCACATTTTGATCCAGTGATACTGGCCTCCTGGCTCTTCCACAAACAGGACACTCTCCCTCTCCACTCTAGGCATTTTTCTCTGGGCATCTCTCCCCCATTCCTGGAATGTTCCCCATCTTCATCTCCTCCTATTGGCTTTCCTGCATTCCTTTAAGTCACAATGGAAATCCTACCTTCTACAAGAAGCATTTCCCAACCCCTTTTAATTCTAACGCCTTCTCCCTCTTATTTCTTATTTTTCCTGCATATAGCTTATTTGTTCATATCTGTTTACTTGCTCTTCCCAACACATTGTAAGCTCCTTGAGGCCAGAGAGTGTCTTTTGCCCCCTTTTTTTTATCCCCAGTGCTCAGCACGGTGCCTGACATGTAGGTGGCAATTACTCATTTTATTTATATTTAATTACTATGAAGACGAAGACAGTCTCCAGGTCCTGCCCTCATGCCCTCCCATCTTAAAAAGAACAGCAACATCAGTAGGCACTGAATACATGTTATTGACTGGCAGATTAAATCGCAGCGCTTTGCTAAATTTTTCTTTTGAGTTCTCCTTGTGCAGTGAAGGTCATCTCGTGTTCTCAAAGAAGTCTATGGCAGCAGATTATAAACTTCGGAAGGTACTAGGAAGTTGTAAAGGTTTAGAGCACAGGCCCAGTGAAAGTCTGCACTTCTGCTTAGAGAACCATTTTGTCTAAGAGAGGCTGGTTATAGCATGATGAATTTAAGAGGCTTTAGCCATCCTAAAGACCATCTAGTAGTGTAAAGAGGGCTTGTGATCTGAATCAGGTGAAGAAGTACCCGAGTTGATGAAACAATGGCTCCTTAAAGTTAGGACCTATTCATGTTGTCTCATGGGAATCTTGCTAAAGGGAAATTAAATTTTTTTTTTTTAAATCAGAAGGAAGGGAAGTATGGCAGACACATAGGAGAGAGTACCTGGGAGATGGAATGCGGAACAAAATCCCTGGGAGATAGGAAAGGCAGAGGAAAGAAAATCTGGGAAAATCAAAGAAGACAGCAGAAGGAAATCATGCCATTGACAGCAAGAGTATAAGGAGTCAGGGGCCTGGGAGCCAATGAAAACTAATCTAAAACTCTTCTTACCCAAAGCGTGTGTGTGTGTGTGTGTGTGTGTGTGTGTGTGTGTGTGTGTGTGTATGTGTGTGTGAAAGAGAGAGACAGACAGCCAGAGACAGAAACAGAGAGACAGAGAGAGACAGAGACAGAGAAAAACAGAGACAGAGTGACAGAAATAGAGAAAGCAATAGACAACAACAGAGACAGACAGGAATGATAGTGAGACATAACCATGACAATTAAAACCTAAAGTTTAATTTAAAATAAATTTACTTCTAATTCACCTTCAGATTTCTTCTCATTTGGATTTGAAGAAAAGTTGGGCAAAATTGGAAAACTGGAAAAATAGAAATAGTCTATCACAACTTTAGTACTTTAAAAGGTGTTTAACACCTATTTCTATTAGTATCCATCCACTGAGCCTTTAATTAAAATTGGCTACCTGGAAGTTATTTCATTTGCTTCTTTTCCTGGACGACTTGTCTTTTGCCCATATTCCTTTAAGAAACTTAAAGGCAAGTGAGAACCTGATCTTTATTTCCAATGCTGTGTTGTTTTATCATGTTCTTCAATAACCAAAAAGCACATTTATGATTCATCAGTCAACCCTCTGTGTTAGATAATTAGCCATTAACACAGTTCACCTGTATTGAGATGAAAATGATATCAGAACTTGCAAAATATGTCCTTGAAGATGAAAGGGGAAGAAACTGTGCCTGCATGTTGTTTCAAACCTGGATTCATTTTGCCTCATGACAGCATGTCATACCAGAGAGGCCAAACAGATGTGTAAAAATAGCTGTTTAACGGGGGGGAAATACTGTAAAATTGTTTATAACAGGACAGCAGGTTCTTATAGGCAAAGTAAATTACAAATAGATTTCTCAATTACTTTTTAAAGCCTGGTATTTGATTCTTATATAACAGTCAAAAATCAATTTCGCGTGGGATTTATGGGAATGCCTCCTTATTAGTAAAACAGCAGTCGGCAGCCGTTGTTCCATTCCCACAATAGCTATACCCGGTGGGGAGCATGCAACCGCCAGGCTGGGTAATCCTTTATCTTTTTATTTTTATCCTCTGAAAACATGGCTTTGGCATAATCAAAAGAAAAGAGGGGAGAAAAACTGCCAGAGAATCTTTGTATCCTGGTACCTTGTTTCTATCAGCGCTTGCTACAGGAGGGCCCCAGGTGGCAACAGCTGGTGAGCTACATATGGCTCAGGTTAGTAGGACTCTAGAAAAGTACTGGGATGAGAAGTCCAGACTGCCCAGAAACTTATCCTAGGATCTATCTTAGGATCCTAGATCCCTAAGTTTCATTAATGAGCCTCTAACCTAAAATCTGCAAAGAGTAGGAGTCCAGAAAAAATATTTCTTCCTCTCTTCTCCCTCACCCTCTCCTCTTTCCCAGTCATCTCTATCAGTCTGTTTATTACAACAATAATAACTGTACACGCATAGGTATATACACATACACATATGTATATATATGTATGTATGTATATATCTTAAAGGTTTGAAAAGAACTTTACATATATTATGTCAGATAGATGTTATTATTACCACCCCTTTATGAGGGAGGAAACTGAGACTCAAAAAGACTAAATGACTTTCCTAGGATCATATGGGCAAGATAAAAAATAACTGGGAACTAGGGGGAAGAGATTCGAATCTAGATCTTTATTTCCAATACCAAGTCAGTATTTTATCTACTAGACCAGAAGTGTCAAATACATGGCCAGTGGGCTACATGGAGCTTACAACACTCATGAGCCAGATTAAAATATAATTAGAAAATATTTAACAAAATATAATAAAATATAGATAATATTAATTTGTGGTTTTCTATGTACGTAAAGATGTGGCGCATAGGGATCCTTATGTAAAATCTAGTGGCTCCTGTTTCTATTTGAGCTTAACACTACTGCCCTACACCTTGATGCCTTTCAAATGCTTGCCTCTAGCAATGTCAAATAGTTCCAAATGTGAAATTACGGGGCAGTGATTTTTCTCCTACATCAAGTATAACAATTGTCCTCAGCATTTGTCTTTTTAAGAAAAATGAGCACGTCCTTTGGCACTAGCCGAGGCTATATGGCATAGGGAGTACAGAAGTTATACTTTTGGGTCTTAGCAATCCTTTAAATTCTTAAAAAAAATGATGGAGGCCCTCCCAAACAGCTTTTGTTTACATAGATTCTACAAATCGGTACTTACCACATAAGAAATTAAGGTGTCTTATTGACATGGAAACAGTTTCGACCTCACGGACCTCATAAAAGGATCTTGAGAACCTCTAGGGGTCCGTGGATCATACTTTAAGAACTATTGGTATAATTCAAAGAGGACTGCCCTTAGAGCATCCAGAAAAGCAAGAGCCAGCATGGTTCATTAAGAACAGGGCTCTCTAGACCCATTTACTTTCCATTTTTACAGGATTGTTAGACTGACAGGTGACAGTAGCTCCTTAGTTAGTTTACTTAGTTCCTAACAAAGCATTTGATAATGTATCTTGTACTCTTCTTGTGGACATGGTGGAGAGACATATGCTAAAGGGTAGAACGGGAGAAGGATCTGGAACTATATTTGAATGACCAGATCCAAAGAGGCATCACTGAGGCTTGGAGGAACGTTGTCTTTCAATACCTGAAAAGTGGTCATGGGGAAGAGGATCAGACTTGTTTTGGCTGGTAGCACAAGGCAGAACTAACGGCAACAAATGGAATTGCAAGAAAAGCAAATTTAAGCAGGATATAAGGGGAAAATGTCCTGACAAGGGGGATTATGATTCAGGCACAGCTTGAAAGAGATGGTCCTCTGGGGTCTGTGATTCTGATTCCAGAGACCTGGATGGGAGATCTAGCCCTGATACTTGCTAGCTGTGTGACCATGAACAAGTCACTAAAACTCTTTCAGCCTCAGTTTCTTCCTCTGTGAAATAAGGGATATTACCTTTAGTGCTATTCTCACAAAGATGTGGTGAGGATACAATGAAATAATTATGTAAAATACTTTGCAAATCTTAAAGCACTATATAAACGACATTTATGGTAAAGATAATGACAACAAAAACAATGATGATGATGATGTCAAGCTCCCCATAAGTATTTTTATCTCTATCTCACAGATGGGGAAATTTGTTTCAATGGATAGTTCTGGGTAACCAATTTGTGTGACATATGGGCTGTCCCAAAAAGTCTTGGTGCAGTTTTGAGCCTTTAACTTTAGAATTTTTAAATGTACCAAGACTCTTGGGGCAACCTATATTTTGTACTGAATAATTCCATATTTCATTGTATCCTACCCCACAAAAGAAATGTGTGGTCCTAGAAAAAGCACTGGAGTGGAAGTCAAGAAATATGAATACCACATATGACTTTGAAGGTCCTTTCTAACTCTTAGTTTCTATGGTTGCATCACTGCCTTCTTTTTTTGCCTATTATCATTCCTTTTTACATACCCATTTTTCCCCTTTTTTTCCCTTTCCTACATTCATCTTTGTAATATTCTTATCCTAACTATGTCTTCAGACATGAATTGCTGTAATACTCTAACAAACAGATAAAACAATGATTGGCTATGACCTACTGAGCATAAAGGTTCAAATGAAAATTTTTCTAGATATTGATATTCAAAATAAGGTCACGCTACTCCCCTGGGACAAGCAGGTAGGTGGCACAATGGATAGAGCACAGGACTTGGAGTTAGAAAGATGTGAGTTCAAATCTGATCTCAGACACTCACTCTAGGCAAGTCACTTGACCCTGTTTGCTTCTGTTTCCTAATCTATAAAATAAATTGGAGACAAAAAATGGCAAAGCACTCCAGTATCTTTGCCAAGAAAACCCCAAGTGAGGACACCAAGAATCAGACACGACCAAAAAATGACCCAACAACAACCCTAACTTCTCTAAATCATTATCCTGCAACCCACCAGGCCACCAGAGAGAAATTTTGAAAAGGTACAGACAATTCCATCAACTAGGAAAACACCCATACTCTTGCTAGGATTGTCCAAACCTTCTCTAAACTACGACAAATGAATTTGAATGAATGTGTTCAAATCTAACCTAGGAATGTTATTAAAAGTAACCTGACAAAGGTGAGCTGCACCATGCATTAAGGCAATTCTGTTCCCCCAGTGGGAGTTCTATGAATTCACAGCAAGTGGAAAGAAATGAGAATACCTGCTGTGGAGATTTGAGAGGAAAATTGATCACACATGTTCAAGTAGATTGCCTGAGATTTGCCATGAAAGTAAAATTCCAGAATTCTAACAGGCAGTTTGTGAGCAAACACTTTTTTTCTTTTATCCCCAGCCCTTAGCACAGTGACTGGGATGTAGGGAGTGTTTAATAAATGCTTATTGAGTGACTGACTCTTTGGGGAGAAAATTAAGAAAATTCCCCTTATTCCTCTAAACTACTTGATTTACCCCTGAAAGCAATCCAGAAAGTCTCTAAATCCCATGGACCAACTTGTACATAGGAAAAAAATTACTCCACGCAACAATTCAAGAAGAAATCATAACATGCTTGGTAAGTACAAGACACAATGCTAGAAGCAAACGGATATAAAGACAAAATGGAAAACAGTCCCTTCCCTCAAGGAACTTACATTCTAAAGAGGGTTCTAGGTCCCTCTGTGTTATACCAAGAGAGCCAAGCTGATGACGTTTACTGTTGACTTCTACTAAATTTGGCTCTTTGTTAGGAACTCAGTCTAAGGTAGGTAAAATCTTGTTTCTAGTACCAGGGATATTGGTCATAGTGAGATAATGATAATACATTGTATCTTTGGAAACAATACATTGTATCTTTGGATAATACATTGTATCTTTGGATAGCATAGAAAAGGGTATGTGGTACTGTTGGGTTTTTTTAATCATCAGTCACATGAGGGTATAAGCAATAATGTTGAAGCACAGGGTACAAATTGTAGTGACTCAGGGTCCATTGCTAATGGATCCATGCTAATGAGTATAGAGCCAGTCTACATAGTTATAGACTCTGAGATCAGAAATTACAATAGCATTAACAGCAGCAGCAGCTCTTAAGTATGGAAGACTGTAACGAAGGTCTCGATACTCAAATGCATAAAATGTATAAGGGATATTGCCACTGACCCCTAAGAACTTACTTGCTTCCACATGCATATCCCCAAAGTGAATTGGATTTGACGAAAAACATTTTTTTTCTCTCCACACCACATTGAGTGTGTGATACTTAGATTAAGCTCCTTTTGAGAAAATGCAAACTCTTATTCATTACTATATTCTCCAATACTTTGCACATAGCAGGTGCTCAATAACCTTGATTTTTCCAATTAGCAGGAAGGAAGTGGAAGAGAACATCTCTGAAATGCTTTCAAAAATCCGGAGGACTTCATCTTCTACAGAAACTTAGCCTTCCATTTGGAATTTGCACCGGATGTCATCCATGACAATAGCAAATACCTTTACTACCACATTCCTAGACATAAGACACAAACTGAAACCTAACCTTTCCCTTTTCATATATTTTTAATCAAGAATATACTTGATATATGCAGCATAGCATAGTAGTTAAAAGTTCTGGATTCAAAGTCAGGATTACTTTTTTTAATTTAATAATATTTTTTTTCCAATTACATGTAAAGATTATTTTCAATATTCATTTTTTGCAAGATTTTTGAGTTCCAATTTTTTCTCCTTTCCTACTTTCCCTCCCCTCTCCCCAAGACAGCAAGCAATCTGGCATAGGCTATACATGTACAAACAGATTTCTGCATTAATCACATTGTGAAAAAAGAATCAGAACAAAAGGGAAAAAAAAAACACAAGAAAGAAAAAACAAAAAAGTAGAAATAGTATGCTTCAATCTGCATTTAGACCCCATTGTTCTTTCTCTGAATATGCTTAGAATTTTCCATCACCAGTCTTTTGGAATTGTCTTAGATCATTGTATTGGGAGAAAAGCTAAATCTCTCAAAGCTGGTTATCATACAATGTTGCTGTTACTGTGTACAATGTTCTCCTGGTTCTGCTCACTTCACTCAGCATCAGTTCATGTAAGTCTTTCCAGGTTTTTCTAAAATCTGCCTGCTCATCATTTCTTATGGAAAAATAATATTCTTACATTCATATACCACAACTTGTTCAGCCATTTCCCAATTGATGGGCACTGCCTCAATTTCAATTCTTTGCCACCACAAAAAGAGCTGCTATAAATATTTTTACACATGTGGGCCCTTGCTCCATTTTTATGATCTCTTTAGGATACAGCCCTAGAAGTTGCATTGCTGGGTCAAAGGGTATGCATATTTTTATAGCCCTTGGGCATAGTTCCAAATTGCTCTCCAGAATGGTTGGATCAATTCACAACTCCATCAACAATGCATTGGTGTTCCAATTTTCCCACACCTCCAACATTTGTCATTTTCCTTTTCCGTCATGTTAGCCAATCTGACAGGTGTGAGGTGGAACCTTAGAGTTGTTTTAATTTGTGTTTCTCTAATCAATAGTAATTTAGAGTATTTTTTCATATGATTATAGATAACTTTAATTTCTTCCTCTGAAAACTATCAGTCCATATCCTTTGACCATTTACCAATTGGGCAATGACTTGTATTCTTATAAATTTGACTTGATTCTCTATTTTAGAATAAGGACCTTTTTTTTATCAGAAACTGTCTGTAAAAAGTGTTTCCCAGTTTTCTGCTTTCCTTCTAGTCTTGGTTACACTGGTTTTGTTTATATAAACTCTTTTTAATTTGGTGTAACCAAAATTATCCATTTTGCATTTCACAATGTCCTCTATCTCTTGTTTGGTCATAAATCTTTCTCTTCTCCATAGATCTCAGAGTCAGGATTACTTGCAAATCCTAAGACATTCACTAGACATATGATCCTAGACAAGTCATCAAACCCTTCTGAGCTTCACTTTCCTCCCTTATACAAATGGGATAACAAAACTTGTATCATTTACCCCATAGACTTGTTGTATGGATCAAAGGAGGTAATATACTTAAAGTGCTCTACAAGCCTAGATTACTATCAACTACTGTTGTTATATAAACTATTCTCACAAAAGTTGTAAAGAAAAGGGAAAGTAGACATATGAGTGAGTAGTTAATGACGTCTTCTCAGGTTACCCCACGCTGGTAATGATGCCATCTATGAAGGGAAAATTGGAAATAATCTTATTGAGCACCCACTATGCCCATTCTGTCAAAATAGAGCTGTTTTCCAGAATGGATAATAATTCTGAAAAGGGTTTTTGGCTGCAATCTAAAGTTTTCCAACTCACATTCAATTAACTCCAATGTTCAAACCAAGTGAGGGGTTATTTCAAAGTTATGAAATATTTAAAGTAACTCAATTACATTCTTCAAATAAAGTTACTTTACAAAATAAAAAATAAATTTTTAAAAAGCTCAACAATTATGGCAAGGATTCTGAGATGAATGTGAAACTGATCAAGGTATTTAAATTGTGTAAAATATATTAAAGGAGTTTCTATTAAAAATATGAGTGCTTCTTCACACTTGAGCATCGCAAGTTCAATAATACATCTGAAAATTATGCAAAATTGGTCATGCATAGGATGTCTTGTGTAGGATTTCATCTGACATTGCATTTAACTAATTTTTACTGTGTTTACTACTGGAAAGCCTAAATTTTCATCTAAGAGGCTAATACTACTCTGGTTAGTAGAATTTCTGTAGTACAGAATTTCCAAATAGGAGATCATTTCTATGCAGAGGTCTATAGACAGGGAGTCAGAAAAAGAGGAGTCGTCTTAGCTCCATCAGAGATTCATTGTGTGACCAACTTGGGACAAATTTTAAGCACTGTGCCCTTACTGGCAGCTAGATGGCACAGTAGATTGAGTGCTGGGCTTAGAGGTCAGAAAGACCTGAGTTTTCAAACCCAGCCTCAGACATTAGCTGTGTGACTCCGGGCAAGTCACTTAACTCTGTTTGCCTCAGGTTCCTCATCTGTAAAATGAGCTGGAGAGGGAAACAGCAAGCCATTCCAGTATCTTTGCCAAGAAAACCCTACAGGGATCACGAAGAGTCAGACACGACTGAATATAACTTTTAAAAATGCCTTTATTCCTGCTTATCTCACAGGTTGGTGAGGAATGGAAGGGAACATTAGAGAATATGTGAAGGTGTTTTGAACACTCCAAAGAAAGGGTCTTAGGCATCTGAGCTATTTATCATGCCTTACTTCAGAGCAATGCTTAGAAGATCAATGAAATGATGTGTGTGAAGTATTTTCATCTTGATCACACTTGATCAGAACCAAGAGTTTTTAATTTGAAATTTTCTAAGTTAGCTGTGACACAATTTCTTCTGCCTTCTCTTAGCCACGAGACAGGGGGAGGGGAAGTGTTTACAAGGTCAGGATCAAGAGAAGGATGGCAGTATGCCAGGCTCAGGGCGCTGGAAGGAGTAGCAACAGTAGAGGCAAAAGAGAGGGAGAAGGAAGAGATATAACAACTAACATTTAAATCTTGCATTCTGTCACTACCTGCGTTACCCTCGGCAAATTGCCTGATTTTTCTAGAACTCAGTTCTCTCCTTTATACAAGGAGGTTAGACAAGATGGAACCTAAGGTCTTGTCTAGCTCAAAATCTACAATCCTATGATCATGTGATCAAATGAGATAACTTAGAAAGGGCTTTGAAAACATATAAAAGAAATATGAGCTCTCATCATCGTTATCATCATAGTGAACATTTATATAGAGTTTACGATAGGCCAGGCATTTTACTAAGCACTTTACAAGTATTTTCTCGTTTGAGCCTCACAACGACCCTGGAAGGCAGGTGCTATCATTACCCCCGTTTTGCACATGAGGAAACTGAAGCAAACAGGTTAAATGATTTGTCCAAGGTTACACAGATAATAAATGTCTGAGGCCACATTTGAACTCGGGTCTTCTGGACTCCAGGCCCAGTGTTCTTGTGAACTGCACCACCTAAATGTCGTGGTGATAAAGAAGACATAGAGCACTTTCAAGTTTATGAAGCCCTTTGCATGGTGTCGTCTGACCTTCATACAACCCTGTGAGGTAGGCATCACACATCTTACTATTCCCATTATATGAATGAGGAAACTGAGGCTCAGAGTGGTTGCATGCCTTATCCATAATTCCATAACTAGGGGTAAGATTTAAACCCAGAGCTGTCTGACACTGAGTCTAGCACTCTATCCATGAATCTCTAACATTTTTTATTATCTATCCCTATCAGCAAAAAAAAAAAAAGTTTGGGCACATACCCTGAGTTATAGATGTATTAATTATATAATTATATTAATAATTAATTAAATAGAATAAATATTAATTTATTAATTAAATTATAAAAATAAATAATACACATAATGAATAAATATAATACTTATGTTAAGTGTGTTTATTTATTAATAAGATACTTATAAGAGAAACAGCATGACAGTGGATAGAGAGCCAGCCTAGAAGCCAGGAAAACCTGGGTCCAAGTACTCTGGTTATATGACTCCGGTCATGTCATTTAATCTCTGTGTTCTATTCAACTCTCCAAGTCTGCCAAATATGGAGAAGATTTTGGCTAACCTGCATTTGTAGACAAAGTTTTCTCACCCCTTAGGCCCCAGTGCTAATGGTAACTTAGGTTGAGTTCTTGTCCCTAACTTGACATACAGGTACTACTGTTCTAATCTATAATGAACATTATAAAACATACACTAAAACTATTTATACATAAATATATTTGTTTAAAAGGATGAAATAAATATGAAAAAGATAATGTTTTGAGGATATAACTTTATAAATAGTACAAAATTCTTTTGATCTCATCACAGAAATAAAATAATAACAATAATAAAATAATATCTTTTAATGGGAGCAATGTACTTAAATGTGCTTCATTATTTTTTAAGTCTGAGTTTAACAGGCCTGGTTTTAAACTCAGATCATTTTGGTCCTTGATCGTAATGGTTGTCATGGCCGAAAAATCACCTCAAAATATATATAGATCTAAATAGAAGAAGTGCACATTTGGCTAGGCTTACTAAATCAGGATGTGAATTTTTCAATTCCATCCAATGATTATGGAAAGCCTTTTGTTAAAATTTGGTTAGTAAATTTCTGTCTTCCCTGATGTTCATCACTTGTTCTTGCGAACTAACTGGAAGATATTGCATTTCTATATATTTAATAAATGGGCTCAAAAAGCCATGGAAACTCTTGATTGGAAAAATTTTAAACATATTAGAAAATTTTCTTTTCTTTTCTTTTTTTGTAAATGAGAGGGGTTTTTTTTTGTTTGTTTTTAACAGGTGACATACTTGCTAAACATACCTTGGTAATCGTAGGAGCTTCATAATATCATTAGCTAATATCTCAAGACACAGTTTTATGCTGAGAGCAAAAGTCATTGTTAATGAAAGCAAATATTAAACCATATTAAAATAATCATCTTGATAACTTTGAATTTTTGGCTGAATTTTTGTCGGAACTGATTAGATCATCATTATTTTTGCCTCCCAGTGTGGCTGACAAAGATCTCTTACTAGGAGCAGGAATTTCAGCTCTATTAATTTCTTGTCGTTCATTTGTGCTCACAATGTTTTTAGTATTAGACTTTAACCCATGGTTTCTTTGTAGGAATCTTTTTAATTCACTTAACCATTCTGTGAGAATTGATAGGATTAAAATCTAGATAAAGTAATCCATTAAACCCCTTGAATCAGGATATATAAGCTGCAATGTGTAATAACATGCTGAAAGCAAATGAATGAGGGAGGGAATGAGTGTCACCTCCTTTTGCATCATGGGAGTTCCATTCTTCCCTCAGGACACTTCTTGTAAAGTATATTGCATGTGACCATCTGACATATGGACCAAATAAAGGTGCTAGGATCAATCCATGTATGAAATTTGGACTTAAATTATTTTATTTTCTTTAGATGAAAAGTACAATAATTATAAATAGGAGTTTTAATATGTTTTCCACACTCTAGCTTGCACAGCTCCTAAGATACACACACCCCATTTTGCATACTACTGCACAAGGAAATACATGTGTATGTGTCGCATTGTGAGGACTCCAAAGGAGAAAACACCCTTTTTCTAGAGAGAGAAGAGTTGGGATCTTTTAGATAAGGTCAATGCAATAGCCAAGTTGGGGGAGAGACTTGGAGGATACCCTAGGGGACCTTTGAGTGCAAATGTTGGGGGGGGGGTTCCCAAGCCAGTCAAGCATGTCTTACTTGAAGGTTACTCTTTCTGACTTCAGCCAGGGCAGTGAGCTTCTTCCAAGCACCAGAGAGAACACAGAGAATAAAAAATCCACTTCCAAGTACCTTTTTACCTTCATCCCCAACAGCTCCTATACCATATCAATAGTCTTCCATGCCTGAGAGTACACAGGTAGGAAGAGAAAGAAATCAGAGAAAAGAGTTCTGTGTCACATTCTACCACCTCTGGAATTCTGGGACTCCTGGCACCATAGCCCTGTGGGACCAAGGTGGATATCTATATCGACCTAATCACAAACGCTTACACGAAACTTTTCTATACGTGCTCAGAGGCGTTATAAATAGTTATAAATACCAGGACATGACTGAAGTTGTTGGAATGGTAATATTTTCTAGGGCAGCAAGGTGATACAGTGGATAATGCCTAACATCAGGAAAACTCATCTTTCTGGGTTCAAATCTGGCCTCAGATATGTACTAGCTGTGTGACCCTAGGTAAGTCATATAACCCTGTTTGCCTCAGTTTCTCAATTGTAAAATGAGCTAGAGAAAGAAATGGTAAACTACCCTAGTATTTTTTTGCCCAGAAAGTCCTAAAATGGAGTCACAAAGATTCAGACACAACTGAAACAACAAAACACAGTTTCTCTTCCCAATATGGAAACCTTCTTAGAAATGTATGCCCAAAAAGGATCATAGAAAAACAAAACTAAAAATTCTTTAGTATCCTTCCCAATAACATGGCTTCCACATTTTAACCTTGATTATTTTAAGCTATTTTAGGGACATTGTTACCCCACAGAATCTTCAACTATATGTCTTTTTCAGAGAATAGAGAGGAGCAAATATTATCGGTAAGTTTTATTAATAAGCAAATTAAAATATAAACAGGAAAAATCAAATCATTTGATTGGCTAATAAGTCTGAGCAGTGACTAATGAACCATAATTCACTACTGAGAATTTATGAGAATCATCATCACTTAATTAACAATATAAATATTTCTTAAAATTTTTTATAATACAACATCCTAATTGTAATAAGACATCCTAGAGCATGAATTATGGGGTAGTAAATTCATACCTAGTTCTGTTGAAACTGGACCTGAATGAGTACAATATAATGTACAGCTCTGATGTTTAAGAAATAATGCAAGGCAAAAAGGTTTCAAAATTCAAGTTCCTATTCATTTGGAAAATAAGCAAAGAAATCCAGGGAGAATATAATTTATTGGGTTTGAGCTGTATTAATTTTACAACTGGTAATTACATTACTAACATGAGACATTTATTGAAGAGACTCAAAAAATTAAACATCTTTTTTTAATGTTCCTGATTTGTAAGCATACAGAACTTTCTCTCCCACAAGGAAACCAAGTTTAAGACCTTGCATTCTATTAATGGGAAACTATATATATATATATATATATATATATATATATATATATATATATATATATATATACACATACATATATATATATACACACACACACTAAGATACTTTCTCTCTCTGTATGTATATACATGTATATACATATATATATACATCTACACACATATATATGTGTTTATATATAGTAAATTCATAGTAATTTCAGGGATGCAAGGGGGAAAACAAATAACTTTGGGAGAGAAGGGATTAGAAAAAGTCTACTGTATGAGTCTTGATCTGAACCTTGAAGGGAACTAGGGATCCCAAGAGGCACATATGAGAAAGGAGGGTATACTCCAGGCATGGGGGACAACCTGGGCAAAAGGAGAGACGGGAGATCCATGTACACAGAACAGGAAGTGAGACTGATTGGATGGAATGTAGAGTAGAGCATGAGAGGGGGGTTATGTATAATTAACCCAGAAATATAGATTGGGGCCAGAATGTGAAGAACTTTAAATGCCAAAGAGAGGAATATGTCTTTTTGCTAGAAATAATGGGGAACCAAAGAAGCTTCTTGAGCAGAGGAGTGGCATAGTGAGATTGGCTCTTTAAAAATATTGATTTGGTAGCTATACAGAGGACAGATTGGAGAAGACAGACAAGAAGAAGTGAGACTGAGAGGCTATAGTAACAGGCAAGACAAAAGAGGATGAAGGTCTGACCTAACATAGTTTCCATGAGTGGAGGAAAGGGGATGGCAGCAAGGGGTGTCTTTTGTTTTTTAATCAATATTGTAAAGTCAAGATCATGTGGCCCCATGAGGAAACGGAATGCCGAAGGTGGGGCCTTGTGTTGGCCCATCAAATAGTTATAATCCCAAAAGTCTGCCATAGCATTCCTACTAATATGTGCTCTGTTCAGGGGAGGGGAGAGGAGAGAGAAGATTTGGTATTTTGAATGGGGAGACAAATCATTATGCAGGTATTTCTAGGTTATAGTCAAAGCACTAAATTCTAACACCCTGAATTAGAAGTCTGGTTCACTATAAAGAGCAACTGAATTTTATGTTACTGGCTGTCCATTTATGTCTTGGTTTAATATCTTTGTGATTTTGTCTGAAGGATCTGTATTTGAACATGCACTGGGCGGGGGGCACCAGATTCTGAACTTCCAGGTGTAGGGATGGATGGCAGTCTACGTGATTCCCTCTGTATAGCAAGCATGCGAAGACTTCCCTGAACAGAGTAGGTGGATGAGAACAATTGGTCCCAACAGCCATGAAGGTGGCTGAAGCAGGCACTGTGGAGAGCTTAGAGCTTGGTCAGACCTTGCAGATGCCAAGGTCATCTACTGCATCCTGGGCCATTACCCCTCACTTTGACTTTTGTCTTAACGCTGAACTTCGATGACTCAGGAAGAGAGTGAGGCTGACAACTCTGTGAAACTCTGCCTCACTTAAATCCAATTCACCCTCCAGTCAAGACATTACCGAGTGATGTCATTAGTCCTCTTTCAAAACAAGGGACAAACAACGACAACAAGAAGAATACAGTAGCACGTGCAACTGAGTATTTAATGGTGCAGATGCCATGTGACGATGAAAACCAATGGGCCTGGATAACCTTAAAAACTGAAAAGGGAGGGCAGGATCTGTTCCATGTTTCCTGTCACAACTCCTGTGTGTATCTTCATCAACTCCTGGCTTTTACAACCTGTCCTCAGTCCTCAGAAAAGCCCTTTCAGGCATCCTTATTTATGACATTAGTCAGGCAGTTGTATACATATTAGAACAATTACATTCATTTCTCTTTTAAAAATTAATCAATTCATTTTACTGCAAGAGTATTTAGCACAAAGGCATAGAGCTAGACACATTAACAAGAATCCATTAGATAAGAAGCTCCTTGAGGGCAGTGATTGTCTTTTGCCACTTTTTGTATCTCCCATGCTTAGCACAGTGCCAGGCACACAGTAGGAGCTTAATGAATGTTTATTGATTGACCGACTGATCTGTGAAACAATTCAATTCAGCAAACATTTTTCAGCACTGTGCTAAGGTTGTGCTGGGGATATATTTTGCACCATGAGCACAAATAAGTCTAATATAAAATAAATCAGAGCAGGAGAGAGCCCTAAACTGAGGGCAAGAAGACTTCTCTAAGAAGGTAATAGCTGAGCTAAGCCTGGAAGGAAAGACAAAGATTCTAAGTACAGATGAAGAAGGAGTACATTTCAGCCACATGGGTGACATATTGTGAATGCAGAGACACAAGAGATGGAATGTCAAGCTCATCACACCAGAAATAGTCTGCTCTGAGCAGAATGTAGTTTGTAAATAACAGAATAACATAAGGAGGCTACAAATGGAGGTAGGAGCAGGGGTGTGCTGATGGCAACTTGCACTGCTTGTCAGAGCCTGTTGTTAAATTTTCAGCATTAGCCTTTATACCCAAGAAACTGGCAAATGCTACAAGTTAGGGCTTGTTTTTTTTTCCCCCGTTGGCTGTCTAGACTTGAAGAAGGGTGGAGAGGGAGATATTAATGATCCAGCTTAAATTTAAAAGTCTGCCCTGCATACTTTTTAAATTTTTTTCAGAGTTGGTTGGTTAAACATTTACCAGCATGCCCCTGAGTAGGCATCAGATTGTAGAGATAGCAGTTTGAGGAGTTTCAGAGGCCACAAGGAGCCAAAGAAGGTTTTTGGGTAGGGGGGGATCTTTTTGGAGAAGTATATTTATATCGGGTAGGCTAGGTGGCACAGTGGATAGAATTTCAGGCCTGAAATTAGGAAGACTCCTCTTCTTGAATTCAAATCTGGCCTCAGTCACTTACAAACTGTGTGACCCTGGGCAAGTCACTTAACCCTGTTTGCCTAAGTTTCCTCATCTATAAAATACGCTAGAGAGAGTGCCGAGCGGCCGGACACCCCCTCATGGCGGCGGCAGCGACGACGGCTTTGGGACGGTGACGGAGAGCGCGAGCCCGGCGACCCATCTCTTCCCTACTCCCCATGCTCTGCGCCCCCTGACACTGCCCCGACCCGGACCCCCGCCGGGACGATGGTGAAGTATTTCCTGGGGCAGAGCGTGCTCCGGAGCTCCTGGGACCAAGTGTTTGCTGCCTTCTGGCACCGTTATCCCAACCCCTACAGCAAGCACGTGCTGACGGAGGACATCGTGCACCGGGAGGTGACTCCCGATCGGAAGCTGCTGTCCAGGCGGCTTCTAACGAAGACCAACCGCATGCCCCGCTGGGTGGAGCGCTTCTTTCCTGCTACTGTAGCTCACTTGGTGTACATCCTTGAGGACTCTATTGTGGACCCACAGATCCAGACCATGACCACTTTCACCTGGAACATCAACCATGCCCGGCTGATGGGGGTGGAGGAAAGATGTGTTTACTGGGTGAACCCTGAAAACAGTGGCTGGACTGAAATCCGACGGGAGGCCTGGGTCTCCTCCAGTTTGTTCGGGGTCTCCAGAGCTGTGCAGGAGTTCAGCCTAGCTAGATTCAAAAGTAACATGCTTAAGACCATCAAAGGCTTCGAGTACATCCTGGCCAAGCTGCAAGGTGAAGCTCCTTCTAAGACACTTGTTGAAACAGCTAAGGAAGCAACTGAGAAGGCGAAGGAAACTGCTCTGGCAGCTACTGAGAAGGCCAAGGACCTGGCCAGCAAGGCCGCCACCAAGAAGCAGCAGCAGCAACAGCAACACTATGTTTGAAGAAGTCATCCTACTTCTTCCCCTGCAACAAGAGGCCCTGCTGCCCTCCCAGATCGCCAGTACCCAAGGCAGAGAGCCTCTTGGCAAGGCTTGGCATTGGGCCTGAAGCCCCAGCCCCTGAGACCATCAATGTAATGCAAGCCCACAGACAATCCAGCTGTCGTCCCATTACCCACCCTGTGTCTGAGTTGTAATTTATCATTAAAAATCAATTTTCAGTGCTGTCAAAAAAAAAAAATAGGCTAGAGAAAGAATGGCAAACCACTCCAATATCTTTGCCAAAAAAAAAACCCAAAACAAACCCAAATGGGGTCACGAAGAGTCAGACAAACTGAAACAACTCAACAATAACAAACGTTTATATTTGAAGATTAGATTGAAGATGGAGTCTAGGAGGAAGGAAGCCAGTTAGGAGGCTATTACAGAAGTATAGAGAAGAAGTGATGAAAGCTTGATTCAGGATGGTGAATGATATTGGTCAAGGAGGTAGGTGAGGGAGTGTATGGGGCAGGGGGGACACTAGTGGCTTTCAGTAATCATTAGGTCCCCTTGAAGGGTCTATATGTATACACACCACACTGTATGAGGTGCCATATCATGACCCCAGACCTCTAGGAATTTGTTATCAAAGACGAATAATTAGTGTAATTGCATATAGAAAAATATACTGGCAAGTAAATAGTGAGTATATACTTAAAACTTTCAAATAAAGCATGGGTTTGCCATCCTTTAAGAAGCTATATCTTAGGCAGATCAGTTGAACACACTAAGCATATTTAACTTAGAGAAAAGAGAACTAAGGAAGGACAGATCTCTTTATTCCAGTCTTTGAAGAGGCAATTAATGGAAGATTATATTTATTCTCTTTGGCCCCAAGGAGAAGAACAAGGATTAGTAGGTGGAAATTACAGAGATGCTTGTTTGTTGCTGTTATTGTTTGTTCTTGAAGAGGACCATGACATCAGGGAGGTGATACCATGACTCTCAAATAAATGGAATTTAAGTGAGGGGGGGCTGTGCAAAGTGCAAAGTCACCAGCCTCACTCTCTCCTCCAGAGACAGACTTCAGCTCAACACTAGAGTCAGCCAAATACACTACGGTATGGGCTGCCCCAGTTGGCAGTTGGCAGCGAGTTCTCTGTTACAAGAAGTCTTTGAGCAAAGACCAGACTGCTAGTTTTCAAGAATACATCCTTCAGGTAGAGTTTAGAATAGCTTGCCTTTGTTGTTCCTTACTATTCTGATATGTCTATAGTTCTATGATCTCAATACTTAGTATTGCATCTACCAGTGTTTGTTGTAACTTCTCTATGCCTTCTCATCCTATGTAACTCAATAATATCAAGCCAGAAATTCTCCAAAGAACATCTATACAACTTGCTGGAGACCTTTCTATTATTCTATTACTATATTGAGAGAGTCGTTATAGCACCTGGATAATTCATCTAATCTTCAGCTCTCTTTACATGACCAGGCCACCTCTTCTGTAAAAAGTCATCATTGGTAACATGCTTAAGCCTATTGACCCTCCATCATGGTATAGCCTAAAGAACAATGGATTTGGAGTTGAAAGACCCTGGTTTAAAACCCAGTTCTACCACTTAATACCTGAGTGATCCTGGGCATCACTTAACCTAGACTGTTTCCTAAATAAAAGGTTTGAATTAGATGACCACTAAGATCTCTTCCAGCTATAATTCTATGATCCTTTGGAAGCATATGTAAATTTTGATTATTCTGAGAACACAATGTTCCATAATTCATAATGATAGAGCAACATGGGGGAGAATCCTAGGATTCAAAGTTTTGAAAATTCAAAGTTACCACATACAAATTAGAAATTGGTTGCTCGTACCACATGAGGATTCTTCACTTTGCAAAAGAAAGTATTGGATTTTTCACACGTTGTTTTATATGGAGAGTGATCAACAAAAATTTGTTGAATGAATGGGTGCATTCTGAATAAACTTTACTCTAAATAACAATCTCCCTCCGGGAAGCCTATTTACATGCGACATGGTAGTACATATCTGCTCTGCAAAATGAGGTACATATGTAATTAGGTATATATGCTATATAAGGGTTAATTTCAATTAATTGGATGGTTAGCAAAGAAAGAGTTGCACGTCAAGTACGAAACACAACCTCTCTTCCAATTAATCAGGGATGGATTGTTGGAGAAGGCAGTCTTTGGGATAGAGCAACAGTTCAATCCAATCCAACAAACATTCATAAGGCACCTGCTACGTGAAAAGTTTACGAAAGCGAAAAGGAAAAAAAGTTCCTAATCTCAAGTTTATTTTCCACCTGAAGAAGATGATGTGTGAACAAATAAGCATTCAAATGATAATTTGATGATCAGCGCTAATAACCAGGGAGATCAGGTAGGTTTCTTTTAGGAGGTGCTGCATAACCTGGACCTTGAAGTAAGTTAGGGACTAAGAGCCGGTGCATTCCAGGCCCTGTGGGAAAGGGAATGCTGAGTTCAAGGAATAGCAAGTAGTCCAGTATTGCTGGACCAGAGAGTGTATAAAGAGTAGTAATATTAAATAGGCCTGGGAAGTGTAGACTAGAATCACATTGTAAAGATCTTTAAATCCCCAGCTTATGCATTTGATAGATTATTGATAATTCTCAAGTCTCCTTTTATCATCGAACTAATATCTTCTCTATGCTCTAAATCCCCCACTAGATTCCATTTGTTGTTCAGTTGTACACAACTCTCCGTGACCCCATTTGGAATTTTGTTGGCAGATACTGGAGTGGTTTGCCATTTCCTTTACTGATGAAGAAACTGAGGGAAACAAGGATAAGTGACTTGTCTAGGATCACACAGCTAATAAGTGTCTGAGGCTGGATTTGAATTCAGGAAGATGAGTTCCTGACCAGGCCCTGCCTGTACTCTGTCTCCTGTACCACCTATCTTCCCCAGGCAAGTATTGATGAGATTCTATAACAATGAATAAAAATTGACTACAGGGATATAAATTTCTCTCATCCATAGATAGACATTGGATTAGATGATTTTTAAGGTCCTTTCCAACATTAAGATTCAATGGTTCTATGAGGTTTAAGTAAGCAAAGAAATGGTCAAGAGACTGGAAAAGGAAGAAAATATTATCTATAAATTGGTTAAGACCCTGGATTCTAGCATTCCAGAGCTAAATCCAAGTGAAATCTGGATCAATTTGACCTGCTCAGCAGGAGCAGCAACCAGAAATATATCTAGCAATAAATAGCAGATGACTTGGCCTACACAAGGGTATGGGGTATTTGTCTCACTTGTGGCTTGAAATTGATAACTTTGAGAAAGATAATTTTTTTTTTGCTAAAGCTAGTTTGGCATTCATTTATGTTGTTTTTTTTTTAAATGAGATTGCAAATTTAAGCAGGATTAATTATAAGGTGAATCACCATAACTGTTTAGCACTTGCTCCAGTGTTCTTGCAGGAGAAAGAGAAAGCATGGAGGTATTTTGTTCTTTCTCCTTTTTATTTGGACATTGGGGAAAATTGACAGTGGAATGGGATTTATTGGGGTGTAAATGCGGTGAACTAAATAACAGATTATTGTTGTAAAGTTTATCAATAAAAATTTAACGATTAGGAACAGGAGTGTCGGGCTAGCTCCAAGTCCCCCGGCTCCTGTTGGATTAGAGTGGATTTTTAATGTTATTTTAATGGAATTTTTCATGCATGAATTTGATTGGGTTCTGAGGATTGTTGGTTTACTGCTCTGTATATGCATGTGTTTTTTAAGAAAATATTCATTTAAGAGACTTTTTTTAAAGATTTAAAATTGAGATTCCCTCAGCCATTGGTCTCTCCACTAAGGTTTAGGGTAGAAAGAAACGTATGCATGTGTATGTATGCACACATGGATGTGTGTTTGTATCTTCTGGAAAAGTGACTTACCATTTCTGTGCCAGATCCCATTACCAAGTTTCTTAAGGAAATACCTCCCACTAGTCTGGATGATGGTACTGACCAGGCACCAAATTCATTTTCCAAGCTGTGATAAGTAGTTTTCCAGAGGTTCCAAAAGTGGTTTCATGCTGCAGCTCTAAACTACCCTTTTGCCTCATCATAAGAATGTATTTATTCAATCCATTCATTTGGCAAACATTTATCAAATGCCTGTCCTACACCAGGCACTGTGCTAGATACAAAAAAATAGTAGGGAGCTTCCATTCCATAGAGGAGTGGGAGGCAGAGGGAACAGGAAACAATACAAACACAGATAAGTAAATAAAACAAGAATATAATAAATACAAGGTAATTTCCAGGGGAAAAGACTCTAGCAACTGAAAGGTCTTCCTCTTGGGCTAGCTTTTTTATTCAGGCAACCAGGAAGCTACGTCAACATACCAAACCTTAGTCCCTTGAGCCAATTAAGTCTCTAAGCTCATTTCAATACTTTTTAAGGAAAAAATAGCCTATCCTATAGGGCAGGGATTGTGCCTACCCCATCAGACAACACAGCCACGGGCAACCCCTATATTTAGATGGCAAGAAGAGGAAGAAGAGAAGAAAGAAGAAAGAAATATTCTCTTTCAGCTTGTGGAGAAGTTTAAGCCGGCTGCCTAAATTAACTCGTCCCATCTTCATTTTGGGGGTGTAGTAATACGTAAATACTAGGTTTTCTTTGTACTTGAAAAGGACCCACAATTCTGAGCCACCTTGAGGCTGGACGGGAGAGCCAAATCTTCTTGAATCCTCTCTTTTCTGGACAGAAACGAGATTCACGAACATAATTTTCCAGAATGCTCATAGGTTTTCTCTCTTTCCCTGTTCTTTGGGATGCTAAGCTTTTCTTCTTGACGGAGCTAATTCATGTAAATCCCTTCTCTGCATAGCAGCCTAATATGAATTCTTCCAGGGGCAAGTGAGGAAACGAAGCACAGTTTTGCACCCGTGGACCCCCTGCCTGATGATCTAACATCATGGACCTAATGGGTCACAGAAATGCACTCAGTCTGCTTTGTAGCTGCCATGGCTCGGAACTGGTGGGACCCTGCCACCCCTCTTAAAGGATCACATCTTTTTATAAGCGAATAGGTGATAGACTACTATACTCTTTTTCTCTGGGCCTGTTCTACCCTTCCACTCCCAACCAAACAGGCAAATGAAAATGTCATCTCAGCTATCTGTAAGAGTTCTAGACCCTGGCCTGGAATCTGCCTTGGCTGTTTAGAGCACCTGTATTTTTAAGGCAGCTAGATGATCTTGGGCCTGAAGTCAGAAAACCTGAGTTCAAATCCATCCTCAGATACTTATTAGCTATGTGACCCCGGGAAAATTTCCTCAACTGTAAAATGGGGATGATAGTAGTACCTCCTACCCAAAGTCGTTTTGATAATCAAATGAAATAATAACCAATCAACATTTATTCAGTGCCTACTATGTGCCAAATGTTTAGCATAATGCTATATAAATTGTTATTCTCTTTGACTCCTTCCCCTCCTTTTCATAATATGCCTATAATAATGTTTCCCCAAATGTGACCGTGGAACATCTTTGGCCTTTTGGCAGAACCTATAAATACTGGTCCTCGGGATATTTGGTGATGGAAGAAGAATTGAAATACAAGAAATTAAAGTCTCCTTCATGTCCCTTCACAATGACACATATAAGTATTTGTGACACCTGTGTGATTTCATATTTAATATAATTAGCATCAAAAATTAGCATCAAATTAGCACCAGCTTCTCTAGACCCCTATTCACAATGTATTGAATGTGAGGTAGATGGATCTGGAGCTGAAAGAGACCATAGGTGTATCTAATGCAACCCCCTCATTTCACTTAGAAAGAAGGAAGGCCCAGAGAGGTTAGGTGATTGGCCAGAGGTCCCAAAGGTAGGAAGCCGTGGAGCTGGGACCTGAAGCCAGATGATCTGACTACCAGTCCACCATTCCCACCACTGCCCCGTGTGGTCCTTAGAGGAGAGTTTGGGAACCACTGCCTTATGAGATACTCTGACCTGAGAGCACTTTCTTCTCCTCTAATGCACTTTTACTCAAACTTATATTTATTTTTCTAGCACCTGCCTCACATGCTTGCTATGGTGATCAAATAAGATGACATGGGAAGTACTTTGCAAACTTTAAAATGGGATATACATGCCAGTTATTTATAATTATTGTTGACTATTACTTGCCTTGCCTCCCCGTTGTTATTCAGTTGTTTCAGTCCTGTCTGAGTCTTCATGACACCATCTGGGGTTTTCCTGGCAGAGCTACTGGAGTGATTTTCCATTTCCTTCTCCAGCTCATTTTTACAGATGAGGAAACTGAGGCAAATAGGATTAAGGATCATATAGCTAGTGTCTGAGGTCAGATTTGAACTCAGGTCTTCCTGACTCCAGGCCCTGTATTCTATCTGCTGCTCCACCTCACTGACTTTATTTCCACTACTAGCCTCCTATTTCCCCTACTGAGCACCAAGAGTTGGGAACTGTGTTTTCATTATCTCTGTAGCCCTCCCAGGCTCTGGTCACAGCACTACCTATAAAAAAGACAAGATAAATGTTTGATGAGCAAATTGATTCAGCATGGTACGGCATAGATTGGATTTGGATTCAGAGTACCTGGGTTCAAATCCCAGCTCTGCCATTTGCTCCCTCTGTGGCAACTTACTTAACCTCTCCTGGTCTGTTTCCTGTTCTGTAAATGAAACGGTTAGATTAGTTAACACCTAAGATTCCTTCCAGCTCTTACTAGATGGTGATGTTGGAGGAGATGGTGATGATGAAGATGAAGATGAAGATGGTGATGATGACGATGATGATGCTTATGATGATGGTGATGATGACGATGAAGATGATGATGACAACAATGAAGATGATGATCATGATGATGATGACGATGATGAAGATGATGATAATGATTATGATGATGATGACAGTGACAATGATGAAGATGATGATGACAATGAAACGAGGCAAACGATGAAGAACATAAAGAAATCTGGTGAAAGAAAGCTGGGCTTTGAAAAGTCAGTGGACTTGGACAATGCTTCTCTGCTCGAATCTGGGAGCCAAGTACAGCCTGATGGAATGGGGTAAATCTCTTAGCTCTTATTCTTTCCACACTTAAATCCCATAATCCCACAAGGCAAGAACTAAAAACAAGATACCATTCTAAAAGCAAATGGAGGTCTCTGTGCTGCTTCTTGCCAACTACAGAGCATTAGCAAGAATAGAGGTAGCTGCCATTCACTGCAAGAGATAGAAGACAGCCTAGAGTTTTCAGGTGGTTGAAAGTCACCCTGAGTTTCGAGACCTAAAGCTGGAGGTTTTGGAGACACCCCTGTTTATAGCCTCTCTGCAATCTGTTTGCTGCCACACTCCTTTAGTTCTTTAGGTCATCTGTCCTTGTCTGTGCTCTCCCTCTCTCTCACACATTCACACACACATACACACACACACAGACACACAAACACACACACGCATGCACACTATCCCTAACCTCACATTCTTTTACAAACACTGTGTCATCAAGCACCCTATTTGTTCCTTTCCTCAGTGAATTAAGCAAAATCGTCAAATGAAAAAATGTAACCACTGGTACCACTGGGCTTGGGGAGAGAAGGTTGTTGTTGCTGCTGCTGATGATTTTTTTTAATGGGAGAGGGCTGCCTTTCTTTCGTGCCATAGCCTGTGCCCAGACTCACCAAGAGATGTGTTCCTTCTAGTGTTCAAAGTCCATACTCCACCCCAAACTTTTTCAATTAGCTATATAACAAAAGTGACGATTTCTCCCCAAGTCACCATGACTCACACTCTCCACCACATTAAAAGTGTTTGTCCATGGATGTACATAATACAAATATTTGACTTAATCTTGAAGTTCGTGGTTTAGACAGTGTTCTTTGACTCTATCTTTGATGTGCTGATGTGTGTCAGTGTTAGCTGCCTTAGATTGCAAACCCTGAGAGAGCAAACTACATCTATTTCTACTTAATCTTTTCAAAGCCTTCCAAATAGCCTGGAGCCATTTGGATTTTTATCAGTAATTTAGCTAAGGAGATGAGTGACACGCTTATCAAATTTGCAGATAACATAAAGCCTGGAGGACTAACATACTAAATAACAGAAACAGAACTCTTAGTGGGCTACATCAGTGATGTCAAACTCAAATAGAAATGGGTGCCATTAAACCATACATAAGGATCCCTATGAGCACATATTGATTTAGAAAACCACATAGTAACATTATCTATGTTTTATGGTATTTTTTAAATTATCTTGTTAACTATTTCCCAATTACATTTTAATCTGATTCTGGCTGCATGAGAATGTTGCACTTCAGCCCATGGACAGGAGGTTTGACATCTCTGGGCTAGAACCTGAATTAAATCTAGTGAGATTTAATTTAATATGGAAAAATGCAAAGTTTTATACTTGGGTTCAAAAAATCAACTTTATAATCTTAAAATGGGGGAGGTATAGCTAGGTAGTAGCTTTTTTTTTCATCTGAGTGTTTGGGTGTAACTCAAGTTGTTGTTCAGGCATATTCAACTCTTCATGACTCCATTTGGGGTTTTCGAGGCAAAAATAGTAGAGTAGTTTTTTATTTCCTTCTCCAGCTCATTTTACAGATAAGAAAACTGAGGCAAACAGGGGTAAGTGACTTGCCCAGGGTCAAACTTGAACTCTGGTCTTCCTGACTCTATGCCCAGGGCCACTATGCCACCTAGCTGCCAAAAGTTAATGTAGTCTGAGACTTCGTGATAGCATGACATCCCGGAATCCAGATGTGATAGTCTCATTGTACCTCCCGTATGTCCCTTAGCCAAGCCATATCAAGACTATTGCGTCCCATTCTCTGAGCACCACCAATGCCTTTCCTTTAGGAAGGACACTGAGAAGCAAGAGAGCCCTGAGGAATATAACCATGATTGTGAAGGAGCTTAATTAAATTCATGCCAAGTGAAGATTAGCCAAAGGAACTGGGGATGACTAGCTGGCAAAGAGGAAGCAGTTGGAATCCAGGGATATGCTGGAGTCAGCTGCAACCACCTTGTGAAATTGTCAGTATGTTGGGACAGCTAGGTGGTGCAAAGGGTAGAGTACCAACCCTGAAGTTCAGGAGGACCTGAGTTCAAATTTCAGCCTCAGACACTTACTAACTGTGTGACCCTGGGCAAGTCACTTAAATTCAATGTGGGTATTTACCCCTCTCAAAGAACAAATGCTATAAATCAAGGGTTGATTTGTTGTTTTGTTAACTGTCTGGGCTTTTAAAACTAATGAAGAAAATGTTAAGAATGCAGTTTAAACTTAAAAGTATGTTGTGAATACATTTTTATTTTCAGGGAGCCTCCTGTTGGACCTGTACCAGCACACCCCTGATAACCCCCTTGGAGCACCTTTAGAGCCTCTAAAGCGAAGTAGGATTGGTCTTGCCCTTTTCAGCTCCAGAGGACAGAACCAGGACCAACAGAAGGAAGCTGCAAGAGGTCAATTTAAAATTCCTAAAAGGAAAAATTTCCTAACAATCAGAACAACTCAAAAAACAGAATGGGCTCCCTTGAGAGGCCATAGAGTTTCCCCTCGGGGAGGCTTTCCAGGAATGGCCTGTCAGAAAGGTGTGGAGCTTGCTCAGGTCTGGGTTGAATTAGATGACCACTGACATGCCTTCCAGCTTCCTAATTTCTAGGGTTCTGTGAAGTTACTCACTAGTAAGCACAATAATGTTTTGTGATAGCTATTCTTCAGGTCAGTCATAGTTAAGACTTGCATGTTAATTACAGGAATTATGCACTGATGGGGCCACCTTGATTAGGTGCGGAAGGGGGGAGAAGGAAACTTCCAGATGAGACCCAGGCCTCCCCGAAAGGAGTACTGCCCCCAAATAACTCGAAATGGTTAGAGTCTCAATCATAATGTGAATGCAGATATTAATAACAGTAGATCAGTTCTGGTTTAATGCCATTTATGGCATAAAAGAAAAAAAACTAACAGGCAAGATTCCCCTCTCTCCTTCTAGCACATCCAAAGGAATCTTTTAAAACAACATCCTGGGTAAATTGACTTTTTCCATTTCCACTCCATAAACCATCTAAACCATATATCAAATCTTAACTTCAGACAATTTACTTTCCATTGAATAATATTTCCTTTTGCTTCTAGAAACAATCTTATTTGCTGCTTGTTATGTTTTTTGTTTTTGTTTTTTTGAATAGTCACGGTAGCCTTGCAGTTGTGTTTGAATTGCCTCAAATGAAGAAACTTGATCCAAGTAATTTCTCACGACAGAAGTCCGTGGGGAAGGTTACGTCTGAAATCGAGACTCTCAGATAATGCATCCAAGTTCAGACATTTGATTTATTGCCTCTCCTCTCTAATGATTAAATATTCGGCTACCCCATTGTAAGTGCACATATATTCATAATGCAACATTCAAAGAAGGTTAACTGTACACTAACTTTCTGCCTTCATCCCCTGAAGAAAGACAACGTGAGCACAATTCACAATTAAGGAGTATGTGATATTAGGATCAGAGAAAGAATAAATGTAAGTAATGAAGAAATGTGCATCAAATTACTCCCCCAAAGCACTGAGTTCTTGCAAAGTTTTTCTTTGTGGTAAAGGGACCCAACTACAGCTGTCAGAAACATGGCATCTCTAACCCTTTAACAAATTAAAAATACCATCTGCAGGCAATGCAGTATGGATAAACAGATGTTGCATGAGTACAAAGCCCAGAGAAGAGAACATGGCTTGACAGTTCTAAGGTTAATATCTCTGAAAAGAGATAGCATATGTTTCTCTGATGAAGGGAAAGATCGCCCCCAGAATGCAACAATCCCTAATGTTTATAAATTGCAATTGAACCACTAATGCGCAGCAAATACCTGCATTTGTTTTTGTAGAATTTCTTTAGGAAGCTGTAGATCAATTAGAGAAGACTACGAGTTCAGCATCTTTCTAGGTTCCATTAGTTGTTAGCTTTCAATGAAGAGGGTCCCTGCACTATCTTTAATGTTTCTTTCCCCACCCTCCACCCCACACTCCCCACCCCCAATCCAGGAACTCCTCTCATTAAAACTAACTCTTTTGAAATATGCAACACTGGCTAGCTAGTCCCACTTACTAATGGTTCTGAATTGATTCTTAATTAGTTGCAGTTTGGGACAGAATCCAATTAAAATAGCCGAGTGTTCCAATGGCAGAAAGAAACTAGCTAATACGTGTTAGACTACGAGCTGCTGATACTTACATTAAACCCTCGCTCTGGCAAATGGCTATTGTGCAAAATAGAGAAGGATTCAAATCATCCTAAATACACAGAGGGTTTGAACAGAAACCTTCACTTAGTAATTTATCCCCCAGCCATAAAACATGATCAAGAAAGCCATCCAAATGCTGTTAGAAATATTACATTCTTCCACTGCACTTTCTTCTCTCTTCTCTGGAAAAGGACAGGTTACTAATTCAGGAGAAGAGTGGGGAATCTTTTCAATAAATCATTGTATCTTTTCTGTATATTTTAATTTGTGGTATATTTTCCAGTCTCCTGTTCAAATTCCAGGAGGGGAAAGGAGGGACAGTGTATGAAACATGGAAACAGAGAAAGGAAAAGCCTCAGGCTTTCAACATCAACAACAAGAAGAAAGAAAGAAAGGAAGAAAGGAAAGAAGAAAGAGGAAGGGAGGAAGGAAGGGAGGAAGGAAGGGAGGAAGGAAGGGAGGAAGGAAGGGAGGAAGGAAGGGAGGAAGGAAGGGAGGAAGGAAGGAAGGGAGGAAGGAAGGAAGGAAGGAAGGAAGGAAGGAAGGAAGGAAGGAAGGAAGGAAGGAAGGAAGAAAGGAAGAAAGGAAGGAAGGAAGGAAGGAAGGAAGAAAAAGAAAGAAAGGACAAGACATTTTCCTGCATTTCGTCCAAGTGGCAAACAGTCACTATGTTTGGGAGAGTCCATTTTGTTTATGAGGGCAACTGGAGGTTATTGGACAGGTATGGCTTTTATGGTTCAAATTTAATTATAGAAAAGTGAGGGATCAGAAAGGCAAGGTCTTATGAAGCCTGGTCTGGAGAAGGACTCCTGCCACTGCTGGTAGGTGACAGTCATGTGATCAGCTTTTGTATTCAGCAGTAATAATTCACTGCCTGTATACTTGGGATTGATCCCAGCTAGAATATCCCCTGAGGAGTTTCCACCAGCAATGGATTCACATAGTCTCTGATCTGCAGATTAACATGACCAGGATCACAAGGCTTTGTCTTTCTCAAACATCTTCCGTCCCTAAATTTGTTTCCCAGTGAAAGGTTGAGCCCATTTTTATTTGGGTAATGAATTGCAGTAATTAATGCACGCATTGATTTCTCCACTGAGTCTCCCTGAAAGGCCATTTCCATTTTTAATTTATAGAAAATGCATACCATTCCCTTAATAAGAGCCCAGCCTGTATTCCCAAATACACAGAGATTGTGCAAATATGTGAAGCTCCTCTGCCAAACAACAAAACAACAATAACCCCAGATTAACAGGTGACTTGTTTTAAGACTGGGTAAAGGACATATTAGGCAACAGCAGCTAAGAAAAAAATGACCAGAGAAATGAACATTTACATGTGCAGTCTCAGTGTCTGCAGTTCCTGGTTTTATCTACTGAAATATTTTAGAGGGTTTGAGGATGTTATATCCTCCCTTAAAAAAAAAAAGTCCACCTATTATGAACCATTCATCAAGAAAATGATTAGGGCATGTTCAGTATTTGGTCGTTAAGTAGACTCTTGGCTTTAAACCAGGTTTGGTTTGGTTTTGTTTTTGTTTGATTTCCCTCAAATAACGACCTCGCTAATCAAAAGATTCATTATGAAGAAAGCAACATCTGACCCTCTACAAGGATAATGGTAGAAATTTATTTTTTTAATAAGAAACCTTCCTTCCTTCCTTTCTTTCTTTCTTTCTTTCTTTCTTTCTTTCTTTCTTTCTTTCTTTCTTTCTTTCTTTCTTTCTTTCTTTCTTTCTTTTCCGTATGACAATCCACCACAAAAATAGCATTTTATAAAACAAAGAACAGACTTTGGTAGATGTGATGGGGGCCCTATCTCAGCTGCACCTTAATGAGGTGTCCCCAGGGCTTGAAATGATGGGATTTTTCTTACTTGGGAAATAATTCTTCTTCCCTTGCACCAGGCTTCTTAGAAAATGCCAATCTGAGGGAAGAATGGGGGGGGGGGGCGGGGAGGGGACGGCAGCAGGGAATGCATCCTATAGTCTACCTTAAAAGATGAAGGAATCCAAGAAGAGATTCTGCTTGTTGAAGAATGCAATCTAATATTTATCTGAAAATCACAGACAATGTAAAAAAGCAGAAAATACCCTGTGGCGTGGATGGCCCTCACTGAAAGACATAGAAAGACACGAAGGAAGGAGTGATTTGGGAGCACATGCAAACTAAAGGAATACCTGATTAACCTTTCACTGACTCTGGGCCACGTGACACCCAGCGAGCCTTCCTCTTAGAGTGATGGCTTTAGAAGAAGATGTTAAATTTAACCTCTGGCGCAATGATAAATTGACAATAAAAAATTCAATGGCTTGGTAATTACCAATCACTTTGGACATCGGCAACATTTTTCAGTTCTGTCACTGCTCATTGGCACAAAAGCTTCAGCTGAAATTCTCTCGATCTTCCTCTTTTTAACTTTGTTTTCATGATGCAGATTAAATCTGCCACCCTATTACTGATTCATTTTCCTAATTTTTCATGTCTGCACCATGCCCCAGCTGCACCAGGCTGATAATTGTGGAGCCCAGCCCTGATGATTAACATCAGAAGAATTAATTATGCCTGCCATTAAAATTCCAGGTTGCACATGGTGATCAAGAAAAATTAAGTTTCCCTAGGCCTCTAAATCATTTCACCTTTGAGGGGAATGATAGTGCCTAGACAGCTAAACTGCAGTCCGTGCTCCAGCAAAGGTCTAAACCATATGCCCTTTGTGTAATTCAACAAACGCCTTCCTAGTTATTTTTTCCCTGTTTTAGACGAAAGGATTTAGTGCTTAGCAAATAAAAAGAACATGAAAGATCTTCCTGATCTCCTGATTTGCGGAAAAATACTTTGTCAAGAGGCTCAGCTGCTATGCCAGAAATATCTGGTATACTAATTTATAGATGAAAGCATCCCACAGAAAATAAAATGTTCAGCCCTAGAAATCGCTGAAGAGAGTGAGGGAAAGCATCTAGTTTTACAAGCATTATAAATAGGAAGAAAAGAAGTGTTCATCCTAGTAGGTAAAGGCAATGGCATTTCTTGGAAATAAATTGATAACGGAATAAAAACAGATTCTTCAGATCTTTAGGCTAAATAATAATGAGTAAGGAAAAGCCTGTTGACTGACTCATTTCCAGAATGATTGTTGCATGAGAAACTCCAAATGTATTCGGTCTTGCCTAAGGTATGAAATTTACTAGAGCCATAAAGAGTAAGATGATATGCATTTATCATGTTCCTTTTCTACACTAGGTTCCTTTTTAAATTACCATAATAATGTATATTACAGGGATAGGTTTAGAAGACTGCAAAGGGGAGTCATATTTTGATGAACGGATGTAAATATCTTATACCAAATGGTAAATCTCTCACTCACAACTATACAAAGAGTATGCATAAGCTATGCATCAAATCTCTTTCATTTGTTATATTTAGATAGTGCTACCACAAGAAGACTATTTCAGCGTAGTCATTCTTGTTAGTTTTTATTGGCAAGAGATTTGTAAAGTCAAGGTTGGAAAAAAAAACAGTAAAGGTAATGCTACTCTTCTAGAGAATTCATTAGAACACGGTAGAGGCGGTCCCCTGGGAGATTGATTGGCTTGCCCTAGAAGTCATGGGAATGGTGAAATGACAGAAGTCCTCTAAATCTCTAATGTCAAGCCCCCACCGCAAAATGAACATCCCTGCTATATCGTGATGATAGTGCCTTCTGCAGGAATTGCCCGTGATCTATTAATTGTGCCGTCTCCTAAATGAGATGTCCAGAGTTCAAGGCAGAATGCAAATTTATTCACCTTGTCACCATGCTTCAAGAATAACTCAGAGTTAACTAGGAGGTCCTCTTGAAAGGCTCAAAAAGCATGTATTTCTGCTTATGGAGCTTTCAGGAAAGTTTGCGTCACAACCACAAGCTATTTCTACTAATCAAACTCTCTTTCCAAGGGCACAGGGCAGACTTCTGAAATGTCAAGTCTTCTAGATAACACACAGATCCTCCAGGAGCTTTGGAAGCGCAGGAAAACTGTCAAAAAAAAAAGTTGATGTTCACTCCAGAACAGAAAAGTTGGAATTAAGAACATAGCACAAGTAATATAACACATTTGGCTTTGGTGGGAGCCAACTAAATTAAAAGTAAAAAAAAAAAATGTGAGAAGTGACAGAATGGGCAAGGAAGGAGGCAAAAAAGGGAAAAAATTGAAATTGTTCAAGAATTTGTAAAAACATAGCTTGTGTAGGTGCTAAAGTTACTGGCTGTAAAAATCGAAGTTCAACAACTTTCTGATGATTGGAAGAAATACATCATGCATCAGTCTGATGTCTAATTCTCAGCACTGCCACAGAGGACGGTCAAGATGGTAGCTCACTGAAAATGTCAGGATTTGGCTCAGTAGATACCATGGAGAGCAAGAAAAGTCAAAATCTGCAAATGTAAGAAAGTGCAAGATAAGAATAGATGTCTGTTTTCCTATAGCCATATTATATAATAATTGTCATATTTATTTAAATTTATTTAAAATATTCATTTTATTAAATTAACTATAAATAAATATTTTATTAACTATATATATATATGTAAATATTTAAATATATTTTTTGTGGTGGTAAAAAAAAAACAACCCTGGGAACTGATGGGATCTCATCAACTAGGGAAGGTTGAATAAATTCTTGTCTATGAATATGATGGAATATTAATTACTGTCCTATAAGAAAGAAGGAAATAGATGATTTTAGAGAGATGTGGAAAAACTTCTATAAACTGATGCATAGTGAAGTGAGCAGAATCGGAAGAATAATTTATGCTATAACACCAATTTTATAAAAATGAACAATTTTGAAGATTTTTATTTACTGCTGAAGGATGAAATGAGCAGAAAAAGGAGAACAATTTATATAATAGAGACACTACAAAAACAAATCACTTCAAAAGCTGTAAGAATTCTGATTAACACAGTAATCATCCATACTTCCAGGTGACTGCTGATAAAGTGTGCTATCCACCTCCTGACAGAGAGGTGGTGGACTCAAGGTAAAGAATGAGAAATATCTTATTTGAACATGGTCAATCGGGGAATTTGTTTTGCTTGACTACATATTTGTTACAAAGAATTCACTTTTTAAAAACAATAAGGTGGGGAATGGGAGGGAGAAAAAAAATAATTTCTCATATTTAAAAAAAAATCTTTAAAAAAATGAAGAGATGTGAGAAAACACCTCTCCCAACGCCTTTGCAGAGGCAAGAGATCCACAGATGTGGATATTGTGAATGATTAGATTTTTTAAAATACATTGATTGGTTTTGTTGATTTCCCCCCTCTTCCTCTTTTTAAAAATTATTTGTTATAAGGGATGGTACTTTTACAGGGGAAAGTACTAGCTAGTGGTATAATCAGCAAAGAAAGGCATCCTAAAAAAAGGTAATTTAGTTAAGATTAAAATGAATCTGGGAATTCCAAGAGACAAAAGGTAAGGAGGTAGAATATTACAGAAACTCGGGAATGCCAGTGAAAAGACAAAAAGATAGGAGATGAATTGTCATGTTCAAGGAACAGCAAACAGGTTAATATGGCTGGCATGGAGAAATATGTAAAGAGGCTAGAAAGGTAGAAAGACGCCATGTTGTGAAGAGGTTTGAACGCTAAATAGAAGAGTTTACATTTGGTCCTAGATGTAACGTGGATCCATTGGAGTGGGGTGGTGACGTGGTCAGACCTACATTTTAGAAAAATCATTTTGGTGGCTGTGTAGAAGATAGATTAGAACAGGGAAAGGCTTGAGGCAAGGATTCCAATAAGTCTACTGCCTATTAGGAAGCAAAATTGCCTCTTGCCTATCCATTGTCTTTTAGGAATCCAGATAAGAGGTGTTAACCCTGAAGCATGGTTGTGGTTGTATGAGTGGAGAAAAGGGGATGCATTCAAGAGATGAGGAGGAGACAGATATGACAAGATTTGTCAATTAATTGAATGTGTGAGATGAACAAAAGGAGTTGAGAATGATATCATGGTTGCAAATGTAGGTAAGTGGAAGGATGGTGGTACCTTCAACAATGATAGGAAAGTATAGGAGAGGGGTGAGCTTTGGGGGAAAGAGAATAAGTTCTGTTTTGGACATGATAAGTTTGAAATTTCTATGTGACATCCAGTTCAAAATATCCTATAGGTAGTCCATGATATGAGACTGGAGCTCAAGAGAAATACTAGGGCTGGATAGAAACCTGTGTGTCATTTCCAAAGAGACAATCATTGAACCCATAAGTACTGATGGGATTGCTGAGAATAAAGAGGGAAGAGAAGAGGGCACAGCCCTGAACCTTGGAGTACATTCACAATTAGCTAATTGTGAATGACAGGAGTGACGTGTGTGTGACACGGATGAAGATCTAGCAAAGGAGAAGACTGGGTAGGGAGAGATCAGACAGGTAAGAGGAGAACCAAGAGAGAGCACTGCCAAAAAACTAGAAGGGGAAAGAATGTCCAGGAGGACCATGTGGTCAGCAGCGTCAGATGCTGCAGAGAAATCAAGAATTGTGAAGATTGAGGAAAAGCTATTCTACCTGACAACGAAGAGATCGCCCGTGACTTTGGAAAGAACCATTTCAATGAAATGATGAAGTTGGGAGCTGGATTGCAGAGGGTTTAGAAGAAAGTAAGAGAAGCGGAGGAAGTGAGGCACTGGCTTTTTCAATCAGTTTGGCTAAGAAGCGGAGAGGAGATACAGGGATGCCAGGATCTAATGAGGGTTTTTTTGTTGTTAGGATGCAGAGGCCTAGAAATATCTGTAGGCAGCAGGGCAGGAAACAGCAGATAGGAAAAGACTGAAGACTAAAGAGAGGGAAGGCTACTTCTTCATCAGAGATAGAGCAGTTTTCTTATACTATATACCATATTGACTCCTATTGAGCTTACAAGTCACTAAATCTCTGATTTTTTTTTTCCAAATGAAATGCCATCTAACTATTCACTGACAGTGTAGTTAAGAGGCTGCTTGTTTTTCAACCCAAGTGTAAGACCATACATTTGGGGCAGTTGGGTGGTACAGTGGATATGGCACCAGGCCTGTGACAACAAGGGTAGCTAGGTGGTACAGGGAGTCCTGCAGACCTGAGTTCAAATCTTGGCCTCAGACACTTTCTATCTGTGTGACCCTGGGCAAGTCACTTAACCCTGTTTACCTCAGTTTCCTCATCTGTAAAACGAGCTGAAGAAGGAAATGGAAAACCCCTCCAGTATCTTGCCAAGAAAATCCCAAATGGGGTCAGGAAGAGTCAGACACAACTGAAAAATGACTGAACAACAAAGACTTTGCATTTATTCTTGTTAAGATCCAACTTAGAGCCATGGTGTAGTGAATAGAAAACTGTCTTTGGAGTGGGGAAAACGCTGACACATCCTGGCTGTGTGACTCTGTATAAGTCACTTAACCTCATTGTATCCCCTGGAAATAACAAATTACAGGGCTTGTGCCAATTTTTGTTGGTAGAGGGGGATTTTCCTGCTGGGAATTCTCTTTCTTTTTTAATTTTCTTTATTTTATTCTGAATTTAAGAAATAAAACAAGCATTACCATAATATGGTAGAATAGAAAAAAATTATCTTACATGAAACTGCAAATCTATTATGTACAACTTGCTATTCCTTTTAAATATATAATAAAGTTATCATTTATTTATAATTCTATATTTATATTATTTATTATAGTTATATAATTTATAATAATGTTTCATCAACATATCACCTGATAAGTAATATATAACTATAGATTACATATTTATTTAAATATCCAATAATGAGTTATCATTTATGAAAGTAACTTTCTTTGTTTTTCTTTTTTGTTTTTCCCCCAATGGAATCACAGCAGGTCTAGAAAAAAGATTCATCTTATTAGATTTGTCCCAGTGTTTGAATCTCTCAAAGGCCTTTAGAATGCTGACTTTGCTAAGAATGCCATCTATACTTTTCTCTGTCATTAATGAAAATATTAAAAAGCATAATCTGAAAATTTGATGCTGCCTGGTACTCTTCAGTCACCAATCCTGTTGATTTTTCCTCTATGATATTGCTCAGACTTATCCTTTCCACTTTACGCCCACTGTGACTACCGTCAATCACCCCCTCATTGCCTCATACCTGAATTGCTCAAATCAATCCTGAATACCACCACCGTATCATTGTCCTGAAAAGACTATTTTCATCATCTGATGCATCTTCAATGGTTTCTCCTCACCTATACCACCAAGGCTAAACTCCTGCTTACGCTGGTACCACCTTACCTAGCTAGCCTCATGTCTTACTACTCTCCAAAAGATGTTGCTTCTATCAGACTGGTCATTTTACTCTCTCCGCTCCCGCTTCACTTTCCCCAATATGATCTGTGCTCACTTCTAACTCAGTAATTGTGCTCATGACATTCTGCCATCTCAAAGGCCCTCTCCCACAGATCTTGCCTATCTTTCAAGAACTAGTTTGAAAAACAAAAAGTACATGGTAGAGAAGAAAACTTAGAAGGAAACACAGAAAAGCAAGGTAGCTTTGAAAACAATGTGTAGCATTTATTACATGGTTTTTCCAAAATAAATAAACAGTCCAAAATGGAAATTCATGGTTTCATATTGAATCCTCTCTTTATATTGTGTTGTGTACATAGAAATGGTCTCTTTTTTGCCTTTTTATATTTAAATTCAAAATGAATTTTTAAATTTTTTTAAACTAGTTTAAGTTCCATTTTTTTCAAAATGACTTTTCTGGCGACTGTTTTATTAAAAGACATTCAAACTACTGAACGTATACAACACAAAGAGAGCAGAGACAGAAAGGTCCCATAGATACTGAAATATTTATAACTGTACCTTTTGTGGTTTAAAAAAAATGATAGAAATAAAGAGAGTACTCCATTGATTGAGGAATGGCTGAACAAAAAATAGTACCTGAATGTCGTGAAATCCCTTTTGTGCCACAAGAAATTATTAACATGAGGAATTTGGAGAAATGAATAGATTTATATAAAGTAAAACAGAACCAGGCAAACAATATGTACGTTATTATTCTGTTTTGTCAGTTGTGTCCAATTCTCCATGACCCCATTTTGGGTTTTCTTGGCAAAAATACTGGAGTGGTTTGCCATTTTCTTTTCCAGCTCATTTTGCGGATGTGGAAAGTGAGGCAATCAAGGTTAAATGACTTGCCCAGAGTCACACAGCCTATAAGTTTCTAAGGCCAGATTTGAAGTTAAGAAGATAAGTCTTCCTAACTCCAGGCCTGAAACTCTATCCACTGCACCACCTAGCTGTCTTAAAACTGGGGCTGACAAAGGTTTTTTGACTTGCTCAGAGTCACAAAGCTAATAAGAGTCTGAAGTCATATTTGAACTCGGGTCTTCCTGGCTCTGCCTTTAAGTGAAAAGGCATCAATAAAACACTAAAATATTTTTTTAAAAAACCAAAAACACCAGTTAGGCTTAAATCTACCTTTATATCCAAGGAGATCTAGCCATTTGTCCCCCAAGTAGAAAATGTTTCCATATTCCGTCTTCCTGAATTCTCAGATCCAGCAGACCTTAAGCCTGAACAGAGAGAGAATCCATCTCACCTCCCCTCTAGGAGCTCTCATGCTAAATAATGGCTTAGGACAGGGAACTCCACCACCTCACTTTCAGGTCTCCTTTGTCTCCATGTTTACACTTAATCAACTTCTCTTTCATAATTTGATTTATTAAGCTGTCTTAAGTGACATTGATTTCACCATGGGGAACTTCGAATCAACCCCTGAGAAAGCTGAAAAATACTCAAGAGACAATATTACAGATGGCAGATATACAGGCAGTCTACGAATGAGGAGGTCAGAGCAGATGGGGTATGGAAGATCTAGGAAGGATAACCAGAGTCATCTGTAGTATTCAAACACCTCCAGATCATGCAATAAGTTATGGTCTCATAAACCATTTTTAAGTACCTACTAAGTGCAAAGCATGGACTTCACAATAACCATGGGAGTTAGGAACAACAGATATTATCATCTCCGTTTCACAGATAAGCAAATAGTCTCAGAGAAATTAAGGGCCAGGACACATCAGAGGTATGATTGGAATCCATGTCTTCTTGGTCCAAGTATAGTGTTTTGTCCACTTTGACAAGAATAGAAGGAAATAAAAGCTTAGACTCAGTTTTCAGTTTTAAGATCTACCTATATGTGTTATATACAATACATCAAAATGTTTGTTATCAAACAAAGCTGATGCTTTAGAATGTAAAATAATATTTTAAAATATCGCAAGAACCAAAAACCTACTAATAAAATCAGAGATTAGAAAAAAGATATAAAATAACCTGAATATATGTGTGTATTTATGCACAAATATATAGACATGCAAATATATACACACAATATGTATGCATATGTTATTGTTCAGCTGTGTTTGAATCTTCATAACTCCTTGATCATAGCATGCCAGTACAATCCATGGGACTTTCTGCAAAAATCCTGTAGTGGTTTGCTATTTCCTTCTCTAGTGGATTAAAGTAAACAGAGGTTAACTGACTTGCCCAGGGTCACACAACTAGTGTCTGAGGCCAGGTTTGAACTGAGGTCTTCCTGACTCCAGGTCTGGCACTCTATCCACTGAGCCACCTAACTGCCTCCATACATGTATGTATGTGTACGTATATATATACACATGCATGTACACATGCAATATGTAAATGCATGTATGCATATGTCCATACATACATCTTCTATGTTATTTAGTTTGTCTTGCCCCATTAGAATATAAATTACTTGAGGACAGAAGATTATTCCTGTCTTTGTTTTTTCAACCCTTGGTACAGTTAGAAGGAAAATGAGAGAAGGAGCCAGAGATGGGAGGAACAGAATGCAAAGAGAAAGAGAAAAAGAACTAAGAATTTTGTTGAGGGTTTGGTTTGGGGTTCTTCCACCCCCCCCCCCCCCCCCCCCCAGTTATAGGCTTTTAAGGAAAGTTAGGCCCTTGGACTTTGTGGATTGGTAAAAATTTACCATTGGCCACTAGATAAGAAGCACTGATCTGATCCAATCCCTTTGCTTTAAGGAATTAGAAAGTAAGGCTGAGAGAGATAATGTGATTTGCTTCAGGCCATTTTTCCTTCTGTTAGGCCAGTAATAGTTATGCATTTGGAATGACAATAAGTAACTGACGTCAACCATGGTAAAGATTTAGTATAATAATAGCTCTGAAAATGGGCAAAAACAGAATCCAGAATTTCAGAAATGGAAGATGTGATCACAATTCATTTTGTGGGAAAATGAAATACTATCTGGAAATCAACTGTGGAAATAGGAATCTTTTTTAAGACATTAAAATTCTAAAAATAAATAATTTTTTATAAAATGTAAATGTAAGACATGAATTCATTAATTTACATGGCTGAAGTTATTATCACAGCTAGAAAAAGAAAAACTACAAGACAATAAACATGTCTGCTAAGATTTCGAAGAGCAAAATCAATAAAGATGGGTCTTTTCAAAATCCTGTCTATGATGACTAGCAATTTGTCCTCTGCCTGCCCCTTATGCAGTCATCCAAAACATGATATACCCAATAACAAGACATGATTTGGTTTTCTAAACCGTTTTACATGCAGCAGCAAATCCAAATGCAAGCCTCATCATTTCAAACCATGAAGGGACACCCAGTTTCAGGCGTGACTAGACATGATTTCAATAATGGCTGCACCTAGGATAATGTTCTGAGAAAAAGTGTCTAGAAAAGTCCCACTTCCATTCTCCTTCAATACTACTTAAAATAATCAAAGGGCATGGGGGGAGGGGCGGAGTGATTAATAATGTTGCAATCTGCAAGGCCCCTTGTTGATGAGGACCTGCAAAGTGGGTCAATATATGGTCCCTAGTGATTCTTTTTTTATGGGGTGTTAATCTAGGCCCCTGGTTGAGAAAGCCAGGAACCTGCCTCAAAATTACTCTAAATTCCTTCTGGCTTCATAATGCCAGCCATACTTCCTTAAAAATGTCTTAATTATGCAACAATAATGTCCTCCATGGGTCATAAAATAATGAACCTAAGCAAACCACCGGCCATGTTAAATTTTTTGTTTTAAATCAATAAAAATAATAATAATAATAAAGCAGTCCAGGCAGCAAGTGTCAAAGGAGTGATTTCCTGTAAAGAAAACTACAAAGTAGCTGTGCAGGTTATATCCCCATCTGATCTTCCCAGAGGAGTTCAACCTTTAAAAAAATGGATTTCATCTCATTTTATATATTCCACTGTTAACTGCCATAAACAACAAAAACTAATGAATCCCAGATTATTTCACATTCAGTATTTGGCAGGCCTGTAGCTCAGTGTTGGAAGGAAGCAGATGCTATGGTAGTTTTCCTTCTATTAATCAGTGATTCATAAATCAAATTTTAAAAATTATCAAGTAGTACCTTTTACAAGGCACTGTTCTAAGCAACTGAGGGGATGCAAAAGTATGCAAAAAGATATAATCCTTGTGTTAGACAATCTCATAATAGTTATCCAAGTATATTTTCACTTTTACTTCTTTTGATTCATGGGTCCTTGTCTGAGAAACCCAGACAACTTAACGCATGATGATCCACTCTCCCAGTGATACTTACAGTAACCGCCTCTCCATCTTCAAGTTCCAAGTTTAAATATTGTGAAATAAAATTTTATTATTAATAATAGCTAACATTTATGTAGGATATTAAGGTTTGCAAAGTGCTTTATACATATTACCTTACCCGATGATAAGATAAAAGAAACCCTTGAATGGGTAAATATTAATGTCCAAAATTTGTGTAAATATCCAAAGTCTCAAATGTCAGAACTTTTCTGGCACAGGCTCCCCAACAATTTGTGTTTTGATTTGCTGCTGTCAGTGGAAAGAGGGCAAAAGGAAGTGAGGTGGTGGTTTTCTCTCTCAATAAGTCCTTTTAAAATAAGTCAACATGGTATCAGTTATGTTTTTGAAAGATTCATCTAGAAAAGGGTCACACATTTGAATCTGGAGCCATCAAGTCCAACCCCCTCTTTTTAAGGGTAAAGAAACTGAATTTATGTGATTTGCTAACATCATTTGGTTAGTTAAGTGTTTGAGCTAGGATTTGAACTCAGATCTTCCTAACTCCATGCCCAGTACTCTATCCTCTATGACACCTGAGATGGGTGGGTATACACAGAGACTAGGAGGCCAAGATATAAGAACCAAGAATCAGTTGGTGGCAATTGAAGTGCAAGAATGAATCTCAGAAATATTTTAGAACCATTTTAATTCGTTTTTTAAAAGAAAGATAGTCTGAAGTAATAGACAAGAGCTGGCCTTGGAGGCAAAAAGAGCTGGATTCAACTCACACCCCTAATACTAGCTGTCCATTTGACCTCAGGCAAGAAAGAGAGGAAGGAAAGGGGGGGCAGGGAAGGCAGGAAGGTAGGAAGGCAGGAAGGCAGGAAGGCAGGAAGGCAGGAAGGCAGGAAGGCAGGAAGGAAGGAAGGAAGGACGGACGGACGGAAGGAAGGAAGGAAGAAAGGAAGGAAGGAAGGAAGGAAGGAAGGAAGGAAGGAAGGAAGGAAGGAAGGAAGGAAGGAAGGAAGGAAGGAAGGAAGGAGCTACATTCAAATGGGTGAGATAACACACAAAAGAAAGAGGAGGCCAGGAAACATGGTGAATGAGGGCCATAGGAGGGCATGGTTGATTGGTTTATGGTTCCAAAGTTGTTAAGGAAGAAAGCACACTTAGATCAGAGATGGGGAGACTGTGAAGCAGTAAAGTCAAAGGAAGTATGGTGGCTGAGGCCATCTTAAAATTGTAGTCAAAGAACAGCAGTGTCTAGTCAGCAGACTGGGGCCCTGGTGCAGAAGTTTTTCTAAGCAGAGGTTTTTAACCTTTTTCTATGTCTTGGATCCCTTCAGGTGAACCATTTGGAGCCCTTCTCAGGCTAATGTTTTAAATTCATAAAACAAAATATATAAAATTACAAAGAAGGCAAATTACAGTGAAATAAAGAGGCAATATTTTCTCATTCAAGTTCATGTACCCCAGGTAAGCACTCCTAAATTATAGCTGGTCTTTGGTGAGACCATCAAGACAATTGGGGGCACTATAGAGAAATTATACGTATGTATTATATTTATATCTATATGTAATTATGTATACATACACATGAAAAAATGATTTGTCTATAATGATATGTTTATTTTCATACATATACTTCTAAGAGATATGCATTTTCCTATATACTAAGCAGGGTAAGTTTGTGATCTGCCCAAATATCATGTGGTGGCATTCATCTCCCCCAAATTTCCAACTAATTATCTAGGCCAGTGAGCCATGAATATCCAGCTTCCATTAGGTAAAAAACCCTGGCAGATTGCCAAACTAATCTAGAAAATGCTAGGAGTACTCAACAGAGCAAATTTTGAAGCTGTTCCAGCCTGTCAATAAACATTTGTTAAGTACCTACTATGTGCCAGGCACTATGCTAAGCCCTGGAAGGTACAAAAAGAAGTAAAAAACAGTCTCTTTCCTCAAGGAGCTCACAACCTAATAGGGGAGACAACAAGCAAACAAATATGAAGTAATAACCTATAGACATGATAAATATAAAATAATTAAGCTAGTAGAAGAGCAGTAGAATTAAGACAGCTTGGGAAAGGAGAAGGAAGGAAGGAAGGAAGGAAGGAAGGAAGGAAGGAAGGAAGGAAGGAAGGAAGGAAGGAAGGAAGGAAGACAAAACTACAACAGTGCAGTGACTCAGATTCAAACCAAGGTTGCTGTGGCCACGACAGAGAGTATTAACCATTATAAAAGCACCAACTACCACTTACCATCTGCCATTTTAACCACCCTCTTTTAAAAAGGTCTGGCTCACATCTCATCTCTTCCATAAAGGCTTCCCTGAATACCTCAGCTGGCAGTGATGCTTTCTTCTCTGAACTCTCATGACTCTTACTATCCATTTCATTTATTTGGCACTTATCTACTGTCCTGCATTGTTAACTGCCTTGGCAAGTAGGCAGATATTGTACTCTTTATATTTTCCATAAGGCCTAATATACTGTCATGCCAGCTATTAATGCAGATTCTGAAGTCATAGGACTGGATTCAAATCCTGCCTTTGATGTTTACTACTTCTGTGACCTTGGCCAAGTTACTTAACTTCTATGGGACTCAGTTTCCTCTTCTGTAAAATTAAGTATATATCAATAAATATTTTTTATTATTTGCCTCCCATATTTTAGGATATACCAGCTTTTATTTGGCAATAATAATGAGCAAAACACAAAAGATTCAGATATTTTGCTAGGTTTTAAGATAGAGAAAGGATTTGAACTTGTGGTTTCGTTAATATATGGAATTCCTAGTCAAGGAAACTCTTTTTATCAATGCAGGTCAGTACCTTCTATGCAACTTTTCTTGGAGAATTGCCCAGAGCACCAAGAGGTTAAGTGATTCGGAAAGAGTCACACAGCCAATTTATATTAGAAATGCGACTTAAGCCCAAGTCTTTTCTATGTTTGAGGCTACTTCTTTATCCACTATACCACCCATTGCCCTTCCCACAAAAAAATTAAAATTGAATGTTTCTCTAAACTTTGGTTCAGGAATGAGCCAGGGATTCTTACAAGATTGCCTTTTTCCTTGTTGATTGATAGTATAACCAAATTTGAAGGCAAGTAGAAAGACCAGGAATATTTCAATTTTAACTAGTACACAGTTAGACTCTTAGACGTAACTAAATATTCACAAGGAACACAATAGTGAATAGTAAGCTAAAATGTTAATGAGAAGGTAGCCTGCTCTGCCTTCCTTTGCATTGACTAATATTCCAAGCAGATTAGAATGTTTACTTGAGTACAGACATGGCCCCACAAAAGCAAACAAACAAAAAACTACCAAGGCCAAAGGATTGGTTTTCAGAGTCATTTGCATTGGCAACCTTGCCCTTGTATCGGAACAAACCTCTTCTGGAAACCTTCCATGAGCCGTCATTCCTCAAGGAAGTTTCAGACTGCTTTATAGAATCGCCATGCCAGCCAATATTCTCTGTGCCTCTGGAGAAATAATTTATGGCCACCTAAATCAAAGGCCTTTCGTTGATCGATAAAACTCACTCCTGTAATGTAACAATAGTCATAACTAAACTTTGTACACTTTGGGTAACTTTCCATCCAGAGCTCTCAAAGCTACTGACGGGGCTCTTATCTACTACTTTGAAAAAAATCACTTGGGTCTTGGAGCAGACATTACATTCAATGATGTCAGTTAGTCAGTCTATCAACAAGCATTTATTAATCACTAACTATGTGCCAGGTCCTATGCTAAGCAACAGAAATACAAATATAAGCAGAAAGAAAGATAGTCCCTGACCTCAAAGGGCTTCCATTCTAGCGGGGGAAGACAGTACATAAAAGGGAGTTGAAAGCGGGTAAGGGTGTCAGTCAGTCAATAAACATTTATCAAGCACCTACTGTGTTCCACTGACGATGTGTGGCGTAGAAGGTATGGTAGAGAAAGTCCTGTGGAGGTGAGTAAGCAGAGCAGTATGGGAAAGAATTAAGACATAGTGGACCTGGTTCTCCTTACACAGTCAATCAAATTGGAGAGAGCACAGGAGCAAAGGGTCCTTCCAATGTGAGAAGTAGTGCAGGGGTAGAATGGACTTCCAGGGAGTAGAGTATGGTAGAGGAAATCCTGTAGATGCGAGTCTGAAGTTCAGTCTGGAAAAGAATGAAGATATGATTGGTGCCTCTGGACCATGGTGAGGTCCTCCCTACTCTCTCAGAGTTGTAGATGCTCTACTTCTGGAATAGTTTACCTCCATGGCTTAAACCCCAGGGGTATTCTACCGTTTCTGTGATAGACTATCTTGACCAGTTTCCAAGAGCCTGAGGAACTTTCTAAAGTGAATGATAACAATGAATAATAATACCTAGCATTTATATAGTATTTTATGGCTTTCAAAGTGCTTTGCAGATGTTAACTCAACCAATCCTCCCAATAACCCTGTGAGATAAATGCTGTTATTATCTTTTTTTTTTTTTACAGATGAGGAAGTGGAGACATAATTAAGTGACTTGCCCAGGGTCCCACACAGAGGCAGGATTTGAATTCAGCTCTTCCCTACTCTAGGTCAGGTGCTTTATTCATTGAACCACTAACCTACTCTCAAATGATAAGTCATCTATCTGTGATAATCTATAGGTATAATATTGATTTTTTCCCCCAACTGTTAGTGCCTTCCCTCCCAAATGACCTTGATTCTAACTACTTTGTATGTAGGCAACACTTGTGTAAATTTACTTTAATTTATACAGTATATCTTCATAGATGAACTTGCTGTCTTACCCATCCAAATATGACTTCTTGTGAGTACAGATTGTCTCATTTTTGGTACTTGTACCCCCAGCCCCAGAACAGTCTCCAGCACACAGTAGGTGCTTAGTAAATATTTGTCAATTGATTCTGGGAATAAAACAAGGCTTTGTTCAACCAGTGAGCTAAAACCAGATTGGACAGTGCACATGGGGAGATTAAGGAAAGGGATACCTGTCAGCCATGTCCATGGAATACATTTGGGTAAAAGTGGATTTTTTTTTTAGGAGAGTCCCCAGCAGCAGGCAAAATGCCTAAGAGAAATGCTGTTGAGAGACCCCCTCCATCGCATCGCTCCTGTAAATTCTGCTTCATGGCATGTTTTACTTCCCCGGAGACATTACGTGGCTGCTATTTATTTAATTGCTTGGAAAGCTGAAACTGAACAGGGGTCTCTTGAGCTTGGCACGCTTTTAGTTGGCTGCCTGCAGATTTACAATTTAGCACCATGTGGGCTTTCAGAGGCAAAACATTAAAAAGTCTAAGGGACTATTCAACCCCAATGAATGCAGTGGCCTAACAACCCAACTCCAAAGCCCCTGAAAGGCCCCAAACCCAACGATACCTGTTGCAAGTCAGTCTAGCCCCTAACCTGCTGCCTAGCATGTGGAATAGTCCTCTGGTAAATCTCTGCACCTTCAATTTCGCCTTCCTTCCCTTCCTTTCTTTCCCCCTCCCAACTTCTTTCTCCCACCTTCATTTCCCAGACCGGTGTGGGTAATGTGCGATGTGACCAGAGCTCTATAAATGAAAGATGTCATCGCTCTGGGATACAAGAGCACGGTATGTGTTGTGTGTGTCTACAAAATGCAGTTGCTGTCTATTAGAGTTTGTGGCAACTTTTAAATCTGTCATCATGGCATGAGCTTCATATCAGGCTCCTTCCCTGATTCTCAATCCAGGAAGTAAGAGGGGGAACATACTGTATCATTTATGGGCAGGCTGGTACTGGGTCAAGGATGACATCACTCTCCACTCTACTTGGCTATAATGAGGTGAAAAGGCAAGACTGGGACAAAACACTGGCACTTTATTTATTGGGAAAATTTAAGTGAGGTTGTATTTCAGCTTATGATAAAACTGAAAACAAAAGCTGTGGATTAGAAATCTTTAATAACACCTGATCAAAGCAGGTAAGAAAGCTTGAAAGGGTAAGAAGCGAAGCCGGGTAGGAGGGTTGAAGAGACAGTTAGGAACTTGGAAAAGTAATATAACAAAGTCTGAGAAACATGGGGGGGCCACAATACTTTGTTGTCGAGCTTGCGCAGTAAAGATATTACTAGGACTATTTACTATGATATTTGTCTTTTATCTAGAAAAGGAGTTCTTAACCTGGGGTCCACGAACTTTAGAAATAAATACATATATACATACATGTACATATATACACACACACAGATATATACGCACACAGACATGTATATTTAATATATACTTATAAATATATTTATGCTAAATATATTTATAAATATAAATTACATATTTCAATTTAAATACATTTATACATACAAATAACTGTATTTCAATATAACTGACTTCCTTTGAAATACTATGTATTATTTTATGCATTTAAAATATTGTTCTGAGAAGGGATCCATGGGCTTCACCACACTCCTCGAAGGGTCCATGACATTTGAAGGAAGTCTAGTGTTAAAAATAATTACCAGATAGCAGGTCCCCCTTTCTCTGACAGCCTCAGATAGAAAGGGGATGAGCTAGCCTGCCTCTTCTCCTAACTACCTAAGTGACTTTGAGCACATTTATTTTCCTTCTTCGGCCCTCAGAAGTCTCGTCTATAGATGAGGTGGCTGTACAAATGATCTCCCCGCTCTAAATCTATGGTATATTTTTTAGCTTTACGTCTTTTAAAAATGAGTCGAGGGGGTTGGGGGAAGGACAAGAGATCAATCATGCCAGAAATACATTTTTAAAGGAACAAGATTTGAAGTCTTATCAGGGAAAAGGAATGATAAAAGTTTCCATATTCAAATGTAATATGAAATAGGTATTAAATTCCCTAAAGACCTCCCTTTCCATTTATTCTATTATTTTGCACTGTTATTAATAAGTATGGGATTTAATTAAAATATGGTTCATTCTGATCAATTTGAGTGCAGACCTATGAGTTCATGGGTATAGGGAACTCTCTCACAGAAATTCCCTTTATCAATAGAGATCATCAACTCTTATATTACTTATAGTCTTTGAGAGTTACCTTAAACAAAGAAAAATCAAAAGAGTTGTCCATGTGTGTCTGAGGCAGGACTCAAACCCAGGTCATCTTGACTATCCGCTATGCCATAGCTGCTTCTCAATTCTGATCCCAATTGTCAAAGTTGCCAGTCCTTCTGGTTAGATTTAGCTGCTATTGTGAGGTTATGGGTGCCTCAATATGAATATTATTGTAGGGTAACGTACAGCTTGTAAATAATTATGGTCAAAAAGTTCCAGTATCCAATAGAAAAGCCACATTTAAAATTGTTATTACTTGTTTTGATCGATAATATTTACTGAATCACCTCACCAAAACATTAGATTCTTCTCCAAAGAGTTGTCACCTTTCCCCATTGTCAGAAAGTGAACAGGCAAAGAGTTTGGTTTGGTCAGGCACTAAGATGAGTAATGTATTTTCTAGGATTAAGCTTTCACTGCTATGGGAAGACGATCAACCTTTAGATCACTAGCTACCCGTTGAGTTTCCTGAAGGTGCTCCTTTGCCAGAAGACCTTACAATGTCCTTTTATTTCAAATGATTAAGATTTTTCTTGAAGAGAGAAAATATTCTGGGTAGGGCTCCAGTCCCACAACTGCTTCCTTTGCCTTATTTGCTGTTGTTATTCAGTCCTTTTTCAGTTTTGATTGACTCTTCACAACCCCACTTGGAGTTTTCTCGACAAAGATATTAGAGTTTTTGCCACTTCCTTCTCCGGCTCATTTTCCAGATGAGGAAACTGAGGCAAGCAGGGTTAAATGATTTGCCTAAGTTTCCAAGGCCTGATTTGATTTTAGGAGGATGAGTCTTCCTGACTCCAGGCCTGGTACTCTATCTGCTGTGCCACCGAGCTGCCCTTGCCTTCTTTACCTCCTCAATAATCAGAAGCCTCCTCGCCCCATTATACGGAAGAAGACCCATGTCAGAATGAGGCCAGGTTTACATTTCCCTTAACCCACACCACTACTTAGTCCACTCTTAGCCTTTCTTCCCTTTCTGCTTTTTAGCAGAAAGTACCTCCTGGAGGTACTTGATGCTTTTTTCATAATCAAGAAGGCAATGAGATGGCAACGGCAGCGTGAGACAGTGGAGTTGGAAGGCAGGGATTCAAGTCTTCTCTTTCGTGTTTATTACTTAGGTGACTAAGGTCTTTGGGTCTTGTTTCCTCATCTGTAAAATGAGGTAATTAAATCAGATGGCTTCTGAGGTCCCTTCTAGCTCTCAAGCTATTAGATCCTATATTTTATCCTCCCCTATAATTATTCACTTATTATGTTTCTTTACTTTATCAACAAATATACATGCTTCCTGTGTAGACATCCTGCATAGACATTTGTTTATAATATACAATGAATTTCTATTGGGGACAGTGGAAATGCTTGAGTGCCCATCAGTCTTGCTGGTGAGAGGCTCAGTTAGCCGACACTACCCCCACAAGTGTCCTCACTTGGCTCTTCCTACAAACCCCATAATCCTCTCTCCTTGATATTTTAGAACTTTCTAACCTATGTGGCAAAAATAGCAAGCAAGGGAAAGAAAATGGAGACAAAATGCAGAGACAGCCAATCAGTCAGTCCAGTTCCCCCCCCCCCACCAACCCTATCCACATACGATCAGCGCCAGCTGTAGTCCAATTAAACTTAATCTAGTCACATGCTCATGTGCTCCTCAGAAATTAGAGGAAATCAATTCAAATGCTAATGAGAAAGTCCATAATTTATTATCTGCTGAGGAATGCATGTTACATTAATTTTAACTGTAAACAATTATTTTTATTGCAAGATTAATTACCCTATCTTATACAACTTCCTTTTTTCATATTCTTTTAAGGAATTAGTTTTCAGTTGCTGTTTTGTGCCTCTGTCACAGTTCTTTAGCTTGAGAAAAGTATAATTAATTTAGGGATGCTGCAAATGTTGTTTTCTATTCTTCTGCCAAGAGAAAGTGGAATAAATGGCCAGGTCAAATCCAGAGAAAAATGGCTGAAGTGTTCAGCCAGAATGAAAAGGCATTAAATCTGGGGATGAAGAAAGACTAAGAAAACACTGGCTAATATTGGTCAGCCCTGACCATAATACTTTCCGATGGCTCTGCATACTGACATCCATTCTCATTCTGTACCACACCCTATCCTACCCAGCCCTTTTCAAGCCAACAAGAACTCCATGTACAGAGTAAAAACCTCTGTACACAAGGGAGGCACTAATCATTTCTACTTGAGAGTACCAAAAACTGGACTTCTCCCCAGGACATGCTGAGTGAGATGCTTCCTTTTAAGTAAAATGATTCTCTTTCTTTTGAGTGATGAGAACCTAAAACACATTCCCTTTCGAAAGGATGCTCACTCAGGTTATGCCCCCACTGATTTCTACTGCCCAGGTGAAGTACTGCTCCACACCACAGCTGGTGGAAAGATAATTAGTCTTAACCCAATCACTTTTCAATAGGAAGAAAGCCCTTCTAACTAGATCAATAATAGCACTCTGGCATGGAGAGGGTTTCCTTTTTTAAACCCTTTGTTTTGAGCATACCTTAGTACAAATGAAAAGTGCATGTTTCTTAATTGAATTAAATAAATGATACTACAGCTTAAGGGAAACATTTATGAAATAACGAAACACATCATCCCACTTCTTTGAGACTTTCTTAGTTTGAACTTCCAGCCAAAGCAACTGCTAGGCACTGATTAAAATAAAATGGGTCCCAATTAAATCAATGAGACTAGTAGTTGATTTCAATGGGAGAGTGGCCAGAAAATGGATAATAGAATTGGGCCCTGAGAAAATTCATCTGCTAATTACTTAGAAAAGTTTAGGCTTAGAGGGCAATAAGCACTTAACTTAAGAGAGGAAATAAAGTATGAAGTGGTTGTGGCAAAGGCCATAGAAAAGGCCTATGCTCTAAGGATCAAGGATGATTTTCTGTCACACAGACTAACCACCCAGATGGTCCTGATATAAATCTATCCATCTTCCCCTTTAGAACTGTGTGACAGGAGATATTTCAACATACAGAATATCAGCTGGGATGTAGTGAAAAGGATAGGGAAAGATTTTTCACTTTGCATTCATTCAGCTCAGCCAATGAATATTTATTAAGCACCTACTGTATACCAGTCACTGTCCTAAGTCCTGGAGAATTTTGACCACACCTCTGAGTTCATTCCCATAGGGAGCTTTTGGTGGGGAATTTTCCCCCTTTAATGTAGATCAGAACCTGTTCTGCACCTCAGAGGCCACTGAAAAGTCAAGTTCACAAAATCAGCATGGGTGAGGGTCAGGATTTGAACCCAGGACTGAAGCCAAGACAGTTCTCTAGCTAGGTTGCCTCTCTGGGGCACAGTGGGGTTACAAACGAAAGAGTCCCTACCCTCAAGCAACTTATATGCTACTAGAGGAAAGTAACACATGTTCAGATAAGTAAATAGAAAATATTTACAAAGTGCACAAATAAGTAAACAGAAAATATATACATAGAAATTTGAGGACATGGGGAAAAACAGCATTCCAATGGAAACATCAGAGTAATTCTCATATAGAAGGTGGCACAATCTGAACCACGAAAAATTCTAGAAATACTAAAATATGGTTGTGAGGAAGAGCATTCCAAGAATGGAGAACAGCTTTTGCAAGGCCTAGAGATGGGGAGAGAATGCTGCATGCAGGAAACAGTAGGTAGACCAATTTGGATGGAAATGGAAAGAGTGTATGTTGAATGATTGTTCACTTGATAAGTAATGTTAGCTCTCAGTTGTAAATACAAGGAAAGCACGGATTTCTCTTCTTTATTTCCCATTTTCTTAGGTTCCTTTTTTGAGGACTTGAGTACATCTCTACCAAGCACACATATGCAACTTCTCAAGGCAATGAACAGTAGTTATACAGACCATGAAGTGTTTGGAAGGGAGAGGTCTTGGTGATACAGGTTAACACCTGGTTTTAATTTGACTGTCATGTGTCATAAAAGCAGGCTTAGAAAACAAGACCTAAGTTCTACTCTAAACCTATGGGAAATGATGGCTGATTTATTTTAGCAACAAATGCTTCAAGTCCTTGATTTTTCTTCCAATTTCTCGGTTTAATAAAATAAGATGCCACATGTCAAGTTATATTGCAGGGAATTATTTCAACCACACAAAGCCATTTAAATCACTTGCAAATTTGCCACAAAGCAAAGATCTGTCACCAAGCATTAGGATTAGCTAGCCCTAGAAATCCCCACATCCATAGCCAAGCTAATAGAGTAAGCACACAGGAAGAAGACCTTGAACCATTTCCAAGCTTTGCAAGCCAATGATCTCTCCAGGTCAACACGCTTCATGGTTCAACAGCTTCTTAAATTACTCAGGGCCTAGTTTTAAATTCTTTCAGTTCTTCTGATCAGAGTGGAATATAACCTTGTCATATGCAGAACCCATGAAATGCTTCCTAATTGGTTCAACTTTATTTCTCTGTGAACCACTATGGTCACACAAAATAAATAGAACAAGGTCTGTATTCATCTATAAATTTCATTTGGTAGAAAGTTATGCTATATGGGACCCCACTGTAACAGCCTCACAACTACGACAATCATTAGGCCACTCAAGGTCACTTTTTGAGGGCTCTCCTGACCCCAGACTCTGTTTCTGCTCTATGTCAATTTCCTTGTGATGAGTGTATTCAGTGGGTCACTTTACAAAGTACTTGCAATTACTGAGCATACCAGCCCTGTGATCCCATTCTAAGTACTACTTCATGTATGCATTTAATCCAATAAGCTTAAATGGGATTGTTTTTCTCCTGTGAAAACCTGGATGTCCTTTGTGTTCAAAATTAAGGATTTTTTTTGAAAACTTAGCAACTTCTGAATATGATGAATGAACATGAGGAACGCCATCTGCAAATGCTTATAAAATTCTGCTACTTTATATCTCCATCCTATCCCCCAACATCCCCTTTCTCTCTAGCCCCAGATACCAATCACCCACTCTCTCAAGGGGAGTTTCTTTTAAAATTAAACACTATTGGAATCTCTTATTGTGGTTTAGATGGTTCAGATTCCTATGGGAATGGGAATAAAAAGGGATGAGAAAAATACTGAGATGCTATATGAAGTACCCAGATCAAGATGTTTCTTTGCCTAATAGGAAGCAGTGAACTCTAGAAATCTTTCCAGGAAAAAAAATCTTCTATTTGACAATTTCCAGCAGAGAATTTCAAAACTTGAAAGTGTCTTGGTTTGGATCTGATCCAAGTAGGCATCCATATTCACAGTCTGATCACTAGCAATGTTTGAACTTCAAGGATTTTCATGAGCCTGTGTTTTGCCATTGGTTCCTAGTCAATCCATTTTCCTCCACTGACCTTCAACATGCTCTGTAAAAATTACCTGGAACTCTGCAGATTTTACCTGAAATAATTTGAAGCCTCAGGAATAATGGATACTTTTGGGGCAGAGGTGGTTTACTGCTGCTTTGTGTCAAAATAATATCCTAATACTAAGAACCATAGAGGTATTAGTTTTTTTTAAGTCATAGAGTACTAGATCTTAGAAAGATCCCAGGAATTCTTATCCAAACCCTTTATTTCATACAATGGAAACTGAGTCCCAGAGAGTTTACATTATTTTTCCAAGCTTACACAGCTGATTAGTGCTAGTATAGGACTTGAGCTGATTTTTTTTGGGGGGTGGGGAGTTGCAATTGGAGTCAAGTGACTTGCCCAGGGTCACACAGCTAGTAAGCGTCAAATGTCTGGGACCAGATTTGAATTTAGGTCCTCCTGACTCGAGGGCCAGTGTTCTCTCCATTTCACCACTTAGCTGCCCCTTTTGAGCTGAGTTTTTAAAAATTCTTCTCCTCAAGTCAGCTTGAGGAGACACTCCCTGCTTCCAAATGGAAATCTAAATCTAAAGACAAGGCAAGAGGCAGAGCTATTACTGTCATCATTCAGCTCAAAAAAAAAGAACATATTTTTCCATGTTAACATGTGCCACTGCCTAAATATTATGATCAGGTTTCCTTTGGCAATAAAAACTGAGTTTCTACTTTAGTCAGTGAAAACAAAATGCAAAATGTCCAACTACACAAGATTCATTTCTGTAGAAAACACTCACTTTTCCATGTTTCACTCCCCAAAATCTTGACTGGTATTATAACATACCAGCTGTTTTCAAAATGTGCTGTCTTCCTTTCAGAGCATGGTATATTTCTCAATCTGTATTCTGAGAAAGAATTTAACTCTTGTCTACATATTTAAAAAAAAGGAGAAGGTAACAGATTGTGAAGGATTGATTACTAAAGCAAAAAATCAATCTTAGAGCGTTGATGATTTAACCAGCCACAAAGGCACAGAAATGTATGAGAAAAGCCATGATTGATTTTTAACTTTGTAATCCTTCCCTCCCCATCTATTATCCTGTATGTATCATATTAGCCATCATTATGACTAAGACAAGATAGGACTTTGACATCTTCTTGACATAATGTGACTGTAAATGGAATCAGCTTGTACACAAAGGCTTTTACCTGGTTATTAATAATGTTCTCCATGGGACATGGATTGGACTGCTATTAAACAACCCCACTGGCTGTTTGAAGCTACTGCAACTTGATATCAGTCCAAGAAGTGCCTCCTCCGGGCAGGTAGTCTTCCAAACAAAGCTTAAGCCACATGGCCTGACAAACAGCTCAAACACTATTCCTGCATGCTTATCCTTTAAAGGAAGTCATAAAAGATGAGTGAGACCTTGTGAGCACTGGGACATAACAGAAAGATCCCAACCCACCCATTGCCAGTGAAAACCTTCATGTTCAAAAACATAAAAATTGTCACAAAGGCAGCTACACTATTTTTCCCCTTTTCCCAGTTATAGGAATGCAGAGTGGATCACAATATGTGGTTCATTTATATACCAACTTGGAGGGCACTTTACCCATATTATATCATTGAAGCCTCCAAATGACCCCTGTAAGGTAAATCTTACAGACAGCATTATTTCCACCTTACCAATGAGGAAACTAAAGTTCAGAAAGACTAACTGTCTTGCTTATGGCTACCCACTAGCAAATGTCAGAGGTAGACTTTGAACCCAGGGATACTTTTTTCTTATTCTTCATTCCTTTCCACCATACCATACTGCTTCTCAGCTAATAGGGTGATAATTGTTACAGAAAAAAATAGATGTCTAGATATAAGATCATTTGTGGTGATTTTTGCATTCATGATTCATCCATAAATTAGTTGAAAAACTTAATTCTTCAACGATACTAGTCCATCCATATGCTTTCCAAATATTGCTTTATTAATGCCATGAAATTGATGGCAAAACAAGGAATCACAGAACTGAAAAGTTAAATGGCTTGCTTTAGACCATAATGAAATTTTTTAGAGATCTTAAGAGGAAAATTCAGGTCTTCCCTCCAAGTCTACCAATCTCAGACCTCATCCTTTTTTTTCTCAGCTTTTCATCCCCCCAAATCAAGCATAAATTGCTTTAATGCCACTTATTCTCATTCTATGGATTATACAAAAGAGCTGTCATTACCTTACTTATCTAGTATATTTCCCTTCTCTTTTGGCGTCTTTCTGACCTCACAATTGCAAAGATAGTAGTGCCATCCCTTACTACCACTCTGAGAGGTAAAGAGGGGGTAGTTGTCCTACCCCCTTAGAAAACAATCATGCCCCTTTCCTTTTGAACACAAAATATGGCAAATGCTCAACAATCACTGAGACCATGACTTGAATTCTTGGAATTTCTTGTCATGTATTTAGGGCCCATTATGGCAGAGGTTATTGTAAGAACATACTAACTAGAGTCAGTGAACAACGCAAAAGAAGAAGCCTCCAAAAACCCAATGAGAAAAGCAACATTTCCTCTTTGGTGCCCTGTTTTCTCCTTCTAAGTAACTCTCCAGAGTTACAGACTTCTCTAAATACTAGGATAGCCCAACTTGTTGCAGTAAATCCTCAAACTTTGTAGATATGTCGTGGCCTGGCACATTTACTGATCAGGCACATACTGACCTTACAAAATTGATGTGAAGATTGGATGAGATAACATATGTAAAGAACAATGTAAATACAAACGTCATGCTGAGCCACAAATCCCTTCTGGCCTTTAACCAAAAACTTCATGATCATATGCAAGGTAACTGGGCCACCTTAGGGATGCAGATCCACATTGAAGCAAGCCCTAGGATACTCTGGTACCCAAAGAGTCTCCATGACGCTCCCTACTGCAAGATCCAGAAGAGACTTCCTACAGCAGCTCCAGACAAGGGAAAGGATAGCCCAGAACGCAATCCATAGGCAGCCTGAGCCTGGGCCACAGATAAAATAATCCCATAGCCCAAGGTATTTCTGAGAAGATGCACATTCAGTCCAAGGGTGAGCCGTAGAGCTCCACTGAATTTTAATCCTTCATTTGCCAGATTATAAACGATTGGACTATTTTTGTGCCTCCTTGGGGGGTGACCAAGTGCTACAAAATTGCTCCGGATGCATGGCATACTTTGCAGTGACATTTACAGCACAGCTATTATTAATAACATAAATTATAGTAATAATAAACATTTATATGCACATTGCAGGGAATCTTCCCTTATTTAATACTATGGATGAGGAAATTCTGCCATTTTCTTAAGCCTGCTACACACAAATTCAACAGTTATTAAGGGCAGTGTTCTGCCTAGATTTCCAAGCAGAGACATGACCAACCTCTACAAAATGTCAGATTCTGACAGCTAGAGTCCTGCACTTTCTGGAGAAATGACCAAAGGATCAACTATGAGCACAGTCAGGGAGGGACTCTTCCTTTCTTTGTATCTTTCCAGTGCCTGCTGTACTGCCCTGCATGTCATTACAAACAGGGCCATGGATCCTCCTTCTGACCTGCTGCTGTGTAAACTCCATTAGCACAGACACAGACAACCAGATTAATGAAGGAAAGCAATTTATTGAACTGATATTTGGTGTAGATGCCATTAGTACCGCCAGTTGTGAAGCCACAGCTTCAGAGTTAGATACAGTCTTTCCCAGGAGAGCAAAGGAAATCATTTAGACATTTCTCCTTGCTGGGTCTTTAGGTGTCATGGCTCTATAAACTGTTGAAAAATGGGCATTGAGGCCATTGTGGGTCTTGGAGAATCATTGAATGTCAGAAAAGAGAGGGACCCTAGAGGTCATTTAATCCAATCTGACCCTAAGCAAGAACCCTATTGTTACCCACCTAAATAAGTGGTTTTTCAGTCTCCACTTAAAGATGTCAACTGATAAAGGACTGACAACCTCCCAAGGTAGCCCATTGCACTTTTGTACAGCTGAAATTGTTAGGAAGTTTTTAATTTTCATTGTGATGAAATTTGACATAGTGTAATTTCCACTTACTGTTCCTCGTCTTGCCCTCCAAGGCAAAACAGAATGAATTGAATCAGCAGAGGAAAAGATTATTTCTGGCTCTGAGAAGCAGGAAAAACTTCACAGAGAAGGTGGAATCTGAGCTGGAGGCAAGGTAAGAATTAGAAAGCACAGTAGGGATGAGCTCTTGACTTTGCCTTCTGAAGCTAATCAAAACAAGTATATGCCTCTTCCACAGGAGGCTCCTTAAACACTCAAAGAGAATTGTTATGTCCCATTAGGTCTTTATTCTTCTGGCTAAATATTTCTACTTCTTTTAAAGTATCATGATATCATGATTTTGAATACCTTTACTATCCTGGTGTCCTCCTCTATGTTTCCACCAGCATTTCAATGTCACCACTAAAATGTGATGTCTGGAATTGAACATAGTGAGTTTACCAGGTATCACATCTCTCATTCTGAATACTATGCTCCTGTCAATGAATGTTAGACTTTTGGGATGTCATATTACACTTTTGATTCATCTTGAGCTTGTCAGATACTACAACCCTTAGGTCTTTCTTACATAAATTGTTATCTGGTCATATCATCCTTTTCCCATATTTGTTTATTGACTTTTTAACCTACTGAATAGTTTTACATTTATTCTTACTAATTCACAGCCTAATAGATATAGTCCATTGTTCTAGACTATTGAGATCTTTTTGATACCACTTTGATAAGCCAATATGTTAGCTATCCCTCCCAGCCTCATGGTGTCCACAACTTTAATAAATTCACCATATATGCCTTTATCTAAGTCATTGATAAATATGTTGAAAAACTCAGGGCCAAGGGCCCCAAGTTACTCCGCAAACATTTTTCTTAAGATTGAGATAAATACATCAACCTCTACTCTTTGGATCTAGTCATTCGATTAGTTCCAAATCCCCTGAACAAGGCTATTTTCTAGCCCAAGGGTGGGGAACCTGCAGTCTTAAGGCCACACATGGCCTTCTAGGTCCTTGGGTGAGGCCTTTTGACTGAGTTCAAGTTTTACAGAACAAATCCTTTTATTAAGGGGATTTGTCCTATGAAGTTTGGATTCAGTCAAAGAGCTGTACTTGAGGACCTAAAAGACTACATGTGGCTTCGAGACCATAGGTTCCCCATTCCTGTTATCTCTTGCCATCTCATCTATAAGAATACACTGGCAGATTTTTATTAAATGCCTTACCATAATCCAGGTATATCCTGTTTATGGTGTTCCTCTGATCTATTAGTAGAGTAATCCAGTCAAAAGCGGAAATCAGAGTAGATTGTTATGGATGAACCCATACTGGCTCATAGCAATCATCACTTTCTAAGTAATTACAAGTTATCCTTTTAAAAAGTCATTCTACATTTTACAATTTTACATTTTAGAATTTTACAAATAATTGAAATCAAGCTCATCTCATGATAGTATGACGACTCCACTTTCCTTTCATTTTTCTTTTTTAAATCAAGATGACATTTGCTTTTCTCTGGCATCACAGCAACTTTCCTACTCTGTGAAATTTCAACAACTACAACAGTGGTTGAGCAGTCAACACCTATAAATTACTTTCGTTCTCTGGGTTGTGGTTTGTCCAGACAAGTTGGCTTTAAAACGTTGGAAGTAGCTAGTTATGACCATCTCTTCACTTGAGATTTTAATTCCTTGTTAGCTGTTTTTCTGCTATACTTCTCTGAGTAAATACCATTCTTCTTGGTAAAGGACACAGAAGTGAAATGAAATTTGAGTGGGTCTTGCCTTCTTTCAATTATTAATTATCATTGTATCATCTGCCCTAAATACTCTTGACAGTGATAATCTGCCTTCTTTGACTTTCCTATTGTGCCCAACATAAATTTTTTAAAAGAACTTTTTATTGTCAAACTCCATTAAACAAATGTTTATTAAGCTCCTACTATGTACGTGGCATTATAGTAGGCACTGGAGATAAAAAGATGAAAATTAAACGTTCTCTGCTCTCAAGAAGCTTACAGTGAGGGATAAGTAAATGCAAGGCAGTTTCATGGGGAAGCATTGGGAGATCAAGAAGAGCTCGTATCACCTGAACCAAGGATAAAGAGAAGCTATGGAGTCATAGAAGTTGAGGGGGAAAATCTGCACAAAAACCTAGAGACAAGCAATGAGATGTCACTGATGAGTAATTATAAGTTTGCCAGATCATAGGCTATATGAAGGGCAATGAAATGAGGATGTAAATTCCTATAAATATGGGTTGGAGCTAAGTTGGAGCTTTTGTATTTTGTCCCAAAGGCCATAGGGAGCTACTGAAAATCCTTAAGTGAAGGATTAACATAGGCCTGTGCTTCAATAAAATTATTTTTGCAACTATGTGGAAAATTAGAAAGGCAGAAGATCGGAAACAGGGAAGCCAATCATGTTATTGCACTAGTTAAGGTCAGAGGTAACAAGGGCCACCATTTGGATGGTGACTGTGTAAGTACAACTAGAAGGATGGTGAAAGATAAAGCAATAGAATCTGAAAGACCTGAAAACTGGCTCTGAAGGGCAAGGCTGGCAATGACAAGGTTGGCAAATCTACGTAACGGGACAGAAATAGGGAATTTGGGTTAGGAGGAAATGCAACATCAGGACAAGAATTCGTAACCTGAGGTCCACTGATCCCTGTCTGTGGAAAGATTCTGGTAGGGTGGGTCCATGAACTTGGATGGAAAAAAATACATCTTTCTTTTCACAGATTTCCTTTGTAATTCTATGTATTTTATTTTGCATATTTAAAAATTTTATTCTGAGAAGAGCTTTCTATAGGTTATACCAGACTACCAAAAGAGTTCATGAAACAAACAAAAAAAAGTTAAGAACCTCTGGTTTAGGGAAAGATCATGAGTTCCAAATTTAGAGATCATATATCTAAAGCTAGGAAGAACCTACAATTTGAGATGACTATGAAACATCCAGGTGAAGATGGCTAGAAAGCATTGGGTTATATGAGACACAGCTCTGGATAGCATAAAGGGCTATATATGCATGTGACTTATTAGTAGAGAAATGATCACTGAGCCCATGGGAACTGATTAGATCACCATGATAACAGAGAGAGGGGCAGAGCACTGGGGTATACTTATTCTTAGGGGGTATGGGATTTCAGATGATGATTCAATGAAGGACACAGAGAAGGGACAGTCAGGCAGATAGGAGGAGAACCAGGAAAAAGCAGTGTCACAAAAGCTAAGAAAGAAGGAAGCAAAAGAAGGAAATGATTGATGATGCCAAAAGGTGTAAAGAATCAGGAAAGAAGAGGACTGAGGAAAAAAAGCCATTGCAATAAGAGATGACTAGGAACCTTGGATACAACAGCTTCTGTCATTTGATAGGGCTGGAAGCCAGATTGAAAGTTAAGAAGTAGTTTAGGGAAGTGAGAAAAAGGAGGTAACAGCATAAAGACCTTTTCTAGGACTATGGCTGCGTGAGAGTTGAAGGTGATATTCATCAACAGCTTGACAGGATAGAAGAGTCAAATGAAAGGGATTTTCATTGTTGGATTTTTTTTCAGGATAAGAGAAACTTGGTCCCATTTGTAGTTAGAAAGAAAGGAACTAATATATAAGGAGAGCAATCATCACCTGTCTCAATTTGTTCTGCTTCTGAAAACATCCCAAACCCTTGTAAGCAGACTTCTCCTACGGAATTTTAGTCCATACAATCCTACCTAAATTTTCTTTGAACTCTTTGAAGTCCACTCTTCCAAAATCAAAAGTGCCCTTTGAACTATGTCTAGTTTTCTTTCTCTTAATCAATCACAAATTCTCATATAGTATGGTAACTTCCCTCTAAGGCTCCAATCATTTTTACTTTGGCAATCAATTCTTCCTACTGTTTAAAATTAGGACCAGACTAGTAGTACCCTTAATCACTTCCTTTACCTTTAAGAATGACTACAGATCAAAGCAAGTCAGGAATTTTTCAGCTGCTCTGATTTTGCCAGAAAGAAAATCGCAAAAGATGTTCAGATTGTTAAGTCCCCCATCACTACTAAAACAAAATCTGTATTCATACACTTCCAGAGCTCTGTAGCATATTCTCACCAAAATATCATTGTTTCTCTCTTCGTTGGTCCTCATCCAGATGTTTTCCTCAATGATCCCATCCTCTAGTTCATGGATTTTTTTAAATCTACAGAAACACATCTTCTCACAAATGTTTCTCTCCCAAATTATCAGGTGATACCACTTGGCCAGAATCAATTAGCTTTCAAAAATGATTAGTTGCAAATGTACTGTAAGATTATTACACTAACCTATAAGAACATGTAGTACAGAACATCCTACCAAATTGGGGACACACTGCTCATAGAATTGGTCACCTCAAGCTTGGAGCACATTTGGAAAAGTGGGTAATTCATAGCTCCTGGAAGTCCTTTAACTAAAGTTCTCAAGCTATTTCCTTTAGCATTGTATAGCTTCTGCTGGGTTTCTTATAGAGTCCCAAAGCTGCTTTTACCCAGTGCCTCTATTTTGTCTTCAGTCCCCAACGTAGATTCTGCCACCAATCGCTGCTTTCCCATGAACACTGATTGGACACCAATGAGAAATGCAAATGCTCCAATCTTCAGAAGTTCACAAAATCTTCCTTTGGTCAAGGAGAGAAAAGGAAGAGGAGATAAGGCTTTCCTAATTTCTTCATTCAACTACTCCCTATGCAATATGGTTTCCAGACCCTTTAAAAGTGTACTAGTTTCTCTCCCCTGACAAGTTTCAATTTTTCAATGTCTGGTTCAAAATGTGTTACCCATGGTAAAACACACCAATATTCTGATCAGCACAAAGTACAGTAGGATAATTATTTCCCTTATTCTAGACACACTCTAAATTTAAGATGCATTCTTTTTTTTTCTTAATGACCATGCCACACTGTTTAGTCACATTAAGCCAACTAAAACTCCCAAGTTGTTTTCTCATCTGTTGATGTCAGGTTTTGTTTTGTTTTGCTTAATTGTGCTGTTTAATAATAGCTGACTTGATATACAGCCTTAAGGTTCACAAAGCATTTTATATCCATTGTACCATTTGGTCCTCAGAATAACCCTATGAGATAAATATCACAGATGTTATTATCCCCATTTTATAGATAAGAAACTGAGGCTTAGAAATGTTGGGGTCACATAGCCACTAAGTGCCAGAAACAGGATTCGAACCCTGGGCTCTCCTGTCTCCAAGTCCAGCACTTAGTGTACTTCAATAGAGATTCCTATTTAGTGGTAGGGGAACCCCTTGGGGGTTCACAGCATGGTCTAAGGGTTTGTGTTAAACATTCTCTAATGGTACATGAAGTAGTAAATAATTGCCCAATTATGTTATAAATATGTTTTCTTTCCTCAGTGACAACAAGAATGTGCATATTTGAAGCATGATCGGCTTGTTTCTGAGAAGATTCAAAACTATCATGGACTTTTGGGGGCAAAAGTTGTAATTGTAGCTATTGTAAGCATTTAATTAATAAATTAACAGAATATCATGAATGGTATGTTAAATTACCCTACGGGTTTACAACACATTTATTATCGTTGTCGAAAGGGGTTCACGGAACAAAATAACTTGGGAACCCCTGAGCTACACCCATTTATTCCTGCTAAATTTCAGCTTTTTTGTTTCAAAATATTGCTCTTTTTGAACTCTTGATTTTGTTATCCAATACACTAACTACCCAACTTATTCACTATCCCTCCTAGGGTGTTTCACTTTCAGATTTAATAAATATTCTTTACTTGTCTTCACCCAAGCTGTTGATCAAATGATCAAAGGTACATGCCACAGACAGATCCTCATGTCAAATAACAAAAGACATTTAAAAGTTTAAAACCCATTCTTCTAACTCATCCATCGTCATCATCATCATCACCACCACCACTAAAACCATAGATTTGTCAAACTCTTACCGGTACACGGTACTCTACAAGGTGGTCCAAGGCCCTCTGGGAGTTCATGACATTTCAAACAGACAGTATCAGTGAAAGGATACACAAATCAGCCAATCAATAAGCATGTGTTAAATGCCTACCATGTGCCAGACCTTGTGGATACAAATATAAAAAATTAAACAATCCCAACTCTAAAAGAGCTTGTATTCAACCAGGGATGATATGTACATATATAAATATATGCAGAACATTTACAGATAAAAATAAACACGAGGTAGTTTATATACAAAGGGGTTAGGAATAAACCCCCAGTTATGGGAATCAGGAGAGCTTCATGTAGAAGAAAATGCATGAACTGAGTCTACAAACCATGCCACTTGCACTTCAACCTTCTTCCCCCTCCCACCTGAACCCCAGCCTCTGGGACCTGGGCTCCGATAGGTGAGTTTCACCTCATCCTGCCCAGATGAGGTTGCCACACCACTTACTTCTTGGGTGGGTCTACCCCTCTGGTCCTTTCCCTTTCCTACTCTAGCTCCCCTGTATGTACCATCTTGCTTTCTGAGACTACAAGCTATCTCATTTTTATATTTGTATCTGCACAACTTAGCATAGTGCTTGGAGTGTAGAAGGCATTTAATAAATACCTTTACATCCTTCCATTTATTCTATAAGGCTGGGAGTAAGGAGAGGGAACATTTTAGGAATAGGGGATAGCCAGGATAAAGACATAAAGATGTGAGGTAGACGGTCATGTGGGAAGGATGGAGAGGAGCCAGTTTAGGGGGACCATAGACAGAGATTAAGGTAAAATGTGAGTGGAAAGAGAGTTAAGAAATCTGGTTACCAATGATTTTAAAATCCAAACAGAAGGAGGCTGTTGTGGTGGTGGTTGTTTAGCTGGTTAGTCAGTTTTATCCTTAAAAACCAATCAGGGGTCACTGGAGTTTGTTGACCTGGAGAGTAACATATCCAGATATGGACTTAAGGCAAATATAAGGGGATGAATTGGAGTAGAGAGAGACTTGAAACAATTAGGAGACATTATCTTGTCTCCTAACAATACACAATAATGTAGGTGAAAGGTGATGAGGGACTGAACGAAGATGGTGGCTTGTGAGAAGAGAAGAGATTGAATATGAGAGATGTTTCAAGGATAGAAATGACAAAATATAGCAAATGGATGGATGGAATGGGAAGGAAAGTGAGAAGTAAAAGATAACATTCAGGATACAAACATGTGAGCCTAGAAAAAGGGCAAGGTCTTTGACAGAAACAGGGAAATTAAAAGAAGTGTACGTTTAGAGGAAAGATAATGACTTCTATTTTGCACATGTTTAGTTTGAGATGTCTCTGAGACATCTAGCTTGAAATGTCCAGTAGGCAGTTGGTGATGTGGCACTGAAGGTAAGGAGAGAATTGGGGGCTGAAAATATAGATCTGTGAGGCATCTGCATAAAGATAATTAAACCCATGGGAGCCAATACAGTCACCAAAAGAGTGTTGAGAGAGAAGACAAGAGGATCCAAGACAGAGCCTTGGGAACACTGCAGTTCAGAGAGGTGACATGGCTAATGAATCAGTGAAGGATACTAAGAAAGAATTGACAAGACAGATAGGAGAACCAGAAGAAAGTACTCTACACTTCTTGGAGCAGAGATTAGACCTCTACCGAATACTTTCTAATGTACAGAGATAACTAGAAGTTTGCTATCCATACATATGAATAAGTATGTACCAAATATACAAGATATATATCATACAGGCCATATATGATATGATATTACTCACACTTAATTCACTCAGAAAACAGAATTGGGAAAGATTTAGTGCTATTTATTACATTCCCTAGGCTTTACCAATAATCTCCTAATGTTCATTGTCTTTAGCGCATAAAGTGTTAGACTTGGAGTCAGGAAGACCAGAGTTCAGATCTGACATGGAACACTTACTGGCCATCTAACCCTGGGCAAGTTGCTTAACTCTCTCTGCCTCAGTTTCCTCCCCTGTAAACTTGGAATAATAGCAGCACCAACCTCCCAGAGTGGTTCTGAGGATCAAATGGGATAATATTTGCAAAGTGCTTAGCATAGTGCCTGGCATTTGGGTAATGCTTATTCTCTTTTCCTCCGTTTCCCCTTCTTTGTCTTTATATCATACAAAGCCATGGCAGGGATTTCACCACAATTTAGCACTGGAGAGACACCATGGGTCAGTGGCATGAACATTCGACTTGGAGTCCAAAGATCTGTCTTTCCATCCCAGCTCTGTCTTATAGCACTGAACAACCAATTACATTTCTCTGAGCTAGTTTGATCACATGTGGATACTGATCAAATGAGGATAAACCAATATTTGTATTACCTCACAACTTGGTGCAAAGAACAAATTAGATAATGGATCAGGAGAGCCTTTCTTTTTTTCTTGGTTTTTGATACATATTATGATGGCCTTTGTCTTTATATCATAATCATTTCAACACCCCTCCCCTGAAACAAAGAAAAATAATTAAGGAAAAATAACCATGTTGGACAATGTCTACCATATTTCACCCTAGCAATTCTGGCCTCTCTGATGCGAGGATGGAGGTATTGTATGGTCTATTACCCATTCTTCAGGACCTTCACTGGTTTGTCAAGTTGCTCAGAGTTCAACTTCTCTCTAGTGATCATTTCACTCACTTTGTTGTAGCGATTGCATGTATGTTTCTCTTGGTTCTGTTTAGTTTGCTCTGCATCAATTCATACAAACCTTCTCATGTTTCTCCAAATTTCAAAAGCTCTTTGTAAGCCTGAAGTGTTATGTGAACATCAGTCATATCATCAGACCAAGCAAGAAACAGACACAGGTCCTCATTGAAATTTAAGCCCATACTAAAATGAATCCCACAACAATGCACTCCTGATTAGAAAGTGCCCCCTTTTCCTTAAAGTTTTCAAGCATAATGATGAAAATCCATTTTAAAAACTGATGTTCAAGTGAGGAAATACAACTCCTGAAATCTTTTTCTCTAAACTCCATCTCTCCTTCCGATGAGGTTGGCAGAACTTGGAATTGCCATTCTTTTACATTGTTGGCACCCTGTGCTCTTCCTGCTTTTCAGCCAGGAACAGGAAATACTGGAAACCTTTCCAGGAAGCCTGTTCTGGGGAGATTTGCAGCTGTGTTTGGCAGCATCAAGGAGTATGGACAACATAAGTACATCACCCTTATTTATAACTGGTTGTTTTTTTTTAAAGACCCTTTGCTCCAAAGACTGGCACCAGGAGCTGGAATTTTGACCATAGGAAATCTATCTCACGAATGAGTAGGAACTGAATTTGTATGGAGAACAGCCAAGTCCCTGCAACTTCATGTGGGGGTACAATTTGTTTTTAGAGAACAAAAGACTTAACAGTTTAAATCCACCCCAAAGCCTGGCTCTCTGCTAATTTAAATAGTAGAGCAGCAAAAGTAGCAATAGTGCAGAGGGAGGATCTTGCCTTGGCAAAGAGCAGATATTGTGACCTAACTGAGCTTTTCCAGCTCTTTTTCTCTGTAGCTTTTTGAAATTTCCATTTGGAATGCTAAAGCCTGTTGAGTGATTGGAATAAATGAATGTGTCAAAAAACACTAGGGTCTAGTGCTTTACTTATTTAATTTTTTTCTGCTGCCATTTAACTTGAAGCACCTTCTTGATTTTATTATTCCAAATGCTTATAATAGATATTTTAATTCAAAAATGATTTTGTCTTAGTAGAAACCCAAGTGTGAAATTAACCAATCGTTATCAGTGTGAGAAATATTAGTAAGAGAGGAAGATAAAATGACCACAAAAATATATACTTTCCATACTACTTCTACAACTCTGTGTATTATGCTGGTAAATATACCAATATGTCTAGCAATATTACCCAATATCAGAATATGATAAAATCATAAAGCCACTGAAAGTAGAAATGAGAGAAATAAAATTAGTTAATCTATTTCTATATTATTACACAATTATTCCAGTTGGTGCTGTATCACGTTTATTCTTGTGCCTTCTCAGTTCAATGTAATAACAAATTTTAAGAATAGCACTTTCATCTTTTCCCTCAATCAATCAATAGGAATTATCAAACACCTATATAGAACACTGGCATCAGGCACTTGGGTGGGGAAAACTTGAGAAAAAGTATTTTCCGTGCCACCACTGTAAGTGCTTTTCTTCATTACCTTTCAACTGGAAAAAGAATAATCCTGGGGGTCACAGAATAATAGGGGAATTTGAGTACTCCTACCTATTTGAGGTCTAAGTTTTGTTCTAACCCTACTTATGTGATCTTGGCTATCATTCTACGACTCTATGAACCCCCTCCCCTATTGGAGCTAGCTCCTAACTCTCACAAGACACTCCATTTCCTGACTCCTTGCAATTTTCATTGGCTGTCCCCCATGTCTGAAATTCTCTCCTTCCTCCTGCACATCTCTTGGCTTCCTCTGGCTTCCTTTAAGTCTCAGATGAAGTTCCCCTTCTGAAATAAGCCTTTCCTGGTCCTTCTTAATCTTCCTGCCTTCCCTTTGTTGAGTATTTCCGATTTATCCTCCATATCTTTTGTTTGTACGTAGCTATTTTCATGTTGCCTCTCCCATTTAGACTGAGCTCCTTGAGAGCAGGGACTGTCTTTTGCCTTTCTTATTTATCCCCAGTGCTTAGCATAGTACCTGGCATACAGTAGGTGCTTAATAAATGCTTGCTGACTGACTGTATTATTCATTCAGAGCTTCGTAAATTATTAGAACTGGAAGAGATGTTAGAGGTCATCTAATCCAAACCCCTCATTTGATAAAGAAGAAAGCTGAGATGCAGAGAAGCTAAAATTCTGACCAATATTACACCCCTAATTAAAAGCAGAAGCACTCAAACTTAGGTCTCCTTGATTCCTAGTACAATGCAGTTATCACTGTACCACGCTGCCTCCTATACCTGTAACATCTTTGCTCATGCTGGTCCCCAAGCCTAGGAAGCCTTCTCCTCTCTGATTTCTCTATACAAATCCTATACATCCTTTTAAGGTGTATTTCCTCAAAGAAATCCTACATGACTACTCTTGGCTTACATGGTTCTCCTTTGTTTTTGAACTCCTCTGGCACTCATAGTCCATACCACACAATTTTTGTTTTGTTTTGATTTAATAGCTGATATATAATATTAATATATAATATATAAAAATATTATATAATATAGAGCTTACTATGTGCCAGGTACTGTGCTAAGCCCTTTAGAAATGTCCTCTCATTTGATTCTCACAACAACTCTAGAAGGTAGGTGCTATTATTATCCTTGTTTTATAGATGAGGAAACTGAGACAAGCAGAGATTAAGTGCCTTGCCTAGGGTCACACAGCCAGTATGTGTCAGAAATAAGATTTGTACCCAGATCTTTCAGGTTCTCTATGCACCTCAGCAGGCTGACTTTTGTACCATATGAAGGTTTCGACTGAAAGTCGTCCTTAGCAGTGTGATTCATAGGCGCAGAAATTAGACCTGGCTTATTACTCATGACATACAACACACAAAATGTCACGGTCACACTGACGTGTTACAGAGCAGCAGACCCTATTCCACATGTGGCTTAGGACCTCAGGAGGCCTCCTGCCCCGTATTCTACATATATTTTATTCAGAGGTTTCTCTCTACTCTTAGCCTTCAGCACATTGTCATTTCTGGAGGAACTCCAGCTGTTTCCTCCAAGCCATTCGTGGTCCTTCCCTCCAATCCTGCACAGGCTTAACCCAAAGGATACTTAAAATAAATGAAATTAAATCATCTATGGTTAGTGCTGTATGCTGTTTAATTACAAAATCATGGAATTTCAGAGTTGGAAGGAAGCTCAGAGGCCATCTACTCTACCTCCTGAAACTCTGGCCAACTTCAAGGTTTAGCTCTACCGCTCCCTCCCTCGATCGGCTTCTTGATCCCCCATTTGTTAGTGCTCACCCTACACTATCCTCCCGGCAACTTCCTGTGCATTCATTTTGCATATATCCTTATTTACAGACCTATAAACATGTTTCATCTCCTCAGAGAGCGGGCAGAGGGTATCCTCTTTCTGTCCTGGCATGCCCACCACAGAGCACAGTGCTTGGCACATAGCAGATAGAGGGGTAGGCTGGACCTGTGATTTCACTAATGGACAGAACTCTCAGATGAAAAAACTCTCAATGCTCGTTGGCACCCTCTCTGCAACTTACAATCCTAGGGAGTTGTTTAGAGCACACTCGAGTTAAGTAACCTGCTCAGGGTCACAATTCAATTATGTGTCAGAGGTTGGACTTAAGTTCACATCATCCTTGCAAGGCCAAGTCTTTATCCACACTCCATGCTTCCTCTCAGATGGGGTAGCTAGGTAGTGTAATGGCTAGAGCACTGGACCTGGAGTTATGGAGATCCAAATTCAAATCCAGCCTCAGACGCACACTAGCTGAGTGACCCTGGGCAAATCACTTAACCTCTGTCTGTCTCAGTTTCCTCAAGTGTAAAACTATAAAACCCACCTCACAGGGCTATTATGAGGAGCAAATGAGATATTTGTAAAGGGCTTAACAGAGCCTCATACGTAGCAGACAATAAATGCTTGTTTCTTTCCTTCCAGATGCTTAATCAAATGCTTATCGATTGGTTAACTGATTATATCCCATACCTGAAAAGTAATCACCTTAGCAACATGCAAGATACCCAGTGAGGTGGAGCCCACCACCTCCCATATAAGACTTCTGCAATTCCCTGACCACAAATATAAACCTTTTCTCTTTGAAGGGTTCTCTTGCACTTAGGAACTCTGTTAGGAAGTTTCTGCCCATAAAATAAGCCTAAATCTCGTTCTTTGCATCTTCTATCCACTGCTTCTAGTTCAGTCCTCGGGTCAAGGAGAACAAGCTGAATCTCTCTTTCAAGGGACATCTTTAACATGCTTAAAAAGGGTGCTCATCTCCCATCCTAATTCTTCTCTTCTCCAGACTAACACCCAGTCTTCCTTCTACCAGTCGTCATATGACTGACATGAGCTCAGAGCCCCTCATTATGCCTGCCTCTGAACTCTAATTGACTTGGGTATATTTTTGGAAGCTTGATATTCTCTCACATGCAGCTGCCATTAAAAGTTCAATCAGCTGAACAATAATCATTTATTAAGCACCTACTATGCACCAGGCACTGGGGACACAATGACAAAAAACAAGAGTCTCTGCCCTCAAGGAGCTTACGTTCTATCCTCTTCTACCACGCACACACACAGAAGTAGATATAAAATATGTAAGGTGATTTAGAAGTTGGGGTAGGGAGGAGACACCAGACCAGAGTTAGGAAAGGCCTCACATATGATGGCTATAGTCAGTTCTATAAAAAGTTGTGTCCCTGATCGGCAACAAAACTCTCATCATAATAATTGGTCAAGGAAAATCCTATTCAATTTACATGGTTTTCTGGTAAAGCGACTTATATGAACCGATGCAAAGTGACGTAAGCAAAACCAAGAGAACACTGTACACAGTAACAGCAATATTATGACAATGATCAGCTGCAAAAGATTTAGCTTCTCTGATCGAGACGAGGATCCGAGACAATTCCAAATGACCCATGAGGGAAAACGCTGTCTACTTCCAGAGAGAGAACTGATGAACTCCGAGTACAGATTGAAACATATATTTTTTTACTTTATGTTTCCTGGTTTTGTGTGTATGTTTTCTTTTTGCAACACGGCTAATACAGAAATATCTTTTGCATGACGTCATATATATAGTTGAAATTATATTGCTGGCTCTCTCAAGGGGTAGGAGAGGGACAAGAAAGAGGGAGAGAATTTGGAACTCAAAATTTTAAAAAATGAATGTTGAAAAATGTTTACATGTAATTGGAAAATATTTAACAAAATAATTAAAAAAAAAAAACAATTCACATGGTTTGAATTTACAGCTCCTGTTCCAGGACTGTATGTAACAAGAAACAGGTATCTAAAGCAATCTGTATTTGCCAGAGCCTAGCACAGGGCCTGACAAATAGTTGGCCCTTAATTGATACCTGTTGATAGGTCGAGGCAGCTAAGTGCTGCCACAGATAGAAAACTGGACTTGGAGTCAGGAAGGAAGACCTGAGTTCAAATACTGCTTCTGACACTTAGTAGCTACATAAGTGTAGGTCAGTCAATTAACCTCTCTCAACCTTCGTTTCTTGATTGGCAAAATGAGATTAATGATAGCACCTACCTTACAGGGTTGTTGTGAGAATCAAATGAGATAATATAGGTGAGGAGTTTCGCAAACCTTAAAGTGCCATATAAATGTTATCTATTATTATTATGGACAGTGTTGTATAGTATTGGCCACAAACTGTTCGCTGTGTGTTTGTCGTATCTGCACAACTAGATGATAATCTCTTTGAGGACACAGACCTTTTTCTTAGAATTCTGTCATATCCTCTCCAAACAGTGCTAGGCACACATAAAAAGAGGAGAATGAGCAAAACTGTAGTACAGAGCTATGAGCAATGAAAACCACTCCTTTACTTTTCCCTTTCTTCCTTCCTTCCTTCTTTTATTTCTTCCTTTCTTCTTTTCTTCTTTCCTTCCTTCCTACTTCTCTTGCTTCTTCTTTCTTTTCCTCTATCCCTTCCTTCTTTTCATTCTTCCTTCCTTCCTTTCTTTCTCTTTCCCTCTTTCTTTTTCTCTTTCTTCCTTCCTTTCTTACCCTCTCTCCTCCTTCCTTTCTTTATTCTTTCTTCCTTTCTCTCTCTTGCTTCCTTTCTTTTTCTCTTCCCCTTCCTTCCTTTCATTCTTCCCTCCTTCTTCTCTCCCCCTCTTTTTTTCCTTTTTCTCTTCCTTCCTTTCTTCCCCTCTCTTCTCCTATCTTTCTTTTGTTCCTTCTTTCTTTGTTCCTTTTTTTCTTCCTTTTCTCTCCCTCCCTGGCCCAGTTACTCATGGACATTCACACTCTGATCAGCATGGGAGCTTTGACCTGTTCTGTTTCTCATCTGGGCCAGTTTTCCCCTCCTTAAGCAATCTGGTGGGCCCCTGTTCCCAGAGGCCACCATATTAATTCAAAACTTAGTGCAGACACCTGATTGGCTTAGCCCACTGCAGCTTAGATCATGAGATCCCCTAGTCTCAGCCTCCCTGGTAGCATGGATTACAAGCATGTGCCACCCTGCCTGGCTCACTCTTTTACTTTAGCTGCCTGGTGAATTAGCTATTTTCAACAACCTTTTCCACTGCTCCTATATCAAACTTTCAGGATGGAGAAAAAGCAAAGGAAAAAAAGACTCTTCCCTTGGAGGGAAAGGGTGTGAAATCATGGAATAATAGAATTTATGATCCGGGAAGGGTCTGTGGAGATCATCAGAAGAAAGCAGAAATTGGAAATTCATGAGCAAATGTGGCAAATATGTATGGTTAAGTATAACTCTAAAAATGCATGAAGGTCAAGGGGAGGTCAGGAACTATGCTTTAAAACACACACGCGCACACACACACAAAAAAACTATGTGTTAAATCTAACCACCTCACTATTCATGAGCTTCCCTGAGATACAGGCTAAGGTTATTCTCTTTATGTTCCATGTCACTATTTCAACTACCAGGCTGAATGACGGTCTTTCCCCCTAAGGTATTAATAGTCTCTACAGAATTACAGATAGTTATCACATTCTTCCAGTTTCTTTCTTGTTGATCTAAATTATACGTACTTTGTTATGTACATCTCTTCTCATAAATCAGTCTTTCCTGCCTTTTAATCATATTTGTTGCTTTCCTCTGAACTCTCTCCAGTTTGTCTTCACCTCACCGGTAATGAGGTTCCCAGATCGTGGTACATCATTCCAAGTGTGGTCTCACTGGTTGTGCAGAAAAAGACCATTGCCTTTCTGCTTTCTGACCCACTGTTTCTATCCACACAGCTCTTATGTTGCCAAATCATATTGTAAATCCATCCTGCATTTTTGGCCCCCTGCTGCAAGCTTCTGGTGTATCCAAGCACTCCCTTAAATTGGATCCCTACGCTGTCTCCATACTATGCCAAAAGAATTGAAATATTGGGGGTGGGAATGAATGGAAGGTTGGTCTTCATCTTGGTTTGATTTTTTTCAATGAATTAGCTAAACTAGTCATTTGATGACAATGGTGGTGGTGGTGGTGAGAACAGGAGGAAAAGCAGCAGCAGCAACAGCGTGTATTTGTGTAGCCATTTGTGATTGGCAAGGTGCTTTAAATATGTGATGTGTGTGTCATTTTGTACTAGCCTAAGTGTGGCTCCTTCTCATTTAGCACTGGGCAAAGTAAAACACTGAATCATTGAGCTATTTCTCCAGCATAAAAAGGATACTGAATAGCTAAGCAGTGGTTGAGAATAAACCAAGAGTTCAGAACTCTGGAACCCGTCTGAAAACTGGTAAAGCCCAACCAACTTCAGTAATGTCCAACTCTTCATGACCCCATTTGGGATTTTCTTGGCAAAGATATCGGAGCAATTTGCTATTTCCTTCTCCAATTCATTTTACAGATGAAGAAACTGAGGCAAACACGGTTAAGTGACTTGGCCAGGTTCACTCATCTAGTAAGTGTCTGGGACCAGATTTGAACTTGAGAAGAAGAGTCTTCCTGACTCCAGGCCTGGTACTCTACCCACCACCTAGCTGCACTACACCCAGAACAGAAGCCCAATAAACTTACAGTCCAGCACAAAAATCTGCACAAAGCACGGGTTTCAACCACAAGGCAGAAAGAGGATAGTGTCTCCAGCTAGCCCTGATGCTATCCTTCTTGGCTCTCCAGTCTCTCACTTTTGATACCAGTCTGACAGTTCTTCTGGGCTTTGAAATTGGTACAATTACTGTCATCACTACAATTATTCTAAAGGGGTGTTCTTTTCTCCTCACCCAACCACAATGACCAAAATTGAGGAAGGGAAGGGAAAAAACTTCCTTTTGGCTTGAGACAAGTTTGATATTTTCAATAGGAACTTAATAAAAAGATTGGACTTGGAGTTAGATGATACAAGTTTCAAATTCTAGTTTTGCAAGCTTGGGAAAGCAGCTTACTATGGTTATGCAGGACAAAACTCATCATTTATATAGCCCTTTATATCTTGCAAAGTTTTTTAATACAAATATTAACTCATTTGAGCCTCATAATAACACTGTGAGTCATTGTAAATATTGTTATTTTCATTTTGTAGATGAGGAAACAAGTTTGGAGACACTAAGTGACTTGTCCAGAATCACACAGCTGGCAAGTGTCCGAAGTAAGAGGCAAACTCAAATTTCCTGACTCCAAGGCTATGGACCTCAGTTTTCTCAACAGTTTTGGATAAGCTCTAAGATCTTTTCCATGGTTAAATTCTCTGATCCTATGAAAATAATGGGAGGGGGTGGGGGACATCGCAGATCCTCAGAATCAGAAAGGACCTCAGAAGTCACCTATTCCAACCTGTACCTCAATAGGAATTCACTCTACAATATTCCAGACAAGGGGTCAACCAGCCTGTCTTCAAAATCTTAAAATGAGGGGGTCATTTGGAGAGGCCCTACTCAGGCACACCCTCCTCCATTTTCCACGATTCCTTTCCCATCCCTTCTCCTCTCCACCTAATCAAAACATTTCTTCAGTGACTCTGCTCTCTGCCAAATGCTACCATGGAATTAGCATGAGATGGGCACCCTTTCCTCCCACACATTGAGTTCCTGGAACCCAAATATCCAGTCCCATTCCCTTGACCAGCCATAGGCTGCGAACCCTCAGGGTCCTGGGACTCTCGCGTCTCACTCCTAGGACTGCCTGATGTTGCCCTGTTGGTACCTATGCCATAGTGGGGCATGGTGTAGGATCAAGGTGGGAAGGAAGAATCCACGTGGGAAATTAGCAACAGGGATAACCATGAGGCTACTTCACTCATTCTTCCATAGTAAATTTATACTTATGTGTAAAAGGGTGACAATTACACTCTTATTACCTATTTCAAAAGGTTGAGAGGAAAGTGTTTTGCAACGATAGAAAATTAAATAAATAGGAGTTTAACATGCCATACCCTTAGCAGCTACCCAATGTCCCCCTGAAGGCCAATCAAAAAGAATAGGATTCCTGTCCATTTTCACAAGTGACAGTAAATGTCCTTGTAGTTTGGAGATGGATCACAGGGATGTAATGTTAATGGGTTAGGAAGATCTTCCCCATCCATTAATAGGCCTATATGACCTGGTTTGAGCTCTGGCCCAGTTCACAGCTGCAATACATCATGAGTCCCATAGAGCCTATTGGGGGAGGAACTTACCTAAGAGGAATTTGCTTAAAGGAGAAGCTTGCTTAGGGGAAGCTTGCTTGTAGGAAGGCTTTCACACCTTTTGCTAATTTCTAATTAGGTCCTGAGTCAGAAGGGTTTTGATGCCTTCTGGCTCTGAAAAGTGTATATATACTCTGAGTTGGTAGTTTGCTCTGGGAGTTAGCCTGTGAGAAGGATCTTGTGATTCTCTGGTCAAGATTCTGAGTAGCCATATGTTCAGAGCTACTCGACTGCTCAGATGTAAAGGCTCTCTCGATCCAGTGGTGTATGTAAGGTGTATAGCAATATTGCTTTGATTAAGGCAGTTAACAGCTCTGTCTGTTGGTCTTTATGCTAATTTCTCTTCTTGTATTTTCTCTGCTTGTACTTTCTCTGACATTCAGGGTGCTCACCTTTCCCCTGAACTAGTGAATGTAATTAAAAAAAGATTTTTGACACCTTTTTTGAGTAGTCTTTCCTAATAAAGCAGATAAAAGAACCTATGCTAGCAGCCACCCTGGGTACACCAGTGCGGTTGCCACTACAAAGGATCATCTAATCCATACTCTTAAGAGATGAGGAAACTGAGGCCTAGTGTGATGACTGGACTTGGCCAACACCATTCTAGCTATTTAGGGCACTGGACTCTGGGCACTGGGTTCTAATCCTAATTCTGCTACTCTTAAAGATCCTAGGCCCAAATGGATATCCTTGTGAGGTACCTTTATCTCTTGGTTGCATTTGTGCCTGAATTATACTCAGGAATATGGTATTGCACATAGTAGATACTTGATAAACATTTGTTTGATGAATGAAAATGGATGAGCAGTAAAATATTGCACAGGTGGATAGTTATTTCTTGAAACATTTTGAAAAAAGTCTGAAATAAATCATTTCATCCCACTATTTCCAAAAAAGAAAGTGAAATTGATAGAAAAATGACTAGGATTGATAGCCCACTATGATAGGGGAGGGGATAGATTCATGTCTTGTTCAAAATACCATAAAGCATTCTCATTAAGAGGGGCATGCAATTGTTTCTTGGACTGCTCAGGCTAAGATTAAGGGTAAGAGGGTGCATTCTTTAGGTTCAGAGATGCTTAGAGTCTCCTTTTTCAATATTTTGACATCATGATGGCACCATGTTTCCTGTCCTCCTCACATCCTATAGCCAATCAGTTGTCATGTCTTGCCAATCACCACAAAACATCAAAAATTAATGTAGAAAAATCACAAAGAACAGGCATAACCCCCCAAAAGAGGAAATACAAGAAACCTTCTCCCAATCCTTTACAGAAGGGTGGGATCCACAGATAGGGGAAATCGCACATAATGCCAGACTTTTTTCAATGAATTGATTAGTTTTGCTGATTTTTTTCTCTTCCTCTTGTTTATTATTATTGTCGTTAATAGTAAAAAAAGATGGCTTCCTGACAGGAGGGACAGAATGAAGGAAAAATTAAAGCAATGTAAAAATAAAAGATATCACTAAAAATTCATTTTAAAAAATCATCATCAGAGTCGTGAACTGACCCAACCATTCTGGAGAGCAATTTGGAACTTTCCCCAAAGGACTATAAAACTGTGCATACCCTTTGGCTGAGCAACACCCCTTCTAGGTCAGTGTCCCAGAGAGATCATAAAAAAGGGAAAAGGACCCATGTGTACAAAAATATAGCAACTCTTTTTGTGGTGGCAAAGAATTGGAAATTGAAGGGATGCCCATTGATTGGAAAATGGCTGAACAAGTTGTGGTATATGAATGTAATGGAATATTATTGTTCCTTAAGAAATGATGAGCGGGCCTCATCCAGAAAAACCTGGAAAGACTTACATGAACTGATGCTGACTGAAGTGAGAAGAACCAGGAGGACATTGTACACAGTAACAGCAATATTATGTGATGACCTACTTTGTTAAACTTAGCTCTTCTGAGCAATGCAATAATCTAAGACAATTCCAAAAGACTTGTGATGGAAAATACTATCCATATCTAGAGAAAGAACTATGGAGTCTGAACGCACATCAGAGCATACAATTTTTGGCTTTCGTTTTTTCTTTCTTGTGGTTTTCTCCTTTTGTTCTGATTCTCCTTTCACAACATGACTAATGTGGAAATATATTTAATATTATTGTACATGTATAGTCCATATCAGATTGCATGCCATCTTGCAGAGGAAGGGGTGAAAAATTTAGAACTCAGAATCTTAAAAAAGTGAATGTCGAAAACTAAAAATTAATTAATTTTTTAAAAAAGAATAAATTTAAAAATCTGACTAAAAAAATCATCACTAAGGCCACAGGACATGAGAACAGAAAGCTGTATCTATATCAAGGAATAATAGGAAATGGCAGCTTTATTAGAAGAAATATTAACTTTGATCTTGATGTATCTATAAATTCATTAATGAGGATATTCCTTCTACTAACTCTAATTGAAATCTCTCTGCAACATACCATATGATGACTGAGAGTCATTGTGGACAAAACAATTCATTATTTCACAGCCAACATGGTGATGAATCTCTCAGAATTTAGCCAGCCTGGTCTTCTGATTACAGAGTTCCTTGTGGTAGTATGACAACGACGCTGAGCTCTCAAAGGCTTTGTCAGCAGAATACAAATCTGATGGGTCCTCCCAAATTGGCAAAGCTTCAAACAGGGCCTTGGTGATGATTATTAGAAATATCTAATTAAAAATTTTAAAATCCATGGTGTTTCCACAATCTGGCTAGCAGCTTCTGTGGGGGTAGGTGTAAGATCCACCCACAGCCAGCACCCAGAAAGCTGCCAGCACGCTGCAAAAACACAGGTTCTTTTGATCTGCCTTAATAAGGAGAGCAAGGTGAAGGGGTTGGCAAGCTTACTTTAATTCAGCATACAAATATCATTCACTTAGTTCAGGGGAAAAAGCCAGCACCCTGAACTTCAGAGCAAAATACAAGCAAATTACAAACATCAACGGACAGACCTTGCCTGATTCAAATCCCAATACATAGTTACCAGAGTCCAACAAAGTCTCAGCATCCGGGTTTACAAGCTAGAGGGCTCCTTAGCTACAGCTGTCTGGAGTCTTTTCATCAACACCATCTCAAGAGCCCTTAAACAAATTACAGACAGACAGACGCAATACAATTCATAGTTACCAACATCTAGGTTCAGCCTGAGAGCTCAGAACAAGGGCTGGCCCAGAATCACGCGAGCCACCACTGTGGAAGCTCCAAGGAAGCTCCAAGGAAGAAGAGGCCAACCCCTGGTTGTTACATCTTTGTCAGCGTCAGGGGTGAGTCACACATGAGACTCACCCACGTGACCTAAAATCGTCACAAAGAGACGGCCTTAAACCCGAGTGGTCTAAGAGCCTCTGCTGTGCAAGACATGTAAACTAGGCCTTTCCTGGAGTTAGCCCCACCTTGGGCCCCACCTTAGTTGCCAATCCACACCCACATAGGTTTTACACCTAATAGGGGTTTGGGCCTGAGGCTTAGCACTTAGTAAGATTTGATGAAATAGCTGAATTACTCAAAGCAAACAAAAGCCAAACTCCTCAAGGGCACCTGTTGAAATAAGTGCCAAGGAGCCCATTTTGCTTACCAACACACATGGGGATTATAGGACCTTTGTAATTTGCTGTATAATTTCCTATCATAAAGGATAGCTCAGTGGTAAACTATCACCTTCACAAAGCTTCCCTCTTAATTTGAAAGAATTCCAGGGAAAGAGCTTCCACAGACTCCCTTAGCAACACATTCCTCTTGCACCATCAATGATAAAACCAAAGCAGAACATGTGAGACCATTGTAAGAGTGGTAGAATGGGAAGGGATACTTGTATGTCTCCTTTAACCAAGAGAAATATCAAAGCGAGGAAGAAAGGGAAGACTTACGGGGCATCTCATTTTTCTTTCACCAGCCCTGCCCATTCAATTTGGGTGAAGCCTATTTACCAGCCAGTTATAAGACTCACTCAACTCTTAAGTAAAGTTATGATTCTTCCTTCATGGCTATAAGCTAAACTCCATCTCTAAATTTATGATCTTCTGATCTCTATTTGACAAGAGGCCACCATGGCATCTTGGAGTATCCTCAGTTTCCTCATCTCTAAAAGGAGATGATTTGAGCAAGAGGGTTTTGAGGAAAAGGAGAGATATCTTCTGATATCTACTCCAACATCCTTTCCAGAGCACCATAATACTAATCACATGATATTTGAGAACATTTGGACAATTGACCAAATCTTTTGGTTCTCATCCATCTGTTTGGTGACATGAAGGCATAATATTAGATAATGCCTAGAAAATAGCTAACAGATGTTAGCTCTCCTCAAAAAGAGAGGGTTTGACTTGGCCTCTGAGCTCCCTTCTTGCTCTAGAGTCTTACTCCAAAGCACGGTATTTGCCTCCTTGTCCAGGGAGAAACAGACCTCTTCCTTCACACACACCTCTTCATTTCCTGTTTGAAATGAGTGCTTCCCTCCCTCCCCCCCCATACCACTTCCCTTTGGGACCCAACCACTAAACTCCCGTTTCTTCTCTGAAGAATGCTCCACCTACTTCCCAAGGGTTACTTTGGTGACTCATCACTGGGATTCTTCCAACCTGGTGGATTTTCAGAATTTTTTCATTATGGTTTTGAAATACTAAAACACTTTCAACAGATATTAGAAATAATAGATAATTCTCACCAAGAATAGACTTCTCCACACAGGCTCCCTCCCAAGGCCCAAGGAGGCTCTTACATATGAGAAAGGGTGTGTGAATATAGTCCTATGTGGTGTTCACATCATGTCAGTCTTGTTCAGTGCTTTTGCCTACAGGATATCATTTTGTTCATCATTTATATGTCCAGATAGCCTTTGCAAACAAACTTGAACAGTTTCATATTGTAGAACTTGCCATTTGGAAACAAACTTTTGGATAAAATTCTTGGGCAGGGCAAATCTGGTCCTATTTTTACTTGTAATCTAGTGAAAAAAAAAACACTTGGCTATTTAATAGTTGATTCCTTCCTCCAAAAACATCTGTTAGCTATTTTATAGGCATTATCTAATGATGTGTACCTCAATGCTACCAAACAGATGGATGAAAGCCAAAAGATTTGGTTAAAAGTCTAAAAGTTCTCAAATATCATGTGATCAATAGTGGAAAGGATGGTAGAGTGGGTGTCAGAAGACCTAGGTTCTATTCCATGTCTGCCCTTTATTAGTTATGTGACCTTAGGCAAGTCAAACTGTCTCTGACCCTCAGCTTCCTCATTTTCAAAATAGGGACAATAATGCCTATCTTGCCTCTCTCTCAAAGGGTTGTTGTAAGGCTATATATGAAAGCATTTTGAAAATGAGGCAATACAATTCCCTAGTTAATTTGGTCAGGTGTCTGAATTTTGAAGTTTTCATCCAGATGTTGGACACAAACAAAATATGTAAATGACCCTTCTCCAGGCAAACGTGAAGTCAGAATCCTGCTATAGATAATGATCTGGGGCATTTTCTAGATCATATGTGAGAACACTTCTTTCTCAAGGGAACACCAGTTACTACCTTTGGGCTTCAAATGGGGTAATGAAACAAAAGATCAGTTGCCTCATATGATGGTGCTGAGAGGTTAATGACCCCACGTAAGGGCTGAACCTTTTGTTTGTCCTAGTGTATAAGACCTTTATAAATTTCACCTTAAGCCCAGTTAGTCTATAGTTATCAAATAAAGCCAGAAAACTGCACTTCCAAATATTTTTAAAGCTTTTACTAAGCCATTTTTGTCCTTCCTGTTTTTGTTTCCTTGTGAGCTTTTCTCTCTCATAGTGCACAATTAAAAAGACACCTCAAAAAGGCTATTAAAAACATTGATCGGTTTAACTGCTATTGTCATGGCCCTAAAATATAATTCTATTAAGTTCTTAAAATATTGCAGACTAGTGCTTTGACCAACTCTCCCGAGGTTGTTATCATTCATGGATGCCTAGTTTGTTGACGATGACATAGCTCATCTTTCTCATCTTTTGCCTTTATGTTTTAATCTTCTGGCGGTTCTCATCGAAAAATTCCATTGAGAAACAGAAGAAATCTTCCTGCCAGCCCTGGAGAGCTGCAGTGACCAAAACATGACTCATTCATGCTGGGATTTCTTTCATTCCCAATGACAATGAAAAAAATCATAATGTTATTTATTTAGGTTTGATTTGCACAAGACAATACTGCGCACTTCTGTTGCATTTGAACTTTTCAATAGACTTTGACGTAGATTTTATTAGATTCTCTCCAAACGCACATGCCCTCTCCTCCCTATATCTGGAAATCTTGAATGATTGATTACAAGCTTCTACACATACACATACAGAGAAATAAGAGATAGACAAAAAGACAGACAAGAGGCTGAATAAGGCAGAAGAGAGAGTGCCGGACCTGGAGTCCAGAAGACCTGGGTTCAAATCCTACCTGTGACAATTTGCCATATAAACATGAGAAAGTCATAAAATCTCAGATGTGGAGTTGGAAGAGACCTCAGTGACCTTTAGTCTAGCTGCCTCATTTTACAGATAAGGAAACTGAGAACCAGGAAAGCAGGCGGTCACACTAGTGGCAAGCAACAGAAATGGGATTTCAAGCTAGGTCCTCTGACTTGAGAACTAGTGTTCTTCCCATCATATCATGCTGCCTCTTTAAGGCTGTTTCTTAATCTAAGTCTCAATTTCCTCATCTGTAAAGTGGGCATAATAAGACGTGAAGTGTGCCAGACCCAGAGCTGTTGTGGAGCTCAAATGAGGCAGTCCGTGTACAGTGCTTAGCAAAGTGTAAAGCATTACATAGAAGGGATACTGTGTGGGATATGATGGGGACTATCGTTAAACAACAGAAGTCAAAGGCTGTCCAAGGTACAATGGAGAGACCCAGAGTGGGCTAGAGAAGTAAAGCATTATAAACAAAGAATTACAAAGAAGTAGCATAAAGGAGGTTATCAAAGACATTTATGATAGAAAAAGATGGGTTGGTCATGTGGTGAGTCAGGTATCACAGACAGCCAACTGATATATTCCATAGGAATCCTATAAATGTTAAGAGAACCAAAGGAAAGGCCAAAGCACACGGGGCAGGTCCCCGCCCCTGGAAAACCGATGGGAGGACATGGACAAAGGTCACACAGAATGGGCAATCATGGGCAGGTTTTGCATACCAGTAGTATCCCAGATCTACTTAGGACCTGGTGTAGAAATGTCAGTTCTTACCTGAGGGGCAGAGGGACATATTCTGAGTCACAGTCTTTTGTCATACTTTTATTTCTTCCTCCTTTTTTCCCCCATGCTCGCCTAAAGTACTTCTTTGGATTTTTCTCAAAGGAGCAGTATTAAGAAAGAAAAAAAAAACAAACAGAAATGTTGTTGTTCAGTCTTTTCAGTTAAGTCCAACTCTTGGTGACCCCATTTGGGGTTTTCTTGTCAAAGATACTGGGATAGTTTGGAATTTCCTTCTCCAGCTCATTTTACAGATGAGGAAACTGAGGCAAATAGGGTTAAGTGACTTGCCCAGGATCACATAGTTCATAAATATCTGGATGCGGAAACTGAGGAAAACAGGGTTACATGACTTGCCAGGGTCACGGTTAGTATCTAAGGCTGGATTTGAATTCAGGTCTTCCTGACTCTAGGCCCAGCACTCTGAGTCACCTACCTGCCTCTACCTAGAACACAGCAGACATTTAATAAATGATCGTTTCTGTTCCTTTCCCCTTTTCCCACTGCACCACAACTGCCCCCCAGCCCTGGCCTTGGTAAAATGAAGCCTCCACGTCAGTCAGCCTGGAGTGGTTTGCCACAAGAAAATTCAAGGTAAATTGGGATTCTGGAATAGGATCACCTTTCCTAGCTTCTCACTGCCAAACTTTCCCACAACGTTGACGATTCAGTCTGAGGGCTGTGGAGAAAAGATCACATCTTGCAAGGATCAGTGGGGAAGACTTTTCGCAAATGCCTAAGAAGGCTCATGTGATCTTCCAGCCAATCCCTTTCCATAGGCAAATCTGACTGTGGACGAATGCAAGTGCAGAGGAAAAGTGAAACCAGTAAAGTCAGAATAATCAATCGACATCTATGAAGCACTGCTATGTGCCCCTGGGCACTGTGATAGGTCAGAATGCCAAGCCCTGGGGCTTGCTGAGGAAAGATTAGTATTTGAATGGGGGGCAAAAGTGGGAGGGGGTGGGAGAGAAACACAGGCCCAAAGGATCTCAATATAGAATTAGAAAAACTTTTTTGTTTTTTGGATCCTTCCAGTAAGGAAGGTCAGCAACTTGTCTGTAATTTATAAATACTTACTTTTATGAATACAATAAACAGGTATGTTTGTATTTAATTTTATTTAGTTAATTTATAATTATATATCTATAATAAAAATTAATTTAATTAATAAAATAATGATATTGTTTATACGATAAATATATAAATAAAATAAATATATTTATAAATATAAAAATGTAAATTTAAGTGGCTTGCCCAGGGTCACACAGCTATTAAGTGTCTGAGGCCAGACTTGAACTCAGATCCTTCTTACTAGAGGGTTGGTGCTCTATGTACTGTGCTCCCTAGCTACCCTCCACACTGCCTTTCCGAAAAAAAAATATACACATGAAAAAATAACAAATGACAGATAAATAACAAATGAAAGAGAAAATTTTGAATTTAAACTTGGTCTTCCATGCAAAAAATGAAGAGAGAGCTAGACCTAACTCCGCTTTTTGTTATTCAGTCGTTTCAGTTGTGATAGATGCTTTGTGACCCCATTTTCCTGGCAGAGATACTGGAGTGGTTTGCCATTTCCTTCTCCAGCTCACTTTACAGATGAGGAAACTGAGGCAAACAGGGTTAAGGGACTTGCCCAGGGTCACACAGCTAGCAGGTGGCTGAGGCCAGATTTGTACTCCTGAAGATGAGTCTTTCTGACTCCATACCTGGTGCTCTATCCACCACACCACCCAGCTGCCCCAACTCTGCTTTGCCTTCTCCTCTTATTCCTTAACAGGGCATTCGGTTCTCTTTAGTTCAATTCAAAGGTCAGCAATTGGTGAGTCCAGTGTTATAAAGTCCTTCACAATCTGGCTATAGTTTAGCTTTCCAAAATACACATTATTTACTTGCACACGTACTACATTCCAGCCAAACGGACCTATTTGCTTCATACATGACATTTCCTTTCCTGCCTCCATAACTTCAATAACTGATGGTCTCCCCCACTACCAAGCTTGAAATATTCTTCTTCCTTTCTTCTGTCTCTTGGAGTACCTACTTCCTTTTGAGACTCAGCTCAACTGCCATGTGCTTTAAGAAGCCTTTTCCTTTCCCTATCTGCTTCTTACCGCCTCTCATCACTTTGTATTTGTTACATATATATGTATATATATAATTCTATATTTTATTATCTACATACACATTGTACCTTACCTCCTTTCCTAGCGACCCCACCCCCCTTAGAATATAAACTCCTTCAGGACACTAAAGTCTTACTTTGGTCTTCCTTTCTATTCCTAGTGCCTTGAGGGTCATCCTGATCTATATCTTGCCACTGGACCCAGATGACTCTGGAGGAGACAGTGAGGCTGGTGACCTTGCACAGCCCTGCCCCACTTAAATCCAATTCACTTGCAAGTCATGGCATCATCTTCCTGATGTCATGGTCTTCTTGGAGAACAAAGAAAAAACTACAACTAGTGCCTTAACATGGAACCTGGCACATAGTCAGTGCTTAAAAAACACTTGATTGATTGATGAATGGTAGAATCAATTAAAGTAGAGACAGAAAGTCATTTTTGGTACAGAGGTTAGCATGGAAAGTTTTCCTAGCTGTGCTCAGTTCTTATTTTTTGTTTCTGTGACATTATAGGTATTTAATAAATGCCAGTAGAATGACTGATGGATTCCTTAGGTAAATGCAAGGACAAGAATTCTACCACTGCTTCTTCCAAGCATCCTATTCTGTAGACTACTATCAGATCCTTGGAATAAAATGTATTGCAGGTCAGTGGCAAATAATTTGTATGTGTCCTATCTTCTAGCCAAATTGGGGAGCTGATCCTTGGGTGATTAGCTGGGGATATAGCTCTCAGGGTATCAAACTTAATTACAAAGGATGTTAAGGGCCATTAAGAAAGGCTACTGGGGCTTAGGTGCCTTAATGCAAGTCAGTTATATAGGGCACCAGAGGTTTAACACTCTGCATTTGATTATTCCTATTTACATGGAAAAGAAACAGGACTCAGATTCCATTGCTCAGTTTTGATGGGGAATTGGAAAAGTTGGCAAAGCATTCAGCCTTTGCAAACTCTTTCTTCCTGTCCATTTTTTCTTATTTATATAAACTAGTTTTCTTCACAAAAATCAAAGGATTGCTGTCCAGACTGCCCAGAGTCAGAGAATTCATTGGCTTGGCATTCCTTCTGGGCTTCACTGATAAGAACCCACTGCCCTGGAAACTGGTACTGCCAGCCAGTAACATTCTGGACCTGTAATCATCACTAGCCACAGTGCATACCTCATCCCCAGTGTTTTTTGTCCCTAGTCAGAAAAAATTATGCTGAAAATGAAATATATCTTGGCTACTTCTAGAAATCTCCAGGCAATCCGTTTCAATTGAGTTCAGTCCTTTATATGCCTACAAGCTCTCTTTGTGTCTCTCGTTGTGGCTGACCCCTCCCACCCTCCCAACTCTGCCTCCCAATTCTCAAACCCTGCCCCTCCTACATACACAGCTTACAGGAATTGTTCATTAAAAGTATTGCTTGTGGCAAGAAATAATGTATGGTTACTAGAAAACAATGAAGCTTGGAAAAGTAGAGCTGGTAACTTAGTTCTCCTGGATAGAATGAGATGCCAAGTCCTAGTTCTCCCAAATAGTAACTAACTCACCAAGAGATCTTAGAAATATCCTTGAGCCTCACTTTCCCCATCATGAATACAGTCCACCAGTCTTCTCATTCCCTAGAAATATAATACCACAATGTCATATATGTCAGAGATTACAAAACGTAACATAACTTTTTTTTAAGAATCCAGGCAGATTTGAGCCAAGTAGAAACAGTCCGAATTTAAGCAAAGTTCATAACTGAATTAAAAGAGAATTCTTATGCTTAGAGTGGTGCTTGCAACCTGCCTCTTCTCTGGATAACTAAGAAGAGCCAGGTTTTTTAAAGGAATCATAGGCTTCATTCATAGGACTTTGAGCTAAAAAGACATCTGGGTACTGCTATGGATAGAGGGCTAGATCGGGAGTAAGGAAGACCTTGGTTCACATCCAACCTCTGACATGTAGTAGCTATGTGATATTGGGTAAAGATTACTTACCCTCTGTCTGTCTCAGTTTCCTCATCTGTAAAATAGATTTAATAACAGTACCTACCAATGATACACACATGTGGCCTAGGTTGAATTGCTTGCCTCCTTAGGGAGGGTGGGCGGGGAGGGAAGAGGGGAGAGAATTTGGAACTCAACGTTTTAAAAATAGACGTTCAAAAACAACAACAAAAAAAAGTTTTTGCATGCAACTAGGAAATATAAGATACACAGGCAATGGGGCATAGAAATTTATCTTGCCCTACAAGAGAAGAAGGGAAAGGGGGATGAGAGGGGAGTGGGGTGACAGATGGGAGGACTGACTGGGGAAGGGGACAACCAGAATATATGCCATCTTGGAGTGGGTGGGAGGGTAGAAATGGGGAGAAAATTTGTAATTCAAACTCTTGTGAAAATCAATGCTGAAAACTAAATATATTAAATAAATTTTTTTAAAAAAAGTACCTACCTCCCGGGGTTGTTATGAGGCTCCAAGGAGGCAATATTTGTAAAGCACTTTGTAAAACTGTGAAGTACCATATAAATGCTAGTTATTATTATTATTATTAGAAAGGATCCTAGGAATTTCCTAGTCCAAGATTCCTGATTTTACAGATGGGAGAATTGGAGGCCCAAAGATGTTAAGCAGCTTGCTCATGGTCATGTAATTCATAGCAAAGCCAGGATTTGAATTCATACTGTCTGACTCCAGTAAAATGGAGAAAAATCAACTGCCAAAGAGAACACAGGGAAATGTTTACCTTTCTCTGCCAATAATAAATCATTGGTACATATCACCAGGCAATGGCATTCATGGAGCAGGCCAATAACCTAAAGTTTGTAACAGAAACACACAATTCTACTGAATGTTATCATTAGAATGTGTGAATAATTTTGGAAATGAACTAAGCCTGCTCCCTCTTGGGTTACATAATAACTTCATCCTATCGATACTCTATCAATATAGTTGCTTTCTTTACAATTCGCATTCTTTCCCAAGGCAAACTGTACTAGGCTTTCTCAGCTTTTCGTTGTCTTGAGTCGCTGATTCCTCCTTTAAAATATCCTCTAGGCCAATACACACACACACACACACACACACACACACACACACATTCCCTTCACACTTCATCTTTTCTGCCACTTCCCCTCTATCTGTGTTTGTATGTACCAGTCTGGCGTAATATATTGGCTATTTGTGGCCTAGTATAGCAACAGGAGCCCTTAATGAGATTTTATATTTCAAGCAGGGGACTTCCAGATTCCAAAGCTCAATATAAAGCTGCCAATACTGAGCTGGCATTAATTAGTATATCACCCATGGCCTGAGAGGTTGTGGTATTATATGGATATAATTTATCACAGCAGAAAGCTGAGGGCATTTCATTTGAAATTAGACCATGTTCACAGTTTGTAAGAATGAGAAACCTTCAGTCTTCAGAGTCACTACCCCTCCCCCACTCCCCTTATCACACAACTGGGAAACAAAATCAGCCTATTAAGATTAATGTATGACTCTCTCTGTCTGTCCTGCATTTATTCACAAATAGGAAACTGCAGATACAGTAGTTTCCAAAAAGAGATGGCATCGATACATTTTCTCTGGCCCCGATATTGACTGCCCCAAATGATCAACTTAGTTCTACAGGGGAAAGAAATAGAAGATGAGGAAAACAAAAACATGTATATATTATGTATATATACATATACATATATATATATTTACACACACATATATTTTTATATTTTTATTTATATATATTATATTTATATATATTATTATATATTTATATTTATTCATTTATATTTTTATATATATGTGTACACACATATATATATTTTTTAAATAAAGGAGGTAGGGAGAGAGACAGAATACAAGTGTTTCTGAAGAACAAATACCAATTAAAATGCATGATACTGTGAGGGGGAAGGATGGAAGGGAGGGAGAGAGGAGAGGAAATATCAGGGTTGGATTAACGTGATTTCTCCCTCCCATGGCAATGGTCTGATATTGCCTCAAGATGCCATGTGGATTGCCCACCTAACTGTGAGAGGAATTGAAAGAAATAGCATTTCCAGTTATAAGTCAATGTGAAAAAGTAGTAGGAAGAGGAGGTTGGAAGAGTTTTGCGTTTATTAAGCACCTACTATGCATCAAGCCCTGTGCTAAGCACTTCACAGATATTATCTCATTTGATGCTCATGACACTGCACTTGGGAAGTGGGTGCTATTATCATTCCCATTTTACAGTTGAGGAAACGGAAGTAGACAAAAGTTGAGTGGCTTGCCCCTGGGGTTGTGCAGCTAGTAAGTGTCTGAGGTCAGATCTGAACTCAGATCTTCCTTGCTCCAGATCCATGTTTTATTCACAATCCCACCTAGTCACCTGAATATGAAATCAAGACATTCAAGTCTCACCTTTGAAACCCCCTGTGTGACCTTGCACAAGTATCTAACTTCTCTCAGACTTAATTTTATCATCTGTAAGACAGAGAATAATGTCCCTGTGGTACTTAACTCAGGGGTTTTGTGAGGATCAAACAGGATAGTCTATGTAAAGTACTTTGAAAACCTCCAAGCTCTATCTGCATGTCGGCTATCCCATGACAGGGAAGCTTAGAGATCATCTACCCCCTACATTGTTCACTGTCTTCTTTATAAGACAGAAAAATAAAGAGCCTAGATGAGGATTATAGAAGAGCGGTGTTTGTGGGAGCAAGGAAATGGAAACAAAATAGATGCCCAACAATAGGGAAATGGCTCCACAAATTCTGGTACACGAATGGAATGGAAGATGACTTTGCTACAAGAAATGAGGACTATGACAAATACAGAGAAGCTTGGCTAGCACAATGTCTGGCACACAGTAGGTGCTTAATAAATGTTGATTGATTGGTTGAAAGACCTGAAGTGACGAAGAAGAAGCAGAGCTGAGAAAAAATATTTATACGCAATGACTATAATTACATAAAGGAAAAGAATAATAATCACAAAAACTTAAAAATATTAAAATTACAAAAAACAAGCTCAGCTCCAAAGAAGAGATATGAGAAGGCACTTCCCCCAACACCTCTGCAGAAGGGAGGGAAGGTCCACAGGTGCAAAACATTGCATATGTCAGGGATTTTTTGATGTATTAATCAGTTTTGCTGACATTTTTCCCTCTTCTTGCTCTTTTTTCTTTGCTTTTTTTAAAAAATTAAATCCTTTGTTATAAGGGATGGCTTGAGGTGGAGGAAGGACATATACAGGGATAAATCTATGCAATGTAAAAACATAATATATCAATAAAAATCTTTTTAAAAAAGGACCACCATAAGGTCTGATTGGTGCCAAGGCCATTGGGCCGTCTCCAAAATGTGGGTTCCATCGCACTATATATAATTCTGCTCAGTTTTCTCTTTTTCTGCCCCAAAATATTAAGGATCCTATGCAGATCTCTCAGATGTATGCCTACTAAGAGATGATTAAATTCAGATTTCTCAAGATCAAGATCAGGCACAATTCTAAAGCAAGTAAAATTTACCTAACAATTCCTAGACTTCACTTTCTGAATCTTTCTGTTCCCATTAGAAGCATCTTCCCTCCCCAGCTTCAAAATCCTCTAGCTCCCCTGCAACCTTTCTGTTGACTCTCCTCACCCTGACTGCTCTTGTTGTTGTTCAGTCATGTCTGATTCTTTGTGACTCCATTTGGGGGTTTCTCGGCAAAGATACCGGAGCAGTTTGCCATTTCCTTCTCCAGTTCATTTTACAGATGCTAGAACTAAGGCAAACAGGGTTAAGTGACTTGCCCAGGAGAGCTGGTAAGTGTCTGAGGCCAGATTTGAACTCAGGAAGAGAAGTCTTCCTGACTCTAGGTCTGGCATTCACTCTAACCACTGCACCACCTAGCATCTCCTTCCTCCCTTAAGAAGAAACTAATTTCAGTTATTTGTACCTTGGTGTAAATTAATTTTAGAATCAATGAAGTTGTAGCAACAGTCATAAGAGGCATTGTAATAAAGCAGGCAATATAAAAGGAATCCAAAAATTAAAAAAAAATAGATAACTTCATATTGAGTGGAAACCTCAAAGAGATCTGGTACTTGAGTCATAAGGTCTATGGAAGGACAAACTCTGGGGACACTGGCCCCTATGGGCAAAAACTACAGAATGTCTTAAGGCCCTCTTGACAATAACACCACATTTTGGAACCAGACCAGCAAGGATCTCATCAGAAATGCCACCACAGAGTATCAGTGTTGGGAGGTGGAGGTGGGTGGAAACAAATACCGTCTCAGAGCTCCCAATCTGAACTCATTATTCTTGATAATTCATTGCTAAGCTAAGCTGTTTCTGCTTCCTAAAGTGGCACAGATGTTGTCAATGTCCTCTAAATTTCAGTATCCTGGGCAAAACCCAGATCTCTCCATCCTAGTAATGGATGTAGGTGGCAAAAACACTGGAGTGGAAGTCAAGAAACCTAGGCCAAATTCCTGACCCTTTCACTTGACTTAGCCCTATGATTTGGGCAAGTCCCTTTACCACTCAAAGGAATTTGAAACATCGTGGAGCAAAAAGAGACCATTTTTTTCCTTTGGAGGTGAGGAGGGCAGGCAGAGCTTTCCTACACTCATGCCATGTGGACAGTCACCTACTCTGCTACTCTTGAAGCTGGACTCAGGACTTTGCCAATATTAGTCTTTGATATCCATTTACAAATTCTGTGTCATTCTATTTTTCTTCACTCAACCATTCAAGAGATCCATTGATGTTTAGTTCAGCCCTTTAAAAAAAAAGCCTAGTGAAGATGATGTTTTTTATCAGTCATGACTTCATATTTTGACTATATATGGAATGAATACAAACAACTTTCAGTAACTAGACAATGACCTATGAGACACAGTGCTGTAAACTTGTAGGCTAGCCTGGCACACTGCATGTTTATTTCATTTTAAGACTAGATTTTTGCATATGCCATGGAAGCATCTAGGTGTTAAGAAGGACCAGAATTTAAGAATACCTTGAAGGCCAAGCTCTGGTAAATCAACTCGGTGCCTTTTATTCATATGGCAAAGAAAATAGAAATCAGATAAAATTTTTATTTCAAAGTAAAATAACAATAAATATTTTTGCATCATTTGACATGCCTGGTCCTTATAGTACAAACTGGTGCCTGGGAGGAAGAAAGTGAACTTTTATTATATAAAAGCATTTACTGAGCCCTCCTATGTCTCTAGATCCTGGTCCTGACCCTGGTTGCACCATTGTCATTGCTGACATGGGGCTCTTAGCATCTTCTAGGCCTATTTTCTTCATCAATGAAATAAAAATTACTTTCCTTGCCAATATCCCTCTAGGCTATCCTGAATATTCTTTGATTATGATAATGGCCCTGGGACAACTTAATAGCAAGCAATTCAGTCTCCTACAAGAACCCTGGAGAAGTCTTTGTTCATCTGCTTTTCTGCCTCCAAACCTGTTTAGTTTGTCCACAACCATTTTTGTGACATAGACTCCTTTGACAATCTGGTGAAGTCTTTCTCCAGATAGTGTTTTTAAATGTATAAAATAAATTGCATAGGCTCACAAAGAAAACCAATTCTATTGAATATAATTATCAAAAAAATTTTTAAATCAAATTCCTAGATCCCAGGTTAGCAATCTCTGTGTGAGACCATTTCTACCCTTGGCTCTAAAATATGCTTCCTACAATACTTCAAGGATCTGTGAGGGTATTAATCTCTTCACAGATGTAGATTGCATCCCTTTAGTGCCCAATAGGTGGTTCGCACATGTTGCTATGACCAAAAATTCCCTGTCACCTGGTGGCTAATCTTCTGGTGACAAGCTTCTCTAAACTTAACAAGTCTAGTCTTTGGATGACAGACAACAAAATTTGTCACTAGGCCTGTATCTAAAGCCTTTCCAGGTGAATAGTGCTGGCCAGAGTTTAGGCTCCCCTGGTGCAGCCTTAGAGAACTCAGAGCCATCTCCACACCAGGAGGAGGAAGGAAAATAATGGGAAAATAGCATGAGCTATTTATTAGAGGAGGAATTCCACAGAGACTCCAAGGGGTCTTTGCATAGATTTCAGAAAATCCATGAACTTTGATGGGGAGGGAGAAAGGAAGGAAGGAAGGAAGGAAGGAAGGAAGGAAGGAAGGAAGGAAGGAAGGAAGGAAGGAAGGAAGGAAGAAAGAAAGAAAGAAAGAAAGAAAGAAAGAAAGAAAGAAAGAAAGAAAGAAAGAAAGAGAGAAAGAAAG
>CM053622.1:626729697-626771741 GCA_028646595.1 Phalanger gymnotis | reverse complement strand
AAGGGTATGGTATCCAAGTTATACAAACAATTAACAAATATTTACAAGATATCTCAAAAAGCTTAAAATTGCACCAAGACTTTGAGAAACTATTTAAGAAAAAAGCCATTCTTTAATGTATAAGTGGTCAAAGGATGTGAACAGTTTTCAAAAGAAAAATGGTAAGCTAAGAAATAATTATCCAAATCACTAATAAAATTACTAATTAAAAAAAGAAAGATGCAAAGCAAAACAACTCTAAGGTAACGCGTCACACCTTACAAATTGTCAAGATGAGAAAAGAAGAGACAGGTCAGCATTTCATGGATTTGGGGAAGATAGGCACACTAGGACATTGTTGATAGTAAATCAGTACAACCATTTTGGAAAGCAATTTGGAATTATGCAAATAAAGTAACAAAATGTCTATGCCCTTTGAGATTCCCTTATTAGGCTTCTATTTCAGGGATATCACTAATAAGAAGTCTCTATATACATCAAAATATATATATAGTCATATTTTTATGATAGCAAAGAATTGGAAAAAAAGTAAACGCATACTGATTGGAGAATGGCTAAATAAATGGTGGTACATGAATGTAATGCAATATTCCTGTGTTATAAGAAATGATAGGCCAGCTAGGTGGATAGAATGCTGGGCCTGGCATCAGGAAGGCTCATCTTCATGAGTTCAAATCTGGCCTTAGACACTTACTAGCTGTGTGATCCTGGGCAAATCATTTGACCCTGTTTGCCTCAGTTTCCTCATTTGTAAAATGAGCTGGAGAAGGAAATGGCAAACCACTCTAGTAGCTTTGCCAAGAAAATCCCAAATGGGGTCACTAAGAGTTGGACACACTGAAACAACTGAACAACCGCCACGACAACATAAGAAATGAAAAATATGATGAATACAGAAGAAGCTTGGAAAGATCTATATGAACTGATGCAGAGTGAAGTAAAGAGAGATAAGAAAACAATATACATAATGACTACAATAATACAAATGGAAAGAACAATAAAAATATCAAAATTACAAAGAACAAATATGGCTTTAAAGAAGAAATATGAGAAGACACCCTCCTCTTACCCCTTTGTCCACATGCGTGAGGTCCATATATCGTGCATTTTCGGTCTCTTTAAAATATTGATAGATTTTGCTGATTTTTTTTTGTCTTTAAAAATATGTGTTATGTGAGATGGCTCTCTGGGGAGAGAGGAAGGAATACTGGGGGAAATTGTTAATGTAAAAAAGATGTCAGTAAAATTTTACTTTTAAAAAGTTCGGGGAACATTGCCAAAATTGAAAGTTGAGCTGATAGCATTAGAAAAGAAACAGACAATCTAACTCCTCAGAAATTCCCCTAAAACCCTGAGTGGGAGATGTAACTAATTCTGTTCAAGTCTAATAAAGTCAGAGTGATACTCACTAGACATAATATCCTATTTTTAGCTTTTCATTGGATTGAAATATTCTTATTTGTTGATAACTATTAAGTTTATTAAAAAAGCAAATGAAAAAATTCAGTGGTACAATCTCACTCCAATTTCTCTCAAAGAACAGAAATATATAATCATCTTTTAAAGCATTCACATGTGGATATACATGCATAATCAATATACCATGCCCATCTTGGTGATCACACATGTAAAAATTTGGGCTGATTCTCATAATACGAATAGTTAGGCTAACTTAGTAAAATGGGGAGACTGGCCATTGAGGGCCCAATCCCTCAAGCATTTGTGATTTGATCTCCCTTGTACCAACCCATGTGGATGCTTAGGGAAGTTACCTCCAGGTTCCATTAGATACCATAACATGTTTCTAAATGCAGGCACCCCAAGCAACCAGTGGGGTTGGCACCCTACAACATAGATTGTGCATTCTTGTAGGATTGGGCACCCATTGGCCAGTCCTCTTTTTACATGAATAAGATGCATTGGTTAAAGTTTAATACAGGAACTTCCAACCAGTCGACTAGGACCTCTTAGTAGAACTTGAAGCCCTCTCTGGTACCAGAACTAACTAGGTAGAAAAAAAACGAATCAAGAGTTTAGGTAGACCCTCAGAGTTGGATGAAAATGGGAAGTATGAACATGGAAGCTAGACCTGTGGTTGGATAGTCTAAGAATGGTTGTACAAACATATGTTTCATAGTCAAGAAGTCAAAGGCAATTCGAAAATCAGAATACAAGTCTCATTAGCAGAAGTTTCAGACTAGTCCAACATTTGAGTATCTCTTTGAGTAAGAGCAGGGTAGAAGATCAACGGGAATTCAAGTGACAATCCATAGAGGTCCAGACAGATCAGTAGTTGGCATCAGAAAGGCCTAGAAGTAGGGACTGGGTGCCTGAGTATAGCCTAGACAACTGAGGAGAACTATTACAACCAAGAAATGTAGCTACTGTGTTTAAATGAAGCATAAGCCAGGAAATTTCAGTGACCTCCCCAGAACCCTGTCCTGGCATTCTTCTGAACTCTTCAACTAGAGCCACTTTAAGACCCACCAGCAAACTTGGTATTTGCCCCAGGCCCTAAAACCTTAGAAACAGGAAATAAATGAATCCATAGATCCGTAGCTCATGCATCTCTGAGTCTCAATTTCTTTATCCATAAAATGAGGGATTAGATTTGATCTTCTCTAAAGTCTCATCCTATGTAATCCTATGATGCCAAATTCCCCTAACCTTGTATCTTAGTTTCAGCATCTGATTTTTTCCCTCCTTGCTCTTCATTATTGAACCCCCGGATTAGACCCCAATTCTAGCACATGGAAGCATTTCTTGTTTTTTGTCCCTAATACATTGAGAGGTTGAGGAAGTTAGGAGCTATTTATTTATGCATCTAAATAGATTGGAGCCATCCCTTAGTGGTAATACATGTAGTAGTGGTAGGAACTTTATTTCAGAGGCTTGAGGCCACAATGTTGTCTTTTTCCAAAAGGAAAGTAGATTTGCTCATTTAAAGCCTTACAGACCTGATTGGTTTTTTTGCATTGTAATCAGAAGCCAGACCCTTGGGATATGAAATCCAAAATTGTTCTAATTTCTTCATCCAGGATACATGTGATATAATTGATATTTTGAGGCTCCACTGAAGGCTAAGAGTTGGGCAAAGTGCCTCATTAATAGTGTCTTTCAGTCTAGTTTAGTGCCAGGCAAAGAGTAAATTTAATAAATATTGTTGGATAACTTCATTAAGGAAGAGAGAGGGCCCACTTAAATCAATACATTCTTGCTGAGCCAGACCTAAAAGTAGGCTCCTTAGTTCTATATGTATTCAAGCTGACATGATGCATGCTGATATATGAAGTTACAGAAACTTGGAGCCATAAACAGGGTGAAAGTAATCCAGGCTTTCATACCAGCACAGTGGTAGTATTTATACTTCATAGGTGGTAGAAGGTGAGCCTAGCACCCAATTAGCAAAAACAATCAGATCTAATAGGAAACTACTCGGTAGCACACTTCTTTCCCCTTGCCTACTCATCAGGTGAGTTCTTTCCTTATCTAGCGCCACCCTGTTCCCACAGAATCTTGTGGCCTAAGATCCCAGATCTATCTTAGCTAATTAACTGCATTAAAAAGCTCATTTGAGGGAGCCTTTCATGATTCTTTCCCTTTTGTAGGACATAAGTTCCCTGAGGGGAAGGACTGCCTTGTTTTGTATTTCTATCCCCAATACTTAGCACAGGGCCTGGAATATGGGAGGCACTTAATATATGCTTAATTGAATGATGGATTAGTTGACTATGATATTTGCTCTGGCTGCCAGAATCACTACTTAGGATTCCGCAAAGGTTTCATGAATACTTATAAATATCTTCTGCTCACTGACAATTCAGCAGCTTACCATGGGTCCCCCAACTACAGGTCTATGGTTCTTGCCCTTGGCAAAACCATGAAGTAAACACCCTACACCCCAATAAAGAACAATCCTGCATCTGTAACATAATAAGGCTCAGTCTGTGACGAGCCACTTGCCTCTGTATTTGGGGGAGTCTTTTGATTTAAACTCAGGGATAAACAAAGCAAAAAGCCTCCTGGAAGAACCAGATCAATACTCCCCAGTGATTTTCTCTAGGAGCCAGAAAAGGGTAACCCTCTATTTTTTAAGATAATGATTGCATTTTACCCTTGAAGATGAGGCTACCTCTCTCCTGAAATGGACTCATCTACCTACTCTTGTGCAATTTACCTGCACAACGATGTTGTGCACAGAGAAGGCTGACTCCAGCAAGAAGTGCTGAGATCTCTCTTTCCTGAAAGATTTGCAAAACACTCTACCTCACCACATTTTTTCATCCCTAAGAATGTACAAGTTGTACCAATGCAATCACCAAGCAGATTCCTGTACATACAGACAAACTAATGCATCCTTTAAGAAGTAGCAAAAATAAACTTTCTGTCTTACAGGAGGTCGATCAAACACATAGTTGGGCACAAAATAATTCATATCTGTTTCTGTGGCTTACCATATAGTACTGAAGAAAAGAAACATTGACTATGCAATGAACAAGATATTAAAGTACTCATGAGCCTTGAATTTAGTCTACAAATAAACTTCCACTTAAAGTGCCAATGATATGTGTGTGTATATAGGGTGCATGTCCACATGCATTGGCTAAATGTGGTTCACGGAGAGACATAAGTAGATAGCTGTGGAATTTTATACTCCCCTCCCCAAAGGAGACTTTGATTCCTACCTGGAGAGGAGCAGAAGGAACCATGAAGCTGGCTATGCTGTTTTCCTCAGAAAGAGAGAAGTACTAGAGTAGAATTACATGTATCTTCTTCCCTAAATATTGCTGGTCTAGAGGAATAATATTTTTAGTTTTAAGATATTTTCCTGGTCACTATGCTTTGAAGTGGTACCACAAGCTTATAATCATAGGTTAGATTCCTTCCCACCAAATGTTACTTACACAAAGGACCATCACAAATAGTGAATAGTACAGTAATATCATTTATCCAAGCAGAAAGCAAATAGAAATGAGAGAAGTTATACAGATTATATCAGAAAATCACAAAGTAAATGAGCTCTCATACTGGGAATGGGTTATCTCAGCTCGACCAAAAGATAGTGGTCCTCATTCCAACCAAGGGAAAAATTCCCTAAAAACTCTAAGGAGGCAAGCTGAGGGACATGTGGAGGAGCTGGCTTTTGTTCTCTCTTTCTCCACTGGTGACTCCCTAAAGATTGTCTGGAAGAGAGTGTGTGTGTGTGTGTGTGTGTGTGTGTGTGTGTGTGTGTGTGTGTCCTCTCTTGAAGCAGAAATGAAGAATACTGTCTCTCCTCTTTAAAGTTCTCATGCCAACTCTGCTCCTCATGCAGGCAGTCAGTATCAGGCAGTCTCTACCAATGAGGAGAGTCTTAGGTAAATTCTCTAGGTTTGAAGAATGGGTTTAACATACATATACATATATATATAAATATGTGTACATGTGTACACATATGTGTGCATGTATATGTACATATATATATATAAGATTATATGAGATGTGACTATAAAATAATGTAATTGATTTTAAAACCTAATATCAGAATTCACACATCCAAACAGTGATATCCCTTCAAAGTAACCTCCTACAAAAGGCTAAATACATTTTTTTTTTCTGATGATGATGCCATTGTGTCCAAGGTTCCATTTTGGGAAGTACTTGGGAAGAATTGCTTTCAGAGCCTGTGGCACAGTATTCTGAGTTTCCTCAGCGATAACAATTCACCACACTCTAAGTGTGAATATCATTTTGTTTTTAAATCTTCAAGAGTCACTTAGAGCTAAGTATAGAATAGTCTAATCAGATATGTTGTAACAGGCATTCTTTTTGGGTCAGTAAGTCAACAAGTATTTAATAAGTATTTATTATGTTCCAACTAATGTTCTATACGCAGGGGATACAAAGAAAAGCAAAATCAGGGTCCTTGCCCTCCTGGAGCTCATTTTCTAATTGGGGAAACAAAAATAAAAATAATTATATACACAAAAGATAAATATGGTATAAATAGAAGGTAATTTTAGAGGGGGAAAGTGGGCTAGCAGTGTATAGGATGGGGCAGGGAGTCAGAGAAGACCTCTTACAGAGAGTAAAAATTTAGCTGAATTTTGAAGGAAGGCAGGAAAGCTAGGCATCCAAGGCAAGGAGGGAGAGCAAGCCAGGCGTGAGAGAGAGTTAGTATGAATGCATGTAAATCCTCAGCTAAGAGTAGGTGACATGGAAGTGTGAAAGGGGATGAAAAGATTTAGAATGGCTCCTATGGTGATTAGGATAGTAAACTGATTAGCAACAGTAACAAAGGATTTCCTTGTTTCAATGAGGTCTGGTTGAAGATTGTTTTGCATGAATTTCTAATGGACCCAAACAGCATAGTTCCGTGATTTGGACTGGATTGGATAGATTGGATTAGATCTCTCCAATTCTGATTCTCTGTAATTGCAACGATTAAGGTGGTTGGTCAAGCTAAATAAGGAGGTTTTAGGATTAGAAGAGAGGCAGTGGGGTGACTATAATATTAGATTTTCTTACATGTTTTCTAAACTGGCTGTAAGACTGATTTCTAAAACAGTGGTCCCAAAACATTTTGAGCAATAGAATTGTGTTAGAATACATGTTTAACCTCCTAAAGTGACTATCTTGAAAGACAATACCAAATGAAGTATGTAAGTTCTGGTATGTTAGGTTTAAGGATTAGTTTCATCACTTTGTAGTCAAACCTCAGATGGATGCATATATTATAAATAGAAATATGTATATATATGTAAACATATATGTGTATATCTATGTATTCACATAAGGCACTATTTCAAAGATCCATGTGATTATTGTCTCTCTCAATAGAGATCAGAGATGGAGGGAAATACATTTAGCATCTATTCTTGATATATAAATGACTTAATGACATGTTGCTGAAAAAAAAGGCATCCCTTGGTGTTCAATCCTTTGGTAATGAGCCTCTCCAAACTTAGCCACCTTGGTGTGGATATTTAACCCACTTTGGAAACCTTTCCAGCTTGCTGAGACAGTCTTGAACTTGTGCGATATTATTATGGCCTTCAAAAACCCAAAGTCAACACTACTCTATGATAAGGGTAAGACTAAGACATCATTGAAGTCATATATAATAGTGATAATGACAATAAGAGTTGACTTTTAAATAGCACTTTAAAGTTTGCAAAGCACTTTACATCATCAATAACAAATGGATTAATACAGTAGGTATATAAAAGATACACACATATATAGAAACAGGATGGTACTGACCACTAGAGGGACAGGAGAGCATGGGGACTTTTCTAGAGAGGGGAGTTAGGTCTTCTGAACCCAAACATCTCATCTCGCACTTTCATGAGTTTGTCTTTATTTGCTGTGGAACTGTTCAGCTAATTCGCTATTATCTTTTGAACTTCTTAGTTGAGCTCCTTTTATATCCTAAATGCCCTTGTCTGCCAATTAGCTAGGTACTTTGGTCTGCTGCAAGCAATATGAACCAGAGGAGCAATCCGGCCTCTCAGCCTGGGATCTAATGCTTAAGGAAACAGTTTAGAACGTCTGGGGTGAGGGCATTGCAGACATTTTTTGCCTGAATAACCCAATAGCAGTTTGTTAATTACTCATTCCAAGCACACAGACTGTTCTCAGCCCTGAGTGGTCACTAACAACGTAAAGTTAAGGCACAAATCATAGCAAGGCATCAAGTAATTCCCACCTTGAAACCTGAGTTCCTGCAGGAACACTAAAAGAGAAACATTATCAGCTGGGTGGTGGTAGAGCTCACCGTGGGCTCCCTCAGGATAGAAAGAAGACATTTCTCAGATGTCCTCATTTATGGTTAAGGAAAATGTCGTCATTCAGTTGTTTCAGTTGTGTCCGACTCTTCATGACCCCATTTGGAGTTTTCTTGGCAAAGATACTGGAGTGGTTTGCCTTTCCTTCTCCAGCTCATTTTTCAAATGAGGAAACTGAGGCAAGCAAGGTTAAGTGACTTGCCCAAGGTCACACAGCTAGTAAAGTGTCTGAGGCCAGATTCAAACTCATGAAGATAAGTCTTCCTATCTCCTGGCCCACCACTCTATTCAATGTACCACCTAAAAATTAAAATGTACTGCTTCTGAGATTGTATGGAATCCAACCCATAGGATGTAATAGTAAATTAGCATTGGAGAGAGAGGAATAAAACCTGGGTTTTAGCCCCAACTTTGCTGCACAATGACTGCATGACCTTGCCATAATCATTTAATCTCTATGGGCCACAGTTTCCACAAAAGGAACACATGTCATCAAAAGAATTATTTTTAATATCCCTTACCATTCTAAAACGTTATGATTCTGAGTCCTGACAGTGGCAACCTAAGAAAAATGGGGGGAATTTTTGGAAATAAATAAACACCTTGAGAATTAACATGATATAGTTGCTAGAAGGCTAGCCTTCTGGTCAAAAAGACCTGAATTTTAAGTCAATTAATTTCTCAGTACCTTAGTCAACTCTCTAAGACTATAAATTACAGGTGAATGATACCTGTAACTCATAAAACCTTTCTCATTGTTAGAAGTATATAAAGACAGCAAGCACAAGTGTGAGTTGAATATGAAGGGATAACATCTTTAAAAAAATAGAATTAAAGGGTGACAAAGAGGAATGCACTGGGAGAAAGGGAAAAGAAGGGGTAGAATGGGATGAATTATCTCACATAAAAGAGGCAAGAAAAAACTTTTACAGTGAAGGGGAAAATGGGGAAGTGGGAAGGGAGGAGTGAGTGAACCTTACTCTCATCAGAATTGGCTCAAAGGAGGAATAACATACACACTCAATTGGGTATAGAAATCTATCTTGCACTACAGGAAAGTACGAAGGGAAGGGGAGAAGAGAAGGGGAGGAGGCGTGTGATAGAAGGGAGGGCAGATTGGGGAAGGGAGTAGTCAGAAACAAAACACTTTTGAGGAGATATAGAGTGAAAGGAGAGAGAGAATAGAATAAATGGGAGTGGGGATAGGATAGCATTCATAATTGTGAAAAAATTTTTGAAGCAAGTTTCTCTGATAAAGGCCTCATTTCTCAAATATATAGAAATTTGTATCAAATTTATAAAAATAGAAGCCATTCCCCAGTTGATAAATGATCAAGAGATATGAACAGTTTTCAGAGGAAGTAATCAAAGTTATCTACAACCATGTGAGAAGGTGGTCTAAATTGCTATTGTTCGGAAGAATGCAAATTGATTCAATTCTGAGGTACTAGCTCATACCTATTAGACTGGCTAATAGGACAGAAAAGGAGAATGACAAATGTTGGAGAAGATGTGGGAAAAATGAGACATTAATGCACTGTTGGTGGATCTGTGAACTGATTCAACCATTCTGTAGAGCAATTCAGAACTATGCCCAATGGGCTATAAAACTATGCATCCTTTTGAACTCGCAGTGCCACTATGAGGTCTGTATCCAAAAAGAGATTTAAAAATCAAAAGGGAAAATGACCTATGTGCACAAAAACCTTGATAACAGATCTTTTCTGGTGGCAGGGAGTTAGAAATTGGGATGTCCATCAATTGGGGAATGGCTGAACAAATTGTGCTATGTGGTTGTGATGAATACTATCGTGCTATAAGAAATGATGAAGAGGATGGTCTCAGAAAAACCTGGCAAGATTTACATGAGCTGATAGAAAGTGAAATGTATTGTGTACAATGTAATGGCAATATAGTAAGATGATCAGCTATGTATGACTTAGCTATTCTCAGCAATACAATGATCCAAGACAACTCTGAAGGATTTATGATGAAAAATGCTATCCATGCCCAGACAAAGAGCTAGTGGTGTCTGAATACAGATTGAAGCATGCTTTTTTTACTTCCTTTATTTTTCTTGAGTTTTCTTGTCTGTTTTCTTTCACAACACGACTAATATGGAAATATGTTTTGCATGACTACACATGTATAACCTATATCAAATTGCTTGCCTTCTCAATGAGGGCTATGGGGAGAGAGGAAAGGAGAGGATTTGGAACTCGAAGTTTTTTTTTAAAAAAGGATGTTAAAAGTTGTTTTTACATGTAATTGGGGAAAAATAAAATACTAAATAAATCTTTAAAAAAATAAAATAAATTACAGATGAGCTGTTGGTCTTCATCAGTGGGAGGAGTGTCCATACAGCATTCCCCACATTGATACAGTCCCAAGTCTGGACCAAAAAATAAATTGCCATATGAGACTAAGTTCAAAAAAATAGGACAAGAACATTGAGGAGACTTGAACCCAGTTCATATAAGGATTGAAGAAAATAGGGGTATTGAAGCTTAGAAGGGAGAAGACTTGGACATGATCACTGTTCATATACATGAAGGGTTATCATATGGAAGACTAGTGAGGCTCATCATCTCGCAGGGGAGAGCTAAGGCCACTGTGTGAAAGCCTTAGGGGGAAAAATCTTGGCTCCAAACAAGGAAGAACTTTATTCCAATCACATCTGCCCAGAAATAGAATGGGCAGCCTCATGAGGTAGTGGAGTCAACAAGCTGACCTCTGAGGTCCCTTCTAATCTTCCATGATTCTAGAGAAGGTCATTTTGGACAAAGCTGAAGAAAAATAACACCAGTGTAAGCTCATCAGACCAGATCATTTTCTTGTAAAGGAGCAGATGACACTTCAAAATCTTGAAGATTCCCAGTAATGGAGTGGGAATGTCAGCAAACTAGCATCATCCATTTCCAAGTGAGCCTCAGGAGCTGGGAGCCATGTGTATTTCCCATATCCACCAAAGATGGCTGCTTTCCAGGGCGCTCTTTGCCTGGTGCTTTGCCACGACTCATTAGCCTGGTTCTCCAGACTGAACACATGCCCCACCCCCTATCCTCGTGACACTGAACATATGGTCCGATCCTAAAAGGAGCACTGTGTAGGCGAGCCTGCAAAGAGAAATGAGATCTGTCACAAGGGTAGAAAAATCTGGTTGTAACCAGAGTTTGGAAAGAGTATTATCTTCATCCTTGAAATACATGAGCTGAAGTAGTGTTAAACCATGAGACAAACAGGCAGGTGGTAACAGGAGTCTATCTATTCACCTGAATGCCCTTTTATTCTTCTCCTACTCAGCTCTGCTCCTTGGTCATGTGAGATCTCAAATTTACTTGCAGCTCATGTTGAATAATCAATATGCCAAAACCAGCCTATCACTGAGCCTTTAGTAGGGTAGTAGGAGGCAGACAGGGGAGGAGAAAAGGAAGGACAGGAAGAGATCTGAGGGTTTTCAGATCATATGTAAAATGGAAGACAAGCTCAATAATTTCCTTCTCTTGGTACATATACTTCAAAATAAAATCTCGGAAATTGAATAAGGTAACAATGAGGTTGAAAAAAATCAGCCCTTCTTGGTATCCAGTTGACATGCCCATTTCATTCTCCCTGAATTCCCTAAGTATGACTTGATAAATGCATTTTCCTTATATCATTATTCAGAAATGTATTTGGCAAGAGCCCCCCACCAAATAAAAAAAAATGTAGGAACTAATTCCACACTAGCTATGTAAGCCTAGGCAAGTCATTTCACCTTTTGAGGGGTGGGGCTCAGTTTCCTCATCTGTAAAATGGGGAGAATAATAACATCTAACTCTCATGGTTGTTATGATGATAAAATGAGATAACATTTTAAAGGGTTTTGCCAACCTTTAAGTGCTATGTGACATAAATGTTAGTTATTATTATTTATAATTGCAACACAAGCCCTCTCCATTTTCAGGAATTCCTATTATTATTAGCCATTATTCTTAAAAGTGGAAATTCTAACCAAATCCCTTATGTCATCTGTCCTAAGTGGCTACAACTTTCCGCATGCAACAAAGCTCCTGACAGCATTCATGGGCATGACATTTACACTTAGAGGAGAATATAACCCCTGGGAGTGGTGCCTCTAGCTGCTATCCTAGAAGAGCCTTATGGTTCAATATGATGAGATACTAATGCCAGAATCAGGGTACATACTGTTTTCATTCTTCAGGACGTGCAAGAATGCCAGAATGTGATAGAAACTGGACAGAAGGAAACATTTAAAAATACACTGAAAAAGTTGTATGTATTTACACCCACTTAAAAGCAAGCCTCTTGCTAGAATCTTGTATTAAATTTATTCTGGATAATTCCAAGGATTCTGGCAAGTACAATAGATAGAGTCCTGCAGAGCTTAGCTGGGATGTCACAACAGCAAATTCCCCCAGGAGATAACTGGAATAGTCAACAGGGATTAAAAATAGAAGGGGAAACATATCAGGGCAAGGAAAAGGTGTAGTTCCCAGAACTGGTAACGGGATACAGTGTCTGTATGTTTTCAATTCCTGGTTTGCAACTGAACTTAGTTGATAAATCATGAGAGCTGAGCCCAATAAATGGCATCAGACACTAGCTCTATGACCCTGAACAAGTAATTTCTGCCTCAGTTTCCCCATCTGTAAAATGGGGTAATGGTAGCACTTATCTTCCAGTGCTATATAAATGCTAGCTGTAGCTATTCCTTGACAGGTGTATTTCACAATGTTTCACTCCTGCATCTCTATCTATCTATCTATCTATCTATCTATCTATGAAACTGTCCTTTTTGCTATTCCCTGTACTTGACACTCCATCTCCCTCTCTCCTCTGTGCCTTTCCCTAGGTTATCTCCTATTTCTAGAATGTTCTTCCTCCTTATTTCTATCTCTTGAAACTTCTAGCTCCCTTTGAGGCCCAGCTCAAATATACCTCTTACATGGCTTTTCTTCATCCCTCTAGTTTTAAGTACCCTGTCCCTACCACCCAGAAATTATTTACTATGTACTTATTGCCTCCTGCCCCGCCCTACACTGCCTTGCTGCCTCAGTTAGACTAACTTGACTGCCATGTGTCTGTGTGTGTGTGTGGAGGTGGAGGGGAAGCTGATGATACTTACGTTGGCAGTGGTGGTGGTAATAATACTGATATCCACTCTTCTCTCTGCTAGTAAGTATTGGAAGGAAATAGGCCCAGTTGAAGCAAGAGATATGATTCAGGATCTAAAATCTATCTGTATAAGGAAGGATATATATAATCATCTTCATTCATTTACTTGTCTCACAGGGCTATGTGCATAAAACAGAAACTAATGGAATTGAGGGCTAGGAACATTACATAAGATCCTCAAGAGCTTTCATGAAACAAGAGAAATGGTACAAAGCCAGTACATCACATGGGGCATTTTTACATAAAAATGGCACTGGTTAAAACTACCATAAGGCAGATGATATGGACACCATAGAGTGGATGGAGCACTAGGTTTGGAATCAGAAAACCAAGGCTTAAATCCTGGCCATGTCATAGAATGATCTAGGGCAAATCACTTAACTCAGTTTCCTTATCTATAAAATGAGGAAGTTTGGACAAATAACAACTGAAGTCCCCTCCAGCTCAAAATCTATTGTCTTGGACAGTGATCTGCCCAAGAAAAGGGTATGGGAAGGTGAAGATAAATCAACACAGGCTCTATGTGTACTATGTCTAAAAGCTTTTGGGGCCAGATAGGGACTAGGAATTTCGGCTTCTGGGACAATCACCGCAAACCATTCCCTGAGCAACAAAAACTTATTCAGTTGAGAATAGGGTGATAAGGTAGGGAAGAGGAAGTCAGAACCACCAGGATGAAGTCAAACGATTTGGGGTAGAGAGTGGGATGGGATGGAACAAGAGAAGAGGCTCCTAGTTATCTGGAATCTTCCTATTTCAACAAATTACCCTTCCAAACAGGAGACTATTTCTACACTGCTAAAACAGTTTGAGCATTGTCATTAGTCCCCAAATTCAGCACCCTTGGCTAATGCACTGGTAGTGGAGCTGTAAATTGGTCCAACCATTCTGGAAAGCAATTTGGAATTATACTAAGAAAGTGACTAAATGTCTATACCCTTTGATGCAGACAATCTTCTACTACGTATATACTCCATAGAAGTCAGTGATAAGAAGAAAAAAAACATTTATGGCTACACTCTTTGAGGCTGCAAAGACCTGGAACTCTCTGCCTCCTCCTCTCCCCCTCCTGGTTTCCTTCAAGTCTGAATTAAAACCCCACTCTCTACATGAAGCCTTTACCAGTCACTCTTCATGCTAATACCTTCCCTCTGAGAGTACCTCCAGTTTATCCTGTATGTCTCTTGTTTACACATGATTGTTTGCATGTTGTCTCCTGCATTAGGCTGTGAGCTCTTTGAGAACAGGGACAAGTTTTGTCTTGGGTTTTTGGTGTTTTGCGGTTTTTTTTTTTGGTCAGTTGTTTGGTTTTTTTGCTTTCTCTAGATTTTCAGCCCTCAGCACAGTGTCAGGCACATGATAAATGTTTAAGAAAATGATTGGTAACTTGATTTGACTTGACTCAAATCACCTGACTTAAGCCTAATCTAGAACAATGGCCCCCAGAGAAAAGATATGAGAAGGCATCCTCCCTTCTTTATTGAAATAGGGAAATATGGGTGCAGAACACCACAGATGATGTCAGATTTTTTTATGTTGGTTTTGCTGAACTTTTTTTCTTTTTTATTAATTGTCTTAAGGATAATTCTTAGGATGAGGAGGAGAGAAGGATACATTGCTAATGACAGGTGATATAAAATCAAAAGCTATAAATAAAAAATTATCAAAAATATATCCAGCACCCTCTAAATTGGATGTCCTTAGACAAAAACTAGGCTGCTCTTAGTTTTGAATTAGTTATGACTTAGTTATGACTTCAGTTATGACTTAGGTACACAGTCTTCTGAATTCCGTAACAGAAGGAGAAAACAGAGAAAACAGAAACTTAGAATATTGAAGATAAGACTCTCCAGGATAGTAAAAATGAAGAACTGACCACAAGAGCGAAACACTATAGAATAGAGGAGAGAAACTTAAGTAAAGAGAAAAACAATACAATAATATTATAACAATAAACATTTATTGGGCATCTACTGTGCTAAGTGCTAAGGATACAAATAAAAAGAATGTTAATCTCTGCCCTCAAAGAGCTTACAGATTCTTACAAACTAGATTCTAAAATCTAAACGAGGGTAGGTAACATACAAAAAGGAGGGAGAGAAGGGGCAGAATATACCCAGCACAGGGGCATTATGATGTTGAACTGGAAACCAAGCAGAGCAATTGGCAAGAAATGAAGAGATGCTGGGAGTTCTGAGTCCTCTTTAAAGAGAGGCTTTGGGAAGAGGTTTTGGGTGTGCCCTCTGGCCCTCCAATCACAGGAGGAGAGGGTACTGATGAGGCCTGAGAACAGTTACCACCTCCACTTTCCCCATTGTGGTTTCAATATACCACAGGTTGGCATACGAAATTAAATGGGAATTTGGGAGGAGTTTTGCAGAAGTCAGAAATGCATAAAATATATGTATAATATTATATGATATCAACATATTTTATCTTTTAATACCATAATAATTCAAACTTCTTCTCTTACATGGATTTTCCACATTGCAGGAGGAGGGAGGCTGCACCCCTAATCCCCAGATGTGGAAGGGATAACTGTACCTGAAATCTAAAGCAGTCTCCATGATGGTGAGTTTCCATGTGGTGAGCTTATCCTAGGAGGTTGGAGGTGGGGAGGGGAGATGATGATGTTGGAGTTGATACCAAAGAAAATAGAGCAGCTGTTTGGAAAATGAATGACAATGACAATTTGATAAAATTGATAAGCAATTTCACTGGGAATCATGTTGATTTCCTTGGGGGTGAGAAAATTTTAAGTATGTATAGTATGTAATTTGTTTATAATAATAAAAAAAAACACTAAGAAACATCAAATAGGAAGCAGGATAGATTAGGACTCAGGCTTCGGTTTTAATCCTGACCCTGTTTGCTTTAGTTTCTCATCTGTAAAATGAGGTATAGAAGGAAAGGGCAATTCGCTCCAGTATCTCTGCCAAGAAAACCCCAAATAGTGTCACAAAGAGTTAGACATGATTGAACAATTGCTACTTACTAGTTTTATAACCTTCAACAATAATAGTAATAACTAACATTTTTATAGCATAATGTGCCAGGCATTATGCTAAGCACTGTACAAATATCTCTGTTCTGGGAAGTGGGTGCCATTATTATCCCTATTTTATAAATGAGGAAACTGAGACAAACAGAGGTAAAGTGACTTGCCCAAAGTCATAAAGCTGGTATCTTAGGTTGGATTTGAATTCAAGTCCTCCTGGCTCCAGGCCTGGTGCTCTATCCACTGCATCATACTGCAGACATAGGCCACAGACTCTCTGCACCTTAGCTTCCTCACCTGTAAAATGAGAGAGTTTAACTATGTAATCCTTAAGGTCCTATAAGTTTTAAATCTTATAAGATAATGAGTCCCAAATGAGATAATGTAAAAGCCCTTTCTTTCAAAAGTATAAAGAGCTACTTAAGTTTCAGAGAGCATTATGAGCGTTGTTACTCAGTATCCCCTCCTGTGATACTCCTCCATTCTCCTCTGTAACTGTTTCCTCCATTAGCTGGGCAGCATGAATACATGACAGTGACTTGGAACTCTGCCATCTCTCACCCCAACAACATTCCTCCTCCGGCCTTATCATGTCTCCGCCCTCTCCCAAGCCCAGGGTGTCTGCAGACATCACCGGGCACTTCTTGAAAGCTGGTGATGGACCAAGGCACTGCAGAAACGTCGCCTTGGGCATCCCACAGGATCTTGATCCAAAGTCTGTTTTATCGATTAGTGGGAAATTTCAGACTGGTTTTCTGAGTTATTAATCTGCCACTTTTTCTAAAAATAGTATGCTCTTATTCTGGAAAGGATCCCTTCTACCCCTAGCTTACGGCAGAATTCCGTGTATAATTGTTGAGAATGGAACCGATTTGTAGTGATCCATTTCATTCCATTTCACTCCATTTCATCACATTCCAATATTTAGCATACTTTCCCACTATGCTCTGAAAACATTATGAGGATCAGAAACTTTGAAACATCCCACTAAGGGAACGTGAAGCGTCATCTTCCTGTACACAAGTTTTAAAATAGTAGACAGTTATCTTTCTCAAATATGTGACTGCCATCCTACTTGAAGGCAGGGAAATTAGCTCATTTAACAAAAATTTTCAAGTGCTGACTCCATACACAGCACTGTGCTAGGTGCTAAGGGAAACACAAAGATCAATAAAAAGTAGTCCCTGCCCTCAAGAAGTTTATAATCTAGGAAGAGATTATGATTTGTATGCAAACAACTGTGATACAAAGTAAAATATGCTTAAGAGTATAAAAGCACAAAAGACTGCGAATTCAAAGGAGAGACTGATCATTTTGAATAGAGTGGGAATGGAATCAGTGAAAGTTTCATGGAAGAGGAGGAAAAGGAAAAGGAAAAGGAGAAGATCCCAATCGTCCCACCCTAGTTATATCTTTAAGAATAGGCCTGATGAAGACCAGACTAGCTAAGTTCAAATAAGACTCATTGCCAGAAGGCTGGCCACTAGGTGATCTTTTAAAAATCTTTTTTCTTGACACAACCACTCGTGAAGATAGTACACAAAGGCATATGAAAAAGTCGTGATTTGTGTCAGAATATCCATACTGATAAAATCAAGGTTCTTTAAGTAGTGAAATAATATTTGAATGCTATGGCTTGGGTAAAGTCAAGGATGCTCAAATTCATTCTCAGAAACATATTCTGTGCTCACTTCATGGTGGAATAGACACAGTTATCAATGTGAGTTTGAGTTTGAGTGCATAGATTAAGAGCAGCATTTGGAGTCTTGTACAACAACATTTGATCAGAGGAGAAGTTTTTATGATACTTTACAGTACATAGTAGTTAATTTGAACAAATATTATGACCACAATAAAACACATTCTTATCACTAGAACATAAATTTGTAATTGCTACACTGTGAGGGAGTTTCCCCTAAAAGTCATGTGGACATTGCCAGCATTAATGAAAAAAACATATAAGTTAAAAAAGAAAAGTTACATTTTCAACTATCTTTTAAAATGAAATTCACAGCAAAATTCAAATCTGCTTCTTCAAGGGTCTTAATTTCTCTTTGCAAACATTTTCAAAGTCTTTCCTCCCTTTAGTATTATCACTAAAAGGCCACCTAAACAAAACCAATTAATAAGAACCAGTGAGGAGAGACATTTACTATAAAACCAGGAATGCATTTGAGCTCTGTAGAGATTCACGTCTGCCACACACAGCCTGGTTGGCAACATTCCACTGATCCCACAGTGCACATGTTTTCAATTATAAACTAGATTTTTATCAGAGTTCAAGTTAATTGTTTTATACCACTAGGGTAGGAGAAACTCTTTGAGGAAAAAAAAAGATACAGCTCACATACTTGGCCTTCTCTAATACAAAGATGGACTCTTGTAGGAGGGAAGAAAAGGGCAAAATCTTTGCTTAAAAAATCAATTTTACTCTTAAGATTTTTGCTCTGGAGTTTTCAAACATTCCTAGCTAAGGACTAGGGTATAATGGAATCAAAACAGCATCTCATGTGAACCTAATGAGCTCTCCTGGTGTAGAGTTCATCAGTAAACAACAGGTTTTGCATGACTGGCTGGTTTACATTCTGCCTCATCCAGAGTCTAGCATTGTCAGAATAAAGCAGGTCAATGATACAAAAGCTGTTTTGGGTGACGTGTTCACCACCAGGAAGTGATTCTCTGGTTTCATTTAGAACCATGTATGTCTATTATAGTATGAGGTTTTTAAAGTAAAATCCTAATTTCATGCAGTGGTCTGGGACAAAGAAGGTAATGCTATGAAGACAGATTTTCCAAAAGAAATGGGCCATTTCCCCGAAGAATTTTGTTTAAAAGAATAGTTCTACATGAATAATAATGGGAAAGGAAGCATGCCAATGCTATTAATTTTTTTTTTTGCTGTACTAATGAATCAATCTATTAAGCATTTTGAAGCACCACTACTATAAGCTTCAAGCACTGTACTGAGAGATAGGGGTAGAAATAAAAAATGGAGTTGGTCTCTGCCTTCTAGGAGTTTACATCCCACTAGAGAAAAGCAACAAATCCACAAGTAAATAAATACAGGATACATACATCTATCTATCTATCTATCTATCTATCTATCTATCTATCTATCTATCTACCCCCAGATTACACATGACCCTAGGCAAGTCACCTAAGCTGTCTCAGTTTCTTCATCTTTAAAATGGGGGTAATAACAGCACCTACCTCATAGGGTTGTAAGGATTAAGTAAGATAATAATCGTAACGTGCTTAGCACAGTACCTGGCACAAAATAAGCACTATTTAAATGTTGGTTATTATTATTATTACATGACTAATAAAATACATAGAGATACAAAAAAGAGAAAGAAACCAAGGTGAGGAAGAGTCAGAAAGACTAAGTCACAGCACAGCAGCTCCAGGGCCAGCCTTGGAGTCAGGAAGGCCTATGTTCCAGTCATGTATGCCACATATAGACTGACTGGCCAAGTCATTTATCTCCTTGGTGCTACAGGTAATTCCCTAAGTCAGAGAAGGAGCCAATCTGCACTGAAAGAGAGAGTTTTCTCATCTGAGAATTCCCTAAACCAATGAAACCACCGGAGTGGTCCCTATCATCTATGAAAAATAAACACAGTGTTAAGGGGAAGGGAGAGGGGAAGCAGTAAAAAAAAACAACTAGAGAATCAGAAAAAAGCCTCTCAAAGAGGGTGCTTTAATAGAAGGTTGGGGGTCAAGACCCAGAGGTGAGGAGTCAGAACATTCCAAGTATGGGAATCCATAGTTTTTAAACAAAGCTTCAATGGCAAAATTCACCAAAGGCTCTATTTTTATTATTCCTAATGGGGCCAGGGGCAGCCACATGGTGCATCGGATGGAGCTCCAAGCCTAGAATCAAAAAGTCCTCAGTTAAAACACGACCTCAGACACTTACTGGCTGGGTGACTCTGAGCAAGTCACTTGACCTCTTTGCCTCAGTTTCCTCCTCTGTAAAATGAGCTAAAGAAGGAAATGGCAGTAAACTCCAGTATCTTTGCCAAGAACACCCCAAATTGGGTCATGAAGAGTCAAACACAACTGAAATGACTAAGCAACAACAGATCTATGATTTCCTCGGGCTAGGAACTTCTTCCACAAAAGCAGCAACTTATGGCCCTAAACAGTCACCTAGGGGCAGTGAAAGGTTAAGGGAGGACCTCGTTCAGAAAGCCAGTACATGTCTCAGATGAAACCTGAATTCAGACCAAAAGGTCTTCCTGTCCCCAAGGCCTGCAGGCCATCCAGGGGGCAGCGCTACATCTCCCAGGCAGCCTTTAAATTAAACCCTCTGTTAGAGTTGCTTAGATTACAGAAAACCAGTGTTTCTCTATTTAAAACAAAGCAAAGCAGGCTATTACCATGGTTGCCTTTGCCATTAGTAATGATAATTTCTATTCTGGCATTGTACTTTGCAGTTAATTTACCTCAGAAGTAAACAGTTTCCTTAGTCTTCCTTAAAGCAGAAAAAGTCAATATCTTGGTTATCACAAAATGTCCACATTTTTCAGTTTGGTCAGGGCTCTTGTTTTCAGTTCAAACTCCAGCTGCTGCATTTTATTTTTACTATGTTTTAGGAGAAAATAAAGGAAAATATGCCCCTTGGCTGGACTGTGGGAATGAGATTCACTGCATCTTTTATCTTACCATATAAAACCTAAATGATACATAGATCACCTCCTATCTCATACCACAGGCAACCCACACATTTATAAATGCACCGCAAAAGCATAGTCTCCTAGTTAGTAGCTCAACCTTTCCCTGGGTCTTTTTTCACATAAGAAAGCTGCACAATTGTTTCTAGGGTATACAAGCCAGCTTGGGTCCATTTGGACTTTGCAGTTTGGATCGTTTACATAGGTGATAAACTCAATGCGATCCTACTGAGGCAAGAGGGTAGGAAGGCTCAAAATGAAATTGCTAGCCCCTCCTCTTCCAAAGAATTGCAAAGAAAACACCACATGCTTATTGTTCTTCCAACCCCAACATTTGAAAAAAAAACTGCTACCCAGGTACAACCTAGTAGTGACATATACAATTAATAATACGGAGCAAATTTTCATTAGCCTGACAATGCAGAAAGGAATTTGGCAATTCTCTGGGCAACAAGCAAAGCTATCTGGGAGCACAAACCAACCGTTGTAAACTGGGCTTGTCTCTAGATTTTATTCTAATTGTCATGTAAATTAGCAAAAGCAAAGCCCCACCAGCAAGGAAAATGAAGGTTCTCTTCACAGGCCATCAGCAGATTCTGCCCCAGAAGCCTAAACAACATTGTGTTTGTTTCTTTAGACAATAAAATGCCAAAAGTTTTTCTTTTGCTGTCAGCAAATGATGAATACATGTGGTACCGATTATTTAATACCACTAGACCACCAGGGAAGAAGATTTAGGTGAACTGCGGGAGAACTCTGCCATTTATTTTTATTACCATGCATTAAAAATTATGTTTACAGATAATTGTTTTTCTCCCTCCAATAAAGCAAGATAAAAAAAAAATCCAGGAGAATATTTAATAATACCGGACCACCAGGGAGAAATTTAAAAAGTTGATTTTTTTATTGACAAATTAGATTTGCTTTTTTAAAAAAAATTCCAATTATTTTTAAGTGCAATTTGTGGAGGGCTAATTTTAAACCAGAGTAGGGTGATGAGTTTTCATCTGGGGGAGTGTCACACAGATTAAGTTACCCCTTTACAAGGGTAATTATCTAATCAAATAGTCCCTCAGCACCATCAGCTTTATAATACCTGTGTAACTGTCTTCATGTTATATAATGCTGTTCCACTGTAGATTCCCAAAAGCTCAACATTATATTCCTGATTTATTAAAAAAAAAAAACCCTTATAACATTTTTCGTTTATTTTCTTTGAGGCATTTTTCTTTAGTGTGAGGAAATTTCTTCTCTTTATCTGTAGCACATTAAAAAAAAAAAAATCAGGCCTAGTCCAGAAGTAGAAATGTTGGTTTCTATAGGTCTCCAATGAAAGACTGTTCTTCACCTGTAAATCACATGACATAACCCTGATTTCCTAACTGTCAAATAGTACTGAGTACTTTGATAATACAAAATGTTTAGCTCACCCAAGGGCAGGCAGCTTTGGTATAGTGTGGTGCCCAAAAAAAAGAAATTCATTAGGACCTACTCACCATATCCCTACTGCCAGCATATTCTCTCTCTCTCTCTCTCTCTCTCTCTCTCTCTCTCTCTCTCTCTCTCTCTCTCTCTCTCTCTCTGTCTCTCTCTCTCTCTCTCTGTCTCTCTCTGTCTCTCTCTCTCCATTTCTCTCTGAGAATCCTACATTGGAAGAGATTGTGTTCCATCCATGACAAGACTTCCCTCCCTATACCAGAACATCCCAGACAGATGGCCACCAGCCTCTACCCAAACATTTTCAAGGATGGGAGGATCCTGTCTGATGAAATAGTTCCCATTCCAGTGTTACAAAGTTCTAGCTGATAAAAGGTTCTTCCTTTTATTAAGCCAAAGTCTGCCTCTCTAAAATTTTACTCTGGGTCCTAAATCATCACCTCTGGAACTAACATAGATGAATGATTCTTAGGGCAACATGCAAAACTGTGAGGGTCAGCCTAGTGTGCATCTCTGCCTTTATACTGTCATGAAAATTAAGTCACCTGTGTGAACTGATGCAGAGTAAAGGAAGCAGAACCAAGAAAACAATACCTAAAATGACTACAGTAATGTAAGTGGGAGGAAAAAAACTAAATTCTCTCTAATTATAATCACTCAATTTGACCCCAGAGAAAAGTCCTTTGCACATTGCTGAAGGAGATATCCATTTTGATGAGATGATGGGTCCATTTGAATATTACTAGTTTGATGATGTCAACTGATCTCAGCAACAAATGGCTGACAGATGGTACATAATGATCATATCAACGGACTAATCTTTCAGAGGCTAATTGATGATCAGTAAGCAATATCATCAATATCCTAGATGTATTTATTTTCTGAACCCTCTACTTCATCCCTCCCCACTCATTTTGACAGGGCCCAGCTGTAACATAATAATAATAATAGCATTTAAATAGCGCTTGCAGTTTACAAAGTGTTTTACGAATGTACCATCTTATCCTCACAACTGCTCTAGGGAATAGGTTCTTTTATTACTCCCATTTTACAGATGAGGAAACTGAGAAAGTCACAGGTAAAGTAACTTGCCTAGGGTCATACAGCTAGTAAGTGTCTGGGTCTGCATTTGGACTTAGGTCTTCCTGACTTCATATCCACCCAGTGCTCTATCCACTATGCAACCCAGCTGTCCCAAATACAAATGGAAGGAGACATCCTTTGTTAACATTCTTTCCAAGGCCTCTGATTTCAGGAACTGAGATGAAGACAGCCCTAAGATGATAGCACATGCTTCTAATCTTTTAAGCGTTACACGATATATCAGTGTGGCCCCTGCCCTCAAAAAACCTCATTTTCATCAACAAATTACCTAAGGACAAACTAACCAAAATCCATAAAACATCCTCTAAATCTTCCAAAAGACAAAGGCAACTAGCTGCCTGAGGGAACGGAGGCCCACTGTATTAACCTGGGAACAGATGGTGTGGAATGTTGAGAGAATAATTGAATCCAATGGGCTCAGATCTCAAATCTTCCTTGCACAGAGCTTTTTTTTTCCCTTCCTATCAAGCCAAAATGGAAAAGATGTCTATAAGCCTAAAGGAAAGGCAAGTAGATACAACAAGAAAGCAAAAACAGAAACAAACATCCAATACAGATTAAAATATTCATAGCAGCATTCTTTATGATAGTAAAGAGATAGAAACAAAGTGGGTACCCATCAGTTGGGGAATGGCTGGAAAAAATTATGATATAGGAATATAATGGAATATTATTGTATAGTAAGAAATTATGAATATGGAGAATTTAGGGAAATGTGGAAAAAATATACATGAGCTGATATAGAGCTAAATGACTAAACAAGATAAATGAAAAGATCACCAAAAGGAAGATTGAGTTTAAATGATGGAAAATCCAATGAAAGTCTTGGAGAAGAGATAACAAAACATCCCTCCTCCCTCATGGCAGAGAGGGGAAGACTAGTAAAATATAATATTGTATACATCGTCACACAAGGCTTTCTGTATCTGATGCTTTGCTTGTTTTTCTGTCATGGAGTTCATTCTGAAGGGAGTGGACTAGGAAATGACTGTGACAAAAAGAAAAAAGACATCAATAAAATGATTTTTTTTTCTTAAATTACAAAGAGGAGGGGGAAGATGTGTTTTAAGAGGAAAGTTTTATATCAGCACTTGACCAAGTGAAGCCCTCAGTAAGACCTAAAAGCAACTTTTTTTTACACAGGTTAGACAAAATCTTTAAAGAGAGCCAAGACCCTCATGTACAAAAACATTTATAGCATCTCTTCTTGAGATGACAAAGAATTGGAAATTGAGAGAATGCACACCAATTGGAGAATGGCTGAATAAGTTGTGGTACGTGAATATAATGGAATACTGTTGTGCTATAAGAAATGATGAGCAGACGGACTTCAGAAAAACCTGGAAAGACTAACATGACCAGATGCTGAGGGAGGGGAGCAGAACCAGGAGAACATTGTACAAAGTAACAACACTGTGTGATGACTATGATTAATTTAGCTCTTCTCAGCAATACAATGACCCAAGACAGTTCCAAAAGACTCATGATAGAAAATACTATCCACATGCAGAGAGAGAATTATGGAGTCTGAATGCAGATTGAAGCAGACTATTTTTATTTTTTTGTTTTTTCTTTCTTGCAGTTTTCCCCTTTTATTCCACTTTTCTTTCAGAAGACGACTAATGTGGAAATACATTTAACATGATTGTACGTATATAACCTAAAAAAATAAAGAGAGCCAAGAAGGAGAACCAAATGGGACCAACCTTAAGTAAAAGCATAACCATAATAGTCCCCTTTGAATCCTTTAGGATAATGCTGTAAACTGGAATTTTCAGACCATGTCAGGGTTGAGGGGGAGGAAGCCCAAAGGAAGTTTCTTTGATTTTTCTGGCTGAGGGTTGCGCTGAAAACCCCTTTCACTGGAACTCTTGTTGTTGAACTTCTTTGGCACTTTTTGTGGTTCAGTCATTTCATTTGTATCTGACTCTTCGTGACCCCACATTTAGGGTTTTCTTGGCAATACTGTAGTGGTTTACTATGACCTTCACCAGCTCATTTTGTAAATGAAGAAACTGAGGCAAACAAGGCTGAAGCTCAGAGCTATTAAATAACTTGCCCAACATCATGTGGCCAGTAAGGAGCAAAAGCAAGACTAAACCCCAAGTCATCTGATTCCAAACCTAGTCTTCGTAGATGTTGAAGATCTAGCTGTGTGGGATATGCTAATGACGTCTATCCAAATGATTTCTAGTCATTCTATGTATTCTCTGCTCTGAATCTGTTTAGACATATCTTTTCATGTTTCTCTGAAATCTTCATATTCATCAGTTCTTTCTATATAATAATATTCCATCATTATACAATAATTTCTTTTAGCCATTCCCTAAGTGATGGGCACGCACTTTGTTTCCATCACTTTACTACCATAAATAATGATGCTATTAATATTTTGACTTATGTTGGATCTTTGCTCTTATCTCTGACTTTCTCATTCCTTTAAAAAAATATAAAAAGCCAGTGATATCACAGTATGTTTAAATGTATGTGGAAGGCAGGAAAAGAGGAAAGGAGAAAGGAAGAAATAAAAAAGAGGGACAGACAGACAGACAAGAGACAGAAAGATAAACTTGCCTTTTGTCATAGAAGGGAAACTCTACTTTCTTGAAGACTTCATTCAGTTGGGTTCCAGTAATATCCATGTCTCAGTGCAATAATAATAACAATGATAATCATTTTATGTATTTCCATGTATATTATATAAATAAAATTATATAATGTGTTTACATGTGAAACAGTGATACAGTTAATAAAATTATTGATCTTGGAGACCCAACTCCAATACTCACTAGTTGTGTGACCCTGAACAAATCACTTAACCTCTCGAAACCTCTTTCTTTATCTGTAAAATGGGGATAATAATATTTATACTATCCACCTTACAAGGCTGTTGTGAGGAGAGTGCCTCATAAATCTTAAAGCTCTATATAAGCCTTGCCCTTTAAGTTTTTATTATGATTACACACATGGTGGTGCATGCTTGAGGGATTTATCGTGTTGCCTTGGGATAAAAGAGTAAACCATCTGCACACTTGGGCATTCAAACTGAAAACAAGTGGGCCTGACTTGCCGCATAAAGTTGGTATACCTCTTAAATTTCAGACTCCACTGGGGCTTTAAAATGTTGTGTTTCAAAGTGGAGAGACCCACAACAAACAACAAGAATGACTGATGTACACCTCTCCTAAGGTCACTTTAGGTACCAATAGGGCAGGATAAAAGAGGTTGTGTTGTTTCTCTCCCACAGTGCAGAAAGGGCCCAAAGTTGGGTTGTTTTGTTTTGTTTATAAATGTCACCATTAAACATGTAGTTTAATCTACTTGCTGGGAGACCTGAAGTTATGAATGAGACATTCATACTCCTATTACAATTACTGTTGCTTTGCTCATGGCTTAGATTCCCTCCCCAACCCAGTCTTTCCCCAGAGAAACTCTACTAATCACATGGCCGACATTCCAGTTTCAATCAAGACCCACTAGAAACAAATTTCCAATTTTCCCTACACAAAAACCATCATTTAATCTGTAGACATCGATTCCAGTGGTCTACATTCTTCCCCCCGCCGCCCCCTTCTCATGCCAAGTTAACAAAGAACCTAAGACACTACTAGCTTTTTGCCACACTTGCCAAATATGGAAATCATTTATGCAATGGCCCAGGATGGAAATGGCTTCCATAGGACCCTAGGTCTGCTGATATTTGACCTTCTCTTACCTCAAGAAGCCTGGTTCAGAGTAGTCGATGAATTATGGGTCAGAATCCTATTACTAGCAAGTCACATGCCCTGGCTATTTAAATTCTCTCTTTGTAAATAAATATATTCAAGAGTGTAAAAAAGCAAGCCTTTTCTTTTTCATGTGGATGAAACACCCAGGAGAAGGAACATCAAAAGCCCCTCTTCAACTCCAGACTAGGCAGCAGCAGCTGAGACTGTTTCCACTACAAAAGGCAGAGCTCAGAAAGTTGAGTAGGAGGGGCCATCTGTAGGAGAGAAAGGATAGTTCAGGTGTTCCTCCCTTCCTGGTGGGCTCCAGGCTGAGACCACCAGACTCCTGTTGCTGAGGTCAGGAATCGCCATCAGAAGGTAAATCAAGTCTTTTACTGCCACATTAGTAGCATTAGTCACTACTAATGTGGGCTGGATATGAACCAGCAGTCTAGAAGGCGAAGCCTCCAAAGAGCAGCCCCAAACCCCTGAGCCATCCAGTCTGCCCCAGCCCAGCTTGCTGACATTTTTATTTGCTGGCATTTACAATGTTGCAGCAGCTCAGCCTGCTAACATGGCTGCTTCCTCTATGTCTACCACTTTGAGATCAGCACAAAGGGAAACCACTGCTCTGGAGTTAGCAGCTATCATGACAACAGTAAAGCCTGTTCCAGAGCCAGGAAAATAGCTTTTTTCCTTCTTTGCAAATTCTATTTTAGTGAAAATAGGTACGTGTGTGCATACACTGTGTGTGTCAGTCAACAGCATTTATTAAGCACCTAATATATGCTAGGCATTGAAGATATAAGGAAAAGCAAAAAAAAGGAATAGTCCCTGTTCTCAAGAAGCTCACAGTCTAATGGGGGAGACAACATGGAAACAACCACATCCAAACAAGAGATAGACAAGATAAATAAGAAACAATCAACAGAGAGAAGATACTAGCATTAAAGGGGATAGAGAAGTCATCCTAAAGAAGGTGGGACTTTAGCTTCGTATGTGTACACACACAGAGAGACACACAGAGTTCCCATTAAGGTATATGTAAAGTTTGGGGCTATTTTCACTCTTCCACAATGTCTCAGATAATTCATGTCTTTACAGCTTGCGGTCTTGGCAACTGGCCAAGTCAATGGTTCAAAGTAATATTTAGCTATTGGACAAGAGAAGACGATTTTTTACATTATACACAAAGTGTTGTTTAGATGCCTTGGGATTACATTCCCATTTTCATTCAGAAGGTTATATGATTACCTTTGAAAGCAGATGTTCCTGACCTTTTTATTTATTTATTTATTTGCATCACAGACTCCTTTAGCAACCTGGTATAACCTACAAATCTCTTCTCAAAATAATGTTTTTAAATGAATAAAATAAAGATCATAAAGAAAGCTATGGGTATTGAAATACAGTTACCGAGGCATTTTTTTTTAAAAAAACTTCACAGACCCCAGGTTAAAGAACTGCTGCTCTAAAGAGTAAGCAAAAGCAGAAATTCAATTCAACACATGTATTAAGTACCTTCAGTGGAGGATAGAAGGGCCTCTGCCTTCAAGGAGCTTACTCTTCTACTTTGGGGATACAACAAGCACATAGATAAATACATATAAAGTATTTATAATTTAAAATAATACAAAATAAGATCTCTAACACCCCTAACTTGTCAAATTTTCATGAGCTACCAACAAGGAATTTAAAGGCATTTTTCCTGGTGGATCTTTTTTTTGTATCTCATTTTGCTTCATCTTTATCTTTTTTGGAGTGCTTCTGGTTTAAAAGAGTTGATTTATCTCTATTTTACATGGAGACTTCAGCCAGCCCAAAGACTTGCTCTCCACTGGCATGCAAAAGAAACCATATTTGGTCAATTCAGTTTCTTTTCCCTTTTTTTCTTGTTCTGGGTTTATAATTGTCAGGAACAGCTGTGTACATTGCCAATCACCTTCCAAAAACTAACAGGCCTCCAACAGACAAAACATCTATTCTGCTACTAAATTTGTTTTTAATTATATTACAAGCAGAGGGGGAAAAAATGCCTCAGCTGTTAACACTTGCTCAGTAGGGCCAACAGTAGACATAGAGCAGACATTAGGAAATAGTTCAAAAAAAATTTTGTAGTTTGTCATGATTTAATAGCAGATATTTCTGGCTTTGAGTGAACTCTGCAATATCCCTGTGCGACAGGATAAATGATCGTCTACCACTATTAATTTTAGGTCATAATGTCTGAAATGCTGCTGCAAAAATAAATGCAGTATTTTCACTTTATTTGGTCAGGTAAATACTAAACTATTTTGTCATAATAACTTTACAACACTGTGTTTCACCTTGTCTTGCCTTGACTGCTGAAGGTAATAGGGCCTGTTTTATTATGCCCATAAATTGAGTCAATTGACTTATCCTTATATCCTGTTTCCTGAACTTAACGAGAGATTCTGCATCATTAGGAAAACACATCATCCTACAGCAGGATCAAAAGCAAAGGAAGCCTGATAATAAGTCATTTTGATTTCAGGGAATGTTTGCCAGGCAAACTTTCAATATTCTGGCAAAAATTAAAACAAATAGCTGGCTTTGGAAGGAGCCTTTTGCTGACCGCTTTGCTTGGGCTGGAAACGTCCCAGAAGGTTCCACCAAAAAAATTCCGATTCTGGCTGAATGTAGGGCATGTCTAATGAATCTAAACATTCAAGGGGCTTAAAGGACAAGACTACAAACCAAAATACCAACTATTGGTACGAATTCTACTTAAGAGATATTCTCATTTTGTTACAATCTCTTAAGTTATTCAAATTAGCTGTTTTAATACCTAATAACTCATATTTATGTGGCATGTAAAGTTTTATAAAGCACTTTCTTCACAATTACCCCGTGAAGAGGGTATTATTATCACCATTTTGCAGATTAAGAAACTGAGTCTCTGAGGCTCCAAATAGTCAAATCGCTCGTCCATAATCTCAAAGTTAACCAGGTATCAGAGAATGCAAACCCAAATCTTCCAACTCGGAGCCTAGTATCTTTTCCATTAGATCACAGTGATTCTCCAGGTTAATTCTCTATTCATAAGATAAACAGATTATAGCAAACCAGATCTGTTCATTTTGGCCATCTTAATGATTAGTGCAGATGAACATATGATAAATTCTTTTGGGGCCTTGTCACGAAGACAGCCAGGATGATTGAGCTCCCCAAGGTGGACTACAGTTGAAAAGCTACATTTATGTCAGGGTTCCCGAGACCAGGCTCCTATCTAATCCTGAGAGGTTGGCGATAGCAATAGAACCAGAAACTTGAATCTCAAAGTTTCTGGGGATGTTTTGATCCCCCTTCATATTTTACTATTCATCTAGAAAAAGTAGCAAAAAATGACAGTGAGAAAGCTCAATCTGAAACCAACAAGGCCTCTATAAATCCTAAAGGGCTAGTCAGTCTCAGTGGGGCTAATCAGACAGCCTTTGTTCTTGTCTGAAAGACAGAAACCCTAGAGGTAGCTAAGTGGCATAGTGTCTAGAGTACCAGTCCTGGAGTCAGGAAGACCTGAGTTCAAATCCTCAGACTAGCTGTGTGACCCTAGGCAAGTCATTTAACCCTGATTTCCTCCTCCCCCCCACAAAAAAAAAAAAACAGACAGAGCCTTTTTACAGTTGTTAGAGCAATCAAGTCAGTCAATAAGCATGTATTAAACATTTAGTATATACCAGGCACTGTGCTAAGCGCTAAGGAAATACAAATAAAAACAAAACAAAACAAAACAAAAAAGACAATCCCTGCCTTCAAGGAGCTTATATTCTAATGAGGAAGACAATACATAAAAATGAAGCTGAAAGAGGTGGGAAGGGGGGAAGCGAGTTGGGAAATAAGGCAACCAGAGGGGAGTATGTTTTTAAAAAAAAAAAGTCTACAATACCATCTGGTAAGAAATGAAACCATGCTAGTCTGAGTATCCTCTTTAAGTGGAGGTCCTGGGAAGAGCCATCTAATCAGAGGGAGAGGCTTAAGGGGAAGAAGGTACAGTTAGCCCTTCCATATCACAAAGGTTGGTGGCACGGTAGCCCTTGCAATCTGGAAAATCCACAAGATTTTTTGGCCCTCTCTTCATGACAGAGAAGTCCGAATTATTATGGTATTAAAAGATAAAATATGTTGATACTATACACATATTTTACGTATTTCTGTTTCTAAACATTTTTTGTGTCATCTATATGCCTTTGCATGTCATCTGTGGTTTCTACAAAACTCCCCAAAAGTCCCCTTTTAATTTCTTATGCTGATATATTGAAACCATGATGGGGGAAGGCATGATGTAGAAAGGATAAGTATGCTTTCAAAATGTGGATTCTCAGGCTAGGTGATCTTCCTGGATGAAGAGAGTTTGAGGGCATGGTAGAGAAGAAGCCCAGAGTGCAGCTGGTATATGGTTTTAGGAGGGACATTCTGAAATCCTGCTGAGAAGAGAGGTTCATGAATAGGAAAGTCTTCTTTCTGTCATCAGATAATTTGTGTGAATAGTACTACTCCAGCAGCATAGATTCTTGAAATTTCATCAGAAATTTGCTTAAATTATGTGATAAGAATTACTCAGATCTTGGGTAAAAGCCTTTGTAGAAGCACCAACTCCATCCTGCTCAATGTGTCTTTTATATCCTGCGACAAGCCCACATCAGGCATCTGAGACTTTTCTTCCAGCTCTGGGACCATTTCATATAGATGTTTTCTGGGTAGGGAAAATTGAAACCTGCACTACTTCTTTTTCTCAGTTTTGAATTTCTTCCTGGGCTTCCAGCTCCTTCAGCTTCCAAAACATCCCATTTTCCTCGTCATTCAGCTCCACGAGACTGTGGACATCCTCCTCTTCATCACTCAGGAATCCATGTCCTGACATCACCTTTCTTGATTGCTATAGCCAGAGAATCTTGGGAGCTCTTTTGTATTGATTCTTTGAGTCCGGTCTTCTTCCCCATGGAACTTCACAGGCACTATTTGGGATTCTTGGATTAAGCCCTGTGCCTCTTCACCCTGGGTTTCACAATAACAAAGCTTGCCTCTCCAATCAAGCATTGCGATTCACCTAGTACTTAAACCCTCACGTCCCAGACCTCTGGCCTTAAGCTTCAGCAACTCCCATAAGAAACCAGTGACGAGAAAAAAAAATCCCTACAGTCCCTAGCCACCACGTGAAACAATATAAAAACTACCTCAGCCTAGAAGCAATGTGGCATAATGGACAGAAAGATGGTCAAAGACCAATGAAGATCTAAGTTCACGCCCTGCTCCTGGCACTACTGCCTGTGTGATCCTGGACGAATCAGCTGACCTCTCACTATCATAGGCAACCCTTTAAGACTAATAATTGCAGAAAAGGTAGTATCCTGCTTTGGGATGAGTTTCTTCACTGGGAGTTCTCCATATCAAAGAAATGACAAGTTTAGTCCTTAACCCCCAGCTTATATTAAATAGCCTTAGAATGCAGTAGAGAGCTGAGCAGTCATCCAATGATTCTGGTCAATTTTGGTCAAAGTGGACAACTGGCCACTGCATTAAAGAATGTAAAGATCCTACAGCATCCCATATGGATAGTACTATATTGGGAGCTATTCGAAATAAATGGATAGCCTCAGTTCCTGTCTGTGTATATCTCAAGGCTAGAGCAAACACTAGCTAAAAACAGTAAAAAAGAGAAGAACAATTAGGAAAATATATTAATTGGAATTTTATTGATATGCCTAATGTTAAGAGCAATCATTTCAGTAATCAATGGGATCAACCAATAAGAGCCTGTTGTTCTTCAGTTGTGTCCAGCTCTTCATGACTCCATTTGGAGTTTTCCTGGAAAGATACTGAAGTGTTTTATCACTTCCTTCTCCAGCCCATTTTACAGATGAGGAAACTGAGGTAAACAGGATTAAGTGACTTACCCAGGGTCACACAGCTAGTGAGAGTCTGAAGCCAGATTTGAACTCAGGAAGATGAGTCTTCCTGACCCCAGGCTGGCACTCAATCCACTGCACCACCTAACTTCACTCAAAACTCTAGTAAGTCAAATCCTACATCAATCCAGCTAATTGGGCAAATGGCAGGTATCATGGCAAATCTAAGCTCCTTAGGAGGCCAAGTTCCCTGAGTATCAGCTTCATGAACACAAAGACTGGTAGAGGAGATAGTACACAATCTTACCCATGATACTGGAGAAAGTGGCCAATACTGTGGACATTACATAGCCAGATAAATGCTTCCTGGAAACTATTTTATCAAAAACACATTGAATTTGGATTAAAATACATTTTTACTAAGATGTGTACAGTGTGGACATGGTATTTTGCGTTCTAATTCTAATAAAATATTATTACATGTGCCCATTTCTTTACGTAGCAACATAGCTTTTAACGTTTTGGTGGCAATTACAGTAGATTGGATACTGATACTAATAATCAGTAGATACTCAATCAGATGCTATCCAGAACCTCAGCTGGAATCACAGGAGGTACAGGGTCCTAGACCCTCAATCAAACAGCATTCATATATTAAGCACCAACTTTGTTCCAGCCATTGTACTCACTAGCCTCAGAGAACACAAAACCAAAAATAAAACAATGTCTGTCTTCAAGTAGCTTACATTCTATAGAGTCTAGATAATTTCACCAGGAATTCTGAGCTCCTTGGGTGTCAAGGCCAGCTCCTCAGGGACCAAGGGTAGCATAAGAGTTATCCACAGAGTTCCAAAGGGCTCCACCTTGGCAATCTCTTCATTTCATTTGACTTCTTGGCTGTTGACATTTATGGGTCTCGAAGTAGACTTCCCACATTTTCTGTTCTTGAATTCAGGATCAGAATTCACTTGGCTGTTTTTCTTATGTTTCTTTGTAGGGAGAGGGGTCAGTAGGTTGTGTGGGGATAGGGCGGGGGGAAGAGGGGAGATGGTTCATCTCTTCTACCAGTTTCTTTGATTCCAGGAATAACACAGTAATAACTTAAAGTAGTAGGGATCACTCATCTCCAGCCTCAAAGGAAGCAGATAAAATCAGACCTTGATAAAGAAACTGACTGACCCTTCAGTGATTTTCTCTGCTGAGAAGCGGAACCATTGGAGTGGAGCAGCAAAAGCATTGTACCTGGGAGGTCATTTATCCTGGGTTTGAATCCTGAGGAAATGGCTACTAGTGGCTCCCCCTCCAGTGCAACTTTGGGCAAATTACTCACCCTCTCTGGGCCTCAGTTTCCTCATCTGTAAAATGAAGAGTTGAACTAGATTACCTCTGATCCCTTCAATTGTAACTCTTCTTTCTTGGTGTTGGGAGATAATGGATGTGGTTTCTGCTTCCCTGAAGTGAAGACCCAAGTACAAGTTTACATAAGTTCTCTGGGGTGGGGTGGGGAGATGCATAGAGGTTTTTACCTGAGGACTAACAGAGTTGGTCTTTATTATCTCAGAAGACAAAACTGGGCAAGATTTCCACGCCTGAGGGAGAACAGGTATAGGTTTGGAGATGTCAGGGCTCCATCCTGGCTCCTCTTCTTTTGTCCACCTATACCAGTGATGTCAAACTCAAATAGAAACAGATCCCTACCAGCCTCCCAGATATTGACTTAGAAAATCGCAAATTAATATTGTCTATGTTGTTACTATGTTTTTAGTTATTTTGTAAAATATTTCTCAATAACATTTTGATCTGGTTCAGCGCATACTGGTGAATCTTGCCAGTCTCTTACAGAAGGGCCATGAGTCTGACACCTCTGCTCTATGCTATTTCACTCGATGATCTCTCCAGCAACAGTGGATTCCTATCATCTCTGTGCTGATGATTCTCAGATGTGATCATCCAACCCTAATCTCTCTCCTTACTTCCAGGCTCACATTTCCTACTACCTATTGGACATCTCCATCTTGATGTCTCATACACATCTTGAACTCAATGTGTCCACAACTAAACTCGTTATCTTCCCCCTACAAAAAAATAAAATTTAAAAACTGAGAAAACAAAAACCTCCCCTCTTCTGATCTTCTCTGTTACTGTCGAGGATGCCATTACCCTCCCAGACCCACAGGCTTGCAACTCAGGCGTCATGCTCAACTCTTCTCTCACCACCTATATCCTATCTGTTCCCAGAGACTGTTGACTATTTTTTAATACTTTTATAATATCTCTCAAATATGCCTTCTCTCCTCCAACACTGCCACCCCGCTAGTGCAGACCCTCACCTCCTCATGCCTGGACTATCTCAATAGCCACTGGTGGGTCTGCCTGCCTCAAGTCTCTCATCATTGCAGTCCAGCTTCCACTCAGCTGTGAAATCAATCTTCCTACAGTGCAGGGCTGACCAGGTCCCTCACCTATTCAATAAATCCCAGCCTCCCTCTCTCACCTTGAGGATTTGATATAAATATCTTCTGTTTGGCATTCAAAGCTCCACATAACACGAGTCTCTCCTCTCCAGTTTTCTCACACCTTACTTGTCCCCTTACACTCTGAGATCCTCCTTGTTGTACCTCACACAAGATTCTCCATCTCCCAACTGCATTTTCGTTGGCTGCCTAGAATACTCTCCGTTCCTCATCTCTGCCTTCTGGCTTCACGGGCTTCCTTCGACTCCCAGCTAAAATTCCACCTTCTTCAAGAAGCCATTTCCTACACCCTTAATTCTAGCTTCTTATTCAGTCATTTTTCAGACATGTCCTGCTCTTCATTGGTAATCTTCAATTTATCCTGTTTGTATACCATCATTTGCCTGTTGTTTCCCTCGTTGGACTGAGAGCTCCTCAAAAGAAGAGACTGTCTATTGCTGTTCTTTGTGTTCCTGCTACTTAGCAGAGTCTGTGGCACACTAAAGGCATTTAATAAGTACATGTTGATTTGACTTGACTTTTCTAGGTTTTGGGGAAAGAGGGATTTTTATAGACTGGCCATCAACAAAAACAGAAAGTCTCTTAAGCTAGGCTTATTTCAGAGGCTTGGGCTTCTATCACCTAAGAAATACAGATGGAGCAGTGTTCCAAGGTCTAGATGACATAGATAAGGCTTCCAAACTCCATGGAAAACAGAATAGGCAAATGCAGTAGGCATCCAAGGCTCAATGATTTACAGGAACCGAGTATTCCTGAACCTGGTACAACTGGAGTCAGCTGCTGGCTTCACTGATGGGAACCAGCAGAGAATCTAGAAGGTCAGCATAGGAAGACACCTAATGGCTCTCCACTTATCCCAGCCAACACTACTCAGATAGAGGAGCAGAGAGAGGTGATGGACAATGTGCCACCTCCCTAAAGGCTATTAACTGGTGCAGAGAAGTTGCAGAAGGTGAACCATCATCCTCAACTGTTTGTGCTTCTCTTCTCCCACCCTTACCTTCATAGGACTTCACAACCTGTTGCTCAGGGCTCCTTTTAATGTAGAGATTTTTAACTTGGAGCCCAATAAATTTGTTTTTCTATTAATTTGATAAGTGTGTTTCAATATAATTGACTTCTGTTGTAATCCTATGTATGCCGTTTTATGCATTTAAAAACATTATCCTTGGAGCAGCTAGGTGGCACAGTGAGTAGAGCACCAGCCCTGAGTTCAAATGTGGTCTCAGACACTTGACACATTTACTAGCTGTGTGACCTTGAGCAAGTGACTTAACCCAAATTGCCCTGCCTTCCCCCTTTCAAAAAAAACCCCACATTGTTCTGAAGAATCTAAAATGCCAAAGGACTATAAAACCCACAGAAAATGTTGCTAAGTCCTGCTTTAATGACTCTTGGCCAAGCCCTCTGTGAATTCCATTTTGGCTTTGATCTCACGTTTCCCCATCATCCCTCCTTTAGGAATCCTTAATTGTTCCTCATCACCAGGAAGTTGGGAAAGTTGTTCATCCTTTCAAAGAAGACCTACGGCATCACGAGAGTGATGAATTGACTTGCTGTACCAGTAAGGCAAGTATCACAATATCGATGGTGACCATGAATATGCCTGTATAGTTATGCATCACAGAATACAAGAGACTCTCCATATAGAAGGCAGAAGAAGTAAAACATTTATTCAGACACCAGAGGATCAAATCCCAAAACCAAAAACTCCAATTCAACATAGCAACAATTCTATCCCAAAACCAGTAAGCCTACTTTATCATAACAGCAAGGAACTTGGAACACAGTATCACAGCAGGGAGCTAAGCCAGCTCTTAACCTTCCTCTCTCCTGGGGACTTCTGTAAACACTCACTCACAAATCCTAACTGTGTGCTTGCCTGTGTCCTCTCCTCCCTCAGTTTTGAGAGAGCTTAACGGCTACTCTCTGAGCATAAATACCCTTCTTAGAGCAGGGGGGCGGGGCACTTCACAACCCTGGTGATCTAATTAGCAAAAGGGTGTGGGCCTTCCTACAAACAAACCTCTCCTAATCAAGCTTCCCTTAACTAGCTCCACCTGAGGCCTGTTAATGGGATTAATGGGCAGGGAAGATCTTAATCACATTAACTCCATACTTGTGAGTGAATTGGATTGAAGTGAGGCAGAGTTGCCAGAGTCCCCAAAGAGAGCACATGAATCTGACACCACTGCCTTTCCTATAATTCCATCCAAAATGAATCCAGCATTTGGTTGAGTAGGCCAGGGCCTAGAGGAGGGCACAATAAATGGCATGGCAACAAGAAAGACATAGGAGAAGATGGGAAACGGAGTTCATTTAGCTAGACAGAAGCATAGAATATTAGTTTGGGCAGGGACTCTAGAGAACATCTAGTCAAACCCACCTCACTTTCCAGATGAGAAAAGTGAGACACAGAAAAAGAGAAATGATTTACCCACAGCCACCCAGATGGCAAGTAGCACAGATGAGATTCAAACCCAAATGCTCTATCCTACACTAGTAGCATCCAAAATCCAGTCAACCAGAAGTCACATCTAAAGAAGTTAACAAAGACTGAGAAGACTAGACTGGCACCTTATGTCTAAGCAGGCTGGAGTGAACTCCAAAGGGATCGACTCTGGTAGTGAGGAGCACCCAGCTACTTTAAGGAGGCAGCTGGGGGGAGTTAATTCCTGTTGGTTAGTAGCTGTATGGAATGAATCACTTCATCCCTATGAATCTTAGGTTTCTCCTCTGGGACAATAATATTTGTGACCTTCAAAATAGTGATAATAATATTTGAATAGCTAATGTTTCCAGCATGCCTCAAGGTTTACAAAGTACTTTACAAATCCTCATGACAATCCTGGGAGGAGGTAAATGCTATTATTACCCCCATCTTAGATGAAGAAATCGAGGCGGACAAAGGCTAAGGGACCTATGCAGGGTAACACAGCTCCTAACTGTCTGAGGCTGGGTTTGTCCTAAGGTCTTCCTAAATCCAGGTGCAGAGCTCTAGCCACTGTGACGCTTAGCAGCCTATATTTGAAATACGTCATATGTTATGAAGTTCAAAATATATAATCTATATAAAGTACTTTGCAAGCCATAAAGCACCATATAAATGACAAGTGTTATAATTATGATGATAACAATGATGTACTTAAGACTGTCTAGCTACTCTGGGGAAAACATGAATAGTATAAGATATGTCCCTGCCTAACAGGCAATCTCACAAATAGATAACAGCGTGGCCATACAAAGCAAATACATACATACATACATAAGCAAATAAAGAATTATACAATAAATTGTGCAGACCATTAGCACTCTAGGCATTCAAAGAAGAAGGCCCAGAGTAGGTTTTATTTCATTTTGGCCTACCTTGGATTTCTCCATGTAAACTACAGTTTTTTTAGGGAAACCAAAAGCAGAAGTGGTAGAAATCTATTCTTGCAGCATTTGCATCTCAAACCAAAGTGAGAAACATTGTAAGAAAAGTGATTTTTTTGACATTTCTAGACACTTTCTGACATTTGGCTCATGAAGCCAAAGAGTAATTGTTTCACACATGACCACCATTGTTTTATATTTCTTGTGGTATTTAATCTATAAAGAAAACAGATTAAACACCATGTAAATGTGGTACTGTACCTTAATCAAAATGAGTAAGCTAATCACACCACAAAAATAAGTTCAAATAAACTCATGGGAGTTTTGCATTAATGCTTACATCCTTCTTTAATGCTCTCTGATGGGCCTAGAGATTACAGTGCATTAAGAATAAATAGTAGTTGGAGTTTTATTATATTAAATATGCCATGCTTGCAGTTGATGTTGCTAGTCTGTAGCTTAAATTAATTGTGACTGGAGAATATGGCAACACCTGGTGACATATGATATATGATACATCCTAAAATAATAAAAACCAACAGATAACAATAATTAGCATTTTATAGTGCTTTCAGGTTTACAAAGAACTTTACAAATGTTATGTTTTATTTTACATATTGTATTTCATTTTATCATCCCAACAACCCTGGGAGATAGATGTTATTATGCCCATTTTATAGAGGAGATAATATCCCCCACCTTGGACTATCCCCACTCTCTGGGATTTATGTCACATCCCACAGGAGCATATAAGCTCTGAAAGGGAAGGGAATTTTTTTTTGTCTTTGTATGCTCGGTACCTAGCACCAGGCCTGGCACATAGTGGCCACTTGATAAATGATTGTTGAATCTTGAATTGACTTCTTGAGGAGCAGAGTCCCTGTTTTATTTCATGCCTGTAGGAAAAGGAACCTTTTTTTAAAAAAAAAAAGTCACTAGAATTGAACAAGGGCAAGGCATTCCATCCTGCTTGTTACACTCAGATTATAAGTATATAAGGGCACCACTGGAGCTATTACTATCAAGTGAATGGAAGTGCATAGTACTTTTCAATGAGCATTCCATTCACAGCTCATTGGCGCTGAAGTTGCTGCAATGGTCTACGGTGCAAATGTGCACTTTGGGGCTCTTTAATGCATGGATTATGGGTACAATAGGCCCTTGCAGCTCTTCACTGTATAAACATGTACTTGGGGAATTTAAATATGTGTATTATTGACACAACTTAGTATCATTTTTGGAGCTAATTGTGTGCTTTGTGCTCTATCGCTTTATCGGGGGCTTGTTCAGTCTTCAGTGAGTGACTGATTAGCTGCCCTTTGAAGTGAGAAGCCTCACCTCTGCATTTGCTACCCGTGTGACTTTGGCCAAGTCACTTAAGTTCTCTAGGTCTCAGTTTCTTCACCTGTAAAATGAAGAGATCATAGTGGATGATCTCTAAGGTCCCTTACAGCCCTAAATCTGTTATCCAGAATGGAGTATAATAGTGGATTCTGTCAAAGTCCACTCACCTGCCTTCTCCTTACTATGGTTCTTGACAATAAAGCTGGCAATCACCTTTTTGGAAACTAGCTGTCTCTTCCTTTAAAATGCTCAAAGAAAGAACAATCAGCATGTGGTGGCTAAAGAATCCCCTCTTCTACATTATGGCTATTTATTTTTTATGGAATGCTAGCAGTGTACCCTGCTGATTCCTCCCCCAAGGATCTAACGATGCAAATTAGATAGAAGCCAAATACCAGAAAATGGTAAGACATTTGTCCAAATGTCTCAGTGCCTTTTCCCACCAGTCTCGATTTCACATATCACATCTCCTATTATGATCCGTCAGCTTAAAAAAGAATCGTTCATACGCTTTGATAACCTATCACTAATATACTATCCACAATCCAACATAATTTAAGTATTTTTACCTAATGAAGGGACTTTTACAATCATTTTTTGTGCAATAACAAAAGGAGGTGTTTATAGAGAAGCCATTTCCTCATGTAAAGAGACCAATTTTTGGAACGGGGTGTCTTATAACAATTGTGTTCCACATATAGTGGAAAGCTGTGAACTTCCATTTGCCTTCCTACAGAGTTAGTAAGTTTGTTGGCATTCAATGAACAGATTTCACTGCACAGTATTTTTCTTAGGATCATTATGAACCTCCTCCTAATTTAAAATTCTACTAAAATGCCTCATTGTGGAGTGAACTTGACTTGTTTAAAACCTCAAAATCTGTTCATAGATGGTAAAGGAGCAACTGAGCTAGCTGACTTGGGATTTACAGCGGTCTTTGGAATACCTGGTAGAGTATGTACCCATGAGACGGTAACACAGTAGTATCCCAGAAGTGTTACAAGGATCTGCCAGAGAATCTACTCCAGCAAATATTTGAAGTATAAGCACGTTAAATCCTAAATTAGCAACCAAGAAGGTATTTTCTCATGGAGACTCAGAAACTGAGCAACTCTTCAGAATATTTAGGGATTTGGGATTACCAATGACGAAGTGTAACCAGATGCTGAATCATTGTGGAATTATAAAAATATTTCTCTAAGTGGAAACCTGGAAGCCCAATATTGTATGTCAAAAAACTCAAATGAAAATGGTATGAATTTGTTCTCCAAAAATGTTAGTCCATGATGCTGCTGAAGGCATTTCTGGAAAAATGGTACTCAATCACCTATATTTTAATGACCTAGACCATCAGATTTAGAAGTTCTAGTTCCCCAGCCAGGGGTTTTGTATCAACTGAAGAGTTCTTTCATTATTAAAACTCTGTCATCATTTTTCCTTATGTTTATTTTTCCTTTCTTTGTTGTAAAACTAAAGCTGTCCTCTGTTTTGAAAGGTAAAGCTATAAATATTATATAATGAATAATGTTCTATATATCTTTTCAAATCTTCTTATTCCTTATACCACACCACCCACCCCCTGCTGCCTCCTACCTCCAGGTACTCTGGACTCCTCATTATTCCCAGATTCTGAATATTCTCTCACATCTGCAATGTTTCCCTTCCTCACCTCTACCTCGTGCCCTCCCAGCTGAAATTCCACCTCCTACAGGAAGCCTTTCCCAATCTCCCTCAATGCTAGTACCTTCTCTCTGTTGAGTATTTCTAGTTTTTCCTGTATCTGGATCATCCATACATAGTTGTTTGCATGTTGTCTCCCCCATTAAACCATGAGCTCCTTGAGAACAAAGACTATCTTTTTTGCCTTTCTTTATATCCCCATGCTTTGCACAGTGCCTAGCACATAGTAGGGGCTTAATAAATATTTATTGACTAATTATAAATACAATTGTAAATCCAAAGGGGCATTTGCGGTGAGAGGGATGAATTGACTCTGCATTCTCATAGTCTGTTCCAAAAAAGAGAAAGCTCTAGTAGTTTCCATCAAAATGGAAGTTTGATCTCAATGACAGACACCTTCTTCTGAGGACCAGCCTAGAGTAATTCAGAGATACTCAT
>CM053622.1:626698528-626729197 GCA_028646595.1 Phalanger gymnotis | reverse complement strand
ACCAGAAGATTAGCTACCAGGAGATTAATTTTTTTTTCAGCCAGTTATTCATGAAGATTATCTACAAAAGTTGTAGGGGTTATTGGAATCTAGACCCATGGAAGAACTCACACTAAGAAAGCATATAGTTATAAATACTGAATTGGTGCAAAGAAGAATTAAATTGGAATAAAAAAACAGGCTCACAGTCTGGTTTTGCCACTTAAAAACTGTGTCACCTCGGGCAAGTCATTTCACCTTTGTGGGTAACATTAAGGGACTGGAGTAGGTTTAGTTAAATACAACTCAACAAGTGTTTTTTGAGTGGCCACTGTGACACCGGAAGCTCCATAGCCCAATAGATAGAGAGTATGGCCTAGAGTCAGGAAGACTTGAGTTCAACTCTTGCCTTATACACTTACTTATTAGCTGTGTGACCCGGGGCAAGTCATGTAACACTGTTTGCCTCAGTTTCCTTATCTGTAAAATAAGCTGGAGAAGGAAATGGCAAATCACTCTAGCATCTTTATCTAGAAAACCCCAAACAGGGTCACGAAAAATTGGGCATGACTGAATAACAATACTATATTGTCATACTATGTTAGATGCTGAGGATGCAAATACAAAAAGAAATTCTACTGGAAGGAAACAACATGTACACAGATTAAGTGAATAAAAATATATACTAAGTTTAAAAAAAAAGTAATTTCAGGATGGCAGCAGGGAGAACTCTAATACCTGAAGAGATCTGGAAAGTCTTCTTGTCAAGAGATGGCCTCTGAAGGAGACTAAGGATTCCAAAAGACAAAGCACTGAGAAGTAGGAGTTTATGTACACAAACATATGTGCATATATATGTATATATAAGTACATGTGCATAGATACATGTATGTATCTATACATATGTATAGGCTTTAATAAGAACCTGTAGATGTGGACATACATATAACTTCTTGGTAAAGTCTTCGAGTTTTCCTTATAATCATTTTGCCTTTTTCAGGAAAGAAAAGAAAATTAGGAGAAGTAGAAAGAAATGTAATAGAATTGATCAACAAGCACTTATTAAGCACCATCTGTGTGCCAGGCACTATGCTGGGCACTAGAGATGACAAAGACAAAAATGAAAGCATTTTCACAAACAAGGAGTTTGCATTCTATCACAGAGATTATGTGGACATAAGTAAGTATATACAAATTATGAAATAAATAGAAAGTAATTTGGGAGAGAAAACACTAGCAGCTGGAAGGATCAAGGAAGGCTTCCCTATAGAAAGTTGTGCAGTGTTTTGAAGAAAACCAAAAGATTCTAAGAGATAGAGGGCAGAAGTGTGTGCCTTCCTGGCAGCAAAGGGTGATGGAAGCTCCTTCCCTTTCCTCTTCCAGTCTAATCTCTTGACTCTTCTAGAAGACGCATGTCCAAGCTTCTAAAACAAATTCTACACCTCTTTTATGGACAGTTTCCTACAGAAACTTAAAAACTGTGTGTTATGGCTTATGCCCACACTCATAGAGAAATACAATATAGTTTCACCTACGTGGAGCACACACAGACTTAACATTTATTTAATTCTCATGTGTAAAGCCTGCATCTTCTGGCTGAGAATGACCTTGAGGGGTCATCCAATTTTTCCTCATCTTCAAACAACCTACACTTAAACCATTTGCTGTCTTAATGATGGAAGAATAACATCAGCTCTGTATTTGAAAGGAAGCACATTGTTTATCCTTATTAAATTTCTTTTTTTTCCTTGTCTACTTCTCTAATGTACCAAGATCCTTTTGAATTACATATGACCTGTCTTATACGATGCTGGTGATCTTTTCCTCATTCCTAACATGACATCGTTCAGAAAAATTGTGAATATGCTATGCTATCATCCAAGTTATTATTGAAAACAGTAAATTTAGGAAGTTAAAAGGAAAACAAATTCGGAGAAGAGGTAGTGTCTGAGTAAGCCCTTACCCCCAGCCCCCCAAGTCTCAGCGGGTTCACAAATGAAAAAGGAATGTGTTTGAAGCCAATTTTTAACCTTCAGCCCATACTCGGCTGAGATTGATAAATGAGATTCAGGTCATAGCTATAGCACCTACATTAAAGAAGTCCTCTAGAGATTCCAGTTTATCTTACCTGACCGACTAGAGAATTCACTAAAGAATGTAGTAATGAACCCAGATCCCCTGTGAAAAATTTCACTTTGAAGAGTTTTTCCTCCACTCACTCTCATTGGTAAGTGCGGGGTAGACTTTGGGAAATGATATGCAATGACACTACCACCCCATCTACTCATTATCCAAACAACTAAAAATTTTGAACTACCAGATTTAATTTGCTTTTTGAAGTTTAGGGTGTTTTTTTGGTAGGGGGGTTGGTTTGGGGTTTTGTTTGTTTTTGAGACTAAGCTTCCCCATCTAACCCAAAACAATGCTCTAGGAGGTGGTGCAATGGATAGAGCACTGGACCAGGAGTCAGGAAGACTTGAGTTCAAATCCAAACCCAGTCACTTACTAATTGTGTGCTCCTCAGCAAGTCTGTCTTAGAAGTCTTACCTTGTCTTTCTCAGTTTCCCCAACTGTAAATGGGGCTAATAATAGCACCTACTTCACAGAGTTGTTGTGAGGATCGAATAAAATAAAATGAGGTGACGCTTATAAAGCACTAGCACAATGCCTGGTACATAGTAGGCACTTATTAAATGCTCGTTCTCTTCTCCCCCTTCCCCATAATGATGACACTGAAACACTGTAGAATATGGAAGTGCCTTCTGAATCATCAAAGAAACCCTGGATTTTATCCTGCATAGTCTCAGTGTTAAGGGAATTTATTATATTCTAATTCTTTGAAAATCAATAATCCAGGTATAGCTTTATCTGGCAGTGATTGTACATTGCCTCTAAATCCATATCAATTCATTAAGATGGAGGCAACACAGAAAGGGAGGGCTTCCCCCGAAGGGTTGTGATTGGACCAAGTACTAACCTTGTGCTACCAACCTTCTTGAAGGATAACGAAGGCAGCAACGGCTCCAGTAGTTCTCTAGCTGAGGTCTGAATGCACAGGAGAACGTGGCCAGTGCTAGCCTTATGATAAGCCTACTCCCGTGCAGCTTTTGAACAGGACAAATCAAACCCGAGGTTTTGTCTAGCTCAACCTCTGCAGACTCCTGAGACAAAACACATGGAGCCTGAAACCTCAACCCTTCTCACCAAGTCTTGTTCTTGTAGTGAACTTCTAGGTTTAGATCCTCCTTTCCCCTTCTGTCTCTTGTTAGTTTAATAGACCTCATCCCAAGGAGTCCCCCATCCATGGTCCTGACCTATTGTCTCAAGCTACTGATCACTGTCTGTGCTGAAACCACCTAGTAAGGGTTCAATATGCACCATGGAGCTTCATAGTCATCACCAAACCCAAGACACAGGTCCCAGGTTGTACAGGATAGTACTGTGGCCCAGTTAACCAGAATACTCAGCTAACCAGAACACTCTGTTGCACAATCATTCTGGGCAAACAGGGTTTTGCTGCAGTGAACTAATTCTTCTCAAGACCTCTGATGAAGGCGTTAACTGGGTTCTCACACTCCCTCTGGGGAAAATGAAATGCTTAAGTTCCAAGAACCCTGCCCATAGCTCAGCACCTCCCTTCCCCTCAGAATCCAACTCTGACCTGAGCTATTGTTGCCATGGCAAGCTTCTTACACCATCATTGCTATTTTCCTCAACACTTGAAGCCAGAGTAGGTAGGGATAAATGAAAGTTAAAGAGGAGGTGGAATTGTGAGGAGTAGATGGTAGAATAAGAGGACTGGCACCCTTGGTTGGTCCCTTTCCAGTTTGAATGTTGATCCGTGTATCCCTGCAGTAGACCATCTGCTTTACTCTGCACAAGTGCACATGCTACAGAAGCCCAGTGAGGATTATTCAGGTGAAGTTGGAGACTCTCTGTGGATTGCTAATAAGGTTCTCCCATATGTTGGGAGAAGTTTAGGTGTGGTTCTGTCTGAGGGCAAGGATGAGACCATAAAAACCCACAGGAAGTCTCTTCTGGTTCTATGTATCTAGAGTTAAGGATGTTATCTCAAGGAAGTGGCTTAAACTCTCTGGACCTCGCATCCCTTCTTTGCAGAACAAGGACAATAAGACCTTGTCTGCTTAAAGGCAAGAGAATAGGTCCGATGACAGGAACATTGATTTAGAGTGATGGATTCATTTATTGTGGATTCAATTATCATCTCTATTCAGATGATTCTCAGATCTATTTTTCCACATCTCCTGAACTCCAGTCTCACATCTCCAGCTGTCTGTTGGACATCTCAAGGTGGATGTCTTACAGACATCACTCAACATGTCCAACGCTGAACTCGGTATCTTTTCCCCAAAACCCTCTAATCGAGAGTACCACCATCCTCTGCATCATCCATGTTCACAATCCAAGTGTCATCCTCCATTCCTCACTCTCTCTTACTCCCCATAGCCAATCTATCACAAAGCCCTAATGTTCCTACCTTTGTAACATCTCTCATGTAGGCCCCACTTTTCTCTTTTGACACTGGCACCACCTTGGGGCCTGGGGCAGGCACTTATCCCTTCAATCTCAGATTATACCATGATGATAGGTCTCCCTGCCTCCCTTTCCACTCAAGTCCACCTTCCACTCACCTGTCAAAATAATCATCCTTAAGCTGTTCAGTAAAAGCAGTTGATGCCATAGTGTAAGACAGCACTGAGATTGAGATCAGAAAGACTCATCTTCCTGAGTTCAAATCCAGCCTCAGACACTTTCTTTTGCCTCAGTTTCCTCATCTGTAAAATGAGCTGGAGAAGGAAATGGCAAACTACTCCAGTATCTTTGCCAAGAAAACTCCAAAATGAGGTAACAGAGAGCCGGTCATGAGTGAGATGACGGAACAACAACTACAAAAAGCTGGCTCCCTATTACCTCCAAGATCAAATATGAAATCCTTTATTTTACTTTTAAAGCCCTTCATAATCTGGACCCTTCCTACCTTTCCAGTCTTCTTCCATCCCTCTACTTCAGGATTGAGTGATACTAACCTGCTTGCTATACCTCTAATACAACATGTCTCTCAACTGAAAGCATTTTCATTGGTTGGTTGTCCCCCATTGCCCATAACTTTCTCCCTCCTAATCTCTGCTTCCTAGTTTCCCTGGTTTCCTTCAAGTCTTAGCTTATAAGCCTTTCCCAGTCTTCCTCAATCTTAGTACCTTCCTTCTAAAACCATCCCCAATTTATTCTCTATAAACCTTAGTATCTTCCTCATCAGACTGTGGGCTCCTTGAGGGCAGGGACTGTTTTTTGCCTTACTTTGCATCCCAAGCACTTGGCACAGTGACTGACTGACTGACTGACATCATCTAATACAGTCCTTTTGTTCTATAGGTGAGACAACAAAGACCCAGAGATGAATTGATTTGCTCAAAGCCATACAACGCAGGTAACAGGTGGCAGATCGAAGTTCTCGTGCCAAATCTATCGCCATTTATATTTTATCACATTGATCTTTTGAAGTCTTTTCTAACTCTAAAATCTTCAACTCCAAATTCTATCCCTACTTTGCAGATGGCAAAGCTGAGATATAAAGTATAAAAAAAGGGAAAAAAGAATCCAAGACAAAAGTTCCTAAGGTCCCAGAATCTTCCCAGCAAAAATCACAAATAAATTTGTATTAATCAGGAACTTATTAACAGCAGCATTTGTTTGTGAAAGAACTCATATAAAAGAGATTTTCATTCTGGTGAACTTGAGATTACTAAATAAATTAATGCTGTGCACTCAAATGTTATATTGTCTTGTTTTTCTGACCATGTTAATGGTGGTTGAGGTTAATGAGATAATTAATTTTATACTGTAAGTCCAGCCAGCATAAAGATTGTTTCTTTTCATGTACCAACTCAGTGACTATGAAGGCACCAGTCTCTTTGTGGAATAGCTCCAACTTTTGAATAGCTTGAGTAAAAAGGGTTATCATTGTCAATAAAAATAATGATTAATTATCAGGGCCCCATAACCTAAAATGAAATCAACTGTAAGCAAAAAAAATAAAATAACCAGTGATTCAAAATTATGTGCGTGTGTGTGATTGTACATGTGTGAATGTAAGTATAAGAGAAAGAAATTCAAATGGTGGTAAGGTCACCTGGAAAAGAGAAGCTTTCCTCTGCATGGGAGATTTAGGAATTTCAAGATGACTTATGAATCAGCCATTCTTTTCTGTTGCTAGAAATGTGTTCAAATATCTTCTTGGTCAAATCGGATTCTTTTATCGCAACTAGTTTGCCTGATTCTGTTATTTGGGTCCTTCCTCTCTGAGAATTAAGACTATATCTATGTTTATGAATTTAAAAAGAAGTTAACATCAACTGTTCACATGCCTTCTATAAATCAGACAGAGGAATCCTGAAAGAGAATTGCAAGCTTTCCTTGATTACTTTTTAAACATTTTTCCTTCCAAAGAAACACTTTAAGACAAAGTATTTGAAAGAAAGGGGAGGAGGGGAAAGGGAAGAGAGAGGGAGAGAAAAAGGGAAAGAGAGAGACAAAGAAAGAGGAGAGAGAGAGAGAGAGAGAGAGAGAGAGAGAGAGAGAGAGAGAGACAGAGAGAGAGAAGCCAGCAGCTAAAATATGAGCATTGGCAGTTTTCCAACATACACACCCAAATGCATTCTAACCAGCTATTTGGAAAGAAAAGGCCAGAGCCTTATTTACATAAAATAATGACCTAACAATAAACCACTATTAATCATAGACTTTTTCATAGCCAAAACCAGTGTGGACTAACCTCAGCAAGGTCTTCTCAACCAAGGACAACTTCTAGTTCCAATGTGAAATATATCCCCTTTAAAGCTAAAATGTCCTCAGCATGCTCATCCTCTCTGTGTGAAATACATCCACTCACCATTTCTTCCAGCAATAACAACAAAGTAAAAAGGAACAAAAGCACCTCTCTATAATTGTGGCTCTCCCCAAATTTTTGGATTCTCTTCCGAGCACACACAGGTTGGCTCTCAATCTCTCCACCGTTATTCTTTCTCCATAAGTTATAGACATTTACTAAAATTCGCTTGGAGTTCTCTTAGCCACAGCAGCTGAAGAAAGTGCACTATAATTTCAAAAGAAATGTTATCAAGGCTTTCCAAGCTTTGACAGTTTTGTATGTGAGACAATCTGCTAGATAAGTTGATTATAGATTTCGAGATCATAAGTATGGTAAGCAATTGTCAGAATTCTCCTTGTAATGATTTCAATTTGATACAGTAGAAAGACCACTGGTAATCGAGATTCATGGCTTTGTATAAAATCTACTTTTTTGTGTTCTTCACTGTGGGAAAGAAAGCACCAAGGAGACACACTGGGCTCACGGTCAAGACAAGACCAAGGAAGAGACATTTACTTCCCCATCTCAGGCTCATGTATTTTAAAAAAAAATCAGAAAATAGGAGTGATGGTGACTTCTAGAACTCAGTCGATTGAGGCAATGCTGATCATGGCTCCGGGCTTGGGTACCTTGACCAGCCTGCCTGCTGGAGCATCCCACTTGCACTCCCGATTCATGCTGCTAGTCCCAGGCAGCATCTCAGGAGATGAAGAGAGGTGGAAGAGAAGGACGGAAGGTACTATATCCTTTCTCCTGCCACACTGCTTCTGCTGCAAAAGAGAGGTGGTTATTGAAACACCAAAAGGGAGAGAAATTGTCCTTTTCTCCAGCCAGGATCATCAGCCTGCGGGTTTCATTTTCTCCCAAATAAAAGAGATAAAAGGGAAAGACAATTTGTGGACATAAAACAAAGGGAGCTAAGGAAAGATCTCCTGCACATTGGGTGAAATCCTTGCAGAGAGTCTACGGGAGGGTATGGTCAAGTCATATCACCATGAATAGATCACAATCTGTCTTTTTAAGGAGTGGCCACATCACTGAGATCACAGATCCATCTAAGAATTACCATGAGGTCCCAATTAGTATAAATAATGAATTCTGTTAATAATAATAATATAGCATTTATATATCTCATTAAGGTTGGCAAAGTACTTTACAAATATTATCTTATTTTATCCTCACAACAACCCTAAGAGGTAGGTGCTATTATTATCTCCAGTTTACAGAAGAAGAAACTGAGGAGGAAGATAGTGACTTGCTCAGCATCACACTTTATAAGTGTTTGAAACCTGGTTTAAACTCAGGTCTTCCTGACTCCAGGTTCAACGCTCTGTCCACTAGATCACCTAGCTGCCTCCATGATGAGGTCACATAGACAGGGGTCAAGAGTCATCCCTCGAATCTGCAGCATTAAATGCGTCTTGACTAGCGTGCGAGTTAGATTTAAGTGAAGCAGTGGTGCACAAAGTCGTCAGCCTCACTCTCTCTTCCAGAGTCATCAAAGTCCAGCAGCAAGACCAAAGCCAAGACAACTGGCCATGGCCTAGAATGCAGTGGATAACCTCGGTGTCTTTGATGCCTGACCAAGCTCTAAGTGCTCTTCGGCATCTGCTTCAGCCACCTTTATGGACAGTGGAACAAACCGTTCTCATCTGCCCATTCTGCCAAGGGAAATCTTCACATCGTGGGGATAGACATCCCCTAATTCACTGATGGGTCTGAGGCCTGTTGGTTACCCTCAACCTGGTTTAGCCAGTCTGCTGAGACATTTCTACTGGGGTGGGGCTGCTGCACATGCTACAGCTCCTTGAAGCCACAGGTGAGGGTTGGGTGAGAGGCGGACACCAGAGGTGTATGAGCAGCCCTAAAAAGGACTTGGCAACCCTCACATCAGAGGTGCTAGTCCTTCCTGAACACCCCAAACACTACAAGCTCGGTATAAGCAAAGGTGGGGTATAATCACTGAGAGAAGACTGGCTTTCTGGACTCCAGGCTTCAGGATTTCATAAACTTAACACATGCCATAAATAATAGCAAATCATTCACTCTTCTTTCTTCCCTCTCCCTATTTCTACCTCCTCCCACTTAAAAAAAAAAAGAGTATGTCTGGCCCCATAGTGACACATCAGGTTATTTGTTGCCGTGCTCCATCTAATTCACCCATCCCTAGAAGTAGCAAATATTGCTGTGGATGCTCACAGGAACATAGAAAAATCAATGGACCCCAGAGTGGATATATTGTTGTTGCTTAGCTCAGTTGATTAGCGCTCTTTACTAATGAGGCCAAGGTTATGGGCTCAATCTCCATGTGTCCCAGTTAGCTTTATTCTGTTCTGTAGCCAGAAATTTTACCACTGACCTCGCCCAGATGTTTATCATTGTTCACAAAGAAGACGAAGCAAGAGCAGAAGACTGGACCAACCTGAGAGTATTACCAGTCCCCAAAGAGCAGGTCAAAATGTACATTGCATTGGCAGCAGTCATCTTTATGTACCGGGCACCCCGCCAAAAAGAACAGAATTTTTTTTTTATTTTTTTCTCACCCAGGACAATCATCTCTCAGGGCTGCTGTGAAGCTCTAGTGGACAACCTGTTTCTGGAGCTATGGCAGTGGCCAGAGAGACCACGAGAGCAGCTATTCTAATCAGTAGACTCTTGCCTTTTCCCTCATTTCAGTCAGGAGTCCCAAAGGACTAGCCTAGGGCAAGCTTTAGATTGAACACTAGTATGTTTGAGTAAATGACCCTGCCTTTTTTTATAGTCTCCTAGAATCAATGGAAAGCCCTGATTCTTTGGATTATAGCAAAATTTCCTGGCAGATATTTTGCTCTTAGAACACTACCAACTTGACAAAGCTACACACCAACCACAGAGTCAGTTGCCTCTCCAGTAAACACTGCCTTGTTCTGACATAATTCTGCAAGATTTCATTTCCAAGCTATGTGGTGTCACACGCCATGTTTTCTCCTCCAAATGGTATGCCCTCTTTAAAGCCATACATCCGCATCAGTCTATTCATCTATCAACAATAAAAAATACTCTGACTTAAGTGATTTAAGACTTGGGAGAGCCCTGAATTTGATGAATGTATGACAGATGGTTATTTTGGCCTCTCTGACAAAGATGCAGTTGGCATTGTTCTCAGGGCTCTGGATGTACATGTAGGTTTCTTGCATTTATTTCACTCTTCATGAGATGCACATGGTCACTTGAAAACAGGGATGGGGAGAAAGTGAGCAGCCTATCTCCAGCACTGGGGATGGAGTTTAGTGTTCCAACCTCTAGTCCTCCAGTCTGGCCTGCCCCTCTGATCTGCCTCGACCCTTGAAAACAAGCTGACAAAAGTCTCCTGTTTTACGTATTTGCCTATGTATGTGCCTAGCCTTAAGTTAGGCACTGCGCTGCCGAGTAATTATAGTAATAATATTAGCTAACATTTACATAGTGCTTACAATGTACCAAGCACTGTGCTAAGGGCTTTACAAATATTATCTCATCTGATTCTCACAACAACCCTGAGAGGAAGGTGCTATTATTATCCAATTTTATAGTTCAGGAAACCAAGGCAAACAGAAGTTAAGTGGCTTGCCCAGGGTCACACAATTAATAAGTGTCTGAAGTTGGGTTTGAACTCAGGTCTTCCTGATTCCAGGCCCGGTGCTCTAACCACTGTACCACCAAGCTGCCCAGCTCTGTAGCTTCATGACAACCAGGTGGCTTTGTCATTCAGCTCCTAGTCATAAATCTTCACAGCGAACTCCAGGGGAACTTCAGAAGTCACTAAATTCTCTTTCCGGACTGAGTAGGATTCACATCACTCAGTATGAAAGCTTGGAATGATATCAGATTATAAACTCATAAGAAACAGAGATCGTGTCAACTCTTCAGTGTGTACCACTGATAGTCGAGAGCTAGGTGCCCTCTGGTTCTTCAGCAAGGACTAATTGACTACTCTGTGGTTGACTACAAAGATATACCCTCCGAGATACAAAACTTGTTATATGTGGGCCCCTCGGGCCGTGATGGAGACTTATTCACTTTCAGATATGGCTAAACCAGACAAATTTAATGCTGTAGATTTGAGGGATGACTCTTGACTACTGTATATCTTTAAAACAAAAGAACAGCTGCTTTTGCTTATCTGCATTCACTTTGTTTCTTTCCACTCGCATCCATCTTCTTGCAAAGAGCATTACCTTCTGGGACTTGCATCAGAGGTATCCAGATTACCAGAGCATACCAGGTTTAGGGCCCCCATCTAGAAATTTCTCCATGGAGGTAACCCAGTAGACAATGCCCAGTCACTCGGTCCCAAGCACAATGGCCACAATGCATCAACTGTTGCTGTTCAGTGTTGTCTGACTCTTTGTTACTCGATTTGGGGATTTCTTGGCAAAGATATTAGAGTGGTTTGCCATTTCCTTCTCCAGCTCATACAGATGAAGAAACTGAAGCAAACAGGGTTCAGTGACTTGCTCAGGGTCACACAGCTAGTAAGTGTCTGAGCCTGGATCTGAACTCAGGAAAATGAGTCTTCCTGACTCAAGTCCCAGTGGTCTATCCACTGAGCCACCTAGCTACCCCTATGTATCAACTGCTTCTGTCTATTTTAAAGCATAGAAAGAATGTGCCTATTAGACATCTTCTAAACTCATCCTGTCCAAAACAACTCATCTTTTTCTCCCTAACTCCTCCCCCATCCCCTTCTTCTCAGTTTCTCTATTTTTGTTCAGGATATGCTCCCAGTTGCCCAGGATCCCAATTTCTGAGTCATCTTCTGCTCTTCTCTCTTCCTTAGGAAGAAGGAAAATGAGCATTTCATTAAGCACCCACTCTGCACCACTGCTCTAAGTGCTTTATGAATATGCTCTCACTTGATCTGCCCAACAACACTGGGAGGTAGGTGTTGCTGTCACTATCTCCATTTTACAGTTGGGGAAACCAAGGCAGACAGTTAAGTGAATTGCCCATACGGTCACATGGCTAGTAAGTGTCTGAGAGAAAATGTAAACTCAGGTCTTCAAGCCTCCGGTTCCATCATTCTCTCCTCTGCTCCACCTAGCTGCTTCTATCTCCTCACAGGCAGTCAGTGACCAAATCCTGTCAATTCTAGCTCCACACTTATGTTTGTTCTTCATTTTCAAAGAGGACCATGACATCAGGGAAATGATGACATGACTTGCAGTTGACATTGATGTGAGGGAGGGAGGGCTATGCAAGGTCGCCAGCCTCACTTTCTCCTCCAGAGCCATCTGGGTCCAGCGGCCTGATATTCACCAGGATACGTTGGGAGACCCTGGCCCTTTCAGGCTAAGGTCTTTTCAGGTTCTCACTTTGATTGAGGTAACGCCTATTCATCTTAGCCTCATTCACAATGCCACCCTAATCCAGGCTCATCACGTCTCATCTGGACTATTGCAATAGTCTCTTGTTTGTCTTCATGTCTCAGTTCTCTTCCCTCTCTAATCTATCATCCATCAAAAGAGATCTCAAATTCATATTCCTAAAACCCATGAATCTGGAGCTGGAAGGGGTCTCCAGCTCCCTCTAGTCAAACCCCCTCATTTTACAGATAAGGGAAAGACAAGAAAGGTTGAACAACTTTGCCGTTATCACACAGGTAGTAAACATGAGGAGAGATTTGAACCTTGGCCCTCTGACTTCAGAGGCGGTGTTCTTTCAACTAGACTATGTTCTGCCTCCTTAAAAGAATACTCTTTAGAGAATCCACAAGTAATTGGGGTTCGGCTCTGCAGGCAGCAGAGGTTTGAAAGAAGAAAGGAGTGCAATTGTGCCTATGGCCAAGCCTACATTCTCCATAAGTTCTACAGCATGGTGATAGTCACTCGGCCACCATAGATTTGGGGTTATCGCTGAAAGACAGATTGACACGACTTAGCAGTGATTGAAAAGCAAAGTGGCCCAAAGTTGGAGGCTGATTGGTACAAGCAGAAATATAGGAGTCCAGAAACAGGCAATAGACTAAGGAGAAACCATAAGAACTAGCCGCTTGAGGAGCAATGTGGAACAGCCAAGATAATAATGAACCTCTACAGTATGTGCGAAGCCCAGCTCTTTCAGGAGATGCATCATTTCCCCACCAGTTCCCGTGGCTGAGATACCCTCCATGGTATTAAGGAGAAAGAAGGGTTGATTGGGAAGTTATAAAACTGTCTTTGCTTCTCCCGTCGTGTTAAAAAAAAAATGGAGTGGGAGAAGTACTGAGGGAGCGAACTCAAATTTATGCAGTTTGAAAGGTGATAATCAAAGAAAAAATGGTGAGGATATTTGTTGTTTGATTATAACACTTCGTTATTTCCTTCACATTCTGTTTAAAACAAATGGCTTTTAGCTTTCAATGATGTCATGTGCCAAATTTGGGCTAGTTGGGAGGAGAGGGAAATGGGGCATAGGAGCAATGGTTTTGAATAGATAGTGGACCCTCACAGGGTCTAAAAACCTAGATATGGAAATTAAGTCCTTACTTAGTATGAGATATTACAATAGAAGAGGCTGGTTATCTAGATGGAAGAGTTTCCCTTTGTGCCTATTACTTTACAAAATTAAGCATAGGAATAAATTCTTCCCAAAAGTTAGATGTAAAATCACTTCTTAAAACATCTTCCTAAGTTTACAATGGTCATTTCAGTTAAAAGTGGAAAGGAAATAGATAAAAGAAGAATATAAAATGGTGAGTAGAGTAGCACCCAATCAAAATCAAGTCACTGGGTCATGAAATTTGAGCAACTAGATTCCTTGGGCTACAGAAATGCAGTTGGATACAGAATGGGCCCGGGGATGGCGAACCTGTGGCCTCGAGGCCACATGTGGAATCTCTAGGTCCTCGAGTGCAGCCCTTTGACTGAATACAAATTTTGCAGAACAAATCCCCTCAATAAAAGGATTTGTTCTGTAAAACTTGGACTTAGTCAAAAGGCCACACTCAAGAACCTAGAAGGCCACATATGGCTCCGAAGCCACAGGTTCCCCACCCCTGGATGCCATGGGCTTTAGTTTGAGCTAGTTAAGTGAGCCATCCATGCCCTGCCTCCTTTGAAGCTCTGGCTCCCCGGGACTCCAGACCCTGCATTGTTTAGATCAATCCACTCCAGAAAGACAGCCTGGTGCTGCCGCTGAATCCAAAAGGCAGAGTGTGGCTGAGACTAGCTCTCTCACCCTGACACCTTTCAATGAGACTAAGGCTACTAAGGGCAGCTGAGACTAGAATGGAAACAAAAGTGTTGAAAAGCCTTCATGATCTAAAGCATAAACGGAGTGTTCCTCTAAGATCAGTTTACTCTCTTTATTCTTTCACCAGGTTGTCCCCTATTAACTGTTCTTTTATAACTTCTCCTTCCCCTACTTTTCCCCTCTCGCCTTTTCACTTTGTTTCAGACGTGTTCTGTTCCCTTTCTCTGCTTCAGATATCCTCCCCTTTAAATCTACTCCCCCATTTCACATTCTATCATAATGATTACATCAAAGGAAATAGCATAGAAATCAAACTAAAGTAGCTATAGGAGTATAAAAATGAGGAATACTTTAAAAACTTCCATTCAATGGCACCCAGTGCAGCAATTGGCATGTCCCTTGTAGGTACTCAATAAATTTTATTTCTTAGTTTCATACTTGGATAGAAGTTGAAGTTTTAAAATTTCATATAGCTATCATCTTTTCTCTTTAAAACAGTACTTCTAAAAATAAAGAATATTATTATCTTTCCCATTTCCTTGGGAAAAGTAATACAGGGGTTTATATTTCCACTATGGTGGAAATAACCGATATCAGATCCTTTACTGAAAGTGGATATTAAGAGGGGAAAGTGAATGAGAGCATGAGGACATAGGGTGTCTTGAGGGCTTTCTCTCTTGTATACAAATCCTTCTCAGTCTTCTTTGCCAGATCATCATCCATGAACCTCCTCCTGACCATAACAGCCCTCCATCTTCTGCCCTTTTTTGATCTCCCACTACACTGTCTCACTTGATAATCCTATCAGCCCCCATGAGTTCGATTATCATCTCCATGCAGATGGCCCTTGGTTCTCTATATCCAGTCTGTGTCTCTCTCCTGAGCTCACATTTTGAACTAGTAATTCCATATGCATCTCAAATTCAATATGTTCAAAAAAAGAACTTACTATCTTTCCTATCAGATCCACCTCCCTTCTTAATATGTCCTTATTTCTGTCAAAGTCACCATTGGCTATCCACCCAGGTCCCAAGCTTTGAAATCCCCTCCTCATCTCTTCATTGTCTCACTCCTCACATCCAGTCAGTCATTAAGCCTTGCTGGATCTATCTCCATAAATCTTCTATATCTGTGTCCTTCCCTCCACTCATTCAATCATCACCCTAGTTCAGGCCTTCATTTCCTCTCACTTGCAGTAACTTCCTCTCTCTCTCTCTCCTCTTAAATCCGTCTTCCACAAAGCTAGCAAAGTGATATTCCACAAGCATATCTCTGATCATTACCTTGCTCAAAAAGTTCCGGTGGCTCCCTAGTCCTCTAGGATAAAATGCAAATGCCTCTGTTTGACATTTAAATCCCTGCACAATCTGGCTTCTGCCTACTTTGCCAGGCTTCCTCTATATTACTCTCCTTTACAGACTCTACATTTCAGCAAAGCTGGTCTACTGTTTTGCCCCATTATACGACATTCCATCTCTTATCTCCACACCTTTGCACTGATTGTGTCCCTGTCTCCAGTGCACCCCCTCCTCACCACCGCCTCTCAGAATCTCATTTCGTTCAAAGCTCAGCTCATGGTACCAACAAGACAAGGCCTTTCCTGATGTTTTCAATTGCTAGTGCTCTCGTGTTTACTTCAAATGTACTTTTTTATTTGCTTGGACGAGTAAATGTTGTTTGCTCCCAATAGAATGTAGCTTCTTAAGGGCAAAGTCTATTTACTTTTTAGCTCATCTCCAGAGCCTAGTAGAGTGCCTGGCATGTGGCTGGTGCTTAATTAGAGAGATATAAAGAGGGAGAAAAGCAACTAGATGGTGCAGTGGATAGAGACCCAGGCCTGGAGTTAAGACTCATCTTCCTGAGTTTAAATCCAGCCTCGGACCTTACTAACGGTATGTCCCTGATCAAGCCTCTTAACCCCATTTGCCTCACTTTCCTTATCTGTAAAATGAGCTGGAGAAGGAAATGGCAAACCATTCCAGTATCTTTGCCAAGAAAACCCCAAGTAGGATCACAAAGAGTTGAACGTGGCTGAAAAATGACAAAAAAACAAAAAGTAAGGGAAAAGTCAGTGAGGAGGACAGGAGGGAGAGTTGAGAGGGAAGCCACAAAAACTTCAGCCTACTCCACAGTTTGGCCTGAGTCTGGCAATAGTCATAAACTCAACTAAATTCCAACCATCCTCAAGTTCACTGTAATTTTGAATCTCATCTCTTCAACCTAACCTTCCTTCTCATTCCCCATACTCTTTTCATCCAGAGTCATAGGATTTAGAGATAGTCTCAGAGATCACTTAGACAAGCCCCACAATTACAGATGAGGAAAATGAAGCCTAGAAAGATGAAAAGACCCAAAGTCACAGGTGTTAATTAAGTTGAAGAGCTGGGACTCCAATCTGGCTCCTCTGACTCCAAATTCAGTGGTCTTTCCTCTATGCTATGTTTAAAAAGGACTAGTCATCATACACAACATCCAGGGCACATTAGCAGGGTAATTTCCATCTATATCCATGAGATTTGTGCAAGAAATCTTTGGGCTTAAACATATTATTTACTGAGTTCTGTTCCTGAAGGTAATTCTTGGCTTCAAGTACAGCAGTGCTAGAGGCAGATCCTTTCCTTTCAAGGATTTTCACTTTCTTGGTCCAAAAGAGATAGAGCCCAAAGGGCAAAATTCTATCTCCTCTATAATTCTTTGGGTGAACTGTTTAGAGGAGCCCTATCAACACAGAGCAGCAATTTCCATGCAAATTGGTGCCTGTGGGGAAAAATTCAATTGGCCCAAGTGGAGTAGTGATGGCTCATCCAGTGGAAACGCCAATGGGGTGTGGAAACATCACTTCACGGAAGAGATATGTCTGCGGGTTAGACTCTCTTTCCTTTCCAAGTACAGGACACCAATGGCTCTTTAGTTAAAACAACAACAACAAAAAATGCAGTTCCTCTTTCCAACCCTCTTACAGAGCAGCAAGGAGTAAGTTAAAGTAGAAAGTTGTTTTCAGTGAGTGTAAGTAAAAATAGAGGGCGAGCATCCTGAAAAGTCAGGATATTCATTTGTTTTATTCTAGCAAAAAAATCAAAATCCCCCAATGGGTTATGTTATGTTTCTTTTTTCATCTCTCAGGAACTTGATTGCTGTCTGTAATATTTCAATGCTACCTGGTCATCTCTGCTTTCTTTACTCTTTCATCTCCAGTCTCAAAATGGACCTTCACTCTCCCAGGTCTCTATTTGGCTCCTATCTCTCTCCTAATTTACCAGCCCTTGTACAACAAATCCATATAATCTGTTTGCTGTAGTAGAATGTTAACACCTTAAAGAAAGAGAATGCTTTTTTTTTTTCATTTTTGTCTAGTGTTTCCAGCACCTAGCCCAGTGCTTTTCACATGGTAAACAGGTACTTAACAAATGGGAAGGGAAAAGAAAGGAAGGAAAAAGAGAAAAGGGAAGAGAAAAGGGAAGGTAGAAAGGGAAAAGGAGGGAAGGAGAAGGGGAAAAGGAGAAAGGGGAATAGAGAAGGGAGAAAAGAGAAGGGGAAGGGGGAAGAAGGGGAAGGGGGGAAAAGGGGAAGGGGGGAAAAGGAAAAGGGGAATGGGAATGGGAAAAGTGGAAGGAGAGAAGGGAAAGGTAAAATGGAAAGGGGGAAGGAGAAAATGGGAAGGAGGGAGGGGAAGGGGAAGAGTAAGGAGAAGAAGTAGGGGAAGGGGAATGGGAAAGAGAAGATTCAATGAAATTTAATAGTGCTTTTTCCTCTCCCATAAGCCAAATTGCTCTATTCTTCTTTCCTTTACTTTTATTTCCCTCCCCCATCTTTCTTACTCTATCTCTATCCCTCCTCCTTCACCACCACCTCCCACCCCAACTGCTCCATCAGCTAAGATGTTTGAGGCAACTGATTTTTGAAAGTTTTCTGCATTCCATGTTGAGTCTTTGGAGTGAAATCATGCTTAAGAGACCAAGAGAAAGAGGGAAAAGATGCTATGCAAATCGGTCATCAAACATTCTCAGGGCACTTCATAAACAAGTAGCAATTCATCATAATCATTTTACAGATCAGGAAACTGAAGCAAAAGAGGCACAAAGTCACTCACCCAATGTCCTAGAAAAAGATTGCTCTAGGCATCTAGCTTCCCACTGTCAGCAAGGAACATTCCCTCCCTACTCATAAGACAGACATACTCATGGTGAGATAGCAGTAGCGCTCTCTCTGTTCAAAAACAGTTTGAGGAATAAGTGGCTCATTACTTGGATAACTCCAATTATTGGAAAATTCTTCTTTCTATTGAGCTAAAATCTGCCTCTCAATAACTTCTGTTTGATGGTCCTGGTTCTGTCCTCTGATGATACAGAGAGTAAGTCTACTGTCTCATCTACAGCATGGTCCTTCAAGTATCTAAAGGCAATGATGTCTTCCATGCCCTTCTTTTTCTCAAGTTAAATAATGTTAATTCCTTTGACTATTGCCTCCAGAACCGACCCTCACCATTCTCTGAATGACCTTCCTCTGAATCTTTTCTAGATTTTTAGTGCATCTTTGAAAATTCAATATCTGGAAAAAATGCAAAACCCTAAATGCCTCTCCTCTCTAATCCTACCACTAATATGAAGGTGAGGAGAAAGTAAAGCAAATAAACAATTATTAAATATCAGCTATGTTCCAGGTACTATGCCAAGCACTTTACAAATATCTCATCTTATCCTTACAAAAAAAACCCTAGGAGATAGGAGTTATTATTATCCTTGTTGTATAGTTGAGGAAACTGAGGAAGACAGAGGTTAAGTGACTTACCCAGAGTCACACAGCCAGTAAGTATCTGAGGCTGGATTGAACTCAAGTCTTCCTAACTCCAGGCCCAGACCTTATCCACTTCACTAGCTTCAACAATACCACAGAAATACAATAATAATGTAATAAACAACAGTTTACATTCATATCGAACTTCACAGTTACAAAGCACTTTGTTGTCCATTCGCTCATGGTTCAGTAGTAGAAAGAGTGGTAAATCCAGAGTCAGAAGGCCTGGGCTCAAATTTCTGCTCTGCTACCTAAGAGCTTTGTGCCCATGGGCAAGTCCTATTTATGACTTAAGAAGGAATTGAGCTTCACAGTAGTTCCTTCATCAGTAAAATGAGAGGATTGAATTAGACGGCCTCTAAGTTCCCTCCCAGCTCCAAATCTATGTTCCTATTCGATCCTTTTAACACTACTTTGAAGTTGGCGGTACAAATAGTATTTTCCCCGTTTTCCAGAGAGAGAAGGGTTAAAGGCCTGGCCTTCCCCCCCACCCCCACCCCAAGGAACAACCAGCAAATGAGTATCCCATAGGCATTCAATACCTAGAGCTCTTAGCAGAGCTACGAATAATAAAGCAATTCTAACATCGGATTATCAATAGGACTTTGTTTAAAAGTCAGTTGAGGAAAGACTGTGAGAGTAGAACAGTACATTTCTCAAACTTAACGCAAGATTTCCATTGCTCAATTTTACCATCTTTTTATTTATTGATAGTATATGTTTTATTTATTGATTCACTCCATTTATTGCCATCATTTATTTATTATTTATTAATGTTATCTAGTTTATTTATTATTTATTTATTAATTCATTAAAAAGTAGGAACATAGATTTAAAGCTAAAAGTTATCTTAGAAGTTATCTGGTCTAATCTCTTCATTTTACAGATGGGAAAATTGAGGCTCAGAAAGATTGAATGATGTGTCCTAGGCTATACAGCTAGTAAGAGCCAGGATTTGAACATGGATCTTTTTACTTCAAAAAAAAAAAATCCAATGCTCTTTCCACTAAACCAGATTCCTTCCCTTGTGGATTAACTTTGATTATTAAAATATTTACTGTGTTTACATAGATATGTAACACTAATATGATGCTTCCCTGGGCATTCATAAGCCAAAAACAAAATGGTTACGCTCATCAAACATACACCAATTCACTTGGTAGAACTGAGAAAGAGGCTGCTGAGTGGTACGGTTGAGTGTGTTAGATCTAATTTTACAGAAAGAGAGAGGAGCCAGAGTGACCTGAGTCCAAATCTGGCTCCTTACTAGCTAACTGTGATCCTAGGGAAGTGCCTTACCTTTTGTCTATCTCAGTTCCTTTATCTATAAAATGAATATAACAATAACACCTACCTCCTAGGGTTTTGTGAGAGAAAGGTAAAATTTGAAAAATATTTTACATATTCAAATTTTTAATATAATTTTTAATTTATTTAAATTTTTAATTGCTTTAAAATTTTAATAGGAAATTGCAAAAAGTTCTCTGTTCTCCATAATTTCTTTAGAATTGTTGTTTTGTATTGTTATTACTGTTGGTGTTGTCGATTGTGGTTATTTTGTTCAGGAGGTCTATATATAAAGTTCCCAGTATGGGCTACAGAAAGGTAACTCACTTGAACATTAAAGTTTCAGATAGTTGCTTGAGGAATCTGCCCACATTTTTTACATTCAATATCTGTAAAAAACTTTGCAAACTTTAAAGTTCTATATAAATGATATTATTACTATTATTTATTATTATGTGAAAAGGAAAAATGCAGGAGGAGCTAACATGCCACTTTAGGATTTGTCCCAAATCCCCAAGAGTAAAAAGACCCTGACATAGTAGATTTAAATTTTAGACTACAATTGGTTCATGTAGAACTAAGCTCTTACTAACACACTAGCCTATTTGGAGAGGCCTAATCAATTCGTACACTAGAAATTGGGCCACTGTAGGTCTAGGGGCCTTTGACACTATGGTACTTGTCTTGGTTCTCCTTCCCCAATATCATGAGGTTGGGAGAGAGGGGCACAGACAACATAGAGTGGGGAGGTAGGTAGATAGGTGTAGGACCAGTGATCTGGTGAAATACTCCCCACGTTGCATACACCACGATAGAGAACAAGCCAAAAGATCAGTCTAGCGAAGCTTACCTGAATCCATGTTTGGTTCCCAAAGGAGAGCTCCTGTGAGGGGCACTAGGCAAGCCAACAAGCATGAACAAGAGAATAGAAAAAAAGTTTCCCAAAGCACAGATAAAGTGCTGGTGATTTTAAAAAGCATAGATTTATTCTTAAAATCTGTATTTTTAGAGCCCCTAAACCACAGACTCCAGAGTAGTAGTTTTTTTTTTAATAACTTTGAACTCAAGTTACTTTGCTTTGAGTTGCTTAACCACCTTTCTGGGCCCCAATTTCCTCAAGGAACTCAAGTTCCAGTGCAGAGTCACATAGCTAGTGAGTGTCTGAGGTCAGATTTGAACTCAGGGAGAGGAGTTTTCCTGACTCCAGGTCCAGCACTCTATCCATTATGCCTCCTTGCTACCCAGAGATCCAGTAGGAAGTATGAATCTTTTCCTTCCTCAGCACATAGCAGTACAAACATAACTGCTTATAAACTACCAGGAGAGAGCGTGTCTCCAGCCACTGGAAGACTTGTTATATGTGAAGCCTATGGCCAGGAGTCAGAGCAGAAAAGAAAGCTTTAGGAATCAAAAGGTTATTTCCCATCTTATAATTGTATAATTTTCTTTGAGGGGCAGCTAGGTAGCTAGTAGATAGAGCACTAGGCTTGGAATCAGAAAGGCTCATCTTTATGAGTTCAGATCTGGCCTCAGACACTCACTAGCTGTGTGACTCTGGGCAAATCACTTAACTGTTTACCTCAGTTTCTTCATCTGTAAAATGAGCTGGAGAAGGAAATGGCAAAGCACTCCAGTATCTTTGCCAAGAAAACCCAGTCACAGAGAGTCAAACACAACTGAACAACAACAGTAACAACTTTTCTTGAGAGTTTTCTAGGCCGTCTCTGGATGAGTCTAAGCTACTAGAACTCTAGTCTCTGTTAACACATCCCTTAGTTCAGGGCTTTTATCATATGTATTTGAATTTTTTTCTCTAGAAACAGTACTATTTGGGCAGAGCCAAGATGGAGGCTGGAAAGCAGGGACTTGCTTAAGCTCTCCCCCAAATCCCTCCAAACACCTATAAAAAATGGCTCTGAACAAATTCTAGAGCTGTGGAACCCATGAAATAGCAGAGGGAAGCAGGTCTCCAGCCCAGGACAGCCTGGATTGTCACTAGGAAGGGTCTATCGCACAGTGCTGGGAGTGGAGCATAGCTCAGCATGGGCCGTGCCAAGACCACCCAGACCAGGAGTCGGGCAGAGAGGGCCTGAGGGCCATGAATCATTGAGCTGTAGCAGTTACCAGACTTCTCAACCAATGAACGCCAAAGACCAAGGAGCATGTTAGTGGGAAAACTGCTGGATTGGGGGAGAGCAGGGTCCAGCCCCAGGCAGCAGAGGTGGTGCTGTGGCAGCAGCAGCAGCAGCAGGAAGTTCCTGCAGCTGCTTCTAGAGCTCTAGCTGTGGCTGCTTCAAGAGTCCCTGGCTCACATGGTGGGAAGAATCAAGGGGCGAATCAGAGCAGGAATGCAAGGAGCACTTTGCTGGTGCAGAGGCAAGTTTTCTTGCTTTGCCCTGCTTTGATTTGGGTCATGGTCCTGGTTAGTGGTTCTTGTGGGAGGAGGAGCTCTGCTGTGGCAGAGTCTGCAGTGATGGTGGAGTAGAAGTAGGTCTGAAAACAGCAGAGCAGCCCCTAAAGTTTGGGACAAAGTACTCCCTACTCTACAAGCAGTCATACTCTGACAAAAAGCTCAAGGGTCAAGTAATTGACTGGGAACATGATCAGGCAGCAAAAAAGGATGCAAACTATTGAATCTTTTTTTGGTGACAAAGAAGACCAAAACATACAGCCAGAAGAAGTCAACAAAGTCAAAGAGCCTACATCAAAAGCCTCCAAGAAAAATATGAATTGGGTCTCGGGCCATGGAAGAGCTCAAAAAGGATTTGGAAAAGCAAGTAAGAGAAGTAGAGGAAAAATTGGGAAGAGAAATGAGAGTGATGCAAGAAAATCATGAAAAACAAGTCAATGACTTGCTATGAGATCCAAAAAAAAAAAACTGAAGAAAATAACACCTTAAAAAATAGACTAACCCCAATGCTCCAAAAAGCCAATGAGGAGAAGAATGCCTTGAAAGGCAGAATTAGCCAAATGGAAAAGGAGGTCCAAAAGACCCACTGAAGAAAATACCACCTTAAAAATTAGACTAGAGCAAGTGGAAGCTAGTGACTTGATGGGAAATCAAGAAATTATAAAACAGAGCCAAAGGAATGAAAAAATGGAAGACAATGTGAAATATCTCATTGGAAAAACCATTGACCTGGAGTACAGATTCAGGAGAGATAATTTAAAAATTATTGGACTACCTGAAAGCCATGCTCAAAAAAGAGCCTAGATATCATCTTTCAAGAAATTATCAAGGAAAACTGCCCTGATATTCTAAAACCAGAGGGTAAAATACAAATTGAAAGAATCCACCCATCGCCTCTTTAAAGAGATCCCAAAAAGAAACAGTAGTATTAATAACGATTATGCTAATACAAGAGAAGCAGTGCATACAGACTTCCTCTGGAATCAGGAAAACCCAGATTCAAGTGCTGCCATTAACATGCACTAGCTGTGTTACCTTAAGCAAATAATTTAACCTCTCAGGGCCCCAGGCAGCTATCTGCAACTACTATTGTTAAGCTATTAAGTGAGCTGCCATACTGGGAGTTTTATAGAGAGACCTTAACAAAATAAATAATGATAATAATACCAATAACACTACAAAGCAACTATTCTAAAGAAATCATGAAAAAGGTATAATTTTTGCAACTTTCTATTGAAATTCTAAAAATTCTAAAAAAAAATTTTAAACTGCAATATTTTTACTTAAATTTTTAAAATTCAAAAACAATTTTAATTATTAACTTTTCTTATATAGGTTGGATTTTACTACATTGATAAGGATTTGATGGGGTTTTTTTAGTCAATCAGATAAATTCTTCTCTCAGGTTTTTGTTAAAAACACCTACCTATCTACCTCCTTCTATGAACATTCAAAGTCAGTTATTGAAATAATAACAGCTCAGATCACAAAGAATAAAGCATGATGGAAATGTCCCTAGAACATTGCTAAGGGAATAAAAGGCCTTCATTATTTAGGATTGCTGGATGTACTCCAAGTACTATGAGACAGTCTTTCTATCACTAACTCAGCCTTGGAAATATAGTTCTTGGCTCCAGGCTCCAGTTCAATGTATGTGATCAGTGCAAATACAAGCTAAATAAATCTTAAAGATATTGAACTAAGTTATTTCCCCACACAAGGGACAGGACAATTCTGATTAGTCAATGCTCAGGCTAGTATTTCATCTTAGGCTAGTTGATGTGGAAGTTAAGATTATTGACTTCCTCTTTGAATCTTCTTTGGAGAAAAGCAATATCCAACTTTGAAATGGTTATTAGCACAACACCATCTCTATAGTTAAGATACCCAATATTTACTCATCAGGGAAATTCTGAAGGTCCAGAGGTTTTACTAGCCATGACATAAGATAATCTACATTGTAATTCACATAAGTTCTGCTAGTTCTACAATTCAATATTTCTAGACAAATGACAATTCTCAGAACTTTGATTATATTTACCTGCAACTGCCACATACATGTAAGACTAAGTTTTAGTGGCTAAGAAGGCTAGGAAACAACTAAGCACACTAGGGAGAAATTGTTCAAGAACCTGATTCTGGCTTTCATGTATCAAGTACCTATTATGTGCTAGAGTCTAGGCAAACGAAAACAAAACAAAACACAAAAGTGTTCCTGCCCTCAGAGAGTTTAAGTTCTTTCTGAAGAATTTGTGTTAAATGCAAGGTATCCCAAATGTCTTATAAGTTTGTCAAATTTTTGACAGTTCAAAACCATGCTAAAATACAGGGAATGCCCTGTATATTCAGGATAAAATATGAGATTGGAAAGTCATCTCAATCTCTTTTCAAAGTTAAGCATTAAGTTACAAACAACAATAGCAACAGTGAGAGAGGTTAAGGATGCTGCTTGTGTTTCCAGGTCTAGTTCATACATCCCCGATTTTAATAGGCTATGAATCGTGTTAAGTACATTTCACTTAACAGGATCAAAGTCTTAGAGCTAGAAGGAACTCTCATTTTACAAATGAGGAAATCGGGGCCCACAAAGCTTAAGCAACTTGCCTTGAGTCATACAGATAAAAAGTGGCAGATCCTCCTATGCCAAACCTAATCTCCATTCCATCACCCCACCCAGAGCAATCAAAGATAGAATCATTCTGCAATATCGATATAGCTACAAAAAAACCTCCACATGAACTCAAAGGAAAAAACTATTCCAATTCAACTCTCCAAAAGCTATCTTTTCTCTGCTCCCTCCATTCCTTCTTCAACTTGGTAATATTACTTTCATTCTAAATCCCTGGAGGCAGAATATCTCCACAGCTCACATGGGAAAGGGAGCCACCAATCTGAGTCTACTATAGGTATAAAGATACATGCCAAGTAGACGTTTCCTCACTCCTAGCATTCTTTCTAGTGTTTTGGACTTGTTATTCCTTTAGCCAGAGTATTTAGAATAACTTCTAGCCAACTGTTCTGTGTCCTATTTCATTTAGAATAATAGATGTGCATGGTAATTATCATTGGTCATGAGTTGGTTGTAAATTGACAAAATTATTCCAAACTTTGGAAAACGGACTCTTCATCATTCTCAGAAGAGCATTTTTCTTTTTTACAGAAGTTGGGTTACTGCCAGAAAGCCTCTCCTCCCCTCTCCCATCTGGCCTCCAGGTTCTTTAAACCAAAGACCAGCCAGCGAGAGCTTACATAAAGAGCCAATGATATTTATGAAGTCCTTTGCCCATAAATATAGTTTCTGCCTGTGCCTAAGTTTTTGGAAAATGGACCATTAGTTTTTCTTAAGCACATTTCAGTGCTATACTTAAGGTTATAGAGAGGCTAGGAATATCTACTCCCTTTACTGAAAAACATATTATTTACTCACTCAGGAACTAGGTGGCCTTTACTAAAGGTAATGAAAAAAATTGGTAGAATCACAATAGAATTCAGATTTAGAGGAGCTCTACCAAGCAGGATACCTAGATTAAGCACCAGACATATAACAAAGGAATTCTTGACCCTAGGACAAAGTCAGTTTAGGAGTTCAGAGGGGATGGATGGGAACTACAGCTTCATAGAATACATCCCAACTATCCCAGGTGCACTTGTCCCTAGAGAAGGTAAAGTCCATCCCACAGAGAGTTGAACTGCCACCCTCATGTGGATTTAGAGAAAAAGATGTGTTTTAGGAAAGGGATATCAGGGTGACAGGATTCTGAGGACTAAAAGCTATGGTGATAGAAGACAATGAAGACACTGAGGCATGGCATGGGAATGACAATCAATAAGAAAGTGCATGTCACCTGGATAAAAAGTACATCACCTAACATGTTGATACCATAGTAAAGACTCCCACATTATGTACAGCTCTGGAAACACTTGAGGGAACTTTCATCATCGTATCTGCATGCATAGCTTTGTATCAAATTGCCGCTAGAAGAAAAGGATAGAAAGTCAGAAAGGAGGTTTCAGTTCAAGAGCAACAAAACAATGCCAGAAAAAAATGCTGCCCAGACGCTGGAGCTTTCTAGGATAATAAAATCATTTGTTACAATTGTCTTCCTGTTTGATTTTTGGTGAGTTAAATGCCAGAGTTAAGGTTATTTGGATTCTTTCACCTGAGAAATTTGAATTTTTTAAAAGTCCACTTTCTTGATGGTGAATTATTGAGAATAGCAACACCACACTTATGTTGCCACTCCCTACAACTCAATGGGAGAAGATTCAATCTGAACCTTGCTCCCTAATAATACTTTCAGATTTTTGTTCCACCGCTATCTTTCAACAAACCCTCCGCTTTCAAAGTCCACACCCTCCACTTACATGATCATCTCCACATCTTTCTCACTATTATCTACTCTCCTTTGTCGTTGTTGTTGTTGAGTTGTTTCCGTCATGTCCAATACTTCCTAACCCCATTTGGGGTTTTCTTGGCAAAGATACTGAAATGATGTGCCATTTCCTCCTCCAGCTCATTTTACAGATGAGGAAGCTGAGGCAGACAAGGTTAAGTGACTTGCCCAGGGTCACATAGCTAGGAAGTGTCTGAGGCTGGATTTGAACTGAGAAAGATGACTCTTCCTGACTCCAGGACCAGCTCTCTATCTACTGAGCCACCTGGCTGCCTTTATATATATATACACCTTTCCTATGCCTATATAGACATACCTTTCCTTCTTTCTTGAGGATTTTTACCACCTGACTCACAGTTTTCCTCCTCATAGCTATTACCATCCTCAGTGATCCCAACTTCCACATTGATGACAAATAACTTACAGACCCCCTTTGAACTCCATTATCACTTTAGACCACAACCTGATCACTTGCTCTCCCTCCCAAGCCTTACTACATCCCTACTACATCTGTTCTTTGCCATCATTCTAACCTCTGTTTCCTTATCACCTTTTTCGTAACTGAATCAAACATTCTGCTTCTGGTGTTGCTTCTCTCCATGCCCTACCCTCCACCAATATATAATTCCTTACTCCTTTGCCTTTCTGCTATGTTTGTCATCAATACTTTACCTTCTTGGTAACGTTCACCATGTAATTTCTCCCTCTCCTGCTACTTGGAGGCAGCAATATGATATAGTGGATAGAATTCTGGCCTTGGATTCAGGAAGACCTGGGTTTAAATCTCATGTAAGATACTTATTAACTGTATTACCCTGGAAAAGTCACTTGACCTTGGTATCCTCATCTGAAAAAAGGAGTGGTTTGGACTACATGTCCTCTAAGGACATTTCTAGCTCTAAATCTATTATCTTATTCTCTTAAGTCTACTAAGCATTGCTAGAGGGAGGGAGTCTTAATAACTATTGTTCTGTGAAGGACTGAGGATTTATGAGCTTGGATAGAATAGATAGAACCCAAAGGCAGGAAGATTCTTGGGGTAGCAGTTGAGACTTGCTATACTTCATTTCTGTCCTTATAGCGGAAATGAAAGTGAGAGGAACATAAAGATCCTTTCATGAACTTAGATAAATGAATATATTGCTGCAATCAGCCCTGCTGGAACCAGCAATGGGCAGTTTATGTCTCTGTTTTACAAATATCTTTATGGCAAGTGAAAAGATCTAACATTTTCTCTGCTAATGGTAACATCCAAACAGAGCCAATTCCAGTAATATCCCTGAAACTGAGTCATATGTCTGATCATTTTGATTTATAATGTCTTCTTGACCATATATCTTGATAAAAGCAGACCTTTCAAGATAATCTTAAAGAAGAAAAAAACAAACCTCCCCTACCAAACTTCTCTTATTCCTACCATCTGGGGGATTAATTACACACATTTATAGTTACCCCTACATAATTTTGGATTCGATCAATGATATACATCCTTAACATAAGTTAATAGAAGGTGCTCCTACCTGACCAAAATTTCACACGTACAAAAAAGTAGGCCATTCTTCAAATGCTGTCTTTTCATGTTTGACTTCATCAAATAACAAAAGGCTTCATGCAGGTCAGTTTTGCTGGTGCCTTCTTCATTTCATCCATGCAGCCTCTCTCATGATTAATAATGATGACAGCAATCACAATACTAACGATGCCTTCCAGCTTTCCCGGGAATATCAAGCTCTAACCCTGGGTGGTAGCCCAAACTGTAAGCTGCGTGTTGAACAAATGCCAGGTGTAATTTTTTTTAAGCATTTAGTTTCTTTAGTTTCCTATATTTACCAGAGACCCTGTTTTCAAAGGTTTCTAAACAAAGTGTATTCCTTTGAAAACATATATCCACTTTAAGGCAAATAGCATTTTTATACTATGCAGTGCATGATAAAAGACAATAAGATACCGTACTAATATATACAAAAATATTTATAGTCGCTCTTTTTGTAGTGGCAAACAACTGGAAACTAAGGGGTACAGGTGAGGTGCGATGCCCAGCAACTGTAGAATGGCTGAGGGGTATGTGAATATATTTTACTCATAAGAAATTAGGAAAAGACTGATTTCAGAGAAACCTAGGAAGACTTATATGAAATGATACAGAGTAAAGTGAGCAGAACTAGGAGAACAATGTATATGATGCAATAATACTGCAAAGACAAACCCCTTTAAAAGACTTGAGAACTCTGATCAGCAAAATAACCAACCATGATTCTGGAGGACTGATGATGAAGCGTGCTACCCACCTGACAAAGAGGGGATGGTGCTGAATAAGATGACTGTTTTTTGGACATAGCCAATACAGGATTATTTTTTCATTTGACTATATACACTTATTATAAGTGCTTTATTTTTTTTCATTAGGGAAGGAGGTGGACATGGAAAGGAGAGAAAAATAGATTTTTGTTCATCCAAAAAATAAATTTAATGTTTAAAATAATATTGGATTTCAAAATTTTAAGGGTCCTTATTTCCAAAGGACAATCAGACTGTGCATACCCTTTGATCCAGCAATACCACTACTAGGTCTGTATCCCAAAGAGATCATAAAAATGGGCAAAGGACCCACATGTACAAAAATATTTATAGCAGTTCTTTTTGTGGTGGCCAAGAATTGGAAATTGAGGGGATGGCCAGCAATTGGGGAATGGCTGAACAAGTTGTGGTATGTGACTGTAATGGGAATACTATTGTGCTATAAGAAATGATGAGCACACAGACCAGAAAAACCTGGAAAGACTTATATGAACTGATGCTGAGTGAAGTAAGCAAAACCAGGAAAACATTGCAAACAGTAACAGTAGCATTGTGCGATGATCAACTATGATTAATTTAGCTCTTCTCAGCAATATAATAATCTAAGACAATTCCAAAAGACTCATGGTGGAAAATGCTCACCACATCCAGGGAAAGAACTGATGGAGTCTGAATGCAGATAGAAGCATACTGTTTTCACTTTGGGGTGTTTTTGTTTTTTCCTTTTGTTCTGGTTCTTCTTTCACAACATGACTAATGTGGAAATATGTTTAACATGATTGTACATGTATAACCTACATCAGATTGCTTGCTGTCTTGGAGGTAGGGAGTGAGAAAAACTTGGAACTCAAAATCTTTGAAAAATGAAGGTCGAAAATTGTCTTTACATGGAATTAGAAAAAATAAAATACTACTAAAAATTTAAGGGTTCTAATCAGAGATTGAATTTTAACTCATAAGGGAAAGTCTGGCCCACTGTCTGACTCTTTTTTAAAAAGGTTGTAAGTACTAATCATCTCATTTTCTCTGGTAGTTGTGCACTGTTTCCAACACCAGTGCTTATTCAACAGGAAATTATTATTCTCTCTATGGCTCTCACAGAGCTGCCACCTTGATGCTTTAGTTCTGCTCTTTTTGTAGATGGCAGCTGCTCTCCTCATTTATCTTGGAAGGAGGTAACAATATAGTCAGTATGAATTCATCCCATTACAACACTGACTTGAGTCTCCATCTCCACCCACCATGAAAATTCCACCTTCTTCTCTTTCCTTATACATTTCTATTCAATGTACCTCTTGTCATAGGAGCACAGCACAAGACAACAAATCAGCATGATTTGGCTGTATGAGCAAAGTAAAAGAAAGTAATCTAATCAAATCTATATTAGCACAACTGCTTTGTGGGCTATGGGTTCACAGGTCCTCCCA
>CM053622.1:626679550-626698028 GCA_028646595.1 Phalanger gymnotis | reverse complement strand
GGGAAGGGAACAGGGGAGAGAGGAAGGGAAAGGGGGATGGGAGGGGAATGGGGCGACCAGAATGTACGCCATCTTGGAGTGGGGGGGGGAGGAAATGGGGAGAAAATTTGTAATTCAAACGCCTGTGAAAATCAAGGCTGAAAACCAAACATGTCAAAAATAAATTTTAAAAAAAAACCAAAAAAAAAAAAAAGAAATCTAGAGAATTCATATAATAATATTTTCTTTTTTTCCAGAATGAAGACTAACAGTTGCAGTTGAGCAGATGGAGAAAGTAACAGCTTTCTCTTTTTGGTGAGCCTTTCTTCAACAACAAGAATTTCGTCATGATAGCTCAGAAAGCTCGTCGTTAAAGACTTGGATTGAATGTTCCTCCTTCTGTACATTCCATCTGCATTTACCCTCACAATAAATGTGAAGGCCAGTCTGTTTTTATAATTAAACTTTTGCAATTAGTTGTTTGCAAACTATAACCACTTGAAATTCTTATAGGATCATGTTGTACCCTAAGAACCTAAAAGAGTCAGTGTTACATTTTATGCCAGGAGAATATGAATTAATTAATATTAATTTGGTCTCCTCTAATCCCTAACATTACAGGATATAGTAATGAGTCTAATTTTATAGAAGGAAAGCTACCTAGATGTTTCCTAGAACATTTTCCAAACTTTTCCAAATCGGAAACCTGAGGCACAAATATCCTTTAATGTATTTCACTGTGTAGGTCCTTCCTCCACTGACATAAGTAATATCTTCTTTACAGCTTCTCATCTCGTTGGATCCTTGTCCATTTTGTCCTATTAATTAATAAACTCCAAAGAAGATCTGATGAACACACTGAAGGTCTTCCTTCTTATTCTTTCAATAACTCAGGTTTTATTGTAGCACCCTGGCTGTCTGCCACTCTCTGCATATAACCAGCCTACTTTCTCCTCCATAATGCCTTGTACGGTATTATCCTATTCCTTAAAATAAGTTTGGATTTATTTACAAGACATGTCCCCTACAACTTGGTTACTATTTATTTTCTGCTAAGTATCACATCTGCAATTCTGGTGGCTATAACCATGTGAATGGTAGAATTTTGGGCTGTGGAGAATGGGCCAATTAAGTTCTCCTGGGATAGGGGTGGGGAACCTGTGACATGTGGGTGCAGCCCTTTGACTGAGTCCAAGTTTTACAGAACAAATCCCTGTAGATTCCTTCCATATTTATTCAACAAAGGTCTATAAAATGCCCATTTGAGGCAGTGTGCTAGGTGCTGAGGCACCAAGAACTAAGAAGCATAACATAAAACTTGCAATTTAATCAAAATGGTTTTTCCTATTGAAATAGAGCTATCTGAAAGTAAGCTATAACTATTATTAAACCCTAATTAACAGGGTTTCTATATTAGCATTAACAGAAAAGAACATTTGACATAACATTTGAAAAAATATGATACCTATTAAATATACAGATACTAGATGGTGCAATGGATAGAGTGTCGGGGCCTGGAGTCAGGAAGACCTGTGTTCAAATACAACCACAGACACTTATTAGCTATGTGACCCTGAGTAAGTCACTTAATCCTGTTTGCCTCAGTTTCCTTATCTGTAAAATGAGCTTGAGAAGGAAATGACAAACTGCTTCAGTATCTTTGCCAAGAAAATCCTAAATAGGGTCACAAAGAGGCAGACACAACTGAAACAACTGAACAACAACAAATAGCAATTAAATATAACTTCTAGCTACTAATATCTTCTTTCTAAGGTTTACTTGTTTTCAGTTGCCACTTAATCAGACTTTCAAACAGTCCTGCTCCATTCCTAGATTCAATCAGCCAGCCAATCAACATTTATTAAGTACCTGCCATGTATTAGGTTTGTGCTGAGTTCTAAGCAAATGGTACTGGACTAGCTTGGCCAGCATTTTATCACCAAAAACCAAAGACAGTCTTACTAATATTTTGTATTATATCTTATGCCACTTTGTCTTTTTCACTGTTGATTTTGGCAACTCTACAGGTGACTGACACCTACCATCAAAGTTCACATTAGTTAGATTGTATTTATTTTCTTGGTACTTTTTACCTCCTCTTTTCCAAACAATGGATCTTCAACAGAGATTAGACTAAATCAATGCTGCAGGACTGGCACTTTTTAAAGCTGCTTTTAACCGTAATTATCTTTTAAAGAACCCATCTATTTTTCTTACTAAATGCCATTAAAACTATTAAAAGTTGGAATGGTTTAAATAAATATAAATGATGATTTGTTCACATTATTCAATCAGTCGACAAATATTTATATGGAAAAAGCTTAGAGTTAGGTTCTAAGCTTCATGAAGCTTAGAGTCTAAGGCATGTACACAAATATCTGTAACATAAGGCAGAATGTGAAAATGCAAAAAGGGAGATGTAAAATGTTTTGTTAATTCAGAGGGGAAAGAGGTCACTTTCAGCCAACAAAGATGCTTTCATGGATGAAGTAAAATCTGAGTTGGACTGGATAAATGTGTAGGGACTCCTGGGGTGGAGAACCTGCAGCCTGGAGGCCACATGTGGCCCTCTAGGTTCTCAAAAGGCACCCTCTGACTGAATCCAAACCTTCACAGAGCAAATCCCCTTAATAAAAGGATTTGTTCTGTAAAACTTGGACTCTGTCAAAAGACCACATCCAAGGATCGAGAAGGCCGCATGTGGCCCCCAGGCCACAGGTTCCCCACCCCTGGACTAGACAATCAAAGCTCAGAGACGAGGGGAGGCGGTAATAGGCTGATAGAATAATGTAAGCAAAGAACAAAGGTTTTGCAGAGTATGTTCAAGGAACAAGTAATTCAGTTTTACTGAAGCTCAGAGTATGTAAATGTACACTCCTTGAGGACAAAAACTGTTTTTGGTTTTGTTTCTTCAGAACCTAGCAAAGTAGGTACCTGCTCAGTAAGTACCTGCTGAATTGAATAATGGGAGATAACGTTAGAAAGGCAAATTGAAGTCAAATTATAGAGGATCTTGAATTCTAGGCTAAGGTGATTAGATTTTCTTTGGCAATAATGGGGAGCTATGAAAGGATTTTGAACAAGAGAGAATTTCTTTACTTTGTATGGAGGTTTATAGATTTACAGCCGGAAGTGACTTTAGAGGCCATGATGTCCAACACATATAAAGAAAGCGAGTCACAGACAAATTAAATGACTTGCCCAGAGCCACATACTGAGTACCTGAGGTAGGATTTGAACATATGTCTGTCTGACTCTAAGTTCAAGAAACCTCTGAGGGAAAAGCCTAATATGGGAAAGGGAGTCCCCTTTCTGAAACATGCTTGGGGTGCCCAAATTTTTACCTATAGCATTAGTTGTATTTATAAATTTTAAGTGAATAATTACATTTTAAAATCTGTGAATATCCAGAGCTATTTTGCTCCTGTGCCAAGAGCCAAATCAATGACTTTATACTACCAAACACTAAGAATTTCCCCATTTTCCCTGTTATTGAGGTTGTGGCTTACATTATAATGTAGCCATGAAATCAGGAAAATAAAGCTTAGCAGAAAATAAAGAGAAGAAATGGTTTTCTAGTTATTTTGTCTATAGACTTTCTTTTAAAGTCGAAAACATACAATTTGTCATTGGATGTATAACACAAGCCCTGAATCCAATGGCATGATACCCTCTTCACATTGGTGGAGATCAATTGCCTGGGCCTGCGTGTGGGATTGGGGGTGAGGGGGGGGGAGTTGGCAAGATGGGGAAAGAAGAGAAATTAGTCTCTCAGTCTTTTGGGGGTTCTTCTGTTGTAATTCCAATCTAACATAGGGAATTCCTACCCTTCTTCGGGGTGATGAAGGAGAAAGACTGTCGGAAGAAGCTAACATGTAGGACTTTGATCTTGTCTTTATCTCAATTTGCTATAGAAAGCAAGAGGTCAGCACGATGTGGGGTGGGAAGGAGAGCAAAATTGAGAGAATATAGTTCTAGCCTTGTCAGCACGCAGATCATCTAGGAATATGCAAATAATTTGTCACATACTGAAAACTTTCAGAGTAAATATTTTCTATTCCCACCATTTGCTGGTATAATGTCCTAACTACTAAAGAAGTCTTACAAAACAAAATTTTAATCCATTAGGATAAGAAGAATGTTTTTCAATAGCCTTTTTCATGTCCAAATAATGTTGAATCTGAACCTAAAAATTTGCAGAGATAATGGGATAGATCGTATTGCAATCATTTGTAAAATACTTGATTAATATAGGGAAATGGGGAGTAATGAATTCAGTTCTTAGCGCCACCTTTAAGGAAAGACATTAATAGAGGCTGGAAAGCATCCAGCAGAGGGCAGCTAGAACCATGACAGACCTTGTGTTCATACCATGTGAAGATCACTAAAGGAACTGGGAAGGTTTAATCTGGACAAGAGAAGACTCGGGGAGAAATTACTTTAGCTGTCTCCAAGTACTTGAAGGACTGTCACCTAAAAGACGGATTAGACTCCTTATACTGTCTCTAACAGCAGAACTAGAAACAATGACAAGAAGTCACAAAGGGGTGGGTTGAGGCTCAATGTGAGAAAAGACTTCCAAACAATTAGCGCTGTCCCAAAGAGGAGTGGGCTGCCTGGGCAGTGTTCTCATATTAGGACCTAAGTGTTGGGTATAATGCAAAGAAGATTCTTATTGAGGTACCAGGTGAATTGGATGGCCTCTGAAGTCCCACCCCGCTCTGAGAGTCTCTTCCAGATCTACAAGGTAGCATTAAAAATGCCTTCATTACCAGGACCGCAAAGAATTTGGACTGAGTTTGATATTGAAGACATATCTAATTTGAAAAGCCTACTGGTGAACACCAAGTACTGTAACAACTGTGTCTCACTTCAATGTTAATTAGAAGCCCCAGGCACTGTCAAGATTGTCCTGAATTCTTGATCTAATTTTATTTTGTATGAATGTGTCTCATTTCTTGAAAAGAAAATGCCACTCTTGTTATTAATCCGAATTCATGGGGATAGGGAGGAACTACTTTGTCTCCTCAAAAAAAAGTCAACCTCTCTCACGTTTTCACAGGATAGGTTTCTTTTACAGACTGTCATAGCTTCTTATCCCTCCTATATTTTAGTATGTATATCAGCTGGTTTCAGAAAAATGTTATAAGCTCAGCATAACATAATGGTATTCCATAATATTTATCAATAGTTGAATAGAGAATGTACCATATACAATAGAAATTATTCCTCTCTCAATCTAAGACTATCACATAAGATGTGGGATAAAATTATTTCCCAGCTCCTCCTCAAACAAAACCTAATGCTTTCATGAATGAGACGTCCTTCTAAATTAACACAGATTTCCACTGCCAAGTCCTGGGGGAAAGGCTTGCTTTAGGATAAGGATGGCCGGTTTCCATCTTTTCCCACCCTTTTTTGACTTTTCCACCACTGGAAAACATAGTTGAAATCATTCATGTACAACAGTAGCCAAGTGTCCTACTTGAGAGAAGGTCTCCACTGTTATAATGGTAGGAATTCATTCCATATAGCCTGCCTTACATCCTTCCTTTCTTTCTTCCTTCCTTTCTTTTTTTTCCCCTAGTCTGGAATACTAGGACTCAGACAGCCTGCCCTGGTTTTCATTTCCTGCTTTTAAAGCACTTCATGTTTTCTCTTTCTTTGGGACAAAATTAGACTGCCACTTGTTTTTGGTTGATGGGTTTTCCCCAAACCCTCTTATATAACTTCATCAATATTCATGCAAAATTCTATATATTAAATTTACATAAGCCTAGGACAAGAAGGAGCTGTACACTCTCAAGAATCTAATCTCCTATGAGGAGTCTCTGAGGCTGGCAATAAATACCTGGATTTATTATTCTGTTCACTTGTTTGGCTCAACTCATTCGTTCACACTGAGCTTAGCTGACTACAACCGAGCCAGGTGCAAAAATGAAAAAAAGGGAGGGGAAGAGGAGAGAGGGGGCAGAGAACTTACTGACTATACCACTGAGTATTCTGACTTAGTGCAACAACACCAAATAAAAAAGCTCGAAGCTGTATGAGGAACAAGAATCAACTCAAAACACCCTGAGAGATGTATTAGAACTTCCCTCTAACAGCTCACAGTTGTGCAAATTAAATATAAGGTCTGTCTGTCGAGTTCCATTCAAGAAATGTTACCAAATTGATCTCATTAAAATATATTCTTGTCAGTAACTCAGTCCTTTTGTATGAACTTGCCCAATGCTGAGATCCTAATGTACTTATGAATGCAAGAACTAACATGGAACCAAAAGAAACTCATTACAGGAGGTAAAGGCAGAGAGTAGGGGGTACATTGGGAAGCATTGTGCAAAATTCAAAGCTATGAAGGGCCTTGGAGATCACCTAGCCCAACCCCCTCATTTATATAATGAGGAAACTGGGACCCCATTAAGTTCTTCATCACTAAAGATACTAAAGCAGGCACTAGATGCCTACTTATCCAGAATATTGTATCAGTATTGTATGTATTGGGAAGAGAGTTGAATTAGGCGACCTCCAAAAATCCCTTCCAACTGTGAGATCATATTACCCTGCAAAAAACCTTTTTGTTACTCACTATGACTTAAACTCCTATGAGAAAGAATACCCAGGCATACCCCAGCCGGGCATTTCTGTATACAGAACACGGATATCACAAAACCCTTCACGAATATTAACAACCACTTATTCAGCCAACAGACATTTAAGCGTCTAGCATGTTATAAAAATAGTTAAATAAAAAGATGGTAAAATTCCTATACTCAATGAGCTTACATACTTCTCATGGGAATACGATATGTGTGTGTATGTGCAATATGTGTGTGTGTGCATGCACACAATATATATATACAAATACATATATTATATACATACATATATGTATATATATGATCTAGACAAACGGGCTCTAGAAAAATTGAATAAAAAGTTTTAGGCAGCGTGTAAGTTGAGCCTCGAAGGCAGAGAATTCTAGCGAGCAAAGATAAGGGATAAGTATCTTATAGATATGGGAGTAGCCTATACAAATGCTTAGAAGAGAGCATAATATATCAAAATTTAGAGCTAGAAAGAATCTTAAGAGGTCATTAAGTCCAACTCCTTTGTTTTGCAAATAAGAAAACTGAGATCCAAGAGTGACTTGCCCAGGGTGCAAGACTTGCCCACAGGATGCAAGTGTCTGAAGCAGAACTTAAATCCAGATATCCAGACTCTAAGTACATTCTATCCAGTGTGACATCTGCCTGTCAAAGAGTTTCATTAACCCTCCCTTAACGATACATTCAAGAGTTTTGCCAGGAATGGAAGTCGAATCCACTGGCTCACCATTTACTGATTTCATTCTCTTTCTTTTTGGAATTGGTTGAATGTTTGGACCTGAAGAGCAGTACAGTGTCAACTTGAAAGGAAATCTCTAGAGAAAGGTTCTAGGGATTTGTGCTTGGCCCTAAACTGTTTAACGTTTATATCCGTTATTTGGATAAGGGCATGTTTGCCGAGTTTTTAGATGATGCAAAGCTAGGCTGGATTGGGTGACTGAATCCAGATGCAAAGAGATCTTGGCAGGCTAGGACATGGGGCCAGATCCGATAAGATGAAACTTAATGAGTCAAATTAAATAAATAAGGAAACATTTATGTTTGGGTTCAAAAAAGAAGTTTTGCAAGTTCATAATAAGGAATGTACGTTTAGATAGTAGTAGCTCAGTAGCCCTGAGCCAAACTGGACCTGCCAGCATGAACAACAAAGGTCAGTTCTACACAACCAATATACCTTCCATGTACAGCCTCCTGGGAAACCAGCGTACCCTGAAACCATGCATCTTTCTCAGGTTCCACCATACACTGATGTTTCACCTGCCTATTCAGAGCTCTATCATAGTCATAGTCAATATACATACATTAACCACCTACTATATACCAGGCACTGAGCTAAGCACAGGAAATACAAATATGAAAAAGACAGTCCCTCCCCTCAATGGGTTTGTAATCTAATGGGAGAAGACAATTCACAAAAGAAAGCTGGAATGGGTGAGGCATGATATTCTTGGAGTAAAAACCTGGAGAAATAAAACAAACTGAATTTATTTGGGAAATAAAGTTAACTGAAAAATGCTGAGCCCGCTATAAAGGGAGCTGTGAGGAGGAGTTTGTAGTAACTGAAGATACTGAGGTGTCAAGTTGTTGTTCTCTCAATTATGCTGACTCTCTGTGACCCCATTTGGGGTTTTCTTGGCAAAGACACTGGAGCAGTTTGCCATTTCCTTGTCTAGCTCATTTTATAGATGAGAAACGGAGGCAAACAGGGTTAAGTGACTTGCCCAGGGTCACGCAGTAAGTGTCTGAGGCCAGATTTTAACTCAGAAAGGTGAATCTTCCCAACTCCTGGCCCAGCACTCTATGCACTATGGCACCACCTAGCTGCTTCAAGCTGTTGAGTATCAAAACTCAATCATTCTCCTTAATGATGACATTTAAAATCACAAGTTTATCCTGAGAAAGGAATGATGTTCTTTGTGTACCTAGGGACTTCAATAGTTCTCACTATGTCAGCTGTGGATCCTAGTGCTTCTTTGTTTCTGCCTATGAATTGGTCCATGGTTCTCGGGCCTATAGGCTCTGCAGACCCAGCAGATAATTATCCACTTGGTCACAAGTATTCCCTGGGTTCAGTGGTGCTGGTGGCCAAAACATATGATCCTGGTACAAGGTCTGGAGCTGGGACCACTGTCGATAATATTCCCCTTTCATCTCGTGTGCTCTCGCCCATCCCCCATAGTGCTATTCAATTTGCTGACACGTAGGGGGCTAAATATTAGTGCCTCAGTGGAAGAGAAAGGAAGGGAAGGGGAGGGGAAGGGGAGGGGATGGAAGGGGAGACGGATATCCTCAAAAAATGGAAGGCCTATTATTTCAGACTAATTAAATTTATCCTGCTTGCCTCTAGATGGCAGAACTAGAAACTTTGGAATTTCCAAAAAGCCAAATTTAGGCTTGATGTAATGGAAAACTTTCTGAATAATTATAAGGATCAAAAATGGAAGGGTCTGCTTTGTGCTTTGTGGGTAGTATTCTTCGAGGAATTGTTTCCCTAAATTGTTTCTCTAATTTGCCTTGTTTGTACATAGTTGTTTTCATGCTAACTCTCTCATTAGATTGTGAGCTCCTTGAGAGCAGAGACTTCTTTCGCCTTTTTTTTTTTATCACTTGCGCTTAGCACAGTGTCTGGCACAAAGTGAGCCTTAAAAAATGCTTGTTGAATGTTGAGTGACAAAGATAATTACGACGTAAAGGGGATTCTTAACTCAGCTCTAATTGTACCAACTAGCTTCTGAGGTCTCTTCCAGTTTTGAGCTCTTGTGATTCTATGGTTAATTGAGTTCTAGTTTTCATGCATTTGGCTGGCCTAGTTCTACTATTCCTAGTCCTCTGGAATCTGCCTCCTCAGCCTTTAATATAGACTAAAAGATCCTTAGGCCTAAGAATACCTGTCTCCTACATCCTTCTACCTTGATAAAATAAACCCGTTATTTTACTATCATCCCAACGGCCAAAGTTGCCAGCCAAATTGCCAGAAAAATAATAATAATGATGATAAGAATTCTTCCCTACCTGAGCCATAAAGCTATCACCCATTGGGTTTTGACCTGGTGTCTTCATACCCTGAGCTGGAAGACTCTATGCTCAGATCCCACTGGAAGTTGCTAGTATTCTCTCTTCATTTTCATTTGAACTGCTCCCCAAGTAAATATATTTCAGTTTCCTAATATATGAGTCAGAATTACATACTAACCAGAACACTCACATTTCCCAAACTCAAACCCGCCAAGGGCATATAATAAACCTAATTAGTTTCATGTTAATTCTCAATTTTAAACATGAGGAGGGGAAAGGGTATCATTTTTTTAGACATTCTGGAAATCTAGATGTAAGTGCCTTTCTTAGACTCTTGATTATAGCCTTATATAAGGAGAGATGGAAAAAGTAGAAAGATTAATGGTATTTTTTTAACCAACTCTTCTAAAAGCCTTCTCAAATGTCCTCCAAATCACTGTTGAAAATGCAGAATCATTTAAAATAAACCCTATGATTAGCCTTTCAATCAATGCTAGATTGTGATTCTCTTTTAAGTTCTTACAAGCTCTAAACATCTCTTTTCCTATAAAGAGAAGATCTCTGGTCATTATTCTATGGGTCTTAGCACTAGAGGTGCCATAATAAGGCATTACCATTGGATTTTAATGGAGAATAGACACTTTAAAGATGTAAACATAATTCCAATTCTTAGAAAGGCCGATCAGCCTCCTCAGCTAGCAGCTACCAGTTAGTTACATCTGTCCAAAGAATCTAAATGCATAATGCCATCGTACCATAAAATCTCTATTTCTGTTATTGCAGTCTGCTAAGCCAAACAGCGCTGAAATGAAAATTTACAACTTCCAAACAGAGCGGGATTATCACATCCCGTAGACTAAGCCTCTTTGCTGCATTGACTTCACCCCCTACCATCTCAACATCCCTGTGACCCCACCCCCAACTGAAATGCTGTTTGAAGAGCTGGCATTGGAATTTATTGAGATTAAAGTTTCTTGTCCTCTCAAGCAAAATTTTTCTTGGATAATCATGCTAAATTCTGCCTAGAAAGCATCCAAAATAATCAAGTACAAATCTGACAGGCTCACTATTTTTGCTAACAAGAAGCATACTGGCTAATGTGGCACTGGATGAACAATGTGGCCTCAGATACTTACCAGCTCTGTGACCTTGGGCAAGTCACTTAATCCTGTTTGCCTCAGTTTCCTCATTATAAAATGAGCTGGAGAATGAAATGGCAAACCGTTCCAGCATCTTTGCCAAGAAAATCCCAAATTGGGTCACAAAGAGTCTGATTCAACTGAACTGAAAATCAACTAAAGCATCCCCTTCCTTCACTCTCTTTTCCACAAAGTGGGAAAGCAGTCTATATCGGTAACATAGCAAAAGTATGCGCTGGAGTCGACCTGGAAAAGTAGCTCAATAAGATATAGAGAGCTTGTGTGGGACGCCATGTTCCCAAAATGCTTTGAGATTAAGAGCCTCGTTCATTAGAAAAGAGTCTCCTAGGAACCTGTGCCTGAGCTCAGTCTCCCAGTTTAAAAGGACTGAAGTCACCTGGGGTAGGAGATATGTGGGCTCGTAGGATAGAGAAAGAAGCCTCTACAGAGAGACAAAGATGGGGAGCAAGGGGAGAAATTAGCATTAGAAAATGTATGTATGAGAATAAGGCAACCGTAATCTGAGAGAAAGAGTGTGGAGCTTAAGTCAGTGTGTAAGGAGCATGTGCAACAAGGGTATGCAAGTTTATAATGACGGAAAGCAGCCTCAAGAAATTAATATTGTTCAGCTAAGAGTTCTCCCCCTCTTTGAGCCCTTGAGTTCTGAAGAGCTCGGTCATGCCTCTTCTCCCTCTCCCTCCCACCTTATTCTAGGTGACTTAAAGTGATTAATTAGGAGCCGAGGCTAGTGCTCTGGCACAGTCATCAGGGATGGGCACGAGGAGGCCATAAGTAATACGTGATCCAATTCTTTGCTATTTACTTTGGCATTCTTTTTCATCATATGCTTTCTGTTTTGATTTGATGTGTCTATCAGACTGGCGAACTGGAAGAGCTCAATTCAAGACTGAAACGCAGCCAAGAACCTGGGTATATAGCCTTTGGAAGTCATGTCAAAGGGGATTCCTGAGTACTCTATGTTATACTTGGTGCTTTCAATATTTACCCTATTTATATTGCTCTGACTTGGTCCTCTTAAAATCCAGTTCACACAGCTGTTATGAGACCTGAAGCTAGTAAGTTAGTGTCTCTCTATAATTTATCTACCATATTAAATCGCTGACTTAAACATGTTGCTTTAAGCTTCGCAAAGCACTTTACATATATTATCCCATTTGAGCTCCATTTTACAGATAATGCTACTGAGACGCAGAGGTCAAGTGACTTGTCCACAGCTACTAGCTAGCAGAATTCAATTGTAGGTCTTCCCTGACTTCAAGTCCCACTCTCTTTCCACTACACCCTAATGTCTCTTAAATAAAAAAATATGCATTAATTTCAGATTCAGTCGTGAAGAATCAGATTCAGTCGTGAAGAATCAATAGTCCTCTCCATTCCATTTTCACTCTAGAGCCCCATTCTTGATGTTAGAGTTTTTTTTATTGGTTAGGAAGCGGAATTAGGGTTAGACATGGGCTAGAGTTCCTGCTAACTCTAACACTAGATGGGTCCAATAATGGGAGCTGACATTTATATAATGGTTTAATGTTTACAAAGCACTTTATATGCACTCTTTCATTTGATCTTTACAACCATCTACAAGAATCATTATCCCCATTTCGTAGATGAGGAAAATAAGCCTCAGTGAGGCTAAAGTACTTGTCTATAGTCATACAGCTAAGTTAGCATCAAAAGTGGGTTTCAACCCAGTTCCCATCTCTAATCCTTGTCTTATCCTAATTCCATTTCCTAACCAACGGAATTCTAATGTTTGGTACTTTTTCCACTATGTCACATACTCTCTTCAATCAAAACAAGTGACACCTAAAGACTAAAAGATCATCAATATGGTTTCTGTTCTACTCATTAATTCTGGATACTTCACCTTGTGAGCACTAAAATTGTGGAGGGGAGGGCAGAAATACTGTTAATCTGCTAAATAGAAATGTGCTGATTAACTAATGTGTTTTTTTGAGGATGCAAAGCTCTACCTGTACATTCAGCACCATTATTATATGTTCGGCAGTCCCAAGGACATTTCAACTCCTCTGCCCTTGCTAGCAACACATCCATCACACCTGTTGTCAGCGTTAACAGAAGAACCAATGAAGATGGGATAGAAAATAAGTGACCATGCTTCCTGGAGAAGAGTGTTCTTTAAGAAAGTTTTAAGACTTGTTATTTTGAGGGAAGAAGGTACTTTATCCAGAGTCATTCGTTAGGATCCTTCTTCCAGTATGAATTTCACCAAGACACATTGAGGCTCAGAGAAGTTCTCCAAATAACCACTCAATCATTCCTCCACTGTGATCAATTATTTAGCAAAGGCCGGTCATAAAGAAATGTTGTCTTAATCCTTTTAAACACCTGTATACCTCCTGAGAGTATGACAGACAGCAGATTTTTAAAATTCACTTTTGGTATTCGTTTACCGGATGACAGGGATATATATAGTAAATGCAGATTAGAAAGTAACTCATGCCACAATTGTAGCAGTAACTAAAATCATAAAAATTAAGAAAGAAGGGACCATCTAGATCACATAACGCAGGAAACCGAGGCCCAGAAAGGCCAAGCGACTTGGTGAGATTACATAGCTAGGTAGAGGCAAAATGGTGCATTTGAACTCAGGATCCCTGCCTCCCAAGCTAATGTTTTCTCTACTAACTAGGCGTGAATCAGGTGTGAATCCTGGGACACCTGACCCTATCCATAGGTGAAGTTGGAAATAGTAAGAGGCTTTCATGTGTTAGTAAAGTCTTCTTTTGAGTGTGCATTAATAGAGTATCTGTTAATTAAGTTGGGAATAAAAACATTTTATTTCCTTTATCACTGGCCTGGATGGGCTATCATAGTCCTGGAGGGGCTATGCCATATTTATTGACTATATCATACTTCTTTTTCTTCCTATTCTGCCCCTGGTACTGTAACACCATCTATTTATCTAACAAATTCAGAGTTCACTCGTGTTCATTATATTCGAGCTACTGACTATCTTATCAACGGATCATTCAATCATAGATTTAGAACTAGAAGGAGGTCTCGGAGGTCATCCAAGTCCAAATGCAGCCCTCTATACTCCCTAGGGAGGCTGAACCAGATTAAGCTGTAATTGGGAAATATTTATGGGAAGAAATAAAAATAGAATAGAACATAGATAATGCTAATATGTGTTTTTTCTAAGTCTATATGGTCTCTGTTTAGGGGGCCCTGTTTCTATTTGAGTTTGATACTACTGATCTAGCCCAACTGTCTCATTTTATAGATAAGAAAACTGAAGCCTTAAGGTCTTATACAATTTACACAAACTCACAAAAGTAGTAAGAAGCAGCCCTGGGATTCAAATTAAAGCCAGCAGCGTGCTAAAGCCAGCTCATACTGGCTATCAAGAGCTGATTGTTAAATATTCAGTATGAGTATTTATACCTCAGAAATCCATAAATTACCAATTAAGCTTGATTTAGTGTTTTGGTGATTTCTAGATTTAGGAAACTGAAATGCAGGTTAAACTTAGACTTCCTCTGCATTTTTTTCCCAGAGATCTGGTTGTTAAATACTTACCAGCACACTCCTAAGACCTTCTGATCCCAGAGTCAATGTCCATTTCACAATACCACAGTGCACGCCTGAGGTGCACACAACATCCCGATGAAGTAGAGTAGCCTGCTTTGTTGCCATTTAATGAGATCATTAAGGTCTGGGATAGAACAGTGATAGAGCCAATAAGTAGAGGTAAGCTAGGGATAGAAATTAGCAGTAGAACTCTCCTCTTGTCAGTATCACTTCCAGTGCCCTAAAGGTGTGTTCCAAACACCTCCCGACTGAGAAAGTCAGGATTCTGCACAGATGAGCCAGGATTCTGATTTCTAAAGCTGCCCGGTGCCCTCTCAGGCACCTAATGGGTTAGTCTGGTCGGGACATAGCCAATGCTACCCAAGCTTTATAAATGATTGCAGGCTTCAATTGCCAGACTTTTCAAGAAGTCTGGAAACAAGGAAGTGTGTTTGTTGACTTTGTAAATTTGATTTCCACTTGGTTGAATGCAAGAGAATGGTAGCGGAGCTCAGGAAAACTGTTTCCTTAAATGATCTCTTCATTTCTACATCCCTATCACCACCCCTCCCCTCAACACGGTTTCACAAATGGTTATCAATCTTGTTTGGCAGTACCAGAAAGGTGTTTTATTTCTCAATTCACTTTAAAATTAAGTAAAAGGATCAAGAATGCTTTACGGCAAAACTTTCCATTTGTCTCCTCAGTTTCTCATTTGTGTTTCTATTACCTATTGGTGTGATAACTGTTTCTCTTTTAACCAGCAACCCTGAGGGTCTTCCCCTCCCAGTTTTGTTTTGTTTTTTTAATTAAAAGGGCCATCCCTTGACTCCCTTCTTGAAGAGGCCTATTCACTGAATGGGCATTACCTCACTCAAAGTGAGAAACTAAAAAGACCTTAGCTTAAAAGGGCCAAGGTCTTCTATTGCATCCTGTCGTCCAGATGGCTCTGGAGGAGAAAAAGAGGCTGGTGACATTGCACAGCCCTCCCTCACTCAAATCAAAGTCAACTGCAAGTCATATCATCCTTTCCCTGATGTCATGGTCCTCTTCGAGAACAAAGGACAAACATGACAACAACGACCTGTTGGCGAGAAGTCCATTTCTCTCATAGGAATCTTTGTCCGAGAGCCTGAATGAGTCTTTCTCCCCTCATTTGTTGTACATCCTCCCTTGTGGTAACTAAAATCAGAAAGCGACTCTGCCTCTTTGGTCTGTCCTTAATATTTGAAGTTTTTCAAGAGTTTTTTGGAGACATCTGGGAAGGGGAGGACCAAGGAGACATAGCTTTAGGAAAGCTACCAAATACAGGCAATCAAAAATAATTTTTAAAAAAATTCTGTAGATAGACCTTTAATCTTTTCATGGCTCCAATTAACCCCTCTAGAACTATATTCATACTCTCTCCTCCCAATTACCTATATTACACGAATGAAAGAAAGAAAAACATTTATTAAGTGCTTATAAGCAAATTGCTAAGCACTTGAAAGGCAAACAAAAAAAGAAAGGCAGTCCCAAGTTTCAAAGAATTCACATTCTACTTGGGGGAAGACAACATCTATAGGAAATTCTAAGGGTTCAGGGGTGACCAGCAAGGTCCAAGTGACTTTAGGGTGCATGAGGATATCAAATGGCAGTGCCTGCTGGTCTGGAAGGGTGGAGCTATGGGGAAGATGGGAAGTCCCAAAGGACACTAGGGTCCAGTAGGTGGGCAGGTGGCAAGGTCTGGTGATGCTCCATCTTACTTTTCCTACTCCTTCCTTGCTCTTTCACTGGAACTCAAAGTTTAAAGAGTACACATGGCTGAGGAGTAGGATCGGATAATCATAAATTTAGATACAGAAGGGGTCTCAGGTTACCTGGTCCAACCTTCTCATTTTATAGATGAGGAAACAGTTTTGGTGAGGCTAAGTATCTTGCCCAAGGCCACAGAAGTAATAAATGGCAGAGTTGGGCTTTGAATCCAAAAATCCAAAAGTTTTGAAACTCAAAATCTAGTGCTATTTACACAGTACAGAGTACAAACTCATACTAGAGTGGAAAGAACACTAGATTTGGAATCAAAAGACGTGAGTTCAAATACTGCCTCTGACACTTAATACCATTGTGACCTTGGGTAGGTTATTTAACTTCTCTTTGCTCCAATTTCCTTGTCTATAAATAGGATTATACCACGTGGCCTGCCAGGTCTCTTCTAGCTCTCAATCTGTGATCCTACGGCAACATCACCACCACCATAAAGATTCTTGTGTAAAATTGTAGGAATTTTCCTATAGAAAACTGTAAATGATAAAATCTGCTTACATACAAAGTCAAGTTTTTAATCTGGAAAACTTTAGTCCAAAAATACTTTTGACTCAATTATCTGGTCTTATTTTTAGTTAAAAAAATATGCAGGCTTAGATTGCTTATAAATAATTTTAATTCCCTATTTCATTTTGCAATGGTAGGGGCAACCACAGTGCCTGAGTTCCCAATCTCTACAATATAATTTAAAAACATACTGCTATTCAACAACTCTTGGTTATCCTGCAGTAGGTTTTAATTAAGTTTTGTGAATTTTCACACAGCCTTGTCAAGTACTATCCCCTTTATTCCTAACTCTGTTCTTACAATCCAGGGACTATCACTTGATCTTCTTCAAACGAAAAAATTATCCACTTGACTTCAGCTTTTAGTAATTAGCAGTAATAAGCCACCCAATAAAAGACCAGAGACAACCTTCATTCTCCCCTCCCCGTGTCTGCTTAGCCTCTAAGTTACCAGAAAAAGAACTTTTAGATTCCAGCATTAAGTTGTTGGTGATGGTGGTCCTTTCTTCTCAAAGAGAACGATGACCATCAGAAAGACCATCAAGTAGTATGATTTGCATGATCTGAACAAAAGAAATGATATTTTTGATCCATCTCCTTTCTATGTACCCTTCAATTCCCTTCAGACTGGGCATGACAGGAAGGTCCTTTTGCTGGGAAACCTAATGCTTTGGGTTTCTCTCAGGGAACTCCAAGAATTTTTAAAACTTCTAGTTAATTAAACCACACCAGCCTTACAACACTTGAAGTATTCAGGTCATTATCATTCATATCTGTTTAGCCATCAGGAAAACCAGAATTTGGAATGGAATGGTTATAATCCTTCAAAAAACAGAGGACACAGCCAGACTAAGGGGTGCCATCTTTGTCCCCAGAACAAGCCTATTCCCTCCACAGGGCCCATATCCATGTCCTTTTCTTTTCACAGTAACATTTCATGCAGCCTAGTCTATATGAGGTCCAATCACTTGTCTAATCACTCAGGTTTAATTCATTATAACTGGGTACTGCATTATACTATCTCACATCTCACATACTGTAGTTCAGTTCAGTGCTCTCATAGTCCAGCCTTATGCTTATGTAGTCCTATTCTAGAAAGGAAAAAAATAATTGGCCAAACGTTGTTTTTGTCTTTTTACAGCAGAAGTACAAAAACTTTTATAGAATACAAGACTGTAATAAGAGTCAAATAACTCCTAATTTGCAGAGCCGTAGAAAAAGACATCATTCCTTTATTTACATTTTTATTTGTTGTTTTGAATTACTTGTTCCTAGGATCCTGCATAACAAATATGAATATTTTAGAAATGGTTTTCTCTGTATAAATGAAGGAAATCTCTTTATCTACTGACATTTTTCTACTAGATCCTTCCAGACTATGTACAAATATTCTTATTTCCCCCACCTTAAAAAGCCCTCACTTAACCATTGTAAACCTGCTAGTTATAGGAACTCCTTGAGGTCAGGGACTTTTTGCCTTTCTTTGTATCCCCAGTGCTTAAATCAGTGCCTGGCACATAGTTAATGCTAAGTGCTTATTGACTTAAAGATGTCATCAGAGAAATGTATGACCAAAAAGGAAGTGATGGGGATAGGATCTGAACCATGCCCCTGTTTCAACAATCTGGCTAGCAGCTTCTGTGGGGGTGTAAGATCCACCCACAGCCAGCACCCAGAAAGCTGCCAACAGCACAGGTTCTTTTGATCTGCTTAACTAAGGAAAGCAAGGTGAAGGAGTTGACGAGCTTACTTTAATTCAGCATACAAATATCATTCACTTAGTTCAGGGGAAGAGACCAGCACACTGAACTTCAGAGCAAATTACAAACATCAACAGACAGACCAAATACAGATTCATAGTTACCAACATCTA
>CM053622.1:626613746-626679050 GCA_028646595.1 Phalanger gymnotis | reverse complement strand
TCAATGAAATCCACTGAATTACTCAAAGGAAACAAAAGGCCAACTAAGTGCTAAGAGCCCATTTTGCTTACCAACACAGTCCCCCCCCATAAAAAAAAAAAGAACATATCTTTGGGATCTGGACCCAAAAAAGGAAAAGCCTCTGGACTTTCCCATGTGGCTCAGGTCCCTGGCAGTCTCCTGGGGCAATCAGCCCTTCCTAGTTAATTAACTGCCTTTTCACTATCTGCACCTGGCCCCACCCTAGACCACCACTACCCTAATTCCATCTACACCCCTTCTCTGTTCCCACAGTCTTGTGTATATAAGATCCATCTTGACTCCATTAAGGTGCTCAGATTCCTTAAGAGACTGGCCAATATGGCAGATTTTTAGAATCAAGCCCACCCTAACCAGTGTTCTAATAAACCTTGTCTTTGGCTGAAAGAAGGCTTAGGCTGAATTCATTCAGGCAGGACCCGTGTCACCATTTCAGGATCCCAGCACCCCTAAACCTCAATAGAAGATGGACTGGTCCAGTGGTAAGAGTGAAGAATAGTCATTGGAAAACCTGTGGGTACTATTGATATCCTCAGTCTGTGAAGACGAGCAAAACAGACACAACACCCCCACCCGGAACTTTGGGTGGACTTTCTACGGTATACTTATTAGAAAGTATGAATGTGAGTGACAGATGATGAGCAGACATGATTAGGTGAGAAATCTGTATCACCGGAGGGAGCACTGACATTGATGATATCATAGCTACATTTAAACATTTGAGAATTAATGAAGACCAATACTGAATTTTGTGAGATTTTTCTGAATGCTTGACCATTCCTAAGGAGAGGCAGTTGGACTGGGTGAAAAGATTTCTGGGCTTGTGGATTAAAAGACACTTCTTTGTTGTTGGTTGTTTCAGTCACGTCAGACTCTTCATAATCCTATTTGGGGTTTTCTTGGCAAAGATACTGGAATAGTTTCCCATTTTCTTCTCCAGCTCATTTTAAAGCTGAGGAAACTCATGCAAACAGGATTAAGTGACTTGCCCACAGTCACACAGCTGGTAAGTGTCTGAGACTATATTTGAATTCAGGAAGATGAGTCTTCCTGACTCCAGGCCCAGAACTCTATTCTCCGTGCCACTCAGCCATCTCTAAAAGACATTTACCAGATGTTTAATCATGAGCAAGTCACTTAGGCTCATTTTATTCATCTGTAAGTTGGGAACAATAATTCTTATGCTACCAACCTTGTAGGCAAAGTATTTTGTAAACCTTAAAGTATTGGATAAATGTAAGTCATAAATAATAAACATTTCCTTTTCATTTTTAAAAGCTATTTGTTTGTTTTTTAATCTAGGGGCAGACTCACCCAGTATTAATTAGCTGTCCTCATATTCTTGCTACTCTGTAGGGCATTACTTTCCTGGAAATAAGATGGGCACAAAGATCATGAAACTCGAAATAATTCACTTCTGGGAACTCCAGCTTAGCCATTTTGTGAGGGGCCTGTCAAGGGAGATTTTATCCAAGGCATTCAAGAACTTTAAATAAATCCTGCCATTTAATTGTTTGCAGTATCTGACTACCAGCCATGTTCACCTAATAAGAAAGTGTGTATTTGTGCTCCTGTCTTCTTCAGTGGGTTAATGGTGATTCAATATATTTAGAGCTGGAAGCTACTTCTACCAGGATTGAGCATTTGAATGAAAAATGGCCACTCCAGGAACATCTCCCTTGGCAAAATGATCCATTTAATCAGTGTTATTGTTTATATCTAGACAGTGGGTTTTAATCTGAGTCTCTATCTGCTAATTTTAACTAAGAAAGAAGATGAGAGAGAAAGAGAAGAGACTCTCCGTAGCTGTGCTGAGTCAGTTTTTCCTTTCTCTATCCATCATGGCAGGCATAACAGTGGGCAGGTACAAACCCACTCCAGAAGACACTACCTTTCCCCTGGAGGATTCCAACCCTACATCCAAGAAACACCTGTCCCCTAAAAGAGGTGTTATTTTGTCACTCTCTCTCTCTCTTTTCTGATTTTTCTCTTACTTTAGGGAAGCACAGAGAGGGATGGAGAGGGTAAGAGGGAGTAATACTACTAGGCATAAAGGAAGAATGTTGAATAAGAAGAAAATACACAATTGTTAGAGGCAAAAATCTTTTGAAATGCAGAAATGCCCTACTGCCCTTTACTATGCAACAAAAAAAAAGCACAGCAATGACTAATTTTTTAGAAGCATTTGCAGCAATGTGGAGTATGGATATGTTATGCTACACATTTTTCTTGCTGGCCAACAAATAATAAATGTAACTTAAATGTAAAAATTAAAGCCAATATCAAAAGGGTAAATTAGCTATTAGTATTTGCTTTTGAAAATTAAGGTAATTTTGCCAAAAATTCTTGAGATTATTCTGTAAAAACTACTTTTAAAAAAGCAAGAACTCTCTCATTGTTTATTATAACTCTAGGAAGGGGAAAAAACCAGAATAAATAGGCATATTTTTAGCAGAATCAATTTATTACCTTTTACTGACAGTTCTGACAAAAACCTGTAATCCATGGTATATAATTAGTGCTGGGTACAAAAATTGCAACATATGGATTTTTAGCTTATACGTCTTTATGGGTTTTGCCTTTGCTATTCAGCAAGTGACTTCAAAACAACAATTAAAATAGATTTATGAAATTCTTGGTTATGAGCAGTCCAATCTCACCACTAATGGCTGGATATCAAGCCTGAATGAGAATCATTTAACATCATTTGAAGAGACAGGGAGCTAAGTAGAATGCTGGAACATTAAAATGGGATTAGGCTACTTGGGATCTGTGAAGATGTCACCCCTTAAATTGCCACAAGTACAAAGCAACTGTTTTGTTACAAACTGTGAAATGAAAAACGATTTCTGTAAACCACTGGACAGCTACATTGGAGTAAAAATTCAAGTTCAAGAGTGTACCTTCCTATAAGACCAAGGTATATATGACTTTGGAGGGATTTTAAATACACATGTAATCTTTCATTGTGGAGGTTTGCTTGCTTTAGTATTCTTCAGCAGTGGCAAAGTTAAATAAAGAACCCTATGAAAGTAAACTCAGAAACAACTGCAACTGGAAATCCCTAGGCATATAAAACTTGGTCCCTTGAAAAGGATACTTACTCTCAGGAACCGATTCAAATATCTCAAGAAGGACAACCATTTCCCAATAGATAAATGGCCAAAAAATATAAATAGGCAGGTCTCAAGAAAGGAATGAAAATAATCAACAACCATATGAAAAAATGCTCCAAATCATTAATATTTAAAGAAATGCAAATTAAAACAATTCTGAGGTTCCACCTCATACCAATTGAATTGACAACGTTAGCAAAAAAAGAAAATGACAAGCGTTGGAGGGACTTTGGGAAAACACATTAATGTCTTGTTGGTGGATTTGTGAATTTGTCCAGTCATTCTGGGAAGCACTTTGGAATGCTGTCCCAAAGGCACTAAATTGTGCATAACCCTTTAATCCAGTGATACCAATAGACTACAACCTATATCCCAAAGAAATTAAGGAGAGGTAATAACAACTAATGTGTTGGAAAATATTTGTAGCAGTTCATTTGGGGGATTCCTGAACAAATTATGATTTATGAATTTAATGGAATATTATTGCACTATAAAACCATTTCAGAAAAACCTGGGATGACTTGTGTGAACTGATGCAGAGCAAAGTAAGCAGGACCAGGAGAATTTTTTTTTTATTTCCTTTTTGTTGACTTCAACATTTATCACCAACTTCAATTCCTTCCAGGCTTTAGAGTTACTAATACTATTCTTAAAGACTGTCGCTCTTCATAAATTCCTTCTTAATTACCTGGACTTAATTTCCTCTTCTTTACATGTCTTCTTAAAATTGGCTGTGCCATCCAGCTGTCCCATAGGCATCCCAAAATCAACATATCCAAAATAGAACTTATTATCTCATCACCATCCTCTCATTCAGGTCTGAAATCTTAGTGTCATTCTCAACATCTCACCCTCATTCACCCCAAATGCCTAATATGTTACCAGATTTTGCCATTTATATCTCCATAATATTTCACATGTGCCCCGTTCTCTCCACTCACAGAACCACCACCTGAGTTCATGTCTTCATCACCTCTTTCTTGGACTACTACAACTGCCTTCTCATTGGGATCTCTAGCTCAAGACTTTCCCAACTCCAGTCCTCCCCAGAACTGCCAATTTCGCTAACATGCATATCTCGATAACTCAATAAACTCTCTTTAATATCTCTATTATAGAAACTCCTGTTGGATGTTTAAATCTTTGCAATCTTGGCCCTTCCCTCTCTGTTCTTCTTACACATTACTGCCCTACTCATACTTTGCCATCCAGCCATACTGTTGTCTCCTCAATTAAAATGTAAGCTCTTTGAGAGCAAGGACTGTGTCATTTTGTCATTTTATATGCTCAGTGCTTAGCAGTACTTGGTGCATGAATTAATGAATGAATGAAACATTTACTAGGTACTATGTTCAAAGCACTGTGCTAATGGGGAAGAGAAAACATATGGAAGGTTTCAATATAACTTGATTGTAATTGATGTGGAAAGGTCCCATGATCTTTAGGGCACGGCAACAAAGTAGATGATATAATGCTGCTTTTTAAATGTCATTTCCATTGGAACATTAATGCATTTTTGATGGAGTTGTGAACTGATGCAACCATTCTGGAGAGCAATTTGGAACTATACCCACAGGGCTATAAAACTGCATACCCTTTAATTGAGGAATAGCACTACTAGGTGTGTATCCCAAAGAGATCATAAAAAAAAGAGGAAAGGACCACATGTACAAAAAATATTTATAGCAGCTCTTTCTGTGGTGGCAAAGAAGTAGAAATTGAGGGGATGCCCATCGATTGGGGAATAGCTGAACAAGTTGTGGTATACGAATAGAACGAAATACTATTGTACTATAAGAAATGATGAGCAGGCAGATTTCAGAAAAACCTGGAAAGACTTACATGAACTGATGCTGAGTGAAGTGAGCAGAACCAGGAGAAAATTGTACACAGTAACAGCAACATTGTGAGATGCCCAACTTTGATAGACTTAGCTCTTCTTCTCAGCAATACAATGATCTAAGACAATTCCCAAAAATTCATGATGGAAAATGCTATGCATGTCCAGAGAAAGTACTTTGGAATGCTGCTCCCAAAGGCACTAAATTGTGCATAACCCTTTAACCCAGTGATACCAATAGATTACTATCTATATTCCAAAGAAATCAAGGAAAAGTGATAACTAATGTGTTGGAAAATATTTATAATGTGCATTTGGGCAGATGCCCAAAATGAGAAACTATGGAGTCTGAATGAAGATTGAAGCATACTATTTTCTCTCTTTTTTTGTTTTTTCTTTCTCATAGTTTTTCCCTTTTATTCTGATTTTTCTTTCACAACATAACTAATGTGGAAATATGTTTAATATGATTGTACATATATAGCCTATATCAGACTGCATGCTGTCTTGGGGAGGGGAGAAGGGAAGGAGAGGAAAAAATTTGGAACGCAAAATCTTATAAAAGTGAATGTCGAAAACTAAAAATGAATATAGTCTTTAAATAATTAAATTAATAGATTCTATTTCCATCATTTGCCAATTTGACAATGCCAAGGACTTTGGTGACAAGTACTTTCTTTTCTGCGGCTGCAGGACCTTCAGGAGGATTTTCCAGGCTGCATCTCCACAGGGGCCACTTCCCAAGATAATGGCTTAAGGCACAGTGCTGGAAACATTGCTACTCCCAAGGCTCTTAGCTTCAGGTCTTGGGTTGTCTCCATCAGGGTTTATGGGGAGATGGTGGTCAAGGGGATAATGGCAATTTGGCTTGCCCAACACATACTGCCTCCAAGGTGTCCTGCTGCTTCAGCTAAGCTGGCTATCCTGCCCTGCAGTTAGTTGGCAGTTGGTGAGGAGGGCTGGCAACCCTTATTCAGAGGAATTGCTTTCTCAGATAATACCCATAAGGTCTGGGTTAGAAGCAAGACTGGTGGTCTGGAGGGGCTGCCACTCCCAGGGCTTCTGTGTCTATCTGCTGGTTGGGGGCAGTTGGTTCAGAAGTTGTTGCTGGTGAGACAAAGCAAGTGGTCCCCCCTCTCCAAAATTGTTTCTCCTCTGAATGATGGCTATGGGGTCTGAGCTGGAAGCAGGTCTGATGGCTGTTCCTAAGGCTCTTGGGTTCAGGGTCCTGGACTGTCTCCATCAGGTTCTCAGGAGAGACCATGGTGGTGATTTGACTTGACTGCCACATGCTCCCTCCAGTCTCTTCTTCAGGATACGTTGCCTCCTCTGCTAGGTTGGTACATAGTAAAAATCCAGTAAATATTTAATTGATTAATCATTCCACAGAAACAGTTCTTCATGAAGAAGAAAGGATCTAACATTACTATGGAACCATTCCCCTCACAGACCACACTGCCTGTTTCATGCTTTGCATTCATTCCCCATTCCTCAGTCCAAGGTGACAGAAAAGAACTCTAAGAACTATAGAACTGAGGAGGTGCTACTAACCACCTCTGAAGGGAGCAGGCACCATCTGAAGGAATGGTAATACCCAGTTATCATCCATGCCAACCATAAAAACCTAGAGCACTTTCAGATCTCTTGACAGCTCAAAAATTGCCTAGTCTACTGGCTATTATTTCTCATCCTCATAACAGCTAATAAGAATAACTAATACTTATACAGCACTTTAAGGTTTGCAGAGTGCTTTACAAATATTGTCTCATTTTATCCTCAAAATAACCCTGGGAGAGAGGTACCATTGTTATTCCCAATTTTACAGATGAGGAAACTGAGACAGGAAGAGGTTAAGTGGCTTGCCCAGGGTCACACAGCTAGTAAATGTCTGAGGCTGGGCTAAACTCAGAACTTTCTGACTATAGGTCCAACACTCTATCCACCGTACCTCCAAACCGTCTCTCTATACGAAGCATGTTCAACTTCACCACCAGCTACACCCCTGGATATCATAACCTTCAGGCAAATGCGTTACATTAAAAACCTATATCTGAAGACCTAAGGGATCCATCGCCCTGGCCATTTCTTCTACAGAAGAATTTTCATTTCCTAAATTTCATAATCAAAATGTGTCAACCATGGCTATTAGAGTTTACCTTCCAGCCGCAGATGCAGGAAGTTTATGGAAAGGTTCAACTATCAGCCCTCCAAGTGACCACAATAGGTAGTCTGGATGCAGAGGGACTAGATTTGGAATCAATGGTCTTGGTTACAAATCCTGACTGTGTCCTTACTCTTTATGTGACCTTGGACAAATTACTTAAGGACCTCAGTTTTCTCATCTATTAAAAGAAAAGATTAGACTAGATATCATATAAAATTCCTGTCAGCTCTTAAGTCTGTGATAAATTTCACACAGGTACCTTGTTCTTGTATACATCCATACATCCTTCCTCACAAGGATCAATGGATTCTATTTTTGCCATGATGGCTCAGTGGTAGGCTAGACCCTACACACAAACTGCCCAAGACTTTGGTTACTGTGACTATACGATACTATCTGGCAATATGTGAAATTGGTGCGTGGGCCAAGTACTCAACGAGATGTCAGCAGGCTTGTTGTAGCCCTTTCCAAATTTCTTTGATACCTTTGCGGTGGTGACAGTAGATACTGTCACAGATCTGCCACAATCCCAGGGGGCTGGTGCTCTGTTGGTAGAAAGAAACGCCCTAACCAAGATAGTTGGCTCATTTCTCTCCTGCATTGGATCTTTTACCACACATTATCCTGAATGAAATTAATCATCTCTATAACTTTTCTCACTTATGGGCTACCAGTTCACCTTGCATTTCTGGAAGGCTTTAGCCTTGGCTTTGTAGGTGAAGAATACAGGTCCTCAGCATATCCCCCTTTTATCTGGCAGGCAAATAGAAAATGTGAAAAATACCTTGGAACAGGATCTCCACTTCTCCTACTATAAGGATCACTGGGTCAGCCTACTCTCTAAGGAAGAATAGTAACTTGGGCCATTCATCTATACAAAAATATAACTGATATATAGACTATGGTTTCCATCTTAGTTTTTTTCTACTAGGATCACAGATATAGAGCTAGATTAGAGTTCAGGGGTCACTCAGTCCAACCTCTTCATTGAACATTTTAGGAAACTGAGGCCTAGCGACAATAAGTGACTTGTGAAAGGTCCTAAAGTTAATAGAATCAGGCTTTTATGCCAGCTCTTCTCATTCTAAATGCAGCACTCTTTTCAGTGAGTGTATCATCCTAACCCCATGCACAACTGTTCCCATAACCAGTTACTATCTTGAAATTTTGAAGGCTGACTAGGTTATCTCTTAATATGCTCTAGAAGTAGCTAAAGTGGTATTCAAACGGGGAACTGTCTACTATTAGAGTTCCAAAGAGCTCTTGAGAATAAGGAATTAAGTATGACTACTTTTCTATAATCTCAGCAGCAGCAGATCATCCCAGAAACTGGCTGTAAGCATTGTGGGCCCTTTACTCATCACTCAGCTGCTAAGTCCTATAGGCTAGGGTTATCTTTCTCACCATATATCCGTCCCAGATCCCCTTAATCTTTGTTATTACAGATTCACTTTGACTTTTAAATGCACCCTCCAAATCCTCACCCACAATCACTGTGGATGGATAGGAAAAGTACATTATCCAAAATATCACGTACTCATGGAGACAACAAGGCTAGTAGCCAGTATACCAGCAGGGATATGGGGCTAAGGAAAGGATACAGAAGCTAGTGTCTACATTCAAACCCCAAAATTGGTAGATACCTTCTGCTAGCACCATCCCACCAAATCTCAAAGTCCACAAAGTTCAGGAAAGTGTTCTGGGAGAAGGGATAATGTTGAGTCCACAGCATAATAAGGGCTACAATTGACAAACTTCTTTCTTCCTAATGCTTCTTAAATGCAAAATGCCAAAATCAAATGTGGATTTGGAAACAGAAAGACCTATAGTTAAACCTCACTTCTGACATTTACTAGGTACACAAGCACTAGCAAATCAGCTGATCCTTTTAAGCTTCACTTTCTTCATCTATAAAATGAGGACCATAATATCAGGAATACCTATCTCACTAGGTTGTTATATAGCTCATGATAAATAAATATGGACATATACATGCATATATGTATATATATATGGACATATGTGTATGCATACACATACATATATAAACATACATATTTATACATATTATATATATACATATTACACATAATACATTGTAAATTTTTAAATTCAAGTAGATAGAATAAATGCTTTTAAGCTTATTTTACATAGGAAGAAAACTGAGGCCCAGAGGGATAAAATTGGTGGCCCAAAGTGACACAGCAGGCCTGAATCAGTTTGACGATTAGGCCTAGAGTTCTTTTTGCATATAACACCAGGTTTCCTGTCAGTCTTGTACAGTAGAATGATGATGCTGTCTTGGTGATGAGGACTGGCGGCCACAAGCAACAAAATAAGTTTAGGAATAATTGGCATAGGGACACTTCCATGAGGGCCCCATTTAGCATGAACTTAGGAATTCATTGCCTCTTTTTTCCTTCTTCCATCCTTTCTTTCCCATACCTGGGGCTGTGGTCACATCACATCAGGAAAAGAAAAGAAAAAGATGGGCAAATGTGGTGAGCAGAACCAAGACATAGAAAAGACGTCATTTGAGAATTTGTGGATTACATTCATGTTACTGTATTTCTATTCCTTCATTTCCACCGATTCGCATAAAAACTTGAAATATTATAGGAATATGTGTAATTGGTCATTCAAGTGTCCTTTTAGGCTGACATGGGTTAGGAAGCAGCAAAGGAAAGAATGATATTTTCAGGGCCTGCCTTAGATGCTGGCAGTTTTCCATTCAAATTCATTCCCTAGATAGTTATTAATCTGGGTGGGTAAAGAAATGTCCAAGAAGTAGTAAGGAATCAGGATTGCCAACCCAAACACAGATCTGCTTTCTGAGACTCTTTCCTTTACTTTGGAAGAATTGTAAACCTCCCACTCAAATTTAAGAAGTGGAAGAAAAGCACCCCCTCCCCACAATTTCCACCAGCTGCTTCTCCCAAGCTCTTCTAGTTTTCTCAGATTCATTAGTTACTTAGGACACTTTTGTCTCTTATTTACTGACTGGAGAATGGGTCAAAGTAAAACTCTACTAGGTAATTCAATGAAGAAGTTTGAAGAAAAATTACAAGGCTATAGAATCTGAGCAAATTGTTACAAAGGCTTAAGTTGGTTATTTTAAACCAGAAACAAGACCTTTTTCTTATCCTCTCTCCATCTAGTCTCCACCACCCACAGGGGATGACAGTTTATTCCCTTCACCCTCACCCTGCTTCCCCCCCCCCCAACACACACACACATACACAGAGGTTCCCTATCCCAACTTGTCATATATCAAAGAACAATTTCAGATAGTTATGAAGTCTCTCACTTGTCAAAAGACACCTTATAGATCAGCACAATTAACCCTGATATCTCAAATCACTGGGGAGGAGAGGAAGCTGAATGTGACTGCCTTCCATTCAAGGAGAATACCCAATTCTTGAGGATCCATTTTCTAAGAGAAGCCCCACATAGAGTCATACTGACACCACTCCACATTTCATCCTCACCCCGTTCCCACATAATTTAATGAAGAAATTAACAAAGGGGTACTAAGCCTAAGAAAATAGCTATAAAGGCATAAGTTGATCATTTCATAACAAAAAAAAATCACTGTTTAAAAACATACATTTGTTTAACAGTTGCCTTCTTTGAAAAATGCAAAGATTCTTGGAGTAATATAAGAAGTCTTTAATAAGTAGGAATATGTTTGACGAATGAGTTGAGAAAAGATAAAGAGCCCAGGCCTAACAGGCATGTCAAGATTATTGAAAACAAAGGGCACTGGGTAGGGGTGAGTGGTGGGGGGGTGGGGAATGTGGCATGGTGCAAAGGCAGAAAGATGGAAAGAACACTGCGTTTGGGAGCAAAGGACTTGTGTGCAAATCCCGTCTCTGCACTTACCAGCTGCATGACCTTGGGCAAGTTACTTAACTAACCCCTCTGGGCTACAGTTTCACTATCTGGAAAATGAGAAGTTTCAAATAGATCTCTTCCAGTAATGAATGAGTCAATGAATGAAAAAGCATTTATTGAGTGCTGAAAAAATATTAGTGGAATTTTTTTTAAAACCCCAAAACAAAGATGGTCCTTGTCCTTAAGGAGCTTATATTCTAATGAGACAACTCATATAGAAGAATGGTGACGAGGGATGGGTCCCTCAGTCTGGAAAGTTGTAGGGACCCACAGGGAAGAGATCAACACAGCCAGTAAAAGAATAATGGCAGTGGTTGATTTGATCATGATTCCAAGGGACAAGAAGGTTATCAAGAAAATACTGGCAGCTAGGTGGTACAGTGGGTAGAGCATTGGCCCTATAGTCAGGAGGATCTGAGTTCTAATCCAGCCTCAGATAGTAGCTGTGTGACACTGGGCAAGTCACTTAACCCTGATTGCCTCTAAAAGGCAAGAAAAGACAGGAAAATGCCTGGGAAGTACAAAATAAAATGAAGCATGACTGGAGCCTGCCTCAAATGGTAGGTCAGATGATGAAGAGATAAGGACAATTAGACCTCAGGGCAAAAAGACCAGGAATAAATAAATCTTATAACACCAGGGCACTAGAGGACTTTCAGCACATATAAGTACACAATTTTGGCCAAGGTCAGTCTTAAATAATATCAATGGGAATTTTAGCAACAGCATCAAGAAAATAATGAAATATAGAATGGCATTAAATTTCTACTCCTCTTCTCAAATCCATTTGTTAATGAGTAAGATTTACATGGATCTAGACTTATTGGTTCCTTTCTGGCATTTTGTATGCATGCAGGTATAGAGATGTTTCAGAGAGCTAAATGTAAACCCAAGGTAGCCGTGTTACACAGATGTGTGGTAAGGTCATCAGTTATTATCACATGCTTCATCATCAAACCTAAAGTTAGAAAGGACGTTAGAGTTCATCATCCGGCCCTCTCATCTTACTAATGCAGAAACTGGGGCTCAAGTGAGATGACCTACCCAAGGTCACATGGTAGAATCATAGACTTGGAGCTAATCCAACCTCCGCCTTTCACAGATGAAGACAGGGGAAGGGAGGGGAAGAGGGCACTCTCTGGCCAGGGAGGGTAAGGACTTTTCCTAGGTGTAAAGGCGATCAATGAATGGGAAGATCTTCCCTGCCTATTACCCACCTATTCGGGGGTGGGGCTCTCAGAGTCCTGGGGGGAGTGGCTAGGACTAAAGTGGTGGGAGGAGCTTGCTGAACAGTTGGAGCAGAGCTAAGAGGCAGCTGGTGAAAGCAGTTAAGAGCTGAAGCAGTCAGCTAGCTGGAACACAGCTTGGAGATCGTGACAGAAGCAGCAGAAGCGGCAGCAGACACTAGGAAAAAGCAGGACTGATCCTCGTGGAGACCAGAGAGTGCTGAGCAGGGGCTTGAGGCCAGTGGGTGGTCTTCTTGCTGGAGGGCCCTGGCATTGGGGGAGAAGCACCGGCATGGCTTGGCTTGCTGCCTTAATGTTTTTCTGTGGCCTCCTGGTCACTATTGTGAGATGGGCATACTGGTTTTGGAAGGTTCTTGCCAGGATGTCAAATTGCGGACACTGGTCCATGGGCCTGCTGCTTTTGAGTTTCAATAAATGCTTTAACTCCTCTGCCTTCTACTTAGAGAATTCCTTATATCCTGCGATTCTGGACCATTCAGGCATATTCATGGTTATCTTTGAAGTCATGAATTCTGCCTTAATGATATACTAGGTCACATAGATAATCAATGAAGAATAAATAAAAGAACCAGGATTTGGACCCCAGTTCTCTGACTCTAAGTCCAGATATAAGAATCCAAAGCTAATGTTCTTTCTAATACACTCAATAAACATTTATTAATTACCTGCTTTGTGAAAGGCATTGTACACCATGGTCAACAACATGGTTTTGCTTCAACTACCCTTGCTACTCCAGTCATCACTGGGCCTTTGAACCTTGGCTGCTATAAGAACATGAGCAATCTAAAACCTTTTTTTTAATCACTAAAGCTCTCAGAATTGTTTTCATTACTATGACCTTTTGGATTAGATAATAAATCCACTGCTCAGACTGTTGGCATTCTTTACATATTTCCTGACACCTTCTGCAGTAGCAGAAACCTTCAGGAGCCCTGGGTTAGATTCCAAGGTTGGGGAAGTTTTTGGTTTTCTTGTTTTTTCTCCTATCAATATATTTATACTTATATGTATATATATATATATACATATATATATGCATATATATAATGTACATATAGTGTATAATATATACTATAATAATATATAATATATATATGTATTTATATATTTCCTTTCTTTTCTGCAATGTACCTCATTTCTGTCCATGCTTACAGCAGCTATTTTCCATCTGTTTACATTACTGAGATGTTGTCAAGGTTAATTAGAAAGTGAATGATAACTTCCAGGAAGGGGCTAAATAAGCAGAGTAACAAGGAGTCCTTCTATAGTTTTGTTGGGCACTTCAGTTTAGGAGTCAGTAATTCCTGAGAGCCTATGTAAAGGACAGGTAACTGAAAGTTTCATCATTAAGACAAGGCAGAGAACCAATGACCTCATCCCATGAAGCCAGTCATTAGAAATAGCAAGACTCATTGGTCCTGCACTTCCATCAACATCCTATTTCAGATATTATAACTGATATTCTTTTCTCCTTTTCTAAGGTTTACTTGGAGAAATTTGCCTTCACTTCTTTCCCTAAAAACTGTAATGTCATTGTGTTGATGAGAAACAGCTGCTGAACGTCTAAGCCACAGCTGTCCATGGTTCAGAGATGGGCAAACTGGTCCCAATTCACGTGAAGAACCAAACATTGCCTTCAGTCTGTGTTAGAACTGCCTCCAACATCAAGCAGAGATTAAAGGTACAATCTATATTGTACTTAAATGTCTGTTTTTGCTGAATGAAAGCTGCTATATGAAAATGTAGGATATTTTATTAACACATGGCCATATGACATCATCTGCCAGTATCAAAGAATTGGTCTGGTTCGGAAAAAGTTGTGAAAATGTCTCTTTTATTTATAAATTCCACTTTTTCAACTCTCTTCTGTTTAGTAATAAATGATGGAGATGACACTGGAATTAGAAACATGTCATTACAACTAATGAAATCATTTTCAAAAATACGTTGTTGGCTTTTCTTTCAAAATTCAAAGTACTCATTCACGTGAATATTTTCCCATGTATTTTTGACTAAGTATTTTTCACCTGATCAAAGTTAAATAGGGTGTAAAAAGTTCCAGTCACAGCATGGAATATTGCTTTTCTGCCCTTTGGCTCCCTGGAGGGAATAAATGCGCAAGGTATTTCTACCAAAGATCATGCTTTGCGTCATGGCGCCATTGGTTTTATGCTACTCCAACAATAACAATAGGGCCATTAGTCCAAGGACCTCAGGAAAAGTGGATACTAGTCACAGGATGACACCAATTACCTGGTTGTTTTGAACTCAAGCCTTTGAAAATTTGTTCTATAGCATCAGAACTATGGTCCTGGTCTGGAGAAGTAATTAGCATATTTGGTAGTTGATGCCAGGACTTAGGATAAAGCAAAAGGGAGCTTGGGAATGTTAGTGGGCAATAGAGCAGGGGAGCAGCTTTGTACTTGGATGGAAATGTGGTGATGTCAAGAGATTAGCCTTTGACCAAAAAAAATTTTTTCCTGTTTATGCACATGCTCTGTTGGAAAATTTTTGAGGTTGTTAGATGTTATTATCATTTGATAGTCATTCTTTCTTTGGTGTTAAGGTCATTCAAGGTGAGATGTATCTTTAATTTGGAGAGCCACGATTTCTCTTTTTCATCTCAAACTCTTTCAGAATCCTCTTTTCTTTTATATCAATCTTCCTGATGCTGTTATCCTGATCTTGGGCTCCTGAAATTTGCATTTAAAATTCAAGAATTTCATCAGAGTTATAAGACCCTATTTATTAATAAGTGCCCATTTAGTCAATGATTTCAAAAACCACAGGTCAAGGAAGTAGGCCAATCTTCATAAGCTATAGAGTATCTCAGGACATTCAATTATCATTTAATAAAGCATTAACTCCTATTAATTTTCATTGTCATGTGATAAAGGTTAGATCCTCCATGAAGCATTTATGGGCAAAAATTGATAAGGATCACACAAGATGAAGAGGGCATGGATTGTGATGGAATCGTCACTGGTAGAGGGCGTACCTAAAGAGACAACACTAATTTTTCAAATAGCAAAGTAACTATTTTTGGTTTTATAATTAAATTTTTATTTTATAATTTTTGTTTGAACATTAACTACATTTCCCAATGTACTCTTTCCTCCACACTATTGGGGTGGGGATGGGGGGTAATACCTTACAACAAAGAAGCAAAAAGGAGCAGTTTAGCAGAGCTAACCAACCTATCAAAAAAAAAAAAAAAGAATGAAAATATATGTAAAGTTCCCATGTCTGCAAAAAAGGGGTATGGAGGTAAGATGCCTTCTCATATCTATTCTTTGAGGCCAAGCATGGCCATTAAAATTTTCCCATATTCAGTTTTGATTATTTTATTGTTGTTAATCTTTCAGTTTACATTGTTGTACATATAGCTTTCTTGGTTCTACTTTCTTCATCTGGCGTCAGCAAAGTAACTTTTAATGGTAGATGTCAATTTTTTGCAGTTACTGGAACCTTTAAAAGCTTCAATCACATCATTTTGTTAATGATGGTAGCAAACAGAACCCAAGCTTCCAGATCATGTTGACTCCCCTGAAAGTTTTACTCCCAGAGACCCACTTTGGCAAATTGGACCAAAAATGTGTTGTGCAGCATGAGATTTGCTACCACAAAATCGCCATTTTTTTCTTGACACATGTTGGTATATTAAATTAAACCACTATGATCAGAAAATTACCTTTTTAAAAAAGAGTGATTTAAGAAATTTAAAAATCGACCAAAAGCAATAAATATGCAAAATAAGATCCATATTTTTCTTTTTTTAATAAAAATTATTGGAAGGACCATAATGTTTTTTTTTTTACCACAAATACGTTGTGAAATGCTACAAAGAACTAGACATGAATAATGAAGAAAAAAGAGCAACATGCTTACTAGATTCCTTTGCCCCTTTTTTTCTACCATCCAAGAGCCCCTCTTTACAATACTCACATGATATCCTTTACCTGAAATACTACTGAGAGTATTGGCACTTTTTAATGTAATGGACTTGTTTTTCTATTTTGTGTTCAAAATATACAGACATCTGTGTTTTCTTTGTCTATTTGCTATGTAAACTAATTCACATAGAACTCCAATGATTTCATTGGGATCTTTGAGTCTTCTGAAACACTAAACCTAGGGCATCCATATGGAGTTCTTAAGCGTAGCCCGAGTTTGTCTCCAATACAACCACACCTCCCCATCCCTATTCCTCAATATCCCCCTACCATGCTGTGCAAATATCCAACCCTCTCCCCAGTGTGGGCCTCTCAGGGCACTTATAACCTAAACCATGGGGTTTTAATGTGGGGTCCATATTAAGACAACTTGGACTGTAGAAAGATTTCAGCGGATTTGTGAATTTGAAACTTTTAATATTTTGATAACTATATTTTGACATAATGGTTTTGCTTTGTAATCTTATACATTTTATTTACGCATTAAAAATGTCATCTTTAGGAGGAGCCCCTAGGTTTCACTGAACCAACACAAAAAAAGGTTAAGAAAGCCCGGACCTAAATGAACTGATACTCACAGCATCTGTACAGATGCCATTGGGAAAATTCCAACTCTACTCATCCCAACCCTCCAATTCAGCCTCTTATCACCTCTTACCTGAACTATTACTGTAATAGCACTCAAGTTGTTGTTGAAGACTCAGATCTCTCCCCATTTCAATCAATCCCCCACATAGCTGCCAAAGTGATTTTCCTTCATCATTGATGTCAGACCTATTAGCTCCAGGATGGTCATCTCATTTTTTTTTAAATTTCTATTTCTTTTCTAAGTTTTATGATATATACAATTATCGATAAATGTGTTGGTATAGTGACAAATTTTGAACATAATGTAAAAATAAGTAAGTGTATAGTGTGCCAAACATCTCAGCTTAAATATACATATCAGAAGGCATAGAGTGAATTATCCAAAAAAAAAAATATTTGGAGACTGCGGCTCTAGATAGTTTTCTAAGATTACGGGTTGCAGATGAGTGGCCCATTTACATTGGTAGAGAGCTTCCATACTAGGAATTCCCTACACTTATGAAGTCATAAAAAATAAACATATCTGCAGTTACTTTAACTTAAAAAGGCAGGGCAGGTGCCTTTGTGAGCAGCAAGTGATATGGGTCTGGTCACTGAAGGAATGCTGTTTCTAGGCTATTGTTCTTAGGTTTAACCACACTCTAGGAAATAAAAGCAATAGCATGCTCCTTGGTGACAAAGAATAAAAGCCTTTTATTACAATTTAGTTACTATTATTGTTGTGATATTTTAACATACCTGGGATGCCTGCCAATCCACATATTATTTTTAAATGGGAGCAAGATGAGTCATCTCCAAGGCTCATTGTTTGAGAACATTTGAATGTAGACCATCAGGAGTGATAACTCAAGGTAACTGAGCCATAAGAATACTAATGACGACCAAAATAACAGCAAACTTGGAAGCCTCACTAGAGCAGGCTATTAAAAGACTATTTTAGAACAATGATTCCCAATCATTATTTCTTTGATTTCCTAATACCCTTCATCCTATACCCTAAGGCATTGTATTCCATATTTTTTTAAATTAAGTGAATTTAAACCATCAAATCTACTTACATATTTTCCCCTCCCATATTTCCTTCCTACAACTTAGAGGAAGAAATATCCATTATCTCTCCTATTACTTCTTCCCTGACTGGGATCCTTGGATTGTTAAAAATCTGCAGATTTGAAAAAGCATAGCTCAATCATGGAGTGAAAAGATCAAAGGACCAGAAGGGTAGAGATCTGGGTTCTAACCCTCAACCAACTCACGATGTGACCTTGGTCAAATCACTTCACCCCTTTGGGACTCAGTTTAAACTATTAAATGGACTAGATGATCTCTTGGGCCCTTTCTTAGCTATAGCATTCTGTTGTTCTACTTCTGACAACAGCTAAAAATGGTAGGAAAGACTAATGAAAATATGGGTGTCCATGGAGCATTCAAAGCAGTTAATTATGAGAAAAACATCAGGGTCCACCAAGAAGACTGGCCTGATGGGTTTGCAGGGCTTTTTCAAATCACATCATGTTTAGGACAGATGTTCAGTCAATTCAGGACCCTCTTGACTCTCCTCTAAGATGGTGACTTGCCTACAGTGTTTTATATTTTGACTTATTTCATGACAAGGGTGCTTCGGAGCAGGTCTAGCAACCTGGCCTCCGTTTTGTTTTGTTTTTTTTTTTATCACTGTTTCTGCTTTATCTCCAGGTCTGACTTCTTTGTTTCTGACCCCAGTCTGGGAAACTGACCTGGATTCCCAATTGTTCCTCCTCCTTGATGGCTTCTGTTCTGTGCTCTTAACTCATGTCTCTGCCCAGACCCTAACTAATCCAGCTAGAGCTACACAGGAGAAAGTGATTAAGCTCCTTCTCCTGACACAGAGACTCTGGGGCGGTGAATGGATTCATGCCTCCAACTTTCCAAACCAAAGTACCCTTCCCTGGCCGCCATCCCACATACCTGTTAGTAGAATATAACCCCTTGAGTGCAGAGACTCTTCACTTTTGTGTTTTTATTCCCAGAACTTAGCACAGTGCTAGGCACATAGCAAATGCTTAGTACATGCTTTTTCATTCATTCATTTCTTTATCTATTATATCATGGATCCCAATAAGCACAATAAGTCCTTAAACAGTATTTTACCACCCCTCAAAAAAAATATCTGGGGTTGCACCAAGTCTACCTTTTCCAGTACAATAGCTGTGGAGCCAGCATGTGATGAGCCAGTCCACTCCTTCTGGATTAGTCAGTGTACTCTCCTCCCACAAAACTCCTCGGAGGCCTTCTTTCCATTTACAACAATCTACTCTGGGATCCCAGTTAACAGATTTTGGTTGAAAGAAGCATAGTCATACATAGCCTTACCATCTGGGCCTTTTCCAGGAGTATTGCTACTCTCTCCATTAGAATGGGAGCTATTTGAGAACAAGACTGTTTTTACCTTTCTTCCTATCTGTAAAGCTTAGTACAGTGCTTGGCACATAAGTACTGAATAAATGTTTGTTGCTTGACTTGCAATCTCTAGGAGTTTCTTTATAGGCACCATGAAGCAATGGATTTGCAAAAATGGCCCTCTATGAATATTCCTTTTTGCAAACTGATACCAATTTTCCAGACAGCCAAAAAGTACCAGTTGTGCAGTAAATTCAGGCATACCTCTAAAACTAACACAATCAAACACAGCTTATCTTATCTCACCCAATTAATACTTATATGGAGAAATGCCTACATTGCAGATTCCTGACTGCTCTGCTGCCAAGCCAGCGACAGAGTTGACCTTTAATGCCAACTAATAGTAGCTTCAGAAAATAAAATGTGTGTGTGTGAGAGAGAGAGAGAGAGAGAGAGAAAGAGAGAGAGAGAGAGAGAGAGAGAGAGAGAGAGAGAGAGAGAGAGAATTTGGTGCCTTTCAACCAGAGGTGTACTAGTAAATGGTTAACAGCTGACTGAGGTTACCACCTATCTGGAGACCATACCCATTATTAACATTTCCTCCATATCTTTCTTAAGTCAAGATAACCAATGAAACAATAAATCGAGTTCTGATTTGTAGCATTTGCCAATTTCCAAGGTGTACATGCTGACACTGAAAATTTAACAATCAGCTCTCTCAAGTGAGCCCAGCACACCCCTGCTTTCAATCCTGGGCATTTCAACTCCCTCTCTTTTCCACAGCCCCATAAGTACAGTGATGCAGGAGAGGAACTGAAACCATAAAGGCTAATTTCATACCCACTCTGTGATCAGGGAATATTTTCAATGAATTCTATTACTAAGCTGAACCCATTTCTACACAGGGAAGCTGAAAAACATTATTTCCCCAAAACTCAGATAAGTGTTTCTACACTGAAGTTTCTACAGTAAAGTATTTTCAGGATAATTCACTGATGTACTCATGTGAAAAAACATGTTATGTTCTTCCAGGACTTTGCAAAGAATATTTTGTTTTTACCAGTATAGAAAACACCTGAGGGCACAATAGGCTGAGCCTGAAACCAGATATCAGAAAGTTGATCTGAAAGTAGTGTGCCAGTACTCTTGTTAACATAAATCTCTTAGGTTCTGACAACTGTATGACCAGACTCAGCATAAGAGTAGTTCCATTTTATCTGCATACCCATCTACCTCAAATACTGATTGATGACATTTTCTTCTGTTGCCCTTGTAGTTAGTAAGGATAAATAGATTCACAGTGGGGAGATGTGCTAGTTGTACACACACAGGTGAGACCAGTTAAAGAAGTCAGGAAGGAATAAAATGTTCTGATGTGTCAAGATTAGCTTTAAGAAAAAAAAAATTAAAATTCACAGCATTAATAATATTCCAGGCCAGTCTCAGGGATCATATCACAGAACGAGATTATGCATAAAGAAAAACACATTTTATGTTATAACTGTAATTGGAGCTTTCCAAAACAACAACAGAAAAAAAAAGTCAATTGGTATATAAGCAATAGGTGACAACTCATTATACTCCCCAGGGCTATCAGGTCACTGATTCAGGCAAGGTTAACTTGTCCTCCTTCTAAAGCAGATAAATACAAGCCCACTCCAGTTTACTGGAGGTAGCGCTTTCCAATGAGACCAATAAAACAGAGGGCTTGTCTGTTCTATCAAAGATCCCAAAATGCTATTTCTGTAAGAGCAGAGATTTACCAGCATTCTTTAACCAAAACCTCAATTCCTCCTCACCACTCTTGTCAGAATCTAGTGATTCACCCCGATTCTTCCCTTCCCATGCTTCCCTTTCCAGGGCCAGCAGCTCCTTTCCAAGAGTATCTTATGTTCAAGTCTTTATGTCACATTTTGAGATGAGTAAACACTGAACCTAGGCTAGAGAACATGACTTTTAACTGATTTCTTTCCCCTACATATTCACAATGGCTGAGAGCCTAGAATTTTCTATGGTAACTTTATTTCTGATTTAATACAATTATCTTAATTGAATCAAGTCAAATGAGCTTTTGTCCACCTAGGCACTATATTTTGGACCACTTTCATTTTCATGAGAATATTTAAGAGGAAATTCTCTAAATTTCCAAATTTACTAATAATTTTGGCTGCTACTTGACAGAACTAAATAATGCTCTCCCTTTCTCTTTTCTCGAAGTTTCAAAATAGCACTGGATCTCTGATTAACAAAATTGATTTATTTAAAATAAAAATAACGATCTCTCCTTACCCTCCAGCTCCCAGTTGCAAAATCCCACAATCCTCAATTAGCAATGATTTATTTAAAGCAAAAGAAACAGCTTTTCTTGGTCCCCCACTTCCAAAATGCAGTCCTGAATCAATCCTTCTTATAAAAGCTTAAATATACATGTGTACATTTAGAGGACAAGTCTGGTAAAAGCCGTCCTGGGATGCTTGAAATGTATAAAAGCTATTATCCTAATTCTGAAAATACTTACAAACATAAAAATGTTTGTTACTCCCCTTCTTAAAGTTTCACTCTCTATGCTACTTCTAAGTAAATTTTTCCTCCTTCATTTTCATTTCTTTAGTGTTTAACTAAAAGCCCAGAACAATGACAGGAACAGCCATAAAGGCAAAAAAAAAAGCTATGCCTACTAACCCCCTGATATCTAAGCAAAAAGTTAAAAACTACATTTAAAAATGTTAATTTTAAAATTTTAAAATTTAATTAAAATAAATAAATGAAAAGTTCAATCAGCCAGATGTTCGGTCGTGTATACACAGACTAGCCAGACGACCAACGATATTTTTCACTTTTGACAGCTTTGATGCCGTCAAAGTACAGACAAAAAAACTCACTTATCAGAGAGGAAGCAACTGAGTCAAATAAAAGTCTATTTAGTAAAAGAACATCAAAGGAGCCTCACACTAGCTTATGTTCTTGCAGAATCTGTAAGTACCATGCCAAAAAGGCAATGCTGTATGGTTATTTAGCATCTACATAGTTATTTATGGTTGACTTGCTGTCATCTCTATTAGTTACTCCTGTCACCTATCCCTGTGAGATACCTGCTCTCCCCCTTTTGTCAGAAGTAGAAGCTGAGGGACAGCATTGGAAAGAGAAGCCAGGCCCCCGTTGAAGTACCTCTACGAAACATCACAAAAATACATGTAGGTGTTAACTTCTTCCAGGAAACCTGCTGAACATTTAGGTTCCCATTTCTTCAGCTAATATGACTAGATCCAATAAAGACGTCCATTTTTCATGCCACAAAAGACCAACCAAGGCCAAACAAGTCTTATAGAATCAATTTGAAATAGAAAGTAATTCTATTACCATCAATCAGGGGAGCATGCCCTGGTTTAATAAAAAAAAAATTTTTAAAAACCACTCAGACTATCTCATACACTGCAGAAACCCAAATGAATGTTGGGAAGAAATGTTTTGAGTAGAAGGAAGATGGATACTACTAACTTCTGATGACAAAAAGAAGTTAATTTAAACCTTGCCCTAGAGTGACAGGGCATGTCATGCCATAATTAGTGCTTAACTCTAAAGGACATTCCTAGTGGAATGTATATGTCCCGAACACATTCTTCCTAAAATCTGATTGATTCTTGTTTTTCACAGCAGCCATATGTCCTGATGATTTCCATCCAATTCTAAAAGGACAGGGACAGGGACAAAGTCATCACAGCTGCCATTTTGAAGACTTCAAGGAAAACTGGTGAGGTTACCTGAACTATAAAAGCACCTATAGCTAAGACCCTGTTCTGTTCATGTACTTTTTAAATGATTCTATGAGCATTAATAAACTGGATAGTTTTATTAAAAAGACTGTTCTTCCAGTTATATATAAAGAATTTCTCTTTTTTTAATGACAAAGTGGCAAACCTGGTGGATCATGGGGAAATGATTAATGCAATCAATCTATCTTGACTCTTGCATGGCTTTTGATTCTATCCCATATGACATGCTGGGAAAATAAGGTCAGGACCAGATGACTATTATGTAGCCATGTACAAAAATGGCAGGAGAGTGGTTATGAATGGATCTTTGTCAACCAAATGGGCTGCAACGAGTGGTGTTTTGTGACATTAAACTGGGCAGTGGACAAGGGTACCAAGAAGAGAAATCAGCACCTTAAGGGGAAAAAAGAATCAGAAGGGAAATTAGCACCTTGGGAAACAAAATTCAAAACAAACTCTGGAAAAATTTTCAACTGAGCAAACGAAATAAATGAATTTCATTAAAGAAAAGGTGATTGGTAGTAAATATGGAGAAAAATGCAAAAAGCAAAAATGCATGGTGGTAACTGACTACATGCAAGTATAACAGAAAAAAGTCTGGGAAAAGATCAAATGAGAAAACATCTGTAAAGTCCTTTGTAAACCTTAAAATATTATATAAACACTAAGTATCATTAAAATAGTATAAATAACCATCTGAACATGAGTTGACCCCATTGCTCTCATGACTTAATGGAATGTAGGGGTAGGTGTTGTAGGGTAGAAAGTTAAAATGCTGGACCTGGAAGTTACATAATACTAAGTCCCTTAACTTCTCTGAGTCTCTGTTTCGTCATCTGTAAAACGTGGAGGTTGAACTTGACAATCCTTACCATCTTTCTGCTCTGAATCTATTATCAGTGGTATAGGTCAAAGCCCACTCATACCTTCTCACCCAGTATAATTCTTGTCTACGTCTTCTCATAAATTATACATTTCCTGGATTTACTTAGGTCACTGTGATACCACTTTGACCCAACAGTGAGAAGGCAATGTAAGAATATAACACTTGGGAGCTAGGATATCATCTTCCCATCATAGTCCATTCTTCATGACATGTCCGATTGAAGGATACACAGCTAAAGATGACCATCAGGAATGTCTAGAAGGTTGAGAAAACCACAAAGAGAGTTCATGGGTTTTGAAAATAGGACAAAGACAAGGAACTAGATTATTCAACTTTTCAATAAAAAAGAAGACAAGTTAATAATTATCTAAAAATGTGTGAAGATTTAGTAAAAGCATACTTTCACAAGAGGAAATAAGTTTAAATGACAGCATAAAGGAATAAGATTAGATTCAAAAGAGTTTTGGGGATAGTTTTTTTTTTTTAAGTGAACTCTTAAATGATGCAATGGGATACCAAAGGAAATAGTGGAATAACTTTCTTGGGAGGTATTTTAAAACAGAATGGATTGTCACCTCTCTGTGATAGGCTGCATATGGTCCTGCATAAAATCAGCTTCCCTTCCAGACCTAAGATCTTATGATGCCATCATAAATCTTAGTAATCAGCTGCCATTGGAAACTTTGCTTCAATTAATCTGGACATGCTTATTTCCAAAGTATTTTTATTGTTTTGGAGGAAATTATAGAAGTCTGTTTAATGCACTATGGATCATAAATAATTTCTGGAGCTTCCTAAATTCATCCTCTCAGAGTCATCTTTGTGAATTTCTTAAAAGGGAAAAAAAAAATTCCAGGTGTCTCTAATTTCACAGTAAGCCTGAATATACCCTAAGCTCAAGTCTAGTGTGATTCTTCCAACTCCAAAATGCATGGTCTATATTCCAAAATAGTATTTGGCATACACAGTAATATATAAGTTTGCCATAACCTATGCTGAGAAATCTTCACTCATCACTAGTTCATTCCTCTGGTGTATTTATTGAATACTACATTGTTCTATGCTTTGAACATCATGTTTTTTGTCAGCAATGTGTAACTGTTCTAATAAACCCATTTATCATCCTCAAGGAGGCTTTGGGGCCATAAGTGCTACTCATAGGAAATGTTAGCTTCCTTTCAGGGGGAAAAAAGTCGAAGAAGAGTCATCCAAACCTATTGATTTAGCACCAAAATTAAATAAACCCAGAAATTCTTTCACTTTTCACAATGAGTAGAACAAGGTCAAAATGGGCATCTTCCAAATGTATAGGCTTAATTGAACTAATTCTTTCCTGATAATAATGTATATTTAAGATAGCCACTAAAAGTTGTCAATGCTAATTTAGTGGATCAATTCCATTAAATGCTGTGAACTTTTCACCACTTGCTAATCTCATCTATTAAAGCCACTGTTTTTGTTGAAAGTCTGAAGGTATAAGTTAATATTGAATTACAACAGTGCCAGTCAGACATAAGAAATGTGTCTATACATTAAAAGACTCTTACAAATTTTAAATTTGTTCGATTTCTTTATTCAGAAAATTTCCTGGAGAGAAGATGTAAAGAATATCTTATGAGCCTACTGGCTCATAATATCAATACTTCAGTAAGGTACTTGAATTTTTTTTTCATCTTTAAAATACAATTTTCCATAGTCTGCCTAAAATCTGAAGCAAAAATCTGATCCATGTCATTATGGGTTGTGAATATGGCTTGATAGGAATTTATACTTAAGTCCAAACAAAATTAAATCAATTTTGTAGCTTCAATCAAAAACAAAACCAAAGTGAGAGTTTTATTTCAATCTAACATCAAAGAAAACAAATTCAGGAAATTTTTCTTCACCATAAACCCATATTTTGCACAATATTCTTTTAAAAATATAAACATTAGATTTCATTGAGGTTTTAGAAATGAAGTTTACATTTATCCAGTTAGCTAATAAAAACCTTAGAGTGTGATCTAGAGCCCAAATCACTATCAAATATCTACACCATCTCATTTGTTTGTAGGTTGACTTCTGATTCTATTTTTATTCCCTGTGATTTACCACCAGTATCCTCTGGGTGATAGTTAAGGAAACAGATGCTGGGAATCTCTGTCCCCTCAGTTCCTGAGAGGAGGGTTCTGACTCACAGTCATGCCAGGTCCCTCCTTTGTACTCACACATACAAAGGGTGGTGGAGTAAAGCCTAAATGACTGCTCGATTTCCAGGTTCTCATTGCCAGTTTCCTCAAAGTTTCCACTTACGCACTTTAGTGCCTTACCAGCTTCACATTTGACCAGACCTTTATTATATTTCCCATTCCAAAAACCTGGACTGCATGTTCCCAGGATAAAGTTAATTTAAAAAAAAAAACCCTCTCAGTTGCTTGGGATTTTCCAATGTTTTACAAACTTGAAAAAAAAATGCATAACTTCCCTGGGAAGTTCATGTTTTAATGGGTGTTTTCATTTGAAGCTTTTACTCATACCCTGATAGAAAGAGTCTATTACTGAGAAAGTATTACCTAGAGTATCCATGTGTGTGGATATAAAAGCCTGTAAACACAGTATACTTTTGGAGTATCTTATCACGAAAGGAGATGAAACATTACAAAAGTGTCTGTACACTACAGTTGGAAGAAAAAGGATTTGAAAAGAAATAGAACTGTGTCTACTTAAAGAAGATATCTGCACTCTTAATCAATAATACTTATTCATTGAGTTCCACAGGGTAATAGCCGTATCCTGGTTGTTATTACGTAGTACTGCAGAATACCCTCTAAAATAAATAAATAAATAATGATCCAAGAAATGTAAAACAGAAAGCCATAAAACAGAAGCACTATTCACATGACAGTGGAGACTTAAGTCTTCTCCCATAAGGCCATATTTTCATAATAATGCAATAAAATGATTGCTTTAGCAGATGGATCCAAACACACTGGCTACTCTCTACTTGTCTCCACAGAGCTGTATCTTTAAAATCCATCCTCTTCTCTCCTTTCAGTGACTTTCAGTGCCTTTGAAGCTCAGTTCTATGTCAAAGCCGTTAAGATATCCAACCAGGTGCCACCTGAGTTATCTGAACGCTTAGTTATTGTTGCACAGTTGTGGCTGGCTCTTCATGGCCCCATTTGGGGTTTTCTTGGCAAAGATACTGGAGTGGTTTGCCATTTCCTTCTCTAGTTCATTTTACAGATGAGGAAACTGAGGCAAACAAGGTGAAGTGACTTGCCCAGGGTCACATAGCTAGTGTTTGAGGCTGGATTTGAACTCAGGTCTTCCTGACTGCAGGTCCAGCGCTTCATCTACTATGCTGCCCAGCTGCCCATTGATCCTTTTATTATATATAATTTGAACATGACCCACTATTAACAGACACCACAATAATGTGGTTTCTTTCCACATTAGAGAATCATAAGAAATGTGCTATGTTATGATGGGAATGGTTTTCACGAACTAACTATGTTTCACAAAGCTAGCCCCACCATCTGCTAGTATGACTCTATAGGTCTAAGATAAGGAAGCAACAAGTCAATCTGGAAGTTCTATTGAAGTCCATCATGTGGGAGATCAGTCAACCCAGTTGTTGGATGTTACATAGAAAAAAAATCAAGGAATCAACAAAGGTTTTCATTTTTCTACTGCATGCTTTGATGTAATATAGCTTCTGTCTTCTAAACAAACATTTGGTACATAACTTTGCTGCCCCTTTGCCTCTTGTGGAAGCTATGGCTAAAAACCTTCACACACTGCCCCTCCTACCATCACCACAATGATCGCTCCACTCCATCACTCAACAAGTATTGTTTTTTTTTTTTGAGCAGGAAAAAAAAATCCTTCCAAAAAGATATCCCAATGATAAAGCAAAGGCCCTTTAATGTGAAAATTGACAGTTGAGGAGGGCTTGGGACATCTCTACTACAAACTACTCCAAGACTGTAAACTCATGGTATAATTATGATCCTCCTTTTTAAGAAAAGGAATACCTTTAAGACAAAAATTTATTATACAATACCAATATAAGAAGTACCAAAAATGCATTTTTTAAAATGTAGTTGCCATTAATAGTGGCTTTAGAAATTGCCTTAACCACACTAAAGAAACAAATTTTTCAATCAAACAATTGAAGGAAAAATAAGCCAGTTAACTACTAGTTTTGATCAACTAAACCACTTCTTGACCAAAGTGGGTTATCCAATATTATATAAAGAGAAAATCAGAGGTTCCAATGAGTCATCATTGCTTATGGTGAAATAGCCCATACTGCAGATGGAGAGTCCCCACATGCTTACTTTCAATTTAATATCTGATTCAGAAAAACATAATCCTTCCAATTATTAACAGACACAACTACCTAACTTCAAAGCGATAAGTAAAGTCATACATTTAAAATTGTAAGGGACCATAAAAATCATCTGGTACAATATTCTCTTTAAAAAAAAAATAGGGAATTGAGACCCAGGATGATTAAGTGAACTGCCCAAGATCTGTCACACTAAGTAACAGTGCTAGGATTCAAACCCAGGCCCTCTGCTTCCAAATCCAACACCCTTTTTCCTGAACCAAGGTACCTCTCTCATAAATATTAGCAGAAGCTTCTAATCCAGGCAAGGCTTAGTAAATGTCTTGCTCTGCAGACATGCCAACTTCATCCTCATGTGTCACTGATGTCTATGTAGACCCCAGTAAAAATGTTGCAAAGCCAATTCTGTAACAGTAGAGGGTTAATCTATAATTTCCAGCAGTTGCTTGATTTACCCCAGTACAAATTATCACTGGCCATTTGAGAGAAGTACTACTCTCTGAGGCTTAGCATAACTCAGTTTGGAAGAAACAGAAAGAGAAGAAAAAATTAATTTTGTACTGTAAAAATAAACAGATAATTTTGCTTTGAGAATAGTTAAAAGGGGAGTATGACAGTCAGCAGGGTTTTTTTAGATTTATAAAGCAAAATTAACTGTGCCAGTAGAGCCTCCCCAGCCTCTGGGTTTTGAGATATACTTCAAGGTTTAAAACGTAAATAATCAGAGACAAACTGTTGGCACAACATATTAATTTATAGCATAGTTAGAAGTAAAAGGTTACTCATACATTTTGGTGAACTACAGACATTGTTAATGTTTTTATCTCTATTAAAAAATCACATTCCACGATTAAACACCTCAAGAAACATATATAGTATTGCTTTTAAAAGTTTAAAGTACTGAAGCGGTTAAGATTTTTAAAATTTAATCAAAAATAAAATCTTTTAGTGAAGTTTTTAAATTACATTTTAAATCCCCAGTTTCTTCACCTCATTTCCTCTCTTTGTAAAAGTGATTTCTACCAGAAATTTTTTGAAAGTTCTAGTACAGAATTAAACCAAGAGAGATAAATAGTTGCAAATTAAAACAAAATCTCTCTATGGTTTTATTTATTGACCTGGTTAAATGTGTGCAATATTTAGGTTTATAGCAAAAAAAAAAGATAAATGCAGGATTTATTTCGAAGTGAGAATGTAGTCTGACTTTTAACCTGTCCATACAATCAGTGCTCAATATATCTGGTCATCACTTTAGTAATTAAAGTGGCAAATCACAACCATGCTGGATTTACATCCGTGTGCAAAAAAGGGGGGGGCGGGTATATAGCAGAGGAGCAGAAATAGAGGAAATGTCTCTTTAACAGATTCTTTCAGGAATACTTCTACGGGAAGTGTTGGGCTTTCAAACAATCATAAAAAGCAAGAAACAGTTGAACAGTGGCACCCAGAGGTGAAAAGTGTATTGCTCCTAGAGATTTACACTATTTGCCTTAATCTATTTCTCAGCCATCCCTTCTGTCATTCCAAGATTTTTTTTCTCGTAACATATGCCAGAAATTGGCTTTTCCTCAGCTGTAACTTGAAAGAACATATAGTGAAGCTTAGAAAAATAACTTCATTTTTGAAATGTCTTGCTGCTGAATGAATAAAGCAACATACTGATTTTGGACAGTTTCCCTCTTCAAAACAATAACCAATTACAAGCTAAGTCCACTATATGTATATATATGTATCTGCTCTAAAATAGAACACGGCTTCAGCTTGTCCTCTCCTGTCTAATGGGGTCCATGGAAAAAGCTATGGAATTTAGTGTTTAAAGTCACAAAAAATAGCTTTCCTAAACAGTTCTGGGACTGTCATCAGATTTCCATATTCTAGTAATATGATGATGGTCTCAATGACCTAATTAGAAGGGTCTCAAGTACAGGAAACCATAGCCTGGTAAGTTTTAGCCATCCACACTCATCTCTGTCATGATTGTTATTCGAGGATGGAATGAGAAGGGAGAAAGGAAGAAGAAATAAAGAAATACAATTTTCTTCCACAGTAGGTTTAAATACAAGAAAACCCTGCCACAAAGGTGCCCACGAATACTAAATCCACGAATGGAAACAGTTTTGCTCTGATCGACAAGCAGCTGCCTAGTTCATTTGGTAGGAGCGCAGTCCCCAAACTGAACTGCAGAGAAAAATACTCTCCAGAGTCAAATAATCTTCAGGGAGCCTCAAATAAACCTTTTGTTTGTTAGGCCAAAGTAGGTCAAATTTATTTAAGCATCACTAAGGGGCAGATCTTATTTTTGTCCCTGTACTGAAAGGTAAACGGTATCTACTTAACTAAGGAAGGGGATTTATACGATGATTATGCCTGATATAGAATTAATTTTCATTTGTTACTGAATTTTCCATTAACTTTTGTCCCCAGTGCTTCTCGTAACAATGTGATTTTTTTAAAAACCGTGTAAGAAGTAAAATTGATTTGATAAATGCCAAATTGCAGAAAGTCAAGAAAATGTTATTTAAAGTCTTCCTTTCAAATGAAAGGAACAACACTGCCTTTTAAAAAAATAATTAACATGTAAAATTGCTTTTAAAAAATTAAATAAACAATCCTCTACTTCCTATAAAGGAAAGTATAGGAAAATGTCTAGTTCCATTCAAAAGAAAAACAAAAACCCTTACTTTCATTTCCTACAATTTATGTCTAGATCCGGCCATGTCCGTTAGGCAGTATTCAAAATGTTCCAGGGTCAACGAGAAAGAGAATTGTGCCTGGGTGAAAGCTTAGAATCAAAATGATCTCTTCCCTTTCTGTTCCCTCCCTGGTGCCTCTTTCCCCTTTCCCATCAAAGGCAGGGGCGTTGCTTAAAGCCCAGAGCTGGCGTACAAGTGCCCGCATTCCCAGCCGCAGGCAGGTTTGCCAGCTGCGGAGAGGCGGGGGACCAGAGGACCCGCCTGGGCTCGAGCTTTGCTGGGAGATGGAGTCGCAGCGGTCTGAGCTGTGCTGAAGCAGAGCGATACTTCTATTATAAGCCGAAATACCATCATTACCCCCTGCCCAGCGATCTTATTACAGTAATTGTTTCAAGTAGGATCAGATTTATTGCATTTTTGGAGAAGATCTGAAGGTGACTATTCCGCATCAATCATGATGATCTTATTTAATTCCTCCTACAATTTATTTATTTTTTGTTTTTGTTTTGGGTTTTATTTGTTTTGATTCTGATTTTTCCCGCAAAGTCAGTAGTAGCTGTCCAGAGAGAAGTCCTCAGGCCTAATCCCTGGATACATAGAACAATGGGTACGGGCACCACCTAGTGGATCCTCTTGACCTGGAAAATTCTTTTTTTTTTTTCCTGGGGGCGGCCAGGCCGGAAAGAATGGATGGAGAAAGAGAGAGTGATGAGTTTAAAGATGAGGGCCAAAGATGAAACAGGATCATAGGGTGATATCCATTCAAGGACTTAATCTCATCCAAGCATTTAAATAGAATTTCGAGGATCAAATGAGTTTACATATGTAAATGAGTTTAAACAGCTCTACACATGAGATTAGCAAGGAGCTCTTAATCCAAAAATTTCAGAGATAGAAGACTCAAAGCCCATAATTAATTTTGCCTTTGGTTTCAACTTCTTTAAAAAAATATATTAAGTAGTAAGCAATGAAAAAAGAAAATAAGTCATTTAAATTCTTCTCCTTCGTTGAATTTCAAGAATCAATATTTCAATAGGAATTTAAAAGGTAAAAGATTCATTTGCCATTCATCCGTGTATCAGTAAAGAAAGCAAAGGAAATATTAATTTTCAATAAAATATAGCTGACATTTTTCCTGGGATAAGGTTGTCATTCAGTTATACACATGCATTTAATTAACTTCACAATCCATCAGTAAGGAGGAACCATATCTTACTTTTTTCTATTAGCTCATAGATAGACCTTAATCAAGTCTCTTAACCTGTAATTCTCAAAGAAACTGATTCCCCTCAGCTGATTCAACTCTTTCATCTTCTCTTTTCTACCTGTCTTCCCCTCCCCAATTCTTATACCTATCAGACCTTATCATCCTCCAAAGGGAGGCTCCTTTATCTCCTCTCTTGCTATATCACAACAGATATATATGTATATATGTGTACATATGTATACATACACACACATATGTATATACATATATATATATGTGTGTGTATTTATATATGAACTGTATCTTCACCTGTCTCTTAGACACCGGTTTGTTCATCTCAGCCTTTGCATCATCTCCAGGTACACCTCCTTGGTTGCCTAATCTCCCCTGTATTGATCATTCTCTAACTCTGCTTCCATCAGGTAGTACCTTGCTTTTTTCTTGTATTTTTGTAATGGTCTTTTCCATATTTCTCCTATGGGGACTATTACATTCAGTGTGTTGCACCCAATAAGAGCTTTACAAATATTGGTTGAATTTGACTTTAGATTTTTATGTCAATGTTGTTAAAGATGTCCAATGTGATGACTAAGACTTTTGCCGTTCCTTTACTATTTATACTATTTGTGTGATTTGATTGTGGAAATGGTTATTAGTTAGAGGAAATATTATAAGAAATCATTTGAATGCAGAGTGAAGTGAGGAGAATCAAGAAAATAATTTATGCAATGAACACAGAAATGTAAAGGGAAAAAACAGCTTTGGATGATTTCAGAACTCTGATCAGTCCAGACACCAAACACCCAGAAACTGACGATGAAGCATTCTGCCTGCCTTTTAGCAGAGAACTGATGGCCTAAAAGTGCGGAATGACACACACATTTTTCAGATGCGACCAATGTGTCGAACTAATTTGCTTGAACATCATCACCTTTTACAGGGGAGAACTTCTGAAGGAGAAGAGGCAAGTTACTATGTAGTGGTAGAGATGCAAAGGTGGGGGGAGGGGAATTTAAGCCATTATTTAATTATGTCAAGCAGCTAAGTGGGACAGTGGATAGAGCACCAGGCCTCAAGTCAGGAAGACCTGAGTTCAAATTCAGCCTCAGACACTAGCTGTGTGACCCTAGGCAAGTCACTCGCCCTTGTTTGCCTCAATTTCCTCATCTGTGAAATGAGCTGGAGAAGGAAATGGCAAACCACTCTGGCATCCTTGCCAAAAAAAACCCCCAATGGGGTCACAAAGAGTCAGATGTAACTGAAGTGACTGAACAACAACAAAATTTAGTTAAGCATTTTGAAAACACAGAGAAGAAAACAAAAAGTTCAGAAAAGGGCACAAACCAAGTGACTTTGTCATTACTATGTTAAATTTAAAATAAATTTTAAAAAACTGTACATAACATCTCATGGTTTCTTAATCTTTTTTCTCCAAATGCCAAAATTTTTATGATTATTGATAACAGTTCATAATTTTTAAAAATCAAATTAAATAATTTTACTACATTTTTGTGCTCTGCTTTACCAAAAAAAAAAGTGGAATTCTAAAACTGGAACAAATCAATAAGATTTATATCATATAAAACTAACCAGTTATTTTAAACAGTGCTAAAAGTGTTCAAGTTGGCAATATTTTCTTCTTCAAAGAATGAACTATAAACAAAAGAGTATTCAGAAGATTAAAGGTGTGGACAGAGGAAGGAAAAGAAACTACTTTGCTGACAAAAAGGCATTATGGATGAGAAGCTACAAGCCTGCTTTATTTAGCAAAACTTCTGAACAATAGAGTGGAAGAACTAGGGGAAATAGGAGATTTGGTAAGAACTGTTTTCATCATTGACTTGTTCCACTTAACACATATTAATTTTAAGGAAAGCTCTTCACTTAAGATTGACATCACAAATTAACAGAACAGGTGATTTCAGGGGTGCAGACATTCCTGTCTAAAGAGAAGCCACACACCTCTTCTAGATCAGCTAATGTTTGAAATTTCACAATTATAACTTCAATCCTTTGCCCAAAGTCAAATAATAACTTTATTTCCTATTAAAATTTAATAATGAGAAGTTGCATATTAAGCCTAACACTTCACTTAGGCTTTAGCATGAATGAATTCGTCAGATCTATTCAGGAGACAAAGTATGAAGATCCTGGGAGCTTGAGGTGAGGAATGAAGAAAGAGACAAAGACGACATACTGGTATTGTAGCTTCGGAACTTGAAGGGATCTTTGAGGTCATCTAATACAACTCTCTCATTTTACAGATGGGAAAACTGAGACTCAAAGAGATTAACTAATTCGCCTAACATCTCACTTCACAGGAAGTGACACTTAGATTTGAACCCAGGTCCTTTGATCCTAAATCCTAAATTTACTAAGAAAGAAGAGTGAGGGCGGGAGATTAGAATGATGAGGGTTTTCAGCACCAAAAATAAACTATTTGACTTATGCCTAAAGCTGATTCCAGTGATTATTGCTAGCCATCATCACTATTGTGAATCAGAGTGATCACTCACAACCATTCACATCAAAAGAAAAAATAATGACTTTTAATTTATTCATAATTCATGTCGTACTTGTTCTTTCTCTTTCTGACACCTTTCCATTTTAATAATAAATATGATAATGGTGAATATTTCTATAGTACAAGCTAATAGTATTAGCTAACATTCATATAGTATTTATACTATGTAAGAGCCACTGTGCTCATTATTATCTCATTTATCAATTATCTCATTTGATTCTCACAAAATCCATGGGAAGTGGGTGCTATAATTGTCTCCCATTTTATAGATGAGGAAACTGAGGCAAACAGAGTCACCCAGCTAGTAAGGGTCTAAGGTCCCTTTTGAGCTCAGAATTCCTCGATCCAGACCTGGGGCTATCTATTGTACCACATAGCTGCTCCATTTGGGCAGTACTTTTTTTTTTAACCTAACTATCCCAGAATTCTTTGGCTATGTCACCTTTCTCATTAGGCAACGGATACAGGCATTATTTTTCAGAGAATGATTTTGGTCATGATGGATAGAGTGCTGGCTTGGAATCACAAAGATTTGGGTTCAAAATCCCACCTCTGACGCTAATTAGTTGTAGGTACAAGGAGTTCTCACATCAGATAATTGGATCATCATGACAGGCAACAGGATGCTACAGTGTTATATACTAGATGGAAAGCTGGTCTTGTACCTAGAAGCTGAAGACCTGGCTTCAAGTCTTGCTTCTAATACTAGCTGTGGCTAGAGGGAGTTTACACTAGGTAATTTGATCCTTATATTCCATACCATTTCTATACTAAAGAGAATTTTTGTTTTACAACAGGTGCTACTAAGAGCCTATGTCAAAGATTCAGCCTAGCAGAGACTTCCACAGTAATGAAATAAAAGTAGATGTGCTTTAAATTAAAAACCCTAACAATATATGTAAATCTCTGAATATATGTATGAAGAATAGGTATGCATATTCCTGAATATGCTCATAAAATGTTAGAGCTGGAAAGAACTTTAGAGATCACTCAGCCTGTCCCCTCTCATTTTCTGGCTAAAGATACTGAGACCTAACTTGACTCCTCCAAAATGCTTTTGTTTTTTTAAAATACTATCTTATTTTCTCCTCACAACAACCCTGGAAGGAAGGTAGATAGGCTACAATTAACCCCATTAAGATAGGTAGGTTATAATTATCCTCATTGTATAGATGAGGAAACTGAGGCAAACACAAGTTACATGACTTGTCCAGGATCACATAGCTAGTAAGTGTCTAAGCCTGGATTTTTACTCAGGTCTTTCTGACTCCTGGCCTAGCACTCTGTGCACTATGGTGCCACCTAGCTATCACTAAACATAGATTGTTACAGTCAAGATTGGGGCAAATTCTGCCACAGGAACTTTTTTTCCATTAAAAAATATAATATTTTAAAATTTCCCCAATATCACATATGACATACTCATGAAACATTCCTTTAATATGTAATATAAGTGAACCAACAACCTAATGATGTTGTTAACTTTGTTGTTCATATTTTCTATGCTTAATTTTATAACTGAAGTGATGATGATAGTGGATTTAAAAGGAAGCAAAGACAATGCATGTTGCAAAGGTGGAGGACTATGGGTATGGAACTGCAGATACTGTCACATGACCCGTGTTCAATGGTCTGGCCGAATTACTTTTTTTTTATTCTTAATTACAAAGTGTGGCTTTCTGGGTAAGAGGAGGGATATGTTTAGAAACGAAAGTTACATAAAAACAAAAGATATCGTTAAGGTTTTTTTTAAATAGAGCAATGATCAAAGAAAAGTGATAGAAAAATACTTGGATAAAACAGAATACTGCTTGAAGATAGTAATCTGATTCTTATTAATCCTAGAATAAAAACTATGATATGGTGCTCACTTTAAATTCATATTTATATCTATATTATCTGTTTATATTTTTAAAATAATAATATTTGTATATTTGTAAAAAGAAGACCATTTGTAACTTGTATCAATTCAAAAGTTAAACCAAAAATAAAGTTTTTTTTTCTTTCTCCTTAAGGTTTACTTTCCCTTTCCCAACCTCCCCCCTAGCAAAAACACTTTTTTTCCCTAAAGGCTCCAGCCCAAAGTCAAATATGAGCCACTTAAACTCACCAGGGAAAATGTCTAATTAGGAGCAAATGACAACTGAGTTATGGTGACAAGCATTTTCCACGCTTTATTTAGTGCCCATACTCAAGGAGGCTGCAGTCAGATAAGATGTTATAAAAGTTAATAGAATTTAGTTTGAAGTTTCAGTTATCAGGTAAAAGAAAAAGCCATTTCCTTAAACAGGAAATGTATTAATAATGGCACAAAGGACAGTATAAGTCATACTATAGAATGCTGTATTTCCCTTCATAAAGCAAATAATATACTTCTTTTTCAAAGAGTAGTAATTCTTTAAATTTAAATAAATTTAATATATAATATATAATAAATAAAAAATAAATTTAAATAGATTAAATAAAGGAAGGAGACACATCTGTGTTATTCAGTCATTTCAGTCATGTCCAACTTTTCATGACCCCATTTGGCAAAGATACTGGAGTTGTTGCCATTTCCTTCTCCAGCTCATTTTACAGATGAAGAAACTGAGGCAAATAGGGTTAATTGACTTGCCCAGGGTCACACAGCTTGTAAGTGTCTGAGGCCAGATTTGAACTCAGGAAGATGTCTTCCTGACTCCAAGCCCAGTGTTCTATCCACTACTTCACCTAGCTGCCCCACATGTGAAGATACAATGCTATACATGTGTTTTAACATTGCCTTCTTTGCTCATTTCCTAAACTTAATGCACATCATTAAGAAATGAGGTTTGAAGTATCTCAGTCTTACATTTTTCATCATCATTATACTTAGACCTTGACCAAACAAAATACATTATTTACTATATATATACATAGTATGTGCTACATACTATATATATAGTATATACTATATAGTATATACTATATATATAGTATATACTATATATACATATATATATGCAGATTTTTATTTCTTTACAGGTATCTGCAAACCCATACTTACTACTTCTTCAAATGATCATCTCTAAGTATAAAACACATCCTATGGACCTTCCACAAATAATACCATAAGAAAATGGTCATACATTTTTGTAGTGTCAGTGTTTTCATACACTGATAAAGCTGAGTTTTGTGATCCTTTCAAAAATGAAAATATTTCCCAAGATACTACTTTTATTCGGTCATATAAACCCCCCTTTCATCTCTGACCATGTCATTTATATACGACTTGCCCAGACTTTGGCAAAATGGTGCTTCTCTGTAATTACTAATTAATTGAAAGAACCTAAAAAAAAGTTTTAAAAAAATTCTTAGAATGGGAAGGGGGCACACTAAAAAATAGTTCATTTCATTTTCCCAGTACATAGAAATAGCCTTCAGCTTAATATATGACACCTTTCACCAATTCAACCTGATTTTTTTCTATTTCATTTGGAAAATTTTCTAAATCTATAGCCTAATGAGAATAAACCCCTTTTATAATGACTTATTTGACAGAGAGTAAGCTAGATTTTTTTTCCTATCCCTTTAATATAGAGAGTTGTAGTGGGTTTTGTAAAGAAGGCCTATGACCATGCCACCGTTGGTGATGTTGGCCATGTCACCTCCAAAACAAAGCACAAGTTCAGGCCACGATGATAAAAATCCTTAGAGTCTTTCAGCTAGCTAAATGAATATCCAAATTTCACCAAGAACAAATTACTGCTTCAGTTGGTGCCCTGAATATACAGCATTAATCTGGTCAATTAAATCAGAAGCTCTAAGGGATCTTGAAGATAAGCCAGTCTAACTCTTCTTTTATGATGAGGAAAGTGAGGTCCAGCGTGGTTTAGTGACTTGTCCTAGAACACACAGCTAGTTTATAATAGGGGCAGGAGTTAAACTTTTGTCTTCTTGGTTCTCTCTCTTCTGGGAACTAGTTGGTACAGGGGATAGAGCACTGGGCCTAGAATTAGGAAGATCCAAGTTCAAATTTAGCCTCAGATATTTACTAACCATGAAAGCCTGGTCACTAAAATCCTTTAATGCCTCAGTTTCCTCAACTGTAAAATGGGAACACCTTCCAGAATTGTTGTGAGGATAAAATTAGAATATTTATGAAGCATTTTGCATAGTGCCTAGCACATAATAAACAATAAGTGCTTGTTCCTTTCCTTCCAAATCCAGTGTTCTTTTCACTTTACATCATGCCCCTGGCTGCTCACAATTAAATTACTGCCTGATTGTTACCCTGTTCTAAGCTCCTATTTTTAAAACGCCCAGGCCAAAGCATGCAAGGGACCTTCTCGGAAGCTTTGAAGGGTTTTCTCTTTGGAAAAGTAACTTTATGGGGCTAGTACAGCTGCAAATCTCCTAGATTTTTGTGGTTTTTTTTTCTTGTGTTTGCATTCTTATGTGCTTTTAACACTTTCAAACATTATTAGAGACCCTGGGTAGATCATTTTCCCCTTGAAGTCCCTTTATATCTTTTTTGGGGGGGGGGGGTGAAGAATAAGGAAAGAAACTTATAATCCTTAGGTTTTCTCATTTTATGAGCTAGAAAGGGATAGTTTTAGCTTGCAAATAGTAATAACAGGATTCTTTTGTCTCTCTGATTTTTCTGTGACTTGTGAAGCCCAAGGTTTCAAAAAATGGCTTAGTAGTCACCTAAAAATGAGGGTTCAACAAAACCTAAGCAAATCAAAATTTGGTCTCAACAATTCAAAAATGTTAACAGATCTGAATTCACTTAGTCTGAATCAAAAATATATTCCATTAAGTCTATTTGATCAAAGTTAAAATCCACCAGTCCATCTAGTGTGAATGGCAAGATGACCCTCTATACAGCAGACTTGACGAAGCTTTTTCACGTGGGCAGAATTGCTATCCATTTTCTATATAGTTTGATTTGTAGGGATTTAAAGAACTTGGAAAGTATGCTCCCCAAAATATTTTTCCACTCTAAAGCATTTCCACTGGTTTCTCAAATTCTATCATTCATAATTCATTCTTTTATGCTAAGTTTAACCTGTCTCTATAATCCTCTTGGAAAATGCAAAGTTTTGGGGATTTCTCAAGGGGGGATGGGTGGGGTAATCTTTCTAGAGGTAAGTCATTAACACCTTACAGTAAATATATTTACTCAGATCACTTCCCACAGGAAAATACAAGGCTATAGGAAACTAGTGGAAGAATAAAAAGCTGCTGCAAAAACTTGGGGGCAAGAGTGGGAGAATGTTGAAGGAGAGGAAATGAGAGGGAATGTCGAGGGAGGAAAGAAAGAAACAGAAAGGAAACACTCCATAATTTTGTTTGGGACCAGTCTTGGACGCGGCCTCTGGAATGGTGAATGTAAGTGAAAAAGTAGCCAGGAATCTACTCAGCTAAAGTTCCAGTGATAATCTCAATTGCAAGGTCTAGTCACAATTACTTTCTTGGATTTTATCCATGTTACTTTCTGTCTTTAATTCTGATCCTGTGATATGTAAAGTGCAAGGTATTGTTCTGGTTTGTGGTTTGTTGTTTTTTTTTTTTAATTGGCCAGGTAAAGGTGTCTGTTCACTTTCCAAAACATGGAACCCCTCAGGATAAATTAGCTACACTTGTACTTTTGTCTGAAAGTTAGGGCTGAGAGAGCACTCAGAATTCCAGGAAACCAGAAATCTCTGAGTAATGCACGAATCACAAAGAAGAAATCTATTGCCTTCTTTTCTTGGAAGGGAATGTTAAAAACTGAGCCCCTTGGCTAGCATAACAAGGTCAATAGGTTTTTGATTGCTTTGCCTTAACACAGCTCTTGTCATGGGGTAACAAAAGTACTTATCCCCACGGTCTGGCCAGGGAAGAGTGAGTCTCCACCTTTGCTTGGAATTTTTAAGGACCTGGAGTCAGCAGATCCTGGCTCTCTCAGGTTCCCAAAGACTCCACTGGCTGAACCTACGAAGGGAGGCACCAGGACTTGGATTCCTCTTGCTTTCATGTAAGGCCTCAAGACTTCATAGAACTTCCTATGTGTATATAAAATTGGCTTAAATGTTTGTCAAGTTATTTATATCATCAAGCTTAAATGTCTTCACTTCCAGCTTGCATTAATAAATAGGCTTAGCTGTTTAGCAAAGGAGCTAAAAATAAAAAAAAAAATTCAGATATTTGCTTTCTTCCACCAGAAATTCATGGAGACGGTGAGCCTTAGCTCTTCCAGTCTTCCCAATAATCTTGCTAAATTTATTTGAACAAATGTTTCCTGAAGGCTAAGAGGAAAGATATGAGATACAAGGCCCAAGTCATGATGTGCCTTTCTCAACAGAGGAATCCCCAGTCAACTCCTAATACCTTTGACTTACCATAGGATATTCTAAGACATACACTTTTCTCCATCAATTTCATATTTACAAATTTCACAGTAGTAATCGCTCTGAAGGCAATGTACTTTGGAACCCTAAAAGAAAGAAAAAGATTGTATCAGTATTGGAGATATAATTTTAATCTTTATTAAAATTCATACAGGAATAAAACTTGACTTCTTGCAGAGACCTATGAACCTGTTTTCATTTGCATGAGAAACTTGATAAGGACTGCAAGATTAAGTCAGATGGGGAACTGTGTAGGAGAGTATTATGTCAACTGTTAGATTACCTTTGAAGGAGAAAAAAAAAAGAATATATTATAGCCATGGTTGGTTTCCATTCCATACTCTAAGAAAAAGGTACTTGGCGATGTTAAATTCAAAGCAGGGGGAACAAAAAATCTTGTTGTTCAGTGGCATCTTTGCTGACAATTTGGAGGCATCCATCGTATTACTACTGTAGTGTTATTGAGCCAGTTTTATTAAGGCAAATTTATAGCAATGTTAGAAATTAATACCACTCTTATTTCCTCCACTGCCTGGCTTTATTGAATGCCATGGGGCATATTAATCAGTAAAGCCAAGTAGTGCATGAAATAAAAGTATAAATTAACCTGTAACATGAATGTAAAAAGGGGCTTAATAAAATAGAAATAAATAATACTTTAATGATAATCAACCCAGCCTGTCTGAACTGAGCAAAAAAGTCTGATAATGCTAAGTATAGAATCAAAAGAACCCCATCCATTTAAATAAAGCTACACAGAAGCATTTACTGAAACGAAGTCCGCAATCAAGGCTGACAATTCCTGTCCTTCAAGCCAGAAATGGGGCTGAGGTGCTTGAATGTCACAAATAGGAAACTCAACAGATAAATAGATGTATTACATAAAAAAGATCTGAACAACTAATCTCCTCTGGCTAAGCTCCTGACAGGTGTCGAAGGCCCTTTTCCCCCTAGATACTCTGTATAAGATCAGTATGGTACAATATAAGCCTTGGTTCTGGCATTAGAAGCAAGAGATTGAAATCCTAGTGGCTATGATTATTTTGTTTATCCATATGACCTTGGGAAAGTTACTTAACTTCTCTGGGCCTCAGTTTCCTTATCTGTAAAAGGAGAGAGTTGAACTAAAGAAACCTAGAACTTTCCATGTCTAAATCTAAAATGCTATGAATTGGGCAGTTGCTAGATTTTTCTTCCTTGTGCTCTGACACTTTTTAAAAAAACAATTGGCCTGCCACATTCATTTATTCTAAAAAAGTTCAACATCTATAGTTCAACATTTAACAATAAATATCTTGGCAATAAATTTCAGAATTCTTTCAATGATTCTAAGATGCTTGCTATGTCTATCCTTTTAATATCAACACTACTCAATGATACTATATAGTTGAGGAAACTAAGAATTTAAATTGTAGACCTCCCAATTGGGAGATGGAAAAACACACCCAGGGTGTTATCATGCCACAGCATATGTCCAATCTTGACTCGCACCTGAGATATAGTAGATAGGATCCTGGATTTGGAAGACCTAGGTTCTAATCATCCCTCTTATGCTTAATGAGGTATGTAACCATGGGAAATCCACTTAAAATCTCTATGCCCCAGTTTCTTTTTCTATAAAGTGCAAATAGTAATGCCAATAGGATCGATTATACCTCTCAGGGTAGTTGTGAAGCTCAAATAAGATAACATACATAAAGCAGCAAGCAAGCCTGAAAGTGCTGCCTACCAGCAACCATTATTTTCATAAGAGACATCATCAACTATGTGTATAAAGGAACCAGTGATATAGTAAGGATGAAAGACAATAGATGGATTGCCTAAGAGTTTGAGCTAGGTGGTACAGGGGATAGAGCACTGAGCCTGTAGTCAGGGAGATCTTCATTCAAATCTAGCCTCGGACACTTAGTAGCTGTGTGACCCTGGGCAAGTCACTTACCTTTTCTCAGCCACATGTTCCTCATCTGTAATAGTAATGCCTAGCTCACAGGGTGGTTGTGAAAATCAAATGAGATATCTGTAATGTGCATTGGAAACTTTAAAATAATATATAAATGCTAATTATTATTCATCATTATCATTATTTTGGTATCCCTGTGATACTCTAAGAATCAGAAGAAGGCCTTGGATTGCATTGAGCGAGCTCTCTGTTTCCAAAAGGACATGGATGAGAAATACCTAAAATGGGATGTCATGTTGGGACCGAGATCTGCGTCAGTGAGAAAAGACACCCCGAGAAGATAATAGATCCTTTCCAGGGTCCAAATAGATATTTTCCTAATTAGGATGTTATTTATAGTATGGTTCCTACAAAATTAGATTCCAAGAAAGCAGTCTTAAAACCGATATGCTTCTAAGGAGACTGAAATAGCTTCCAGCCTGCCAACAGTTAGTCTTATTTACAAATCTGAACTTTCACATGCCTTCAAAAACGGTAATGTTTTCATCCATCAAAATTCTTGCCGTTCCACGTTATTAAGATTGTCTGACTCACAAATCAAAGAGCAAATAAAAGATATCCCACATACACAAGGTACCATTAATATTATTATTCACAGAATCCCAAACATATAGTTAATTCCACATACTCTACAGGATTTCATTCTAAGAGCATTACTCCAACGGATCTGTGAATTCCCTGATATGTGTACCCCAACCAACAACGCAGAGCACCCTCTCTCTCCCTGCTGGTCCCTCCCATCTGGTATGATTTCGTCTTGTCTATGAGCTCCCATAAATCTGCCACAAGGGGTCTCCCAGGCATGCCTTGGCTCTTACTTGATAAACAGCCTATTGTTTTATCTGGCCATACGTTTCTCTGATGACATCTTTCATACCACTTCTCTCCAATAATATCTTATCTGTAAGGTGGTTCAGCCTATTTAAGCTCCCTGAGAACCTCTCCACTGTTCCTTGGATAATCCTCTTCTTCAGTTTTTTTTGGAAATTATGGTACTTCTTGACCATACAACATCACTGGAAGAATATTGCTACTAGAAGAAAAAAGATGGAAAATTCTATAAAATTCCTCCTAAACATAGATATTTTTAAACTTTAATTTCTCTATCCTGTTCTTAAAACCACGACCTTGCCATTATGAGCAAGATACTACATTAGGTTCCATGGAAATTAAAAACATGAATAAGACACAGTCTTTAGCAAGAGAAACGAGATAAACAAAAGTAAGAGAGTAGGAAGAGGTAAATGACTTGAAGAGCTTCAATATAAACGAAGTGCTATGTGAGAACAAAGGAGGGAGTGGTCACTTCTAGTTGGAAGCTTAAGGAAGGCCCCGGAGAGAAAAAGCAGTGGAGTGGGGCCTTCGGGAGTGTGAAGGGTTTTGATTGGTGTAGATGGTAGAGAAAGTTGCTCCAGATAAGACAGGCACAAGCAAAGGAATGGAAATAAAAACATAGAGAGTGCTTAATTACATAGGATTTCCTTGTGAAATTAAAATAGACATTATACAAGAGAAATGATTTGACTTTGTTGCTATTCAGTTGTTTTAGTCGTGTCCAACTCTTTGTCGCCCCACTTGAGGTTTTCTTAGCAAAGATCCTGGAGTGGTTTGTCATTTCCTTCTCCAGCTCATTTTATAGATGAGGAAACTGAGGCAAACAGGGTTAAGTGACTTGCCCAAGGTCACACAGTTAGGAAGTGTATGAAGCCAACTTTAAACTCAAGAAGACAAGATTTTCTGACCCCAGATCCAGCATTCCATCCACTGCACCGCTTAGCCACCCTAAAACCAATTTCTGGCAGAAGTGGAATTTGACATTACAAACTCCTTATTCCTGAAATTTGCCAACCGTTTTATGTATTATGTATGTATGTATGTATGTATGTATGTATTAATGCACACAATTAGATCACAGATCTAAAGCTGGAAGGGATCTCAGAAGTCATCCAGTTCAACTCCCTGGTTTTGCAGCAAAGCAAGCCCTATTGCCTATAGATTAAGGAATTGCGACCTAGGAAGATTAAGTAATTAGCCCAAAGTCATAAATATAAGAAAAAGGATTTGAACCCAAGTCCTCTGATTCACAGACTCACTATAGCACACTGCCTCCTCATTGACAAGAATCAAAATACAATGTTTTGGGGCAGCTAGGTGGCACAGTGGATAGAGCACCAGCTAGACCTAGAGTAGGGAGGGTCTGAGTTCAAATTTGACCTCAGACACTTATGAGCTGTGTGACCCTGGGCAAGTCACTTAACCCTGATTGCCTTAAAAAAAAAAAAAAGGTTTGGTCATTCACTCAATGTCTCCAAAAATGTCATCAGTGGATTCAGAAAAGTACAGTCTCCTAGATTCCAGTCTGCTCTTCTATGCACTAGAATAGCCTGCTCAGTCATGAGCTACCAAGCCCAAATCTCAAATGCTAACATCACTGAAAACCTGATCATTTTAGTAGTTTCCTTCAAGAGAAAACAGAGTTTTTGTCTTCCCTGAATCTTCAGATGGTATTACATACCCACTGATGCCTATATGACTGTCAGAAGCAGAATAAGAGAGGATTATAACATGCTACTCGAAATTTCAATTTAATTAAGCACAAAATTTAAAACAAAAATTTAAAAAGCACAAAAATTTAAAAACAAAAAATTTAAAATATTAAACCTGTACTAATACCAAAAGAATTCTCCCACTAGCTATATCCTCAAGGCTACATCAAATCTCATTGTTTTGGTTTTAGGCATCTAGGTGTTTAACTCTGAACACATTACTATGTCAGCGCAGATATTATGAGGAAATTATGGTCAACTCAATTTTTCTGAGAAATAGAACTCAAATCATAACAATATTCATCTTTGAGTTAAAAGAATGGAATTAACCCCTCGCTGCCAACTCCCCTTCTCTCAATTGTCCTGGGATCCTAACAGGGCCACGCGATTTAAGAACAAGTGTCGACCTTGGGTGACCTAAAATTGCAATAATGCAGCATTTAGTCATTATCTATATTCTAAGCATATATGTTACAAAAGCAAACCAAACGACAACAATCATAATTACGATAATAACCCAGCCAGCCCAGGAAATAACAACATGAAACAGTATGAGCTCCCCCTGCTGTTTCTACTGCCAAACTTAACTAACCTCTCACGTTGCTGGGGCTTGTTGCCCTGATTTTGAGGCTGGTTCATAAACAAACAGTAAACAAAACAAATTAAAATATTAGCAGGCCAGGAAATCAGTGGACAGGGAAGGGAAGGAGAAATAGGATTGTCAATGTGTTTAATACAAAAAGCAAGCTTGTATGTGGAGGTAAAGGCAACGAAATCTATCGCCTAGAATTCCAAAAGCTGCTTGAATAGGCTTCCAGGGAATTTCAAAAATGGTTGTACCATCCAGACAGAGATATTTTTCCAAGACTGGAGTTACTGTTCAATTTCGGCAGATTTGCCAACTGTGTAAAGCTCTTTGGTGGAATTGGGGAGGGCACCTGCATCAATGACTAATCTTTGCCAGGCTACATTTAAAGTCAACCCAAGGCCCAAAAGAACAGGCTAAGGACTGGTTTTATTTTGGGGTGGGTTTGGGTTCTTTTTTTTAAAGGAATGTAATAACATTGAACAGGAGGCAAGCTTAATATTTAATCCAAGTGAGATCCCAGCTCTCCTCGTGATGTTCAGTTAGAGTTCTGTAGGCTAATGACTTGAACCATCTGTAGCACTGTGGTGACAGATGTGTCAAACTTCCATACCATGTCAAAGTCTTCTAATAGAGGGGTCTGTGGAGAACTCCAGCAACTGCTCTCCCAGCAAAAGAGCCTGTATTTAAGTACCATGTAATCAAATTTATTAAGCATCTGATTATTAGTAAATCTGCCATTTGGAATACATTGTCTTTACTGACCCAGCTCCCAGCTTTGCTTCTTAAAATTTTATTTTTAAGATATCATGGTTGTTTTCAGAGAAGAGTAAAGAATGACTCAAACTTTACATAGTATGCTTCAAATAAATTGAAGAATTGAAAGCTGTTGTGTATTTCCATGAATACTAGTTCATTTTTGCCTACTTCTCAAAATCACCATCCTAAAACTATTTGAGAAATCCCAAAGGGCTTTAGAAGAAGAAAGAATATATTCAAATTCAAGAATTTTGTTTAAGTTTAAGTAGTGTTACAGTGCATTCATTTGGGAGACAAATTTCATTTAGAATTCTGTCACATCAAGAGAGAATTCAGAATTAGACTATGAAGGACTAAATCTTGAAATTTTTCTTGTCAAGATAATAAACAATCTTCATAATCTAATAGATCTACATTTCAGCCCATTTAATCGGCACTATATGAGCCATTATGTGAGGATCATAATGAGCTTTGAAATATTTTAAGCAATTATAAATTATATTACAATTTTTGAAATTACTCTATGTCTATGCCTAATTTACAAAACATTTGACAGCCTCAATATTTTAAAACAAGCATGTACAAACTATAATGTATCAATTTCTAAATAAATATAAAATATTTCTCCTTGGTTTAAGACTCAAATTTTTATAGGAGGCCAACTCTTACCATTAACTATCATTTCAGTATATATAAGAACACTAACTTCTTATCATTCACAAAAGATCTCTTCAAATGATATTTTTCTTTCTTTAAAAAAAAAACTTTTGCAAGTATCATCCTAAGAATTGTATTCAACTAAGTTAACTTGAATTTTGTCTCACAAGGCCAAAAAAAAAAAAAAGATCACTACAGTATGCATTATAGAAATGGGGACATCTGTCTGACAATTTTAAAGGAAATTTAAACTTTTATAAAATAAAGCTAACTAAAAGTGGGTAACTTTATAGATTTTATTCTACAAGAACTTAAGGTAAAACAGATATTTAACTGGTGCATTATGATTTAAAGAGTACGATACTCTCATTATAGGTGATCTTAAAAAAACCAAAAGCCATGAGGTGATTAAACCAATGGAAAAATGTAAATATATTGAGCAAGAGTACATAGATTTTTTTGAATGAATATATACAGTATTTAGTTGTGTTTCTTTATTTTTAAAAGGTGCTTAAGAATAGTATTTCACAGAAATGCATCCCACACAGACAAGACCACTAGTGATTTTTTTTTATCTACTAATATTATTCCATACATATTTCAAATGTATTTCCCTCAATAGGAAAATAAAACAAATTAGACTGGTAGTAGGATTGTGACAATTCTTCTTCCTGCCTGTAGCCTCCACTAAAATTAGATCCGCTTCACACAATATTATTACAAGAAGTTTCAATTCAGGTTATCCTGACTTACTATAGCTGACCTTCATCAATATGTGTTGACATTTAAAAAGAAAAGTTTTCTTTACAACCTTCAGCCTGCTTTTTGTTATAAATTTCTAACACAGTATTAGTAATAATAATTGATTTTAGCAGTAAGTAATAGAGTTATAAACAGCTCCCAGTATTTAATGAAAGAAATGCCTCAGACTCTGATTTTATTTATTAGTATTCATGGGCTCTCCGCAACCCCACTAAGATCAGTTATGGCTTCATTAAACCAGAAAAGATGGCTTGTCGATGACTCTTTGTTCTTAAAATAAATACTGTATGTTTTCAATTTTCTTGCAAATCATCATAAATTACTCATATTTGGTTGTATGTTGATTTGGCCCCAGGCCCCAAATCTATCTCCAAAATTAACCACATTTTGCCTTGACTGTTTATCAAATGTTCTTTTTTTTTTTTTTTACAGTGTCCAATTACAAATATCCTCTGAAGAGGTTTCTGCTTTATTAGCCATTTGAGAGTTATTCGTCTTAGAGTCCACAGCTGAACCAATGACAGTGGAGGCCGAGGCATGTCTGTAGTAGAAATATTTGCTGCTTAAAAATGAGCAAAGTTAGACTTACTGCATTTCCTTAGTGCAGTATTTGTAGGAAGGCTCCACCATCATTGCATGTCCTGAACATATAGTCAATCATATTTACAGATGAAAAGAACAAAAACAACAACAAAAAAAAAAAGGCTGAAAATTCACTGGGGCAGCAGTTTCTCCATCAGTAATGCCAGGGAGACTTCATGTAAATGATTTCTGTCCTATTGAGAAAGGATGGCATCTGTCTGGTCTTTACTTCCCCTTCCCCTCCTCTTTTCCCTGGCTTTTTGCCTATCACTCTATCTGTCCCTTTTCGGTCACACTGCAGTGATCTCCCATTATGATCACGAAAAGAAAATGGCAAGGGGAGAACCAAGCCTGCCCCTTTCAACGATCAGACTGAAGGGCGGACGTGAGGGAGGACCCTCTCCTGCCACTAGCTGGCGCCATAGCTCCAAAAATGCCTTGATATATTGGAGCATATTTTGCTAATTAGGGAAGAATATTTGTAAATGGCGTGTAGTTACTCAAGGAAAACGAGAAATATTTTGGATTGTAGATGTACGGCAAAAGTGAGAAAGATGAATGAAAAGATGGACGTCCCCATGCATGTCTCTGAGCTATTGTCTTCAAAAGAGAAATGTCTAATAAAGAGAGTTTGTTTTAATTCATTTACTTGGTCTGCCAAGGGGGAGAATGGAGGGTATTGTTTTCTCTACAAAATTTCTATATAAAAAAGCAAGGATTTTCACATTAGGTTAGGCTGGGCTAACCTCCACGAACCGCCTTTCTAGGACACAGCAGTCACTGGCACAAAGCTGCTTTACTAGGGCTGTTATTAATTCACCCAGCCTGTCTCTTTCCCATCCTCTCTCTCCCTAATAACCAGCTAGCTCTTTCTCTTCTTGTCCATAGACACAAATCCTAAGAGAGGCCGGGTTTTCCGTCTCAGATTTGGCCCCTCCCTGCCTGCCATTAGCACAGGCTGACCGCTGCCCTTCCAGAATCTTCCATGCCCAAAGCTTCTAAGGGGAGGAGCCTGCCTGAGCAGCTAAGGACACATCCCTTCCTGCAAACAGGCTCCCCCTGGCAAATGCTCAGGAAGCAGGAGGATTTGTCCACAAAAGAAACTCTTGGCATGTAAATCAGATATGCCGAGATTTAGGCCAGAATTGAGTAAATCTGAGCACGAAAGCCAGAAACATAAACTTCCCCAGGAAATGCCCTTTTGCAATATGAAAAAATACCCCTTTCCAAGGAAAATCTATATAACAAACTGAATCATTTTTGTAAGGGAAGAAGAAATGGGCCAAAACCAAAATGAAATAAAATAACCAAACATAAAAATTACATTTTAGTCCTTTTAGGCAGACAGTGCGACTCATTCTAACCATGCGGTCAATATTTCCCGTTTATTTCTTAACATTCTCCACTTTCCATCTTCCAGCTTTAAAGGAGAAAAAAAAAAACTTGAGGATTTTAATTTCCTGACCCTACCCCCTAAATTCTTGGAAGAAAAAAGGAATTCCTTTTTCTTCTGTTCTGTGCCTTGGGAGGGCTAGCTCAACTCCAAATGAGACGAGAATGTACTCACGGGGTAGAACTCTGTGCACTAAACACACAAATTGAAACGCAAGATAATTCTATCTGTTTCATGGGCTTTGCAGTCCAAAAGCTTCCCTGATCCTCGTTTTCCCCTAGGGCAAGTTAGTGAATTATCATTTAATCTCCCTGGATCCAGCCTGAGCTGGGGCATAGAGTGCTGCACAGAGCAAATCAGTGAATGTTTTCATGACTTTGCTGCTTCCTAATTGAACAAACCTCTGTTAACTAACTCTTCACTAACTATGCCTGATGACCCTGAGCTAGAAATCGACCACTTGGGAGGTAACACATGTTACTTATGCAAAAATTATGCCAACCCTGGTTGGATTGGAGACGCTTGTAATGGCCACTGTGTGATTAAATATTAGACTTAGTTCCTTGCTATTTGTCTTGATTTCACTAGGCTTTTCAAGTGGGGATGGGGATGATGATGGGGAGACTACATTAATCAAAATCTGGAATGACCTGCTTTTTGATGGAGACCACAGTTATCTTTCTTTGCTAATTGGCCTTGACCTGGAAGAGGCAGCATTCAATACCTTTGCGACAAGGGGGTCCTTCACCCGACCCCAGCACATGACTCTGTGCCGCAGGGCTCTGCTTTTGCGTAGTTTAATTCATATTCCACCCAACATGCCATTTTATTTTCAGTGGAAATTGTTCATTTAATTGCACTGTAAGTTTTATGGGGTATGCCCCAGGCTGCATTCTTTATGCTAGGCATTTCAGTATTTATGTGAAGAGCTATACTCAAAACTTCATACACAAACTAAAACCAGCAAAATATGTCCTCCTCAGGTTCCATAAATAGTTTTCACCAGTTTCATTATTTTTTTTTACAATGAGAGTAAATGAGTGTATTAAACCCATAACACAGTCTATTACTTGGCATCTCTATGTGCTGTCATCCTTCCTATTCGAAAGATGATGGGGTCGAACTTTCCTGTGTTTAAAGATGTGACTAAAACAAGTAGGGCATAACCAATTCTATGTATGGCCTATCCCTTCAAGTAACAACTAGAACCATGTCTTGACTATGCTGTACAGTAGAGATGTCAGACTCCCTACCTAGGACAGCCAGAATCAGATTTAAATGTATATAACTGAGAAATGTTTAACTAAATAAATTAAAATGCAAAAAAATAATGTTAATTTGTGGTTTTCTAAATCAATATGTGGCCCTCAGGGATTCATTTCTATTTGGATTCGACACTGCTGCCAAACATTTTCATTCATGAAATTAAAGCATGTTTTAATTTATTCATATACTCAATACTTACTTAGATCACAGCTATATTGCTGTAAACAAATATACTGGAATGTCCTTAGGATTGGGGGAATAGGACTATCTTCCGTTTATAGGGCAAACATCTTATATCAGTTATTATAGCAAAAATACTGGAACAGTTTTCCATTTCCTTCTCTAGCTCATTGTACAGATGAGGAAACTGAGGCAAACAGGGTTAAGTGACTTGCCCAGGGTCAGACAGTTAGTATCTGAGACTGGATTTGAACTCAAGATGATGAGTCTTCTTGACTCTAGGCCCAGCACTTTATCCACTGTGTCACCAGGACTAACCTAAATTGTCACAAAAGGAACATATAGAAGATGATTTTTTTCTAACATTATGTTCAATCAATTTCAAAGCAAAGTATGAATCTTTTTTAAGAAAAAGCTTCCCAGTTCATATTTTGTCATCATCAACTATTTATTACCATATACGGCCAAAAGAATATTGGTGCAATATCACAAAAATAAAATACTTTCATTGTCTAAGACATTTATTGAGCATCATTTGTGTACAGGACTTAGAAAGAGTAACATGAGGAAATGTTCCCTGTTTTTAGATTTCAAGAATAGGAGCTAGGGAAAGCCTTCACAAACATATTTATCAGACATATGTTCACTAACCAGAATCTGCTAGTTCCATCACTGCCTTATGCCTACTGTTTTATGGTCAGCAGCAAGGAGTACCAGCTTCGCCAATTTCCCCTTTCTTCTTTCACATGAATAGACTAACAAACCTTCAATCAGAGGAATTCCGGTTTTTCCAAGTACACACACACACACACCACACATACACAACAACCTGCCCCTAAGTCCTGACCCTGTAACACAGATTCTCAGAAAGACATTTGAAATTTACTGAAAGAATTTCGTAGACAAGGAGGGGTAAATTCATATTTCCTGGGGCCATGACTGAGAGTGACTCTTTCACCTGCCAAATCATGGGAACTATGCTGAAGGTTAACTCTTGCTGGCATTGCCAACAGAAGACGTCCCAAATGATCAAGAATCAGCAGCAAAAGAAGGCCTTTATGCTCCATTCTAATTGGGTGGTCCAAGAAGTATACTAGTTTCTGTCTTCTTGATTGATTGGACCAATGGAAATGTCTAAATCTTATTCTTATCTAGTTCATATCTGTGATAGATTGATTCAGTGAGAAATCTGGTGACCTTCCATCTTTACCTAAAGAATACTGAAAGTTAAGTATCTGCAAGCTTTTAAAATTGGCAAACTTTTGTTTTCCACATGTTAACACCTGAGAGCCAGTTAGCGTGTTAGAACTCTAACTGGAGAACTCTAAGTTAACATCTCAGGAATGATAGAGCAGTGCTTCTGGAGCCAAGGAAAAGAAAGAATCAATATCTACTTTAATGATTTCTTTAAACTTTCAAACACTATCCACAATTCTTGGATCCCAGTCTCCGGGTTTGATGCAACTTTTGAAATTTTAGTTTTCTAAGAAAAACTTAAGAACTCTAATCTAACCCCAATTCCAAAGGACCAATGATGAAACATGTTACCAACCAAGGTATAGAATGAAGTATGTATTTCCAGACTTATTCAATGTGGAAATTTGTTTTATTTTACTATGCATATTTGATACAAGGTTTGAGGTTTTCTTTCTTTCAATTGGAGATGAGAAAGAAGGAGAAAGGAACTATCAGGAGATTTATCAGAAAGAAAAAATAAGAAAAGTACCATTGAAGGATTTTTTTAGACGCACAGACTAAAACAGAAGGAAGGTTAGCAGGAAATACAGACAAGGACCGCTTTGAAAATATCTTAGTGACTCTGTTGCTTACTTAAAGAAGCAAGTTATACATGCATATAAAGGGCAGATTCATGTGTGCATGTGCAATCATCTTCTTCTGTTTTGTATATGGAAATGTTGATTTTGTTCCATGTTTGTTACATTAAGAAAAAAAATTTTTTAAAGGGGAAATTCAATGTTCTGGGTCAGGCCTAACAAAGGCCAGGCAAGTGGTTCAGGCTCAGGATTATATGAACATGAGACATTCTCACACCACTAATGCTTAACAAAAAGGAAGCTTACTGAACATCCACATAGAAAGTATATTACGCAAGGATACCGGTTCAATTACATATAGCCCACTTCGTTTGCGCATGGAAATGCATCTGATGAGAAAGGTATTTGCATTCACATGGTTGTGGAACATCTGTCAAGTCTGAAGGGTATCAGTTCCTGATGGACTGTACGTTTCTATGCCTTAGGCAATCAGAAAGGTGGGTCAATGGAATGAGCTCTAGTCCCTTAGATCAACCAAATCCAAGGATGACTCCCCAGCTCTTTAACTCAACCTACATGGCAGAGATCTTGACAGATGTTGTTCTTAACGCCCTCAGTCACCATTCCCACTTATTACTCTACTGCTCTAGTCCTTTGGAAGAAAGGGAGTGATTTGGGGGAGTAAGAGGGATTTTGGCTCCTCAACATCATAATTCTAATTTATTATCCTTCCCCTTCCACGCATTGCACTAGGTTTCAAGGTAGGACTGTGAGTTTCACAAGAATATGACTGCAATGCTGGCCAGGATGGTGTTGACTAGAGAAAACAAGGTCAACAAAATTTATAACAAATCCAGAAAAACATGAGCTGAAATAAAGGGAACTCAGAAGAGAAATATAGGTAATCACAAAGAAATAGATCCCTATCATAATTACAGATAAGAATTATGTTACATTTTGTGATGAAAATAATGGTGAAGATGATCCCATCTATGAGATTTAAAATAAGAGGCGAAGGGATATTGAAATGTAATACAAGAGACAGAAAAATGTGTCATCATGTTATGTCATGTCATGACATGACATGTGCCAGAACATCTGGAAACATCCAGGTAGGTGGAATCAAACTTATCACTTTCCATGAAGATCGTTGGTATTTGCCCTGTCTAAGGAAAAATGAAGCTCTCTACTTTTTGATCTTTGGCTAACACCCTCTCCAGTGTTCTGACCAATTAGGTCACCAAGAGGAATACCAAACTGATGATCCAAGAAAGCAGAGGGCAGTCCAGTGGTCACTTGAGGCCAGTGTTTAGGAGGATTTTGCAGAAAGTACTTGGTTGAGGAGAAAGGACTTCTCTACAAGGAACGTGATCTAGTAAAACAATCTGTTCCTATTAAAACTTAATGTCTTCGAAGATAGAATATATATGTGTGTGTGTGTGTGTGTGTGTGTATGTATGTATATATACCTATACATATATACATATACTCACACATATATATGTATATATGTGTGTGTGTGTGTGTGTGTGTGTGTATATGTCTCCAGCATTTAACTTAGACAAAAATTTGGGAGTTTTGTTGTTATTGTTTTGGGGGTTTTAATGTTGTCAATGTTTTCTGCAAAAGACAAGAAAGTTGTTGAGAGCTTCAGTTGCTGAGAGCCTCCCTATGAAGAACCAAGATCTGATTAGAAGAATTTGAGAAACAGGACAAAAGGATACATAGTCAATCAACAGAAAGTTATTATAAATTATAAGTTATATATATAAATCATAAATTATAAATCAGAGAGGAAGAGATTAATTTGCAACAAAGGCAGCCTGAGTTACAAGAGACATGTATAAGCTATGTGTCAGTTGGTACCTGTGGCTGACTAGGTCAGGGCCTTCTCTCCAAAAGAATCTGCATGAGTGTCAACAGCTTATTGAATTAGAATATACAATCAGGACATTTTCTTTTAATGTTTTTTAAAAAGATAACATTTATTAAATACTAAATCATAAAAACCATTATTTGTATTCAAACCAAATATACAAAAACATTAACATCTCTCTCTAGTTTTCTTTAAATTTGTAACTAATTTTTCTTTTTTCTTCCGTAACATGGCTAATGTCAAAATATATTGACTTTATATGTATAATAGGTGTCGTATTTCTCATCTTCTCAACGGATGGAAGAGGTGATAGAAAGAGGGAGAGAATTTGGAACTGAAAATAAAAATCGTTAAGGTTTTTAAAAAATGAATTAGCAACTAAACTTTGCTTTAAGAAATACAAGTTTTACAAAAGATTACTTTTTAATCACACTCTTCCCCTTACTCCAAAATACTTTTTTCTTCTCAGCTAAAAAGCATCCTTTCAACAGGACCGTAGTCCTCTAGCCCCCATTTTGCCTTTCAGGGCAGATAGTGGAGTTTAAGGACTAGCAACCCAAGGCATATCCACCTAAAACCTAAAATTTTAACTTTTTAAGCCTTCTTGACCATAGCAACTAGAGCTCCGGGACCACGGAAAACAAGAAGGCAAAATGAATGGGAACAAAATATCAAGTAAAGTTTTTCCTGACCTTACCACAGATGACTTGGTTCTCCTGGGGATGAGAAAGAAGAGGAAGACAACCTGCCTGATCCCAACAAGAGCTGGGGGCTCCATCAGCAAAAGCACTGCCAGAACAAGCAAGGCAGCCCCACGGCAAGTGTTTGGAAGCAGGTTGCAAGTGGGTCCTGGACTGCAGAGTCACCAAGTCTCTAGACTCACCTCCTTCCTACTTTGCCAAAGCTTCATGAAGCAGAGAAAGCAGGAGTAGTCACAGAAATGTCTACAGCAACCCAGGTTTCCAAGAAAGCTGCCCCCAACTTCTCCAGGCTGAGTAGCCTGAACAGTTCTACAGGGTGTCCCTAAAATCTGGACACATAGGCAATCTCATTAACATCTCATTAACCGTTTCACCAAAGACTCTGTGTTGTTCAGCGACTTCTTTTTCTGGGGTATGCTAAAGAAGAAGGTGTACTTAATGAAAATCACAGGCACAATACACTTGATTGAAAGCATAAAGAGTGAATGTGCTAAAATTGATGGCAATGTGGAGCTACTGCATCCAGTTTACTTGAATCTTGCAAAGTGCATCAACCTTTGCATCACAAATGATACAAATGATGAAGATGTTATTTGTTAATATTCCAATTAAATAAAATGTTGTTGGAAATTTCATTCATTTCATTTCTTGAAAATATGCGTTTTTGCCTATGTGTCCAGACTTTAGGAACACCCTGTAACTTGGCGAGAGGGCTACTGACACATTAGGTTATGCCTGGGCACGTCCAGCACCCCAATATTCACATCCAGAGTTATCTGCATAGCATGTTACTTCTATCCGATTTTCTCTAAAAACATCAAATTTTGATTTCTATCCCTCTAAGGGCCCTCAATTCCTGTGTAAGCACTCAAGTCCAATAAACTATCATTTAAAGTGAAGAGTAGAGTCATACTCAAGACCATCAATAGAAAAGAAAATTCCCCTCACATTTCTGGAGTATGTGGAGGGGACCTTAGAAGCCATCAAATCCAACACCCACATTTTGCAAACAAGGAAACTGAGGACAGAGAGATTGACTTGGCCAGGGTTACACAGCTATTAAGTATCTGAGACAAGCTTTGAACTAAGGGGCTTCTAACTTCACACTCTGAACCTATATAGTCTAGATGATTCATGCTGCCAGCGAAGGTATTGGTCCACATAGTTCCTCAGTCATTGTGATTCCGTGCTATCACAATCTTTCTTCCTTATTGGACTAAAGAAAGTGTCTTTCTACAGTCTGGATTGAGACTGGGCATCTATCTCCTCTTCCTCTCTCTCTCGGTCTCTCTCTCTCTCACACACACTCCACAAGCCCCTTCTTTCCCTTCAGAGCTCAGGTCTCTGTTCAGCTCCACGTACAGCCTTCTGTCTGTGTCTGTGCTCACATCTAAAGCCTAAACTCAAGAGTCAGTTCAGTCTTTTGAATTATATCATGCCTGAAGTAACTCCATAAAGCTCCTTAAGCTAAGATCATACCAGGGCAATACAATGAGGGTGAGAATTCAAACCTTGTCTAGGAGAAAATAGAGGAGAAGCTTAATTTCACGCTATGTGGGAGCCATTGGAGACAAAATTGAAAGGAAAGATCAAAGGCAAAAATTAAACTGGATTAGAGAAAGCTAGCAGGACAATGTATACTTGTAATTCAATTAAAAGTTAATAAGCAACACAGAGGTTCTAGCCAATAGAAAAAAGCCATAGTGCTCACATAGCAGAAATAGAAACCTGCTTCTGCGGTAAACTGAGTTGGCCCATAAGGACAATGTCATGGAGCATGCTCAGAGTTGCTTTTCCTAGTCCTAACTGACTATGTGTGACTGAGGGCTGGCAAGCTTATACTCCAAGATGATGAAAAGTCCTTTTACTATCTTCTGGGATGGAAACTGCTAAGGACTATTTACAAAAGAGATATGCAAAAAAGGAATGACAACCCTTTCAGTCTTTCTCTTCCTTTATAGCCATGAATCGAGTCAAGACAGGAGCTACTCCCCAAAGAAATGGAGAAGGGTCAGTTTGCCTATTTCCTTCCCCAATTCCACCTCCATGCAGGCATGAGTGCATGGCATCTAAAATATGAGAGCTACCTAGGGCAGCCTGAGCCTAGGTTTGGGGTGCCTCTTTGATATTTGTTCTTTCTTAAACTTAGGTAAATAAATTCCTATTCAAAGGTGGATATGTCTAGGCTTGAAGGTGACCTTGTGAAATCTTTAAGTCCAATTAAGTTATAGCTGCATGACCATAGGAAAGGAGCCCCCTGTAACCCCTCCAAGGCCGTTATACCGGACAGACAACAACCCAGAAGATCAGCCCAAGCCTAACTGTTTTACCAGCAGACGTGTATTGGAAATTATTTAGATGATGTAAATGTAAAATGCCAAACTAGCAATCCAGAAAACTTAGTAACATTCGGATGAGGTTTGGGTGTTAGCCTCCCAGACGATTATAACAGCAGTTATAAGTTACTGAATACTGCTCTTTGTCTTTTCTATTTAGCATTTCTTTTGTGTGTAGGAATAAATTACCTACTCTATACCTGATTCATATTGTATATTGGATCCCTTTAACTCTTCTCCAACCTATTAAACTATAAGTAAAATTGTTCCCAGGGTACTGAGGTAGGAACATAATGGGCTGAACAATGTGATAACAGAAGGCCTAGCCCCTTCTCAAAAGAGACCAGGCTACCCTGGAGTATGCCCAGGACAAACTAAATGTTTGAGTATAGAAGAGTAAATGGTATGGTATCTATAGTCCTTATGGGCTCAGCAGCAGCAACTCAAGGTTAGACTTCTATCCCAGAAAAAGATCCACCTAAAGCAGGATCTCACAATTTTATGAAAGAATATTTAATTAGCCCAGCCCAGAGTCCAGCGGCTCCAATTCCTGATATATCAACACCTGGAGCATCAGAGACTCTGTAGACAGGGCTAGGAGGGGAATTTGTCCAGGGCAATATATGGTTTTCTTTCCTTCTTTCTTTTCTCATGTGTTCCTAAGGCAAGTTCAAGAAGGGAAAAAAAACTTCCTGTGGGGCAACAAGCAAAACTTGGCTTGATTTTGATATTCAGTATAAATACAGGCCGTGTAAACAGAACCTTTGGGGTTTAAGCAGGACCCTAAGTACTTTCTACTCATCTGTGGTCTTCACTTTCATATTAGCAATCAAAACTCCAGCAAGTGAATTCAACAGGAACTGATATGATGCAGGTGTATCAGTCCAGTTGGTATAAATGTCAGTATAGGTACAAGAATGTTTTCCAGTTTGGTTGGAGTCCACGGAAAATAGGGAATGGAGAAAACTGGGAATGTTAGAAGTGCAGAGCCACTAAATTTTCTGGGAGAAATCCTTGTTATAAATGAAGGGCGCCAAAGGACTCATAATGAAAAAAATACTATCCGCCTCCAGAGAAAGAACTAATGGCGTCTGAATGCAAACCAAAGCATACTATTTTTCACTTCCTTTCTTTCTCTTTTTCTTTCTTCCTTTCTTTTTGGTTTGAATTTTCTTCCACAAAATGACTGATATGTTTTACATGATTGCCCACGTATAACCTATATCGGATTGTTACCATCTCTAGGAGGAGAAAGAGGAGGGGAATTCAACTTTTTTTTAAAAAACTTAAAAACTGTTTTTACCTGTAAAAGGAAAGAAAATAAAATCTTATTAAAAAGAAAAATAATAAATGACGAGCACAATCAAGATACATTATAGAGGTGAGGGAGAAGAGGTCCTGTTTTTCATAACTGGTGTAGTCCACCAGGAGTGTGTGTAAAGCTAACAACTTTGACTGGGAGAGCCTTTGCTATCTAGAACCCAGCTCTGATAAGCATTATACATCAACTATGTGGGCCATGAGAAAGTCACTAAGCCTCTACTTCTTCGTCTCTGAAATGAGGATAATACTTTCGCTACCTACCCGCAGGGTTGTAGGGAGGAAAGCACTAAATGCATCTTAACTCTTTTCATAAACACGAGTTGTTTATCATTATCATCGTTATGCAGCACAACGGATGCTAAAAAGAGAGGCGCTGGCCCCGCAGTCATTCAGCAGGTTGATAGGATACCCTCCCATTATTCCAGTTAGGGTGGCACTGTTAGAGTTTAAGAGAGGATCTTCATTTCTCAAAGAACAAAAGCAAACGCTTGGTTCAGAAAATTGGCATGGGGGACTAATGTAGCCATTTTCTACTGGCGAATTGTGGAGCAAACCTCAACAAGAACAAGGGGTAGGAATTTATGTGAGAGATGAAATTTTAAAAAGCTCATGTGGACAGTCAGTTTTACAGGCTCCAGTTGGAGAACAGGACTGGTCTTTTTTGACTGATTAGCTGACATTTGTCTAGAATATGCCCTAACTTGTCTAAAGGCTCTCATCTCTAGATCTCTTTGTGTACCAGCACTCAACACAGTTACTGACCTACCCTTAAATTAAATAATAGTAGTAGTAGTAGTAGTAGTAGTAGTAGTAGTAGTAGTAGTAGTGGTAGTAGTGGTAGTAGTGGCAGTAGTGGCAGTAGTAGTAGTAGTAGTAGTGGTGGTAGTAGTAGTGGTAGTAGTAGTAGTAGTGGTAGTAGTAGTGGTGGTGGTAGTAGTAGTAGTAGTAGTAGTAGTAGTAGTAGTAGTAGTAGTAGTAGTGGTGGTGGGCGGCAATTTTAGGAAAGTGTCAACCTTCTCTTACATGGCTCTGCCAGGTGTCACTGGATCCTCTTGCTGCCCACTAAGCCAGATTCTATAGACATTCCCCCTAAGTCTGGGAAAATCTTTCTTCTCTGTCTTTTCCTCAGGCCAGTTACTAAAATCCTAGCTGCCTCCTACAGCCACAACAGATACACTTCCTAGTTACCTTATCGGTCTCTTACTCCACAGCTCTCTACCCCAGATTTGTTTCTTTATAGCCATTAGCTACTATGCTAGGAAGCATTTCTCAGTGATCTAGGCTTCATGAATGGAAGGCAGGGCTAGTACAAGCCCTCAGCATCCTGTAATGTTCTTTTGCAAGCCAAGCATGCTTAAGTCCTTAAGATCAGAAGTGTGCATTAGAGCCTGGGCCCCTGGACACCTATGCCTAAGACACTATGGATATCCAAACCAGAGGCATAGGCTTTCAGTGCTTGTAAACCCCAAGACTTATCTTTATTGAGAACTAAGTGATTTTTGTTTTCATCTCTGGATGTGTGCTCATTTGAATGACTGTTTCTTAGCCTTTATAGGATGGAATAATGGCATCAGGACAGATTGTGAGAGGATTCTCAACAAAACATTTATGGTCGTCTAAAATGTGCATTATGGTTCCCAAAATGGGATTTCAGGGAATAGACACAGTGTATTTTCCTATAATGCTTCTTGTTCTATAATTCCTCACCCTACTAGGCCAACAAAGCACAGTTTACTAAACCCCAAGCTGTGGCAAAAAAAAAAAAATTGTCTGTTGGGATTTATATCCAAGCAGGTGGGTTATGTTTTTGCTCTTTGTAATATATCTTAAATGACCTTAAAATACTTTCATCTATGTCATATAGATACATAAATATTTGTCCTGAGGGTACTGGTGGGAGAACACACACTGATAAAAATTACAGTTCCATCAAATGACATTATGACTTTTAAAAGTAATAAAAAATTAATGTATTCTCAATATATGATAGGAACAGGAAATACTGAAATCATGAGATCACATATTTAAAGCTAGGAAGGACTTTAGAAGTCACATTATCCATCACCACCCTCTTTTACAAGGAAAGAAACAGAGACCTAGACAAGTTAAGTGACTTTTCCAAGGTCATACAGAAAGCAGGGACAGGAATAATACTCCTTCTATTTTGCCATTATGTCTATCTAATGGAGTATTTCAGGGACAGGGGCAGGGGGAGGAGTTTCATCCTAAAGAACCACTGTTTTTTATAATAGTTTGTGAACAACTCAGTGGATAATGAATTACTACTGATTAATATTTATGATACTCCATTTTCCAAGTCAGTCTGTACCAGTGACAACTCCTTAAAAATAAAAGATTTGAACATTAATACCCATTAACAATCAATTCCTTTTCCTTCCCAACAATTTAATTCTTCTTTTCCCTACGGTTTCTGTCCAATGACAATACTGAGAACTTTTCTTAGCCTTAGGGATATAGAGATTTCCAGGGGAATCACAGAGCTACTCTTCTCAACATTATCCTTAAAATCATAGACTCAGAGCTAGAGGGACAAATCAATATCGCATCCCAAAAACTGAGATAGATTTGAGGACCTGGAGGCAGCAGAAAGCGGTAGAAAGAACACTCGGGTTTGGAGTCAGAGTCTGAGGGTCTGGGTTCAAACCACCATTCTGCTGGCTATGACTTCCCCTCCTCCTCCTCCTAACATCCTGAGCCTCAGTTTCCCAGAAACTCAAGGAAGAGACTTCAAGTTCATACCTTAGAAGAAATCCCCTTTATAGCATCCCTATGGGTAGTCACTAGAGATTAAATCTAACTTAGAAATAATCTAATTCAAACCCTTTGCTTCATGGATGAGGAAATTGGTGCACAGAGAGGCTTGAACTCACACAGTGATTTGGTGACAGAACTGAACCTAGAAGCCATATGATTAAATAATATTGTACTTCTTCATTGAGCAAAAATTGCTGGTTTGAATGGCATGAAGATATACAACTAAAATTTGGGGACCGAGTACTAAAAAGTAATCCTTGTCTCACCAAGGGGCATTCCTTCAGCCCCAGGGGCAGCTAGGTGGTATAATGAACTGAGCACTGGGCCTGGAGTCAGGAACATCTGAGTCCAAATCTAACTTATGACACTTACTAGCGGTGTGACCCTGGGAAAGTCACTTAGGCGCTGTCTGCCTCGGTTTCCTTATCTGTAAAACAGAGGCAATAATAGCACCTACCTCCCAGGGTCGTTGTAAGGATCCATAATCATAATCCTAAAGTGCTCAGTGCAGTGCCTGGTACACAGTAAATGTTAACTATTATTATTTTACCTTCTCCTATAGCAAGAAGATAAACCTGCACTTTGTACAGAACTGATCATTTGCCATTTAGCACAAACACAAGCTTAATACGTACTCTGCATTTCCTTGATGGAAAAATCTCCCTTGCCCACTATACTTACTGGAAGCAAGGCTTCCATTATCATTCTTGGTGGTCCTCAAAGGTAGGTAGTTCTCAGATACTAGCTGTGTGACCCTGGGCGAGTTATTTAACCTTGTTTGCCTCAGTTTCCTCGTCTGTAAAATGAACTTGAAAAGGAAATGGCCAACCACTCTAGTATCTTTGCCAAGAAAACTCCAAATGGAGTCATGAAGTCAGACACACTGAAAATGACAACAAAAGTTATCATAGCTAGATCTCATGTTATCATTAGCTGTAACATGTCTGTTTTCAATGCCTGCTCCTTTTGCTATGGGCTCAGTCACTGAGAGCTCTTCGGGAAGATTCTATTTATTGATTATGGGCTTCTCAACTTTTCTTATGGCATGATGCTAGCCTGCCTTTGCCTGGCAATTAGCTAGCCTTTGTGCACATATAGCTCACAATAGCAGACATCTGAGGCAGGGTTTCAAAAAAAAATCTAATATAAGCAAGGCTATATTTAAGTAAAATTACCTACCTCTTCTTTCCTCTTTCTTTTGATACTATTATTATTTTACCTTCTCCTATAGGAAGAAGATAAACCTGCACTTTGTACAGAACTGATCATTTGCCATCTAGCGCAAACACAAGCTTAATACATGCTCTGCATTTCCTTGGTGGCCACTTCTCTGGCCTTAATGTCTGTGTCCCCCTCATCTGTAAAATGAGAAGGCAGGACTAGATGGTCTCTGACCCCTTCTAACTCCAAATCCTACGATATTAATCTAAATCCTATGATAATAAATATCTTTGGGAGCCAAGATGGTGGCTGGAAAGCAGGGACTTGCCTAGGGTTCTCCCCTAGAACCCTCCAAACACCAATAAAAAATGGCTCTGAACAAATTCTAGAACTGCAGAACCCGCAAAATAGCAGAGGGAAGCAGGGCTCCAGCCCAGAACAGCCTAGATGGTCACTGGGTAAGGTCTATCACGCATGGAGCTGGGAGCGGAGTGGAGCAGAGCCCAGCATGGGTTGCGCCCAGACCAACCAGACCAAGAGCTGGACAGAACAGGCCCTAGAGCCCTGAATCAGTGACCTGTGGCAGTTATCAGACTTCTCAACCCACAAACACCAAAGACAACAGAGAAGGTTAGTGGGAAAAGCTTCTGAGAAAGAGTGAAAATAGTTCATGGGGGTGGTGCATCTACAGAACTACAGCTGCAGTTGCTTCTGGCCCCAGGTCCACCTGGTGGGAGGAATTAAGTGGTGGATCAGAGCTGGAGTGCAGAGCCTGCTAAAGATCTCAGTCTGGTCCAAGTTGGGGGTTCTTGGGGGAGGAGGAGGGCTGGTGTAGCAGAGCTGGCTGTATAGAAACAGCTCTGCAAACAACAGTGCATCCCCTCAAGCTTGGAACAAAGTGCTTTCTACTCTATAAAGTCACACCCTCAACGAAAAACTCAAGGGTCAAGTAGTTAGCTGGGAACATGGTCAGGCAGCAAAAATGGACTCAGATTCAGACTCACATTTTGGAATCTTTCTTTAGTGACAAACAAGACCAAAACATACAGCCAGAAGAAGTCAACAAAGTCAAAGAGCCTACAACAAAAGCCTCCAAGAAAAACATGAACTGGTCTCAGGCCTTGGAAGAGCTCAAAAAGGATTTGGAAAAGCAAGTTAGAGAAGTATAGGAAAAATTGGGAAGAGAAATGAGAAGGATGAGAGAAAACCATGAAAAGCAAGTCAATGACTTCCTAAAGGAGATCCAAAAAAACAAAATACCGAAGAAAACAACACCTTAAAAAATAGACTAACTCAAATGGCAAAAGAGCTCCAAAAAGCCAATGAGGAGAAGAATGCCTTGAAAGGCAGAATTAGCCAAATAGAAAAGGAGGTCCAAAAGACCACTGAAGAAAATAGTACCTTAAAAATTAGAGTGGAGCAAGTGGAAGCCAGTGACTTGATGAGAAATCAAGATATTATAAAATAGCACCAAAGGGAAAAAAAAAGGAAGACAATGTGAAATATCTCATTGGAAAAACCACTGACCTGGGAAATAGATCCAGGAGAGATAATTTTAAAATTATTGGACTACCTGAAAGCCATGATCAAAAACAGAGCCTAGATATCATCTTTCAAGAAATTATCAAGGAGAACTTCCCTGATATTCTAGAGCCACAGGGCAAAACAGAAATT
>CM053622.1:626592186-626613246 GCA_028646595.1 Phalanger gymnotis | reverse complement strand
TGTGGCCTGTATTGAATTGCTTAACTTCTTAGGGAAGGTGGGTGGGAAGGGAAGAGGGGAGAGAATTTGGAACTCAAAGTTTTAAAAACAGATGTTCAAAAACAAAAAAAAAAGTTTTTGCATGCAACTAGAAAATAAGATACGCAGGCAATGAGGCATAGAAATTTATCTTGCCCTCCAAGAAAGGAAGGGAAAAGGGGATGGGAGGGGAGTGGGGTGACAGAAGGGAGGGCTGACTGGGGAACAGGGCAACAAGAATATATGCCATCTTGGAGTGGGGGGAGGGTAGAAATGAGGAGAAAATTTGTAATTCAAACTCTTGTGAAAATCAATGCTCAAAACTAAATATATTAAATTAAAAAAAAAAAAAGAGGAAAGAAAAAGAAGTTTGCCTCAAGAAGAATGTAAAGGTGAACAGCATGTAAATTTGGAAAGGTTGCTTTGAGCCAAGTTGCATTGGGTCTTAGAAGGAAAAGGCAGACACAAGAATCTATCAAGTAGGGGAGTGACAGATCTATTGTTCAGGAATATTACTTTGATTGCTATGTGGAGGATGGTTTGGAGAAAATAAAGACAAATCTAAAAATCTTTTTCTCATTAATTTCTCGTGAAGCCAGATTTTCCATCTTCCACATTGTCTTCGAAAATAAAAAAGTAAATGACAGATTACAAACAAAAATCATAATGTGGGATCTCAAAGACAAAAACTTCCTCCAAATATTCCTATATCCTGGTTATGGAACTTAAGTTAGTCTACTTTGAACTAATGTACCTCTTCTGACTTGGAACTCTGAGAAAAGGATTTTCCCAGGAATAGTTTTTGGTTCTAAAAGATGCTTCTTCCATACATACAAGCCATCTGCCTTCCAGGGTTTTCTTCTATTTCACTCTGAAAAAGTCCCATAAGACCCACCCTGGGAAGTCTAGTAGTAGGCTGTTCTATTTGACTTTTAGTCTTGAGACTTTTTAATAATTGGCATATACTAAAAATTTTGGAAGAAATTGTCCATAAACAAAATTTACCTCATTTTTTCCACATTTCAGTTAAAATGTCCCTTTGATATTTCTCTCCATGAACTATTTATATTACTATGAATCTTGTTACTATATGAGAAATGATTAATCACATAGTCAACAAAACTAAGGAATTCAAATAAGGTAAGCCCTCAGAGCAAAAAAAGTAAAACTATCCCCAACTTACAAACTGCCATGACTATTTATAGCATTCAGCAGTTTCAAAGGTAACCCACTGCTATTTGACCTACAATATTTGATTAACACATGTCTAGTCATTACTGTAGAAAAACTTCAGCCTCTCAAAAGATAAAATTTTCTGTGGCATTACTGTGATCTGCTATTTTTGGAAATTGTTTCATGATTTTAAATAGCATTTATGTTAATATTGTGGTAGGAATGTTTCTGACTGGAACCACAGAAATATCTGTACACAGAGCCCTGACTAATCATTCTGACACTCCATCAAGTATCACTCTAACATCCTCAAACAAGTCAGTCAGTCAATAAGCATTTATTAAGCATTATATTTAATGTGTCAGGCACTGTGCTAAGGTTGAGGATACACATAAAAGCAAAAAGACAGAACTGCCCTCCAGGAACTTACATTCTAATGGGGATAATACAACATATTAAAGGAGAATTTTTTTTAAAAATGTGAAAAATGCTCTAAATCACTATAGCTTAGAGAAATGCAAATTAAAACAACTTTGAGATATCATCTTATACCTCTCAGATTGGCTAAAAGAATAGAAGGGGCAAATAACAAATTTTGGAGGAGATGTGAAAAATTGGGACAGTTAATACATTGTTGGTGAACTGATCCAACCATTTTAGATAGCAACCTGAAATTATGTCTAAAGAATTATACTCTTTGACCCAGCAATACCACTATTAGGTCTGCTTCCCCAGGTGAGCAGGGAAATAGGAAAAGAACTTGTATGATCTCAAATATTTATAACAGCTTTCTTTGTTGTGGCAAAGAACTGAAAATTGCAGGGATGCCCATCAATTGGGGAATGGCTGAACAAGTTGTGGTATATGATTGTGATGTAATATTCCTGCGCTGTAAGAAATGATGGGCTGGTTGATTTTAGAAAAACATGCAAAGACTTACATGAAATAACGAAAAGTAAAATGAGCAGAACCAAGAGAACGTTGTATACAGTAACAGAAATACTGTTTGAGGAATAATTGTGAACAACCAAGCTATTTTGAGTATTTTAAATACTCAAATCAACCATAAAGGATCCATGAAGGAAGATGCTATCCACTTCCAGAGAAAGAACTGATAAATAGAAGTATGCATAGTGGTTTTAGATATATTTATATTATATTATTATTATATAATATAAAAATATATTTATACTAAATATATAAATATACATATATTTATAAATTCACATCAAATGGTGGCCTTCTCTCCTATGGAGTGAAAAGGGAGGGAGGAAGTTCAGAACTTAAAATGTAACAGGGTAAACAAAATTAATTTTTTTTAAAAAGGGTGATTGAAAAGAGGGTAAAGGAGGAAAGTACCCATTCAGAAGCATTGCGGCTAAGCCTGGAAAATAAGGAATAGCTTGTTTGGACCTTTCCTCAAAATGGAAGTCCTAGGAAAAACTCACCAATGGGAGAAGTCACCGGCGGCAGCTTAGGCATCAACATTTTAAGACTGTTCAGACAGGTTTTCCAGAGAACTTGGAGCTCTCAGGGCTGAGTAGGGAGCAGAGTGAAGTTGAGATAAGGAGTAGTTCACCTGAGGCTCAGCTCTCTGGAAGCTTCCTGTATAATTATTCTTGTTGCCATAGGTCTAGGTCAGTGGTGTCTCCTGGCTGAAGGAGTATGAATTCATCCAATACCCTGGACATTTCAGCACCCCAACAGTTGGCCTGCCTGCTCTAAGCTATGCCCCCAGAATGCATCGGAGTGTGGATAGAGCACGAACAGTACAGCAAATAGGAAGTTCCTTTCTCTGTTGAGAAGTTACATGAGACAAGCCCATCTTACTGCTAGCCTACTGCTTCTCCATGCCTGTGTCCTCCCGGACTCCTTGGTGGTTTCCCTGCTTCGGAGGCCCCTTCTGCTAATTCCTTTCCCTACCTCCAGCCTGTCCCTTTGGCTCTCATCACCTGGTAATTATGACTCGATTCCCCACAGTATCCCGTTTACTTTCTTGGATCATGATTTAGGCCACACGCTTTTTCCTGCTGAAGTTTCTTCTCCTGGGGCCCTGTTAATTGTGCCTTAATCCCAGGGAGGATTAGGGAGGTACTTACCCCCTATTTCAGCCACTGCCTGTACCATAGGTCTTTTTTCCATTATCATAGAGTCTCTCACTTTCCCTTCTTCATGAATTCTTTCCTGGTGCATTCTCCATGAATTCTCCCCTCCCCCTTCCCTCAGCTGGCTTGAATCTGCTTTTGAGAGCCGGCTGTTAAGTTTTCAGTATGAGTGTTTACACCTGGTAACTAAATCAATACTGCAATTTAGGGTTTGAGTTATTGTTTTGTTGAGTGTCTAAACTTAAGAAAGTGTTGGAGAAAATGTTAATAATGCAGATTAAACTTGAAACATGTCATGTGCACATTTAAGGGCAGTGGGGGAGTCAGTTGTTAAAAGTTTGCTAGCACACCCATGGGTTTGTTTACCTTACAAATCTTACACTGGGTAAGCTTAATATCCTACTCCTTCCCATTTATCAAATCTCATCCATTTTCTTTAATTGCTTAAAGTTCTTCCCTCAGAATGCAGATGGTTGTAGTCTGGCCTATTTGTCATTCACAAAGAATTTGCCACTTCCAGTCCCACAAATTTCTCATCTGCTAATTTGTATTTTTGCAATTCTCCCTTTCAATAACTATCTTCCAGCCATTTTTTAAAGAATTATAAATGGTCTGGATCCCATTTCCCCTTTAATCTGTTATTTAAATTTCTAGAAAGCTTAATAGCACTTTCTCACAAGCTCCGTATTTTATTCCTAGCATCCTCAGTGGATGAACTGCCACACAGCACAATGTCTTGCACATGCTAGATGTGTAATATGTGCTGATTGATTGATGCGGTCACTAATCAACCCTGGGCCAACACAGCTACTACTGTCTCCTAATTAGCTTCCTTTGTAAAATCATAGAATCATAGATCTAAAATGTAAAGAAACCTCAGAGGTCACCTAGGAAGTCTAACCACTAGCCTTTACAGATGAAGAAACTGAAGCTCAGGAAGATTAAAGGACCCATCACAGCTCATCCTTTGTATTCTTGTCTACAGATCCTGTGCAAAAGATTCACCCAGTGGGCTGGTGGCTCTCCATCATTTCTGAGCGTATCATTGCAACCCTGGGGTCCAGAGTCAGAATGACACTGTTGTCTGAGGGTCATCTTAGCTGGAATAGAGAGGACGGTAGCTATTAGCCACTGGAGATGGCTCTGGAAACAGAGATGCAGACTCTTGAAATAGAGGACAAGTCACTTAACCTCTACTTCTCAGGTTCTTCATCTATGAATCTATAAATTAAAGAGGTTGGACGAGCTGATCTCCAAGGTCCTTTCTAACTCTACATCTATGGTCCTACAATGAATTATTTGACCACACAATCTGCTCATATGTAGCTTGGAGGTAATTTATAAAAGAGCAGTCTGGATTAGGAGGTTGTAGTATTGGCATACCACTGATCAATTACCAAGTAATAACAGTGCTTCTATTGCTGTCTGGAATCCACAGGTAGAGCCCAAAAGCCATTAGCAATATCTAACACAGAAAACATATATGCTGGGTAGGAGCTTGGCCCTCATCTCTGGGCATGCTGCTACCAGGGGAGTCACTTACAACACCTTCAACCTTATTTAATTCCTGAAAATCAATAGTCAATCTCCATGTGCCATTTGGCTTACTCTCAGCATTATATGGACTATTAACTCTTTAGATTATGCCCTTTGTCTCTAGCTCCCTTATTTTTCCCACTGGTTTTATCCTTTCCCTAGGGATGGGGTACTACGAACAAACAAGATTATCTTCTGGGATATTAATAGCCTCTTGGAATATCAAGGAAGGAGGAAGAAGGGAGGGTGGCAGGTTCTTATTTACTAGAGACCCTATATTGAAGAGCAGTTTGCCCATTCTGATATATTTAAAAGCTCTCTAGAGTTAACAGGTTTTATGGGACATTGTCTAAGCCTTTGGAATAATACAGGCAACTTATTGAGCAATTAACCTCCATTTATAAACTTGTGACCCTGGGCAAGTCACTTACCCTTGTTTGCTTCAATTTCCTCATGTGTAAAATGAGCTGGAAAAGGAAATGGCAAACGACTCCAGCATCTTTGCCAAGAAAACCCCAAATGGGGTCATGGAGAATAGGACACAACTAAAATGACTCGACAACTACAAACTTGTCCCCACCCCAGACCCTCCTATATGATTTAATCTATGAGAGTTCGCATTCAGCTAGTGCTTTACTTTTAACAAAGGGCTGTCCACACAACATCCCTGAGAGGTGAGGAAGGTAATTATCATTCTCCCCATTTTACACATGAGGAAACTGAACCAGCACATGGTCAAATATGTAAAGATATTAAAGAACATCATTCAGACAGCTCCGCGTTGTCAGCTTTGATGTGGACTCCCTTCTAACCTTGGACCCTGGTTGTAGTTATTGGGTCCATTATGACTCCCTTGCAAGGCAAGGGACTTGGCTGATCTTGTATTCTGGCTTTATTCCTTGAATAAGTCTCTTATTGTCATCAGTTCCTTTCATCAGTCTTCTTAGGGACTAGAACCTACTTCGCAACCATAACCCCTGTGCCTAGGACCCTGGGACCTACGACCAGATCTCCTAATGAGTGCCAGTCTGATTGCCCTCTATCCTCTGACCATGCCCTACTGCCAGACACTATATACTCTCAGTGCCCCCTACAGCAACTAGCTGCTGCCTACCCCTGAAACATACAATGCCTCCCTGCCTCTATCCCTACCTAGGGTATTGCCTGATGCTCTACCCTCCTGATTATCTACCCATCCTTCCAGACTTCCTTCTGTTGCTCTGGGATAATCCCACAGCAGCCCATCACATATTTTCTAGATTTTTCTGGATCCTAAAAACTCCCAGTTTAACTCCGCATTACCATCCAAAAGGCCCTGACACTGAAAACAGTCTGAGCCGCAGACCCGTTAGTCATTAGTTGCCTGAGGAATAGAATGGTCTGACTGGCTTCCCGCTAAAAAGATTCAATTCAATTGAATCCAGTAATTATTTAAGCAGTAGGCACTAGAGATACAAGGAGAAAAGTGGAGCAGTCCCTGCTCTCAAAATGCTCTCATTCTACTGGAGAAAAACAATGTGTACAGATAAATAAATACAAACTGTATGCAAAATAAATGCAAAGTAGTTTGAGGGAGGGGTGATCACTAATATTCAGGGAAATCATGAAAGGCTTCTTGTACGAGGTGGTACTTAAACAGCCTTGAAAAATGATGGAGCGCCTGGTTGTAGGAAGGGTGTCTTCCTGTTTAGGTGTCGATGAATTGAGTGAGCTTTGGGGCAGTTTGGAGGGTGGGTTGCAAACAGTTACTATATTTTTCTGAAAAAAACTTGAAACGTAGTCATTTTAATAATTTGAACTAAACACAGTTGTAAAGGACATATTCTAAGAGATACCAAAACAGCACACACGCAAGGGGTAGAAGCCCGAGGATCCACGTGCAACAAAAGCAAGATAGAGCCTCTGGGCATAGGCAATCAACCGATCCCTGTCTATTAAGTGCCTTCAATATGCCAGGCACTGTGCTAAGTACAGAGGACACAAAAAGAGGCCAAAGATAGTCCTTGCCTTCGAAGGGCTTACAAACGAATGGAAGGAAGGTGGAGTCAGGTGAAGCACATTCCTGGGTTATTGAATGAAGGCCAAGAAATTCCAGGGCTAAGCTGTATGTTGTAAGAATCATGATACCTGGTGGTACCACGGGTGGTGTCGCTGGAGCTTAGGGCCACACTAAGACAAGACAAGGCAAGAACACAGAGAAAGAGGATGAAGGAGTAACAGTAGGCCAGTGGATGCTACAGCAATACCTTACACAGCAAGACAGAGACCCTAAATTTTCCCTTGACTCTACTCATGTTAATAAGACTACATTAAGTTCTGGAGACTGTGAATTTGCTATAACTATTGCTTTACAAAGGATGTTCAGATACTACTCCCGTCTCTTCTTTAAAAAACAGAACTACTTTGACATACTTACTAATTTTATTAAGTTAAAATATATATATTAGGGGCAGCTACATGAGACACTGAATAGAGTACTGGGCCAGGTGTCAGGAAGACTTAAGATCGAATCCAGCCCCACACATTTACTAGTTGGGGGACTCTGGGCAAAGTCAGTTTATTCATCTTTTAAAAGGGGATAATAATAGCATCTACCAATAATAGAACTAACCAATTTGATGTATGTGGGGTTTGAGAGTAATAATTAAATAACTAAGTGTTAATATTGAGGAGACTCAGGATTTTTTCCCATTCTTTTTTGCAGTTTAGGTCAAAGCTTAGATCACTGAAGGGCAGGGCTAAAATAATAGGATGAAATCTTGAAGTTGTTGCCCATGCAGAGAACCTTAAAAAGAATTTAATCTAAGGAAAATTCTGGGCCATTGTGTTCCACTAGGCAGGCTAGATAGTCCTAGGCTTGAAGTGGTCTGGCCAGAGTAACAAAATCAGTCATGTTCCCCAGACCCTCATTAGAATAGGTCCATTATAATATTTATTCTCTCATTAAGGAGGCACCCTTTGGCAATTGAAATAGAGCAGGAGAGGAGGGCAGAGGAGATTCACTGGTTGTATTTGTCCTTCATTTTCAAAGAGGACCGTGACTTCAGGGAAATGATGATGTGACTTGCACTTCACTTTGATATGAGGGAGGGAGGGCCGTGCAAGCTCACCAGCCTCACTTTCTCCTCCAGAGTCATCTGGGTCCAGCGGCCTGAGATTTACCAGGAAGACTAGAGATGGGCCAGGATGCAATGGGAGACCCTGGCCCTTTCAGGCTAAGGTCTTTTCAGGTTATCACTTTGAGTGAGGTAACTGCCATTCAGTGAATAGGCCTCTTTAAGAAGTTAATCAAAGGATGGCCCCTTAAATCAAATCTCAAAAAAAAAAAAATCAAACTGGGAGGGGAAGACCCTCAGGGTTCCTGGTCAAAAGAGAAACTGTTACTACTTGGTATTTACATTCACTCTGTACTAGGAGAGCAGGAACCTATTGTCTAATCCAGGGCTGTCCAACCTTAGGTTTTTATTGAAACAATAGACAATATATTTTGATTTGCCATTTTAGTGAGGGCTCTGCCATAGCTAGGCTTGGTTTACTAAAGCATTTATGTAAATGTCTATGCTTGACAGCCCTGGATGAGTGGATTGGGTTCAAGGTTTGGTTTTTGAGAAAGAAATCTAGCCAGATTAACTTCTTAAAGAGACCTGTTCACGGAATGGATGTTACCTCACTCCATCTTCCCTTTCTCTTCATCTTCTTGGTCTTGATATTATTGCCTCTGAGTTTGAATTTTGTTATTAGTTTTCAAATTCTATCAAATGGTTCCTTTATGATTTGGAATAGTGCTAAATCTGTATGTTCATCTAGGTATATCACCACTTTTATCATATTGAAATAACCCAGCATGATAGGTGCACTATCCTAACCCCTTCCCTTATGCAGGTTAAGATCATTTTTCCCTAAAAGACATTGAGACATTCTTTGAGAACTGGTTGGCTAAGGCAGGGGTGGGGAACCTACAGCCTCAAGGCCACATTCGGCCCTCTAGGTCCTCAAGTGTGGCCCTTTGACTGAGTGCAAGTTTTACAGAACAAATCCTTTTACTAAAGGGATTTGTTCTGTGAAGTTTGGATTCAGTCAAAGGGCCACACTTGAGGACCTACAAAGCCACCTGTGACCTCGAGGCCACAGGTCCCCCACCCCTGGCTCAAGGTTTTAAGAGCTCGGACTGTTGATATCACTTCTTCAATTGCCTGAGTATAAAGCAGCCAAGAAGAGTTGGCGGGGCTCTGAGCTACTTAGGTATTGGATCACAAAGAGAGTTTTGCTGACTTGAATCAACTCAAGGAGTGCCCACTGCCTATCCTTGCTGAATCCTTCTCCTGCTATGACTAAGTAAATCCTCTTTTGCTAAATGTTGAATGACCTGTGTCTTATTTTGTTCCAATTTCAAATCTAAACTATGCAGAGACTTGCCTGATCTAGGCCCAGCCTAGGATACCCAGTTATGAACATTACTGAGTCTTTCTAGAAGAAAGTTTTTAAAAGGGGCATAGACAAGGAGAAGAATGATGGTATAATGACATTATATTTAATAATTTTTAAATAATAATCCATATGTAAGATTTGTGGTTTCATATGCAACTTCTTTTTCTGGCCTTATTTATATTAGAAATGTTCATGCTTGTCAATGATTTTCTAGTTCAGAATAATTTTTAATTGAGTCTCTCCCTACAGATTATTCAGACCCAAAGGTCAAATGTCAAGGGCTCTCTAGTTAGATAACATTGCCATGTTGTGCTTTGTTTAAATAAAACGAGTTATTTACCACTCTCATGTTCTACCTTACTTCCACCTTACTTCTACTGCCTGGGCTGCATTTCCCACCTTAACCTTAAGCTTTCTCTACCATCAGAGATTATTGTCCATGTTTCATTCTCGAAGAGGACCAGTAACATCACCAGAGTGATGTCTTGACTTCTGCAAGGCATGAGTAGGAAGAAAATAAATTCTCTGTTGGGTAGCCCACCCTTTGTTATGCCTTAAGAAATGCTACTTGATCCACATGGATATTGAGTCATTGGGGGAAGAAAGAACGAGCAAAAATGGCCAGTCTGCTTACCGATCCCTCCTCATCCCAAATATTGTCAACAGAAAAAAATTTGTTGTTGGTAAGAAACAAGTTTATAGACCACGTTATTCACCGGGAGCTGTGGTTAAGGGCAGGATGGTTGAGAGCGAGAAAGTACGAACAGCAGAGAGAGGGTACAGTTGTGAGGAAGCTAATAGCATACAGCTGATAGCATGTATTTCCAATTAAGTCACATTTCTTTTTTTCTATAATAGTGGACTGGACAACTAGGGCCCATTCTTTGGAGCACAGACGGTATTCTTGGACAGCTGGCTTAGGAATATCTATCAGTGGATGTGTCATACCTGGATGTTAACTTAATGGGGGACTGCTTCACATCAGTGCCTTTGAGTCCATGCCCATGCCCCAAGGACTAGGTAGACCTTCAGAGAGAGCGTGCTTGAGTTCAGTAGGGATGTTGGAATTCTGTCCTTGTTTCCTAGCCCTTATTAAGCAGTGTCAACTCCCTCTTTCTGTAGGTTCCTCTTCTGCCCTCAACACCTTTTCTTGTTTTCAGCTCCTTTTATGTGTTGTCTTCCTCAGTTAGAATGTAAACTCCTTGAGGTCAAGGACTGTCTTTGTTTCTGCTTCTATTTGTCAATAAATACTTATTGACTTAATTACTACCTCCCCTATGTGAACCCTTCACTCCAGCTGACCTAGATTTTTCACTATTACTCATTTTGTTGTTGTTGTTGAGTAGTGTCCAGCTCTTTGTGACCCCAGTTGGGGTTTTCTTGGTAGAGATACTGGAGTGGTTTGCTCTCTCCAGCTCATTTTACAGCTGAGGAAATTGAGGCAAACATGGGTAAGTGACTTGCCCAGGGTCACATAGCTAGTAAGTGTCTGAGGCTGGATTTGAACTCAGGAAGATGAGTCTTCTTGACTCCAGGCCCTGCGCTCTACCCATTGCATCACCTAGTTGCCCTGCCTCAAACATACATTATGCTTTTCTTTCACACGACCTTTATTCATGTCCATTGCTATGACTGGAAGGCCCTCTCTACCCCCATTTTTGCCTACCAAAATTGGACCCTTCCTTCGAGTCCCATCTCAAATGATGCCTCTTCTCTGATTCTGATCAAACCCGTCAGAAGTCATTCCTCCCTCCTCCGCACTCCTAGAGCACAAGTGGGGTACTCATCGCATGTTACCTCATATAACAGATAATTGCCTTATCTCCTCTTACAAGATGATAAGTTCTTTGGGAATGGGGAGTATGTATAATAAAATTATGCATCCTACGCAGCAACTAACAAATTGTATTGTATATGACAGTTGCTCAATAAATATTAGTTGAATAAATGTTGGTATTCATTTCCTTTAATATTTTGTCACCTTACTGGAAATCCCCATTAATAATTTAGGTACTCCTTTGGTTTAAGGCACTGAAGACACCTGTTACAATATACACGGGCTTGCTGCAAGTGTTGGCACATCTTCATGTAAATTAATCTGTCAGATTAGGGAATTTTTCCCCTTTCCAGACTTCGAAGGAATGGGACACAGAACAGGTAAGATTTGAGGGGCACAGAGGATTCAGGAAAGTCCAGAGCAGGGATGCCACCTAGGAGGAATACTGTAGTGGGCATCCTTGAGAAATTAGAAGAAAGTCTGAGGATCCTGGACACCTAGTTGATGTGTGTTGGGAGAGTGTCAGAGGGAAAATGGAGATGAGGGGAGAGAATAAAGAGCACAAAGATGATGACTTACGGGCAGCTAGGTGGCACAGTGGATAGAGCACCAGCCCCGGAGTTAGGAGGACCTGAGTTCAAATCCGGCCTTAAACACTTGCTAGCTTTGTGATCCTAGGCAAATCACTTAACCCTGATTGACTCAAAAAAAAAAAAGTAAATGCCACCAAAAATAAACACTGCCTTATACTAACCCTCCCAAGAAGCATCATGGGGATAGTGGAAAGTACATAGTCACAGTAATGGAAGTAATGGAAAAATCCCTTCATCTCCAGTGCTTAGGACAGAGCTTGGCCCATAGTATGTGCTTAGTGATTGCTTATTAACTAACTGATTAATCTCTGGGCCTCGGTTTCCTAATCTGTAAAGTAAGAGGGGGAAAGGAAGACTAGATGACCCCCAAGCTTCCTCCTAGCTCTAAATCTATTATCTTCGGAGTTAGGATAACATGGAACTCCCTGCATATGACTTGCTGACCACCTTCCTAGTAATGTGGTATTTTGAACAAGAATTTTTTTTTTTTGCATAATCTAAAATGTACAATTTGACTGCTGTGAGCAGCTAGGTCCTGGATATCCTTTTTTGTTTATCTACTTTGTCCCCGACCTTCCAGCACAAATAAACATGCGTGAGAGGACTTAAAGCCCAATCAAGGCCATAGACTGGGTAAAAGTCAGGCCAGGGAATAAATGTTGTGTTTGGCAGGCAGAACAAAGACCCTTGAGACTGAGAGGCAACCCTATAAAGCTAAATCAAAACCTAGACAAGTCGTTGGGTGTTTGTTTGTTTGCTATAGCTCTGGAGCTGGGTGGCCAATTCCAGGTCAGTGAACCATATATATTTATTTCCTCTATCTTACAACAATATGCAAACAGCTGGAAAAGCTCCGTGTCAACATTTGCTTTTTCTCATGATTTCTACTTGAACTATTATTGTTCGAGATTTCAAGGTTGCTATGCCGGTCATGGCCATTTTGGATTCATTTTAAATGATCTCATTCTATCTTTTCAATAGTAGTAAAGAACATTTGTCTTCCCTCTGATAGGGGATTTGATAATATTTAACACTTGCTATTATTAACCACATACATGAAATTTCATTCAATGTAACTAATCTAGAAAACTCATTTATAACCAGTTTCTTGGCTCAGCAGGCCCCCTTAAAGGTAATTTTACACTCACCCGTGAAGCAGTGCAAGGCAGGCAGCTGGGAACCAGGCAGAGTAGTGAATAACTCTAACTCTAACTCAAGGCACTTCTAGTCCTATTGAAACTTGACCACTAAAATTGTACAATGTTTGGTATCAAATTAGATGATGTTTATAAAGTACTTTGGAAAACTTTAGACTACTAGATAACTTTGCTATTTTTTTTTAAGTATGTGGTGGGAAGTGAGGGGAAGGAAGGAGATTATGTGTCACAAACCTCATCCTCAAAAGATTCATAGGATGGGGCAGGAAGGAGAGGCATGAGGGGAGTGTGGCAGAGTGCAAGGAATGCTCGACTTAAACTCCGAGGATTTGGATTCAATCCCAGTTTTCCTTCTGTGAAGTTGAAAAAAAATCCCTTAACTTCACTACCCCTCAGTTCACTCAGTTCACTCGCCTTGCTAAAGGTGAGAATTGAACTAAATGGTCTCTAAGATCCTTTCTTGTTCTAAATCTGTGATCCTATGTAATAAATTGGGCAGCTAGGTTGCACAGTGGTTAGAGCACCAGGCCTGGAGTCAGAAAGACTCCCCTTTCTGAGTTCAAATCTGGCCTCAGACATGTGCTAGCTGGGTGACCCTGGGCGAGTCACTTAACCTCGTTTGCTTCAGTTTCCTCATCTGTAAAATGAGCTAGAGAAGGAAATGGCAAACCACTCCATTATCTTCACCAAGAAAACCCCAAATGGGGGTCACAAAGGGTTGGACACGACTGAAACAACTGAACAACAAAACGTAATAAATTGTAAAGCATCTTCAGAATCCCTCAACTAGTTAGTTGTCATTGCACATTTCATCAACCATGTTTGGATTTTGTGTTTTCTTATTTTTTATGCAAACCTTTCAACTAAATAGTAGTTAGGGGATATCTCATACCCTCAGACTCTAGGATTAAGTTGCAAGTGTTTTAAAATATTCATTTTATAGCATTTACTGAAAGGGAAGGAGTTGGTTTGGCTCATTTATCTTTCAGAAATTTTTCAAGCCTTCCACTGATTTTTGCATTGAAATATTTTTTTGTCATTGGTGTCCTGAGAAGGAATAAAAGTGCTTTACATTTTGTACTATTCACAATAGTGTTATAATTGGTAATGTAACAAATAAATCAAAAGTCATAACATCGTACATTAAGACAAAAGTAGGCATAGATATGTTTAAACAACTGTGTCACACTTTCAACACCCAGAAAAACCCAGTGCTGGCCTTTTGCTTGTTTGTAGGATGTTAAATCAGGGGGGTATGAATAGGAAAAATCCTTTCTATAAATATACATCTCTGCTAGAAGGATGAGCCCTAAAATTCAAAGTAAATTTTTCTGAAAAAAAAAACATAACAATGAATTTCATAAATCTCTGATGAAAAGGCACTGAACCATTCTATATAGTCCAAAAATTAATGCAAACAAAATTATATAATATTTTTCTTTTAAAATTAATCTGACATTCCTGATATACTTTATAGAAATTTAATTCATAAATCTATTTTCATCTTAATACGAAGTTATTATTTTCCACATTTAGTTTAAGAAGCAAAATGGGATACTTCGGATTCCAGGATTTGGAAGGTTACGTTTAAATATAACAGTCTGGAACCAAAGGTATTTATGTATAGCTGCCTCAAATAAGGGCACCATTGAGATGTACTTACCAGTTGGTAGAATTGTATTGTTTTTCATCTCAGAAGGCTCAAAGAAAAACTAGAATTTTTTTGAAAGGTATTACTCCTGTGTGACTATGGACAAGTCACTTAACCCTAAATGCCAGAAAGAAAGAAAAGAAAAGAAGGAAGGTCACTTAACCCTAAATGCCAGAAAGAAAGAAAAGAAAAGAAGGAAGGAGAGAGAGAGAGAGAGAGAGAGAGAGAGGTATTACTCTACTTGCAAAATTTCTGTTTTGAGTGGATTCTCTCTTCTAGAGTGATGGTGTTGATTTCAAAATACTATGGCATTTTTGAGTAAGAAACAAATACGAAGAATTTTAGAAGCAAAAGAAAGCTTACTTGAACTGAGGCAGAGTAAAGTGTACAGGACCAGAAAAACAATATATAGGAATAATAAAACAACATGTGGGAATAATAAAAATGAAACTGAATAGTATATAATGGTACTCAAAGAAAAGACAAGATAATTTATCTCCCTCCCCTCTCTGACGAGGTGAGGGACTGAGGAGTGGAATATTGCATATACTGTCAGATTTAGTTTATGTGCTGGTTATCTTTTCTGAGTTGCTTTGTTCTACTCCTCTTTGTTGTTGTTGCTGTTACCTGGATTGGAGAGGAGGAAGGGATGTATTCAGAAATGAAAATGATATAAAAATAAAAGACAGTGAAAAAATTAAAATTCTATGGGAAAAAATAAAGCGCTGTGATTTACCAGGTTTAGAATTAGAAGAATTCATCAAATGTGTAACTTCTAACAAAACTATAACAAGAATTCTCATACTGGGGTTGAATTTGGCCCAGGGGTGGGGAGAGACTTTGTTTACTTAGAAAGAACTGGTGACACTTCGAATGACAAGATTGAAGATGAAGTCGCTCTAAAAGAAAGGGAAACTAGTCCCAGGAAGAGTCCAGCCTGTGTCTCCATGGAGATGAGAGGTAAAGGTGAAAGAGATGTCATAAAGATGGGCCCCTTTAGTGGTCTCAGAAGGAGGAAGAATATTACCCACCCCAGATATTGGCACTCTGAGGCAAAGATCCATTTACCCCACATTTGTTATGTCTCTGATTTCTTTTAAAGTGTGTGAGTGTGTGGCGGGGGGGGGGGGGGGGGGGGGGGGGGGGGGGGGGGGGGGTGGAGCCTGCGGGTTAGAAAAACCTTACCAAGTATTTGAAACCAAAAGTTCAATCTTTTCTTTCCGTCACAGATGTTGGTACCGTACAATCACTGTGTATATAATGCTGTCCTAAATACACATTCTAAAGGTCACCATTCTTCAGAGTGTAGGGCTTATTACTTATTGTTTTGCTTTTGGTAAATAAATGAAACCAAAGCTACCATCTCCCTTGTTTGTCTCTCCAACGAGAATCTGGGAGTCTTTCCATTTAGCCACAGTTGACTTTTGTTTTCTGGTTTCAGTCATTACAAGAATGTCACTATCGATTTGGCTCAATTCTTCCGATAATATTTCAGTTCACTAGTCACTGGGCAAAAAGCTCACACTTAAAGAGTATCACCCGTCAAGTTAATGTTTATAGATGGATTTAATGAAGTATAAGTATTGGTAAATAAATAAGAAAGAGAAAACAGAAATCAAAATGTGCATGAAGCTGAAGGAATTATCAGAAATCAAGACTCAGGGAACTTTATGTAAATGCTGATCAATAAATATCAAAAGGCTAACGTTCATGAGTGACCAGCAAATTTAATGATTGTGTCTATGGTCAATATTTCTTTTCCTAATCTAATGTCTTATTTGTTGAAGTGATTACTTTTTTATTCCTATTAGGAACAATTATCACATTGAAGTAAATGTTAAACATGGCAAAGTGATAAATCTCACCACTCTTTAATCTTCATTCCCAAGACATCCAAATATTTTAGTTGGGTGCTTTGCCACCTTTTTCATCAAATAAGTGACTATTACGACAGGCCAATTATCCGTTACCTTTACAACAGATTTGTCAACACAAAGAGTTTTGTGTCTTTCTTAGGACTTCTTTGTAGTGTTCACAACTAGAACAAAAATAAGAAAGACCCATTACTCAGGGCAGGTGATAGAGGGTTAGCAGATGTTAGAGATACAGCAGAACTATATAATTCTTCTATTTTGCTTATGTTTCTACTATCAAAGACAATGATTTTTGAGCTAGGAAGAGTAGGGGGGGAATCATGGTTAAGAAGAAATTTAATATTAGGCCTATATTCTACCCCATAAAAAAAGATCAAAGAAAGAAGAAAAGGACTCATATGTACAAAAATATTTATAGCAGCTCTTTTCGTTATTAAAAAATAAAAACTAGAAACTAGGGCAATGACTACCAACCAGGGAATGGTGGACCAAATTATGACATATGAATATAATGAGATACTGTTGTACCATAAGAAACTATTTAAAGGAGGGACAGAAGATTTGTATGAACTGATTCAGAGTGAAATGAGCAGTGAACAAACATTTATTAAAAACACCTACTATGTGTCAGGCATCATACTAAGCATTGCGGATACAAAGAAAAGCAAAAGACAGTCCCTGCCCTCAAGTTGCTCACAATCTAATGAGGGAAGACTACATATAACAAGAAACTGAAAAGGGGTGGAGCAAGAGGGAAAATAGCAGGCTGATGGGGCATGATGAAGTCCTGCAGCCGAGTAGAAAATTATGAGGCATCTGCTGTAGGCCCCCTGTTTAAATAGAGGATCTGGGAAGAACTCTCTGATATCCATCCTCTCCAGTCAGAGAGAGAGTGGCCCAAGGAACAAGGAGGGCTGAAGAAGAATGAATTTCAGAGTTGATGTGATTTTGCAGAAAGATGAGCAGAATTGATACAACAATACTATAAAAAAAAAAAAAGCAGCTCTGAAAGACTTAGGAACTCTGATCAATTCAATGGACTGAAGACCAAGCTTCTACCACCTCCCGACAGAGAAGTGATGGAACCAGCATGCAGAATGAGACATGTTTTTCAGATGTGCCAATATTCAGATTAGTTTAGCTTGACCAGATTTATTTATTATAAGGATTTTGTTTGCCTTTACTTTTTTTTTCTGCAACAGGGAAAAAAAAAAAGAAAAGAGGTTCATTGAAGCATATTTTTAAATGAACAGAAAAGAATAAAAGGAAAGCCAGAAGGAAGCATAGCGAAGATGAAGAGCTTTAAAAGTTACATATTGAATTAATTACATACTTAACAGGAAAAACGAGTTAGACATAAGAGATATCCGTGTGAGTTCAAGCAAGGCTCTTTCCCACTCTGTGCCCATTTTCCAGTTTTCCAAAACGAGAAGTTAGAACTAGTCGATTTCAAAAGTCCTCTTTTAATTCTAATGTTTTATTATTCTACGAGTATAACTAGTCAATTCGGAGAATGAATTTATGAAATAAGATACTTCAATGGATCTAGATGGAACACATGCTGGGCATGGAAAGGAACAGTCCTTATCCCAACCTCACTTGCACTGACAAGTCAGGGGTCCAGAGTCTGGCCACTCCTTGTGTCTTCAGAGTCTATGGTTAGCCCTAAGGGGTGGAAGAAGTGTCTTTCTTATGCTATAGATCCAAAGCCTTTCACTGGAAAGCCTCTCTCATTTGTTATCAAATGATATTAATAAGCTCACCAGATTAAATTAGTTTTTAGAAACAGACAGTTACCAAGGTGGTATAAAAAACAAACGACAACAACAAAAACCAGTTGGTATAAAAAATCCCCTCAAAATTCTGTGACACTCTCCCAGCAACACATATAGAGTCTAGGGGAGAGTAAGTCTAAGATTAAAGCGTACATGTAGCAACACATACTGTTGGAAGTCCTTTTGCTAGAATCTCCAAAATAATCGGTATACGTATGATGTTGCTTTTCTATGGGATCTCTGTGAAACTTTGAATCTGCTTTCCTCATTTCATCCAGTCTATGCTTGGCTCCCAATGCAGACACTCCTATGAGCCATTACCATTCCCATGATGCTGCTAGGTTACCAGTGAAAAGTCCAAATCCTCCTACCTTCCAAAGTTCTATGGTTCTCCTTTTACCAAGGGGAAGTGGGTATGACACAGTGGTCCTTTCTCTCCCACCCCCAAGTGGTAATTCCTTCTCAGGAGTTTGGCTGGAATACTTTCTCCTCTCCAATGTTGGGCACTCCGAATCTATAATCCCAAGTAGCTTGATGGTTCTGTATAGGACCCCATGACCAACCAATCTAAACGGACTTCCTATCACACCTAAGGAATAGTCTAGATCTTGTTTACATCTGGTCAACAACTGAGATGTGTTCTCACCTAACAAATGTATCAGGGCTAAATGGAGTGGAATGATTTTGACCCCATCCTTACATATAGCTCATCAATGTGGATACATACTCCTTCCAATGGAGCAGATTGCCACCCATCAGCACCTTCCCATTCTTAACCACGACTTCCAAGAAAACCTCCATAGAGCAACAACCCACTATGAGAGGGCCCTTCTTCTGGGTCCCATGATATTTTATAGCAATATAGCATGCAAGCTATTCACCTGTCATCTCATACTATATGAGCAGCCTATTTCCTATTTCAGTCATACATCTCTTGATGATATCTTTTATGCCATTTTTTGTATACAATTCATCACTGCTAATGTGTGGCAGGCTCTTTACATCCATTATGTGATCTCTGTTGAGCACCGGGTGACCTATTTTGATTACTTAGAAACTGTGGTAGTTTGTGATTTGTAGTTATATAACATCACTAGAAAAACATTGGTGTTAGAAAAATGGGGTTTTTGTTTCAAGGCATTATTAACGGCACTGAACCATTCTAATACATTGCTGGTGGGACTAGTACAGATATTTTGGAAAGCAATATGTAACATAAGTCATAAAATGGATCACACTTTTCGATCCAGAAATGCCTTTGCTAGGACTCCATGTCAAAAATATCATAAAAAGATACAAAGGACCTATTTGTACAAAAATATTCATTAATTGTGATAGTAAAACAACTCAAAACGACTTATGGAAAGTGACTGAGTGAATTATGATCCATCAGTATAATGGAATTTTGTGGTCTCACAAAAAGATAAATATGAAGCATACAAGGAAATGTGGAAATACCTATATGAGGCGATTCAGCAAAAACAGAAGAAACCAGAACTATATTATCACTGATTATTACTACATTTTTGTGTTGCCTTTAAATTTTTTTCAAGATATTTTGGTTTTTACGACTATATTTCTTAAAAGAAATAAATTCAAAAAGAACACCTCGAGAGTAGCAGAATCTTAGGCATGTCTGTAGACATACTGTAAGATTAATTTTGTTTTCATATTGTTGTTAATTCATTTGTTTCTATCTTGTTACAGTCCATAAGGTTTTCATTGTCATAAGATTTTAGACCTTACTACTCATTTTTATTTTATTATTTTTGGTTGTCATGTGTTACATATCTAATTTTTGAAAAGTACTGTAAAATTTCCCAAATTCATTTATACCCACTCACCTTATATTCTATTCTCTGCTCATTTCATTATCTATCTCAGCAGCTGTCCAAGATATTTTTGCTGATGGAACAACCAAATGGGCTAGCAATTCGAGTGCATATAATAGTATGGACAACAGGTATTTTTATCCATTTGGTATCTCCTGCGTATTTATTTTGGCTAAATTCTTTTGCTGGATTATGGATCACTTTTAGGAGGCTCTGCAATGTTCTGGGGCCTGATGCAGTCAATATAATGTCATTTGCAGATAAAAGTATCTGGAGAATCTCACTACCTATAAGGAGATCCTCTTCCATTTGAACTCTGTGCTAGTCCTTGTCCATGGTGTCAACAAAAATTAGCTAGCATATGTCTCCCTGCTTAATGCCTCAGTTGTTTTTAATGATTGTAGCATTTAAAAAGTTGGAGAGACATAATTTCTAGGTAATTTAATAATTTTATTAATAAGCCCAGCATGTTTATTGATAAAAAGGTGGTCATTCGGCCATCTCTTTTAGACCAAAGACCGTTCAGGGAGGTAGGTTCACAGCTTATATGCCCTTGGAAGAGTAGGTCTTCCTGAGTGTGGTAATCAACTCTAACTGGTTAACAATTGGGCTATATTCCAATGAGGGTCTTGGGGTAAATGACTAGGATCACCCAAGTCTTGGTCAAAGAGACATCAATTTTCATATCACCTGTCTGACAAAAGGGAAGATCCACATTTTCCCAGATCTGTCTGAACAACACAATAAGCAAGAATGCACGCATTAGCCCAACTTAGAATTTATTTTACTGTCTTTGATTAGATCTCAGCCATCATGGCTAGGTAAATATTTTGGGAAGATTTCCCACACTGATTGATTCTTGGATGAGGAAGGAGAAAAGGGGAAAAACTTTGGTCCTAATTCAATAATTAGTCATTAATACAAGAGAAAAATAATTATTTCTCTCATGATCAAGGGGTGTTTTAACAATCTGGCTAGCAGCTTCTGGGGGGAGGGCAGAATCCACCCACAGCCAGCACCCAGAAAGCTGCCAGCATGCTGTAAAAACACAGGTTCTTTTGATCTGCCTTAATTAGGAGAGCAAGGTGAAGGGGTTAGCAAGCTTACTTTAATTCAGCACACAAATATCATTCACTTAGTT
>CM053622.1:626573087-626591686 GCA_028646595.1 Phalanger gymnotis | reverse complement strand
AGGGGAGACTGGGACAGCTTTCTTAAAGAAAGTGGGATTTTATTCCCCAATTGAGAAATGGTCAAAGGATGTGAACAGGCAGTTTTCAGAGGAAGAAATTAAAGCTATCATATAAAAAAATGCTCTAAATCACTATTGATTAGAGAAATGCAAATCAAAACAACCCTTAGGTACCACATCTCTCCTGTCAGATTGGCTAACATGACAAAACAGGAAAATGATAAATTCTAGAGAGGATGTGGGAAAATTAGAACACTATTACATTGTTGGTGGAGTTGTGAACAGATCCAGCCATTCTGGAGAGCAATTTGGAACTATGCCCAAAGGACTATAAAAATGTGCATACCCTTTGACCCAGCAATACCACTTCTAGGGCTGTAATCCAAGGAGATCACACAAGTGGGAAAGGGACCCATATGTACAAAAATATTTATAGCAACTCTTTTTGTGGTAGCAAAGAATTGGAAATTAAGAGGATACCCATCAACTGTGAAATGGCTAAATAAGTTGTATATGAATGTGATGGAATACTACTGTGCTTTAAGAAATGAGGAAGATACAGACTTCATAATAACCTAGAAAGACCTACATGATCTGATGCTGAGCGAGGGGAGCAGAACCAGCAGAACAATGTACACAACCACAGTCGTATTGCTTCTGTGATGACTAACTTTGATAGACTTGGCTCTCCTCAGCAATATAAGGCTCAAAGACAGCTCCAAAGGACTCATGATGGAAAGAGCTATCTACATCCAGAGAAAGAACTAGAGTCTGAATGCAGATTGAGGCAAACTATTTGCTCTGTCTCTTTTTTTTTTGGTTTTGTTTCTTCTTTCTCATGATTCATTCCATTGGTCATAATTCTTCTTTACAACTTGACTATTGTGTAAATAAGGTTAATGCGAAGGTTTATGTAGAACATATATTGGATTCCATGCCATCTTGGAGGGGAAAGGGAGAGGAAGAAAATTTGGAACTCAAAAACTTGTGAAACTGAATGCTGTAAACTAAAAATAAAAAATGTAACAAAAAAAGTTCAAAAAAAAAAGAGAGAGAGTAGGATTTTAGCTTGGACTCGAAGGAAGCCAAGATGAGGTAAGAGAGAACTCCAGGCCTTGGGGACAGTCAGGAAAAGTGCGCAGAGTTAAGAGATAGCATAGCATGTGTGAAATAGCTGAGAGGTATGTGTTGCTGGATCAGAGCATCTATTGTGGGGAGTCATCCTGGAAGAGATGAGGAACCACTGGATATTATGGAATAGAGAAGTGACAGAGTTAGATCTGGGAAGATCAATTTTGGCTGCTGAGCAAAGAATGGACCTGGAGTGGGGAAAGACTTGAGGCGGAGACACTGAACAATAGGCTATTGCAGTAATCCAGTTTTGACATGGTGACACTGCACCAGGGTGGTGGCAGTGTCAAAGGCGAGAAGGAGATCTATACAAGGGCTGTACAGTTAGAAATTATAGGACTTCACAACCGATTGCATATGGCGGCGTGATTGAGAGTGAAGAGTTGAGGATGACCCATAGGTTGTGAGCCTGGGTGACTGTGAGGATGGGGGAAGGAAGAAATGAGGTGAAGGGAAAATGGAATAAGGATTTTTAAAAGCACTATGCTTAGCACTTTACAAGTATTATCTCATTTGATCCTCACAACTCTGTGATGTAGGTGTAATTGTTATCCCCATCTTATAGCTGGGAAAACAGGCAGATATGTGAAGTGACTTTCCCAGGGTCACACAGCTAGCGAGGATCTGAGGCTAGATTTGAATTCAGGTCTTCTTTACTTCAGGTCCAGTGTTCTATCCACTGTGCTATTTAGATGCCTCTCCGGCATCTGTACCTTCAATAGTTACAGAAAATTCAGAGGAAAGGAGGATTTGGAGGAAAAGATAATAAGTTCAGTTTTAGACATGTTGAGTTTAGGAAGTCTACAATCCATCTAATTTTAGATGTCCAATAGCAAGCTGGAAACGTGAGACAGAACGTATGGAGAGAGGTTAAGGTTAGAGAAACAGATCTGATCATCATCGGCACAGAGGGAATAATTGAACCCATGGGAGCTGGTAAGATCATTGAATAAAATAGTACAAAGAAGGAAGAAAAGAGGGCCCAGGCCAGATCCTTGGGGGATAGATGCTCAGTTAGTGACATGGCCTGGATAGAGATCCAGCAAAGGAGACTGAGAAGGGGTAGTCAGATAGGTTGAAGGAGAACCAGGACAGCAATGGGACAAAAACCTAGAAAGAATAGAGTCTCAAAGAGAATATAATGATTGATCATGTCAAAGGCTGCAGAGAGGTCAAGAGAGACAAGGACTCAGAAACGCCCATTAGATATGGCATCGGTAGCTTCGGAGAGAACAAGATGGTAGCTGAAGACATCTGAGTGATATGGGATGAGGAGGAGAGGAGAAAGCAGAAGTCTCCATGAATGGTATCAATTTTTTTAGTGAAATACGAGGCCAGGTGCTCAGCTAAGATGGTGGGGAGGGTATTTGTTAAGCTGAGCTTTTTTAACCCAAGCATAGGACTTTATATTCAGCGCTATTGAATTTCATCTCATTAAATGTGATCTATTCCTAATTGCCTGTCAATATCTTTTTGGATCATAACTCTGGCATCAAATAGGTGAGCTGTTCATCTGTCCCAGTTTAAATTTGAGAATCATGCTATCTCTTTCAACTTCAAGTAATAAATTAAAAATACGATCTAGAAGAAGACTTGAGGCAGGTCTCTGGGATCTCACTCTGAGTTGCTATCAGCTCATCAATGACTACTCCGTGAGTCCCCGTATTTTACCAGCTCCAAATCTGCCTAACCATGCTATAACCTAACCTTTATTTATCCATTTTGTCTATAAGGATAAGATAAAAGACTTTGTTAATTGCTTTGCTGAAATCTAAGTATACTGTATTTGCAAAATTTCCTGGTTTACTCTTCTAGTAACTTTGTCAGAAAGAAATGGAGGTTAGTTTGGCATGACCTGTTCTTGTTGAAGTCATGTTGGTATAAGCCAGGGGTGGGGAACCTGTGGCTTTAAAGACACACATGGCCTTCTAAATCCCCAATGCACTCTTTTGACTGAATCCAAATTTTTACAGAACAAATCAAATTTTGATTCAGTCAAAAGGCTACATTTAAGATTTAAAAAGACACATGTGGCCTTAACACCGCAGGTTCCCCACCCCTGGATAAGCAGTATGTGTGCCCATGTAGGAGCTGCGATGACCTTTGAAGGATTTAAGAGACAATAGGGAGGTGAGGCAGCTAGGTAGCGCAGTGGATAGAGTGCTGGGCCTAGAGTCAGGAAGAATCATCTTCCTGAGTTCAAATCTGACCTCAGACACTTACTAGCTGTGTGACCCTGGGCAAGTCACTTAACCTCTGTTTCCCTTAATCCGCTGGAGAGGGAAATGGTAAACTACTGTGGTATCTCTGCCAGGAAAACCCCAAATGATGTCATGAAGAGTTGGAAATGACTGGAAAGAAGTTTTATGTATATTTTTGGGATACCTTACCTATATCTATGAGCTATGTATCTATTTCTAAACCTACATATATGTGCGTATATGCTTTAATAGCCCAAAACTTCACTAAGACTTTTGGAAAACCATATATATATTATATACATACACACATACATAATGTAGATATAATATAGGTGTAACATATATGTGTACACATACACACACAAAGCATATAAGTATATGGATGAATTCTGTATATTACAAAACATTCAATTAAAAGATGAGATACAGATGAAATAAACAATCTTTTTGAATTTTAAAATTTTACTTATTAGTAGCACAAAAACTGTTTTTGCTCTCACTAGAAGAATAGTGAGACTGATATGATTAGATATGCTTCACTATTTTTCCAAATTCTTTGTGTACGTCCTACATCATGGAGTAGGCTTATCAATAATTATTTGTTAGTAATTATTTCATTAATTAGATCAATGTAGTTAAGCAAGCATGTGTCATTTTCTTAGATAACTTTTATTGAAAGATATGTAAGCCAGAAATCAAATATTAAAATAATCAAATATTCAGTGAACATCACAGTTTCCCACCAAGAATTATGATTCTCTGCATGAAGGCATTCATTATACATAATGCAAAACAATAAGCCGATGTGAATTGTCCCTGATTTCAACTTGATGTAAAGTTTTCCATACAAAGCTGTTCCTTTTTCTTTATGCTGCTTAATAAATGGTATCATACTTCAATGTCCCATTTGTGTTCGGATACTTTTTATGTGTGAGAAACAGCAAGAAGGTCCGTTTGGCTGGATAGTAGAAGGCAGGAAAGGGAGAGATATATGTATTAAGACTGGGAATATATGTTAGAGACAGTTTGTGAAGCTCTTTAAGTGCCAGAAGGAGTTTATATGAGATTCTAGAATCAAAAGGGAGCCATTGGAGTTCATCAAGTAGGCGGTGACACAGTCAGACCTGTACTTTAGGAAAATGACTCTGGAAAATATGTGGAGAATAGATTGGAGTGGGAAGCGCCTTGATTCAGAGACACCAAGTAAGCGGCCATTGCGATAGTCCAGGCAAGAGGTGATGAGAGGGCCTGAACTGCACTGTAGCTATGTGAGTGGAGAGAAGGGGACAGATATAAGAGGTATCACAGAAATGGAAAAACACAAGATTTTGCAAATGCTTGGATATTTGGGCTAAGTAAAAGCAAGGAGTAGAGGATGATACCAAACCATTATTTATTTCATCTTTAGCATGTCTACTTTTGTGTATGTTTTATAACATATATAATATGTACAAATTAATATACATCTGTTGGAGGTGCATACTCTGACAAATTTTTACTGACAGGGATGTGATCAAAAAACCGGGGAAATCACTACAGCCTGGGGTAGTAGCCCTGAGGAAAGGTCTGATGGATTTCTTTAATCCTAAAACATGAGCCTCTGGGATATTGAGGAGTCTTTCTTGGAAAAAATGACCTCAATAGTGACTCTTTTTTGGGGGGGAAGGCGGGGCAACTGGGGTTAAGTGACTTGCTCAAGGTCACACAACTAGTGTGTCAAGTGTCTGAGGCCATATTTGAACTCAGGTCCTCCTGACTCCAGGGCTAATGCTCTACTCACTGCGCCACCTAGCTGCCCCCGAGTGTTGACTCTTTCAGCTAATTTAAACCAGAGTTGGGCATGCTGTTATTTTTGATTGCATATTGCCCCATGTGCCCTGAGCTTAGGGGCAAACCCTGCTTCACTGTGGCCTTCCAATTGGGTCCTACCCATAGGCCATCCAGGTATCTTTTCAATTCCGATAGTATCATCATATTCCACGTGACAAAAATCTCTACTTGCTAACTAGTTACTGGCTACTTCAAAGAACGGGCCTTTTGAGGCTATCATGTTGGCAGAAAAGATAGTAGAAAATCTCCTTGTGCTCGGAGTAGAGAAAGGAGTTTGCTGATACCCTTAGCAGTTTTTGTATGATGGTGATAATCAACAGACCTTTGTAAAATTAATAGACAAGTAGTTCTGAATTTCAGTTGAGCTATCAGTTAGTTCTCCTTCTGAAAATGACCTTAAGCCCAAGGGAAATGACAGGTGTAAATGGAGTAGAATTAATGAGTTTCTTTCAGGGCTCAGCAACATAAGACCCAAAATTACCTCATGGCCTTTCTACGCTGGAGCTATGCTTTTTCTTTCCTGCCTTTCAGCTCTAATGACATTCACAGGTATCGAAGCTTCTCATATAAATAAGATACAAGAACAGATGATTCAAAGTAGTAAGTATGCAAAACAAAGCCAGATCCACTTTATCCTCCCCTTCCTGCTGTCAGATGAAGAAATAACATAGAGTTGTTAGAGACAAGGATGGAAGAGCCTCAGGATCTCTTTCATTTTCCAGAAAGTTTATAGAAACAGAATTGTAACCAGGGCAAAGATACTGGGGCTTTGCCACAGGGTCCTGGCATTTTGGGCTATCAGGGATGTTCCTCCTCTCCATGGCAGTCCTCTGGCTTTCAGGTCCTGTGGTACACAATGCCATTAATGAGGGTCCATCCTTTTGCTGTAGCCTGCTTTCTCTCACCGCCATGCCTCCTACCTGCATCGTGGTTGGAGGGTTGGCAGCAGGAGTCAGTTTGCTGGTGAGAGACCATTGTTAAATTGTCAGTGTGAGCTTTTACACCTCAGAAATCGGCAAAGATACAAATTGGGGCTTGAATTATTGTTTTGTTGGTTGTCTAGACTTAAGAAAGTGATAGAGAAAATATTAATAATTCAAGATAAAGTTAAAAGAGTGTCCTGCAAGTGTATATTAGCTCCTCCCACCTAGAGAGCCTATCGTTGTATATTTACAAACACCTCCTTGATGGCAGTCAGGGATCAGAAACATGCTTCAGGGCCTAGGACAGGAATCTGGGGAAAGGGATGCTCCCACGGACAATGCAACAGGATATAAAGTACTCTATGTACCATTTCCCCTTAGCTCTCACTTCTCCTTAGTTCGGTTGAATTTGCCCCAGCTTAATTACAGTTCTAAGTAGAACACACTCTTCACTAAATAGGATTAAGGTGATTTTAATACTAGAATGATAATGAAATCTATAATCTTTCTGGAATCTTGTAAATTTTTAGAGTCATGTCCAAAAGTATATGACAATGTGATTTCTCTATTTTTTCTTTGCTGCATAGACATTATAGTATTCCTTTATAATTGTAGACCTTATGAGTGATTTGCCTAATCTTACACAGTTTGTCAGTGACAGGGCTCAGAGCTGAATTTGGGCGTTCTATCTCCAAATACAGCTAGGGCAGTTAGGTGGTGCACTGAATAGAGTGGTGGCTGGAGTCACAAAGACTCATCTTCATGAGTTCAAATCTGACCTCAGACACTTCTTAGCAGTGTGACCCTCGGAAGGAAATGTCAAACCACTCTAGTATCTTTTCCAAGAAAACCTCATAAGGCATCCCAAAGAGTTGAACAGGACTGAAACAACCAACAACTTCAAATGTAATATTCTTCTGTGCTATAGTGCTTTGTTTTGTGGGGTTAGCTGATATTCACCATGCTGACTAGTGAGAGAAATGATTATTAATAACCAATATCTTGGGGAGATTCAGAAGTCTTCCCTTTTTCTAAATTCCTCATTTTAAAAAGTTCAGTTTTCTTAAAGGAAATTGCTGATAAAGAGATTGCATCGACTATCCTCATCTGGCAGACCCCACTCAACATTGTAAGGAAATTAATGTAGGGTGAGGAAGCCCATCGTGTTCTACTCAAGTTTGGGTGAAGACAGATCCTTTTGTCTAGATAGCCTGGGGCTTCAGGTGGTCTGAAAAGAGAGAATTTCTCTGTCCCAGGGTGACATGATGTCACTAGCAGCCCCTCTTTGTATTGTTGCCCCACAACCATGATTGTCTTTGGTCTGAGAGAGATGGTCAAATGACCATCCTTTTATTAATAACCTGCTGGACTTATTAATAAAATATTAAATTACCTAGAAACTTTGTCTCTTGAAACTTTTTTAATTGTTGCACTAATTTATGACCTGCACTAGCTACCCACTTATTACTAGTGCTTTAACCTTTATTTCTTGCATGGTCTTCTGTACTTTTTATGTCCCTTCTAGCCTCCCCAACCCCTTTGGCTTGACCCTACCATTTTTATTAGTTCTTGTTTATGGCTTGGAATGTGCTCTTTCCCCCTCAGGAGTGTTACCTTTTTCTTGTCCTATTAATTGCCCTAAATCACTGGAATACCGGAAAGAAGGAGAAATAACAGGGGCTGGGTGCCTGACATAAAGGCCCATCATGGGGCAATGTGTTATGCAGAACATACTTGAAAGCTTTGATCCCTAATGTCTCACTAAATCAATCATTTGTTCATTTAACAACTATTAAGGACTTACTATGTAGAAGGATACTTAAAACATGGTCCCTGCCTTCAGGATGCTTATAATTTAGTAATCATTCTTTCTTCATAGCACAATAGATAGTGCTGAGCCATCACCAGTTGTCTTGACTTAATGTCTTGCCACTAGACTCAGATGACTCTGGAGGAGAAAAATGAGGCAGATGACTGCACCGTTCTTCTTCACTTAAATCCAATTCATTTGCAGCTCAAGACATCCCCCTCTTGATGTCATTGCTCCTCGTCTAGACTGAAGGACCAACAACTACAACAATAGATAAGAAGCTGGATCTGATCTTGGTTTGAATCCTAGCTTTCCTACTAGCTTATTTGTGTGATACATGGTAAGTCGCTTAATCTCTCTGGGCCTCAGTTTCTTCCTCTGTAAAATGAGAGTGTTGGTAAAGATGTCTTCCCTTTACACTCTAGATCTATGATCTGAAGTTGGAGAATTGTCACAAAATAGGCTTTACTATCTTAAAATAAGATTTTTTGTCCCACTCAAGCTGAAAAAAAATCCTCTTTCATTTCTCAAAGTTGACATCACCTTACTCTCACTTAATCTGAGATGAATGAGTGACATTTTGTCTGCTGCAGATCCATATAAATGCTCATATTACACCAGCTTCAGTAAAGTACATTACACATATGTGAAAATTAATGACAATTATTAAATTTAAGATACTGGTTGCCCTTGAAGTTTAATGTTGTTTTAGATTTGAGAGCTTAAAAAAATTACTTTTGTACAACATTAAAATTGTTTTAAACTTACTTAAATCAATGTATACCTAGAGTAAAATTCATTGTAAATCTTCCCATGAATTACATATGAAGTCTTTTACCCCCCAAAAGAATAAAATATATTAAAAACAAATGTGTTAAGAATATAATTATAAAATGTAGATACTTAAAATCAAAATTTAAGATATTTGACACAAACTATCAGAGCTTAAAACCACACTAAGACTTCAGGGACACCTTCTGTTTTGTTTCTAAGGATAGTTATTTGTATTATGCTATTACATTTGTTCTTTGTAGAAAATTATTCAGGAGTAAACAGTATAATGGAAAGAGATGAGACTGGTTGGTGCTACTCTACAGGAGCACAACGGAGAAGTAAAGCAATTTACTTGTTTTTGCATGGTAGTAACATTTTGCAGAATTTTCACACTACCTGAAGGGGTGTAGTGTAGTGTATGTTCTATAGTTCTGTTGTGTAGCTCACTTGTGAGATTTTGTAATCTTCAGATGGTAACTTAAAATAGATGGCTTATTTTCACTTTTTCATCTAGCAGTAAAAAAAAAAAATGCTAGGAAATTTAAAACATACATAGTGTGGCAGAAGAATCACTAGTCTGTGTTAAAAAGGCCTGGGTTTAAATTCCAGCTCTGTGACTCACTATCTGTCTGACTTTGGACAAGCCATTTGTAACCTCTCTGAGTCTCAATTTCTTTGTGTAAAAAATAATGAGGCTTGACTAGATGATTCCAAGTTCCTTTCCTGCTCTTCCATTCTATGGGTCTTTGATTCCTCCTAAATGTCACAAGAATGGTGTATGATTTTGTGCTTTTGAACCAGACTGGGTGGTCTGTGATGATTCCTAATCTTTTCACAGCAGATATACCCCTACGAAGTTCTCTGTGACCACACTGAAGAAGTCTTCAAGCACTGTTATAGGAAGGAATTATTATTTCTATGTAAACCTAATCATTTTAGTCTGATAGGGGAAGGGCTTTATTTTGTTCCTTCTGGTACTTCAGTTACCTGTTTTTCTTCCATATCAGGCAAGGACTTCCCCCTCACTCTCCAGGACTTTTAGTATCTTTATGATAAGTGCTAATTTCTACTAGCTTCTACATCTTCTGCTCATTTTCTGCTTGTTCTCCATTTCCTTGCTCTTTGGGATAAAACATTTCATTTCTGCTAGTACTCATAGATTTTGTATAGAGGGTAGAATGATACCAGGTAGTAAAGGACTCGTGAAACTAAGAAGGCAAAAATAGGCAGGAAAATCTGGGGCTGTAGAGAATGTCTGCACAAACTGAAACATTATCTTGATTAAACAAGCTTTATGCTTTTCTTTAATAACTTGATTCATAAACTTTCGTTTTTAAGTTAGATTTTGTTTTAATTCAAATACAAGAAATCTTGATCTTTACAGATATGAATTGAAAATTTGGACACATGTATTGTTTTTAGTAAAATTAATCAAACCACTTGCACTTTATACTCACAATCAGCATAGGACCACATGTTTAGAGAGACACTTGATATCTATTTGCTGATATGATCTCCTGTGGAATAATTGGAAAAACTCATTTAGACTTTGCATGTTGTTAAATTTTTCATACTTGATAAATGACTTATTCCCATTGTGTTATTACACATTATTTAGGACTCATGTAGCTATGGTGCCCCTGAAGCCAATGTGTGTTAGAAATTCTTCAGGATAAGGGCAATTTTCAATGGGATTGTCCTCCTGTCCCCCTCACAAATGGCTTCAGGCTTGCTCTTAGTGACCGCATTCTCTAGAGAAATGAAAGAAGTCTTTGCATACAGATACAGAAGGGGCAGAGACTGAGCTATCTGAGTTGCCAAGAACATTGTGTTAGCAAAGTAATCTGTGAAGATTCAGTACAACCTACTCCTTCTAAGATGTTCCTTAATGATATGAAATGAAGCTTTTATCATAAAGTGTCCACACAGTGACATTTCTAAACTGACACAATTTTCCCATATGTATATGTGGTATCATGGGAGACACATTTCTGGGTGAGGGGGGATCTCACTCTTTCTTTAAAGTGCTTTTTTAGTTTGCAACCAGAAATCCTAAAGGTGGGGTATAATTCAATCAACATAATCACCCCTGGATTTATATCAATTCTGCTATCAGTATAAATTCTAGGCTTTATGATAGAAACCTAGTTACTGTGTCATTAATTGCATTTCTTGGGGGTTTAGGCTACAAAATCTATGTCAGGTTGGTTGCCTCTCTTCAACTAGATGCAGAGGAAAGATAATATTTTATAAGAAAACTTATTTGCCATTCCAAACCTTTCCCCTGGCTTTAGAAATGGTTGCAGCAGCAAGATTAGCAACATTATAGTTCCTATCACTCGATGAAGGAAAGAGGCACTGTTATCACAAGAAAGTTGCAGTTTTCCAAAGTATTCCTTCTACATTTTACTTAAAGAGTCTATTATGTTATATATATAAGATGACATAAGGGATATAAAGATATGCAAACATGGTCCCGGCTGGACTACCTGAACCATTGCAAGGAAAATATTATAAAATAAAGGTAGAAAGTGTGTCTCCTTAGTGAGGTGTTAATCCCTTGACAATCCAATTTTTAAAAGACTTGAGAACTTATTCATACAAAAATATTTATAGCAGCTCTTTTTGTGGTAAAAAAGGATTGGAAATTGAGGGGATGCCCATCAATTGGGGAATGGCTGAATAAGTTGTGGTATATGAATGTATTATAAGAAATGACAATCAGGTGGATTTCAGAAAAACCTGGAAAGACTTACATAAACCGATACAAACTGAAGTGAACAGAACCAGAACACTGTACACAGTAACAGCAATGTTGTATGATGATCAGCTATGAATGACTTAGCTATTCTCAGCAATACAACGATCCAAGACAATCCCAAAGGACTCATCGTGAAATGTGTTATACACATCCAGAGAAAGAACTGATGGAGTCTGAATGCAGATCAAAGCATACTGTTTTCACTTTTTTTTTCTTTTGGTCTGTTTCTTCTTTTACAATATGATTGATATGGAAATATGTTTTACATGATTGCACATAATCTTAGGTAGGGAGGAGATGAAGTAGGGAAGGAAAAAATGAATGTCAAAAATTGTCTTTACATGTAATTGGAAAAAATACAATACTATTTAAAAAAAATAAAAGGCTTGAGAGACAGCCTGGTATAGTAGATAGAGAACTGGCCTTGGAGTCATGAAGAGCTGGAGTCAAGTCTTTCTTCTGACAAAAATGATCTTGTGCAAATGATTTAACCTTTCACTGCCCTAGGCAGATCCCTAAGAATATAGGCTGCAGAGAGTAGACAGTTTTCATTCTTCATCAGTAAAGAACATTTCCTCACCTGGGAACTCTGAGACTGATGAAATCACAGGTCTTAAAACCCCTAGTCAAGGTTAACCCCTCGTTAACAAGGTCAACATGAGTGAGGCCTTTTTTTTTTTTTTCAAGTTGAGATGTCCTTATCACAAGGCATGTACTAGCTTGTCCTAGGAATCTTCTAGTTAATCCTTGATGTTGAAGTTCATAGGTACTTGTTGATCATTAATATTTCACTGATGAAGTTCATATCTGAGCTACACACTTGGACTAAGCCAAGGGAGAGGAAAAAAAACAGCCGGAGAGATAAAGGGCTGAGATAGCACCATGGGGCTCCAAAGATAGCAGGGGATGGAGGTAGAAGTGGAATGGTGAGGAGTTCCTAGGCCAAGCTGGACCCTGTATAGATGAAAATTGGTTACAGGTGAGTGGCAATGGTGGCTAAATGGAGGAGTTTCTGGATTAGAGGAAGACTTCTGGGACTGAATCTCCTGGGCGCAGAGAGCTCCTGCACCAAGCCTCCCTGGGAGAAAAAGAGGAGTCTGGATAATCTTGAGTTTCTATATCAAGTGGTGGAACTCTAGAATGAAGAAGGAAGGGGAGTTGAAGAATAACACAGGATAGAGCCAGGAAGGAGACAACTCTCACCTTTAAATCTTGATGAAGAGAAAATCCTTAGTGAGCCTCAGGGCTTTCCTCTAATGGGGGAAGGGAATGGGAGCTTAGCCTGGGGCAGTATTTTATTCCTCTGGAGAAGTTGGAGATCCACCAGAGAAGAAAGCAGAATTTTGAGGCTTGTGGGTTTTGATGCAAATCCTTTCTGTTTAACATTTTAACCCACTAAGTAAAGCCTGCATGGTTAGCCTGAGCTTTTGTATTGGATCTAAGGGCCCTTTACCTGCAGCCCTAGATGCTGGCCAAGTGCTAATGTTCCCAGAGGAGGCTCTGCTGCGGAGGTGATTCGAGTAGAGAATGTAATTATTGAAATACCCTCCAGACTGAATGAGGGCTCTTTAACCCAGGAGCTACGGGTTACACCGACTTACTGCAAGACAACACAGGCCTTCTCCTTTTATCTCAAAATTAAATAACAGTGAAATTCTATATTGAATTGTTATAGGATGAGGAATAGTTGCCTAAGCTAATTTCTCTCAGTGGTGGGATTCAAAAGAATAAACAACCGGTTCAGAGCTGAGGCGCTGCTCTTCCTAACAACGGGTTTGGTGAACCCAACCTAAAATTAGGTACGGGTTCTAGCCAGGCGTTTAGAACCGTCTGAATCTCACCACCGATTTCATGTATAGAAAACTATGCGAAAACTACCAATTTTTAGCACCAGTCAATCAAGTAGCATTTATATAGAGCCTAGTTTTTACTCAAAACCCCTCATTTTATAAATAAGGAAATGAGCCCCAGGGACATTAAGTGACTTACTCAACATGGTTACATAGGTAAGTGTCAGAGGTGGGATTTGAACCCAGGTCTTTGAACTCTCCCAAACGACCTTGTATTTAACTCTTATATATTTATTTGAATTTATTCTCTTTGTATTTATGCTATACATACATTATTCTATACATACACATATGTATGTGTGTGTATATACATACATACACGATACACACACACGCACACTTGTTTTCTTCTCCATTAGAATGTAAATTCCTCGTAAATAGGGAGTGTTTCATTCTCTGTACTGGTATCCCCAGCCTGGCAAATAATAAGCGATTAGTAAATTCCTGTTGATTTACTGTACCATCTGTGCGCTTCCCGCCGTACTATGCTACCTCCCACATTCGGCTGATTTCCATATTCTCCAGCTACGTTTTGCATTTGAATGTTTCAATTCAGGAGACAATCGGCTTCGTAGAACTCAGGAGAGGCTTTTATTACATGGCTTTATTTGGAGTGCCTTATCTGGCACATCTGGTTAGTCGTCTAGGCTAAAGACTACCAAATACGTCACCCGCCACTATCTTTAGGAGGTGCAGTAAATTTCTGAGACAGGACAATGAAACAACTCCATGGAACATGCTGTGTGCAGTCTAGCTGGGTGATGCTGTGCCTTGTTGGGCGTAGCAGCATGATCTCAGGAGAGAGTAAGTGTATGCTTAGGAAACACTGATGTCCCGTGTAAGGTGATCAGCAGGGAAATGAAAGAATCCTTTAAAAAGTACCAGTGCTTCGTGAATCAAGTATAAAAAGGGCTTTATGTGAAGTCCCTGGGTATTGGTAATGGCACAAGAATCTTTTTAACCTCTGGCTTTCTATCACATGGTCAGTCTAGAAGTGGGAGGCTTACACTAACTGGAAAAAGGAAGTTATAATATAGAAATATCCACAATCTCCAACCTCCCCCCCCACCAAGAAATTAACCATAACTGGCTAGGCCTGACTGGAAACTTAATAAGCAAATTTAGCAGCAGAACTAAAGGTGGAATGAATGCATACCCATGATAAACTCCCTTTTGTTCCTAAGAGTGACTTCTTTAAGTCAGTATTTGATTTTGAAGTAATGTGAATTGTTCTGCCCATTTCTTCAGCTAAATATCAAATATTGTGATTTACCATCAATATTAAATTCATACATTCAGATGAAAAAGAGGGAAAATACTATGAAAAAATTCTAACCATATTATTTTCCTAACAATAACCAGATAGATATTTATAGAAGTGTATTTTTCTGGTCAAGAAAAAAAAACCATAATCATAGTTCACACTTAAATTTTTTCCCCATAATGTTATAAACAGAAAATCAAAAGCATTGAAATGATTTCAGGAAATAATAATTTAAGAAAATTAAATATGAATGCTTCTTGCCTTTAATAAAGCTGCTAAGCTTAGAATTTGGAAATAAAACATGTAAAGGAAAGAAATGAGCAATTATTAAATGCCTACTGTGTACTAGACACTGCATTAAGCATTAGTAAATATCTGAATTTGGAAATAAGATTTTTAAAGAAAAAACCAATTGTTAAATCCTGCTCTATATCAGATACTACATTAAACACTTTGTAAATGTTCTCTGAATTTGGAAATAGGACATCTAAAGAAACGAAGAGAGCAAGCACTTATTAAATGTCTCCTATGTACCAGGCACTGTGCTAAGCATATTACAAATATTATCTCATTTGATGCTCACAAAAACTATTATTATCCCCAATTTACAGGTAAAGGAAACTATAACAAACAGAAGTTGAATGACTTTCCCAGTGTCATATAACTAGTAAGTATCTAAGGTCACATTTGAACTCAGGTCTTGCTGACTCCAGTCCTACCTCTCTATGCACTATGCCACCTAGTTGCCTATATATTTTAAAGCCTTCCTCTATTTTTATTCATCTGCCTGAATTTTCTTTTTCTAGATTTTTTTTTTGGAGGGGAGAAGGGAAGGCAATCTGGATTAAGTGATTTGCCCAAGGTCACACAGCTAGTAAGTGTGTCAAGTGTCTGAGGTTGCATTTGAACTCAGGTCCTCCTGACTCCAAGGCCAGTGCTGTACTCACTGCGCCACCTAGTTGCCCCCTGAATTTTCTTTTTGATTGCCATAGAAGACAATAAAGTTTTGGGATTCTAAATCTGCCTGCTTTTTTTTCTAGCTATTAATAGAGAAGGAGTAGCATTTATAAGAATGTGCACTAAGACTTGGAGAGGCTTTTTGAGTTTCTGCATTTTAGAAACTAGTCTTTTGGGGACTTTAAGATTTAAAATGGCTGGTTTTCAAAACACTCTGTTCTTTGATTTTCATTTTTTTATTTTCATTTCATTTCTTTATTTACAGTGATGCCACTAAATAACCTTTCAGATTACTTCCTATTCTCCCCTGAAGGAAGGGTTCTCCAGAGGATTATTACCTTGGGTTTGGGGTACTCTGTGGATCCACACTCCTAAAACTATGGCTTGCTAGCTTCAGTGGTGTGTTTATTTTTAATAGTCAGCCGGAAGACACAACTCAAAGTAAAAGAATTTTCTGAAATGTTGTCGTAAGAACAAAGTATTTCCCTCATAAACCTGGGGCTTATTCTCCCACAAGGTTATGTAGCATCAGTGGGAAGAGAGGGTACACACTAGTGGAGAGGAATACCTTTAGGGAACACATGTGATTCATAGTTCTGATGCTACGGGGCCCTGATGTACTTTTTCATCTTGCTGGGTCAGGGATGTCACTCCACTAGGCTCCCCAAGTCTGGTCTTTGCTGGGTACTTTTTCTTCCTCTGGAAAGTGGCATAGCTGATGGAGGGGTTAGGTGGGCAGAAGATAGAGATCCATCTCCCTCTTTCCCCACCCTCCCACAGCTCAACACCCTTCCCTCATTCCCCCTGCTTTGAGGAATGAGTCCCTCACAAGAGCTAGGTTTTTATTTCATGGCTGGCTCTCTTTCCTGCTGCCAGAAACCACTACTTCCTACTCAACTACTTCCTAGAGAGAGTATCTTGATTTTTTTTTTAAAGGACCATTAGGGGCATAGTTGATCCTTTGGCCAGCCAATGGCTAGCTTCACTTTAATTCCAAGAGGCTTCATAAGGAAAAATAAACTCTCTCTACCCCCCTTCTTACCCCCTACATGTACATTCTTACAATATATCCACCTTGGTTGCCTTTGTCAACTGGACTCTAACCAAAATATTTTGACATCTTTAAGGAAAAGTATGTTGTCTCAGAAAACTGAAGATATAAGGAAGTCAAACAAGAAGAAAAATTTGAGGGCTATTACTCTGAAACTGATTTTATAAAATGTATACTAAGTGAAAGACTTATCTAATGTCTTCCACAGGAAAGAATCATAGAATCACAGGACTTTGGAGCTCAAAGAGATCTTAGCAATTACTTAATGCAACCTCTTCATTTTATAAATGAAGCAATATCATTTAACGAGTTTAGCTTATGCTTCGGTTCCAAAAGCAGACTGTTAGTTTAAGTCATTCTTAACATGAGGATGTCACACGCCTTGTTTGAAATGTAAGATTTATGAGATTCAAATACACTTCAAGAATCCACGTTCATTTTCATTTATCGTTGAACAATGTAACCAGGAAAGAATCTGTTAGATAAATAAACAGTTGAATGAAACAAAACAGAGGATAATCTCAACTGTCTAATCCTTCTCTGGAAATTCACTCTGTATTTGTCTGTGGATAGATAGATATAATGAGGCCTGAAAGGAAGCCAGGAAGAACTTTTGATTTGTTTCCCAATTGACTAAGTCTAACTTCTATTCCAATAATTTTGTTTTTTTGGCAAGGGAAAGTAAATACGTCGATACTTTAAATGACTTTTCATTCCAGTTAGTCCATAAGTATTTGTTAAGCACCTACTATGTGCCAGGCCCTGTGCTAAGTGCTAGAGATATAAAGAAAGGCAAAAGACGTCCCCTGCCTTTGAGGAACGCATAGTTTAATGGATGTAAACATGTATGTACAAACAAGCTACATATATATGATGAATAGGAAATGATTAGCAGAGAGAAGGCACTAGACTCGAGAGAAATTGAAAAAGGTTCCTGTCAAGATGGGACTTCGTGGGATTCGAAAGAAGCCAGGAGATGGTAATGAGATGGGGGAGGGTCCTAAAAATGGGAGACAGCTGGAGAAATGTGTTTATTCTCTCCATCGATATGGATCCCAGTGGCTCTAGTAAGTAGGTATGGATGGGATTCGAATATATCATCAAAATGAATAGTAACAAAATCAGCTGTAAAATGTTTCCCTCATAAACTAGGGGCATACTCTCCCACAAGGGTATGCAGGAAGAACAGGAAGAGTGGGTCTACACAAAGAATATTCCAGTAGAGAAGAACACCCTTAGGAAACTGGTAGCCGTGTGACTCATAGCTGGGATGCCATAGCTACTTCCCCCAAACCTTTAGCAATGTCCTTTTAAAATGTAAATGGCTTGGGCAGGCTCTTATCCACCCATCAGCTTCCACCTGCCAGGGCTAATTCCCCCCTGAATTTGTTTAATTTTGTTTTTCTGCTTCAAGGGATCACTCTCTGGAAACAGCTTCCTGCCCTGACTGCCTCTTTGTCTGACTCGGCTCCCTGCTGGATGTATGGTTTTCAACTAGACATGTCGCTCAACTACAAGACCCCATTTGGCAGGGAAAGGTGGTGGTAGGGGGAAATTGCCTTTGGGAGAGGCACAGCAGTCCCACTGCACAAACTGGCTTTTTTTGCTTTGACTGTGCTCCTACTATCTCTCTAGCAAACTTGCTTTTTAGTAGTCACCAGGGGTATGACAAATCTTTAGTCAGTCAATGGCAAATAATCCTTTTAATTTCGTCAGGGAAACATCTTCACTCTTAATTTAAATTTTTTAAAAAAAATTTTTATTACTTAATATATTTAGTTTTCAGCGATGATTTTCACAGGAGTTTGAATTACAAATTTTCTCCCCATTTCTACCTTCCCCCCCACTCCAAGATGGCATATATTCTGGTTGTCCTGTTCCCCAGTCAGCCTTCCCTTCTGTCACCCCACTCTCCTCCCATCCCCTTTTCCCTTTCTTTCTTGGAGGGCAAGATAAATTTCTATGCCCCATTGCCTGTGTATCTTATTTTCTAGTTGCATGCAAAAACTTTTTTTTTGTTTGTTTTTGAACATCTATTTTTTAAAAC
>CM053622.1:626535449-626572587 GCA_028646595.1 Phalanger gymnotis | reverse complement strand
GCTGTCAGAGCAAGAGAATAAAAAGCACGCATTGTGAAACACTTAAATGGCTGGCATGCTTTCCTGCTTACACCATATGCATTTTTCTGGATGAAACCAAGGATAGCCTAGGTATAATCCTCTAAAACTACCTTCTTGCAGCAGCAATGTAGCACAATTGTTTGGTACACAAGCTCTTCGCTTTTGAAGACCCTGAATTCAAGTTTGATTCTAAATAAGAATTCATTTGCACTTCAGTGCCTAGACAACATGTCTACTACAACATCACCATCATCATATATATCTACTTCAGCACAATATTGGTATGAGTTATACCAGTTTGCTTGGAAAACACTGATTGTGAAGGAGTTTCATGATCTAGGTACTTTGCCAGCACCATGTGGGACAGTATCCCCACATAAAGTCTACTGTTTTGCGCCAGATGATGCTTAATGTTTCTTTAAGTACTAAATATATATGTGTCCCACTGTTGTCCTTTCTTTGGCCGTTGAACATTTTAATCCAGAATCCTCTATTTTCTGTTCAATTAAGCACTGGGCAAAACAAGCAATAAACGGAGGGTGGGACTGGTTTTCAATGGATTTACTCATGTCGCTTTAACTTGTGCCATTGTTCAGTATTAATATGTGGATGCATGCTTTGCGAGCATGGAAATGGGTTGCAGATGTGGCAATTTTCCAGAAGTCAAAACTCAAACCAATAAATGTCATGAGCAGACAACACTGATTGTTAATGAGCATATGTCAATAAAGCAGGGTAGAAAAAAAAACAGGTAAATACTGAAAATGGTTTAAGTCCTTGACAGTCTTAAGTGCAAAAACTTAATCCAAGGACATACTCAAATGTTCATAATTTAATCCTGGATACTTGGTTCAAAATAAAAGCTTGCAAAATATTTTCCAGCATTAGTGATAAAGGTAGAAGGGGTAAGGGAGAGGAATCTAACATTTCTCTTTTCAAGTCTGAAATTTGTATCTTAAAATAATGGTGACATTTCTTAAGCCATGAGGCTAATTGTACTCTTGTGTTAACTCTGGAATTAGTTTAATGATGAGAATGTCAACTATCATGAAAAAAATGTTTGCAACCTATAAGCAGGTGATTGTGACCTGTTTATAAGTTCTGTTAGCTTAGTTTTTGTGTACAGTGTGGAAAAAGTAAGCCATGAGGAAGGCGGTTTAACCAGCATTAAAGGACCTAAGATGTGCATTCTAGCACATTGTGGATCAAAGGCAACTCATTAAGACAGGACTTCTGCAGCCTATTGAGTGGACAAGTCAGCATATTTAAAGAATGACAAGGCAGCAGCAAGAGCTTCAACTTCAGAGAAGTGAAGGCATAAGATACTGTGCTGATAGTGAGCTGCTTTCCAAAGGCTAGTTAAAATCTGCAATATACAGCTGAAATATCGAAGAAAGTTCTAGCAAGAGTTCTTCGCCTTTTGGAACATCCTTGAGTGATAGCTCTTGAGTTGGCACAGTCGATAGGTCTAGCATTTAGACCTGCAAGGAAGGGCAATAAGCATTTAGGTAAGGTTTGCCTTTGAATTTTTTCACTAATTAAAGGGTAATTTTTGGTAAAGCAAGGTAAGAGTAATCTTTTTGATTTACAGGTTGAATGAAAACCACTTGCCTATATGAGGAATGCCTTCATACCATCTTAAATTCGAAGGTTTCTGGCTGGGTAAGACTTAAAACAGTGTACTACAGAAAAATACCTGCATATGATGTCATTTAGTGGCCCTTTTCTACCTTACATTGTCCCATTCACATTTTAAATATTTCATCCCTAGCCCAGTTAGTGGGCGATTTTATGCCCCCCCTGTATGCATCATCATTTTGAAATTAGCCATTTGCTTAATTCTGGGACCATTTTAACACAGAAGCTTTGGTTTTATGCTATAAAGCATTTAGACGCCCTTTGAAATAGTCTATCAGCCTCAGTCATTTGTGACAAGCTCTTAGAACAATTATTGACCAGGTTGTGGGGTAACAGGTGAGAATGTAAGGGGGGACACAAAGCTCATTTACATAGAACTTGAAGGGTATACAAGACTATACAGCAACCCTGTGGAGATCATTATCTCTTGCAGATGAAGAAAGAGGCTCAATTAAATGACAAAGCCATATCAGGAGGTTCTCTGGGGCTAAAAGGTAGTAGTAACTTTACAATGAAATTGCTGCCAGTATACCTTTTTTAGGTAAAGAATTTAGTTCGCCTAAAGTTTATGGGGGCTTTTAAAAGCAGTTTCTTGTAGAAATGATTTTCAAGTACTGACATTTGATAGTTGTTTCTGTTTGGTAAATTTGATAAATATTTCTATCGTTATACCTCTACTTGGAAACCACTTCTATTTTTTAAAAATGCTTTTTTAATGTAAAGATTTATCAAATATAATGAAACCTAGCTCAAGGGAGTATTTATTATGTGAGGCATCAGAGTTTATTAAGACTTCACTTCTGGTTCTTTGTTCAATTATCATCAGCCTTTTTGGGGGCATTAATCACAAATAATAGGAGATTGTGTCATCAGTACTTAAGTATATTAAGTGTACATCACTATAACATTTGCTCCTACCACTCCCCACAAAGGACTTAATATTTCCTCTCATACAATATAGGTCAATTCCCAATCTGGATTCATGTGTTTAACCATTAAACATAATCACAGGTCAGATTAAGATAAGACTTACTAAAGTCGGATACACACTTCTATACTCTTCCTGCCCCCCCCATCCCCAAAGAAGTGGGTAACCTAACCATAATCCCTCTCTTTTGGGGGAACAGAACAAAACATTTTTCCTAAAGTGAAGATGACTTAGTAAAAGTTAAAAGTACTTAGATTTTCATTGTTGAGATTTGATTTTAGAACTTTGTGTATCTTAAAAATTTCTTCTGAAAATAAAGGGCTATTCCATAGGGAATACGTTGCATTATTTTTGAAGGTCTGAAGTAATAAGAGTTCAGTGAGTTACGGCTCACATACAAATCAACAGGTAATAAAATTTTATTAATCTCCAACAGGTGAGTAATTCTCTTCTAAAATAACCTCCCTGAATTTATAATGGTCACGTCCACTGAAAATAAAACCCGTTTGGGGCCCGTCATGTCAATAGCAACAGACTTGAAGGAGCAAAGTTTCTTAAGTGATCTTACATGATTTCTTCCCTTGGTTTATTGGTTTCATTTCTTCAGAAATTCACGTGGTAAAGAGTTCTAAATGACAGGATATTCAGTCAACTAAAACATTCAACTGTCAAAACTCCCTGGGCCTATTGATTTTCCCGATTATGATGAACCCAAGTTTAACATAGGCAAAATAATGTACACATTGGATTCAAAACTTTGGAATATGTTCTGCTGGAAGGGTGGGGCACTGGAAATTCTTAACCACGGTTATTGGTGGGATCTGTAGTGCCTCTAGGGTACAGTTGACCAAGCAATCTTACTCCTATGCAAATCTCTACTATCCTAAAAAAAAAAAAAAATGTGTAACAAGTCCTTGTCTGGAAACAATTTTCTACTGAGGAGAATCCTAATGTGGCTATTTGACGCCAAGTTAGCAGAAGATAGCTTAAGCTGTTACAGGACTAAAGACAAACTGAATAGTGGAAACAGTTTTGTTTTCAAAGATGGCAAATAAGTGCTGCTGTTGCAGCAGGTGACATTTCTAAAATGGCAGGGTTTGTCGTGATGTTGAAAGAATGCTACACAAACTGCTGTTATGTTTATTTGCTAATTAGGGTAATTGTATAAACTGGAAGAATTTTATACAAGTACTTTAAAAATACTCTGGATTTGTTAAAAACTTAAAAGGGGTTGCTTACAGTGGATTAAAATTCTTGTAACTATATAGAACTACATTTTCATTAAAATCTTTTTGTAAAATGTGTGCAGTGTGTTCTGTGGTAACAATTTTACTTAAGGTCAAATGTATTAGAAATGTTTTCAGAGCAATAATAGTGGTTATAATTCAGTGGGTATTATATACTAACAGCTAAGGCAGAAAATAACAGGAGATGCTGATAAAAAGAAGCAGGGAGGGAATCTTGTTTAAACTCTCCAAAGACAATTGATGAGGAAGAACTGTTATCCAACACAAAGTAAATTGACCTTAGCTGTGGTAGAAACTAGGTCATATGAACAAAACTGGTCAGTAACTGGAGTTTGGTTGCATTGAAGGCTATTAAGGAAGAATAAAATTTAGAAATGACTGAAGCATTTTGGAGAGTTTTGCTCTTAAGTCTAGCAATTTTAATATACCATCCAGAGTATTATTTCTAATAGTTTAATATGTATGCTAAAATGTGAGGGGGAAAGCTGTTAAGCTGGGCCTGTTGGGAGGGTCAGGTATATCTTAAAAGTAAGAATTATAGGCTGGGATTCAGGTTCATTCTTAGATTAGGCAATTTTGTGACAACGGGCACAAGAATAGGATAGTTTATTAGAATGCTTTTTGAGTTGGAGGTAGTGCTTCAATTTGAATTGAAGCTTCTAATAAAACTAGCTGTATAAACTTGGGGAAGTCGTTTTACCTTTCACCTGTAAAATAGGGATTGGATTAGGTGGCCTTAACAGTTACGGCGTCTACTGATTTTTAGATCCTGCCAGAGGTGGGGATGTGCAAATTCTGCCCACAAGAATTTGGACAGCTACGACTAGGATTAGAAATATACTGCTAGAGGTGTTTGTACAATTAAAGCAACCCATCCTGATCATCCGTCGCAAGAGGGTACGACAGGAAATAAGATGAGTTGATCTAGATGATAGAAATGTATGTTTCTAGCTATATTAAAAGCCTTGGTATAGATGTTTGACTCAGTCTTAATTTTGTTTCAAAGACCCACTAAAATAAGCCACTAAGGCAGTGGTATTGAACTCAAATGTAAGGCTCCCTGTGGACTAAATGACTTAGAAAAACTTCAGGCATACACACGTAAGGGCAGAATGTTTGACACCTGCACTAAAGGATTCAAGGTAACACATTTGGCAGAAATCTGTTCTGATGTTTAAATGAATGGTGTTTCCTCACAATACCACATTCGTTCTTTTGTTTTTAGGCAACTAGGTTGACAAGGACGAGGAGAGGATCCCTAGGTATGGTATAAAGGTGGGTAATAGTCCAACCTTAATGTGAAAACAAAACATCAATGACATGTAAAACTGAGAGGTTAAGTTGTAAATTTCAGAAATGCCCATGACTGTATTTTTGGGAGTGCTTTATTACTGAATGATTTTTAGATGTTACTGAGATAGTGCTTGATCATGTATTGCTGGTTTAATGTTCAAAGTGTTACAATCAGTACTAAAACTTGCATTTTTCTGTGGCTTCAATTGATCTAAAAACTTGTCAACATAGTTGGTTTTAAATGTGGAACTTCCATTCCTGTCAAGTGTGGGTACTACTGATATCCCCATCCTACAAATGAAGAAAATCTCTGAATGGTGATGATTTGCAGTCACTAAACTAGTAAGAGGCAAGAGTGAAATCTAGGTTTTGATTCTTTTGCACCACACTTCCATACAACATAAAGGTAGTATATGGTGTAAGAAGTACAAAGCACTGAACTTGAGAGTCAAGAGGTCAAAAACAGCAAGTAAGATATATTGTTGCTTACTTGATTTAATTCAATATTTCACAGGAAAGAAATTCTTTAAATTTCAGGTATTTTTTTTTTTAATACTGTGCATACTTACCCTTGCAAAGTCTAATCAATACATTGAATTTCTTGGCAAAATCCCTTTTATTTTCAATGTGGCAATCATAATTAAGTGATGATCAAATTTATATTTCTTGCTACTCTGCTTTATGGTCCCTTGGCATTATAACACCTCTTAAGATATTAAAAGGTGTAATGAAATTACATTGTCTTTATTGCTTGAGGTGATAAATTTGTCTCTAGTACTTTGAAGGGGATCATGTCTTATACCTTACTGTCTTAATAGCACACGCATCACAGTGCTAAGCATTTTGTAGCTATTTAGGAATAAGTGGGAAAAGATACTGTAAGATATTCAGGGCTTCTATCTTTTCTAGAATAACAAGTATATATTTCTTAGGGAGTGAGTTGCCCTTGATTAGCCTTAAGGAGAAAAGCCTGTGACATCTGCACCAACAATTTATAAAGGTGATAAATTACATTTACGTAGTGGCTTAGAGGTTGTTAAATATTTTACAACCGAAATATTGCAGATATCACTCCCATTTTGTAAATGAGGAAAGAGATCAGAGCTTATGAAGAGGATACACAACTAGTGCCGGAAGACAAATATAAACCCAGCTCTTACAACCTCCATGGCCCACCAATACCTACCACACCACTTCATGTAAAGAAAGACTTTTATTGTTATCTTCAAAATTGTTATAGGGTTCCATAGTCATTTTATGTACTTATGAGAAATTTATTAGGAAATTTAAAATGATTTGGATTTTTCTCATCTTTGAGATGGGACCTGCACCATATTTGGTCAAGTAAAAAATTTTAAAATTATAATGACCCACCAGTGCCCTAGAGGCAGGTATAGTATGAGAAAGGATTATGACTAAGAGTTTAAAATCTGGCCCTAAGATTGCTTTAGATACAGGTGAGAGATAGCATTGACATGGTGGATAGGACACGAGCCTTGGAAGATGTGTTCAAATCCTGCTTCAAATACAAGTTGTGTGACCCAGGACAAGTTTTCTCATTTCTAAAACAAGGGAGTTTGATTTGATAGTTTTTTAAGATCCCTTCCAGCCTTAAAATTTGAGATCCTGTCAATTTTTACCGTGATTGCAATGTCTACTGCTACTATCTTGGTCCATTCAAAAATAGCATTCCCAAATACTTAGATTATGCTTATTATAAAATACAAGTCACATAATGCTTGCTATCATGTATTCCTGCAAGAAGGTTCTGCTACTAAATTATATTTGTTTTTGTCCAGAAATTTTATTTAATTGATGTGAGGGAAACAATGAGGTGGTTCAGTGGATAGAACGCTGGGTCTGGAGTCAGAGTTATGATCAAATGCGGCCTCAAATACTAGCTGTGTGAGCCTGGGCGAGTCACAAACTATTTGCCTTAATCCACTGGAGAAGGAAATGGCAAGCCACTTCACTGTCTTTGCCAAGAAAAACCCATGTGAGGTCACCATGAGCTGGACACAACTGAACAACAAAATAGGAAACTCCTTCTACCAATCCATGTGCTGGAAACTTCGGCAATTTACAATCTTAGAGTTGCTTGGAGACATTGAGATTTTCTCAAGGTTGTAAAACTGCTATGTCAGAGGCAGGACTTCAGTCACCCAGCTCATCCATCTATCTGGGACATTTGCCATTTACTGTCCCAACTGGGGCATCATTTGGATCAGACTTGTAGAGATCATTACCTTCCCTCTCCCTCCGATGAATTTATTCAACATCAGAAATCCACCCTGAGGCTGAAATGGCCTCTGGTGAGTGCATACTATCACCTAACCTGTTATATCTAGGGAGACCCACCTTGTGCTTCATATATTTACCCTAGCCTTGCAGTCTGACCTGCTCATTTCTTCTCTTCCATCCCATTTTCCAATTCTTGCTCTGGGACAATTTCCCTATGACACCATTCTCCATTCCACACCCTGTACCAAAACTCAATTCCCTGATCACTCCTGTGTTGTCTCCGTCAGAATGGAGGTTTCCTGAAGGCAAGATCTATCTTATAATTGTGTTTGTATCCCCAGCACCTAGCGGATAGAGTAGAAATTGTTTTTCATTCCTTCCTAGGTCTGCAGGCTGGCTCTCTGAGCGCTTTATAACTCTGCCTCTTTATTTAAATCACACAAACTAAAGACTACAGCAGCACTATTTTAAAAGCCAGCTGGATAAAATGTCACATTGTACTGAGAAATGTTTAGGACAGTTAAATCTCTTTGATGAAAAGCACATTTAGTACTTAAGGAATAATTGGCCTTATAAAGTCTTGCCTCATAAATAATTAGAGTTTAGCTCTGGAAGAGAATTTAACCTAATTTTACAGATTAATGTACTGAGGTTCAAAAAGGCTAAGTGACTTCCAAACTTCTAAGGCCACCTACATCACCCTCAACAGAGGACCTAGTCTTAAATTCTGAGAAAGTTGAGGTCATTCTTCTTGAGTTTCCTCTTCCCAATTCTATGGTTCAAATCAGCAAAACAGCATCCCACAAACTACTCTAGTCTGAGGGTGAATACCAAGCCCTTGATCTCGTATCCCTGACTCCTCTGGAAGCTGGACCCTTAGATCATCTTCCTCCTATTCTCCCCCACCTCCAGCCCTCACAATTTTCAATCTCTGCATCCTCCAGAAAACAGGCCAAGATCTTCATCTTTAAAACACCTTCACTTGCTGCTTCCATCCCTCAAATTATCCTTCATTTCTCTCTTTTACAGCCAAATTTCCTACAAAAATCTGTGCTCCTTGCTTCCACTTTCTCATCTACTCCCTCTCAGTTCCTTGCATGTTGGCTTTCAGGACCATCATTTGACCAAAATACTCCTCTTCAAGGACATCAATAATATTTTGCTAAATTCTGTGTCCTCATCTTTCCATCTCTACCAGATTCCATCTATAAATCCTCCTCCTCCCTGGATTTCTTTGTTTCTACCTGTGTGGTGGCTTTTCAGGTTCCTTTGCATTTCCATTCTTGTCCTATCCTCCTATGTGCAGGTGTCTGCCAAAACTGACCTAGACCCTTTTACCCCTTCCTTCTACACTCTTGATCTCATCAGCTCTCATGTGTTGCATTATTATCTTTGTAGACAACTCCTAGGTCTATATATAAACCTAGTCTCTCTCCTGAACTCCAATTCTCCATCACCAAATGCATGCTAGGCATTTCCCAATAGACATTCTAGAGTCACCTCAGTATGTCCAAAACATAATTTATCTCCTCTCTCCCTACCAACATCCTTTTAACATCCCTACTGATATTGCAGTCACCATCATCCTTCAAATCATTCAGGATTGCAACCAACCTGTTATCCTTAACTCTTCGCTCTAACACTGCCCGCCCCACCCCATATCATCAATTGCCAAACCTTGTCAACCAGTCAATAAACATTTATTGAGTGCCTATGTGCCTGACACTGTGCTAAGTACTTAGGATACAAAGAAAAGCAAAAGTGTTCTCAAGGAGCTCAGAGCTTAATGGGAACAAAACATGCAAATAACGTACAAACAAAATCTATGCAAGAAAAATTAAGAGATGAAATAATAGAGAAAAGGCATTAGCATTAAGGGAGATCAGGAAAGGCTTTTGGTAGATGACATTTTACCTGGGACTTGAAGGAAGGCAGGAAAGCTAGGAAGCTGTGATGAGAAAAGAGCATACCAGACATGGGAACCTTCATGGAAAAGGCCCAGAGTCCCATAGAGTGTCATGTATGAAGAACTGTAAGAAGATTGGAAGGGTGGGAAGGGGCCAGGTTAAGAAGAGTTTTGAATGTCAAACAGAATTTTATATTTAACCTAAGAGGTGATGGGGAACCACTGAAGTTTACTGAATAAGATGTGACACAATCAGTTCTGGACTTTAGGAAGATTAATCTGACAGCTGAATGGAGGATGGACTGGAGTGGGGAGAGACTCAAGGCAGGGAGACCAGGGATAGGCTAGTGCAATAGTCCTAGCATGAGGTTTTTAAAGGTCAGTATCAGTGTCAGAGGAAAGAAGAGGGTACACACAAGAGAGGTTACAGACGTAAAAGTGACAGGACTTGTCCACAGATTGGATATAGGGACTGGGGGTCGGAGAATGAGGAGTTGAGGATGATCCCTAGGTTATGAGCCTGGATGACTGCATACCCTCAATTTATTGTATCATATTTATTATAATAGGAAAGTTCAGAAGCAAGCAGGGTTTTCTGGGAAAAATAACGGGTTGAGTTTTGAACATGATGAATTTGTACCTTAAAGGATTTTAAATAGAAATAGAAGAATTAAATATTAAATAGAATAATTTTCTGGTTGTGAGGGAGATTTCTGTTGTATCACCTTCTTTAGATCTTAGAGCTTCATCTCTCCAAATGATACGTGCACATGACATCCAATTTGAGACATCTTACAGCCAGATGTACACAACGGTGGAAGTTCAGAAAGAGGACTAGAATAACTACATCTGAGGTCATCTGCATAAAGATAACTGACCCTGCGGGAGCTGATATCCTCAGTGACAGAACCCTGGGGAAACCTAGTTAGTGAGCATGACTTAGATGAAGAGCCAGCCAAGGAGACTGTGGAGCAGTCAGGTAGAACCAAAATGGAGTATTATTAGGGAAACCTAGAAAGAATAGAGCATCAAGGAAAGAGAGGTTCAGAAGCATGAGGACTGAGAAAAGGCTGTCAGATTTGGTGATTAAGAGATTACTGGTAGCTGGACAGAGCAGCTGTGATTGAATAGGGTTGGAAGTCAGACTTCAGAGTTAAACAGTGAAAAGAAAAGAAGTGAAGGTATCCATTACAGACAGCCTTGTAACCACAAAGGGGAGAAAGGATATGGGGCAATAGGGAGTGGAGATGGACAGACCAAGTTAGGGGGTAGGGAGAGACAGGCTAGGCATTTCCATGGGCACATCTAGGCAGCAGGAAAGTGGCCAGCAGATAAGAACTAGAAGATAAGTGAAAGTGAGGGGGGGGGGAGTGATGGAGGGAAATCTGCTGGAGAAGGTGGAATGGAATGAGAGCACCTGTGCAGGTACAGGGATTTGCCTTGGTAAGAAGGTTCCCTTCATGTGACACGGGAGTGCAGATAGGGGCAGAAGGCATCTGAGATGAGAAGAGAGCTTTCAATGAATGGCCTAGGTTTTTTCAGTGAAATAGGAAGCAAGGTTCCCAGCTGAGAGCATAGTGCAGGGCAGGGGGTGCCATGGGAGGTTTGAGGTGGGATGAAAAGATTTGGAAGAGCCTCTGTGTTGAAGAGCCACAGAGCTAATTAGGGAAATAAATTTAAAAGCATTGCCTTGCAGCAATGAAGGCCCAGCTGAGATTATGTAACATAAATTTGGAATAGAACAGTTTTGTGATTTTTATATATTCTCTAATGAGGAAAAGCTTCTTTCAGCAACATGTTTGTAGTGCACTTGTGGGTGGAGACGAGATCAAGGATATGACCACCTTTGGGTGTGGCTGAGGTGGCATGGAGGAGTAGGTCGAATTAATTCTACCTCTACTATACATTTAGCATCCATCCCCGTCTCTGCAATTACACTTGCCACTACCCTAGTTGAGCCTCTCATCCTCTCTCAGTTTGACTATCTTGCACTTGCCCACTACTTCATCTAATTCCCAACTTCCCACTCCATCCATCCTCCATACAACTGTGTATTTTTAAGTGTATGGCTCCATGTCAGTCACCTGCTCAGAGAGGTCCAGTGTAAAGTTCCTTCTTGCTTCTAAGATAAAATGCAAAGTCTTCAAGTCAAAACTTGCTTCTTTTCTAGGTTTGCTGCACATTGCTATTTTTCACACACTCTCCGTTCCCAAAGTGGCCACCTTGCTATTCCTCACACAGGATATTCCATCTCCAGGCTCTGTATGAACTGTCTATTATGCTTGGAACAGCTTCTTTCCTCCAGTTGTTTAGTGCCCTCCCTCCCAAAAACTATTTAGCATTTTTTAATACCTTTTCTGTATACATATAATTGACCCTACCTCATCCCGTATCATTCCAACCCTCTCCCCTATGTAATAAAATTTCGTGTGTGTGTGTGTGTTTGGGGGAGGGATTGTCTTTTGTCTTCCATCTCCAACATCTGGCACACTGCCTGACAAATGGTAGGTGCTTACTAAATGCTTGGTGTGTTAATGTGCTCCAAAATCACACAAGCAGAAAGCAACAGAACTGCACTTCAAGACCAGTCTTATGGCTACCAATCAGATCATCTGTCCGTGAAGCCATGATTTTTGTCAGAGTAATGAACCAAACCACTATTTTGTGATGAATTTAGTGCTATACCCCACAAACAGAACTTACTACCCTAATTAAATATATTCTTTGCAGTCACAAGAGATCTCAAGACAGAAGAATGCCGTGGTCCCTCTAGGTCTTGAAGTAGAGGTCTTTGCCAGCTATGTGAGCAAGAGGTTTAGTCTCAGATCAGTGGGGATGGGTAGCTCCCTAGAAAGCTAACTGGAAAGTGGTGTCAACACCCAAATGGATCTTTGGTCTCAGAGTGATCAGTTCCTAAAAAGGGGTGGGCAGGGGGATGGAGGTTGAATGACAGTACCAGTGATGGCCCACCAGTTTTTCTTTTTTCTACACAAAAAGGTCTCATGATGCACATCAATGACGTTCATTTTTCCAGTACCCAGGGCTCCTAAAGAAATGATTAGCTGGATGGGATGGCAAACATTCTATCAGAACATTCATCTTTATTATCTCTCATCAGTACGTGGAAATCTACAGGAAACAGCATTCTTAGAAAATAAAAACTACTTAATTTGGGCTGAGATGAATATTACAAATTTTAAGAAGAGGAGAAATATCTCAGCAGCTAAATTGCTATAAACCAGAAATAATTAAAGGCTTCAAGCTGCACAGGTAATTAGAATAAACCATTGGTAGGAATTGGAGAATTCTCAAATCTTTTATCTATAGCTTGAACATAACATTCCCTGTCCAGGCTTGGTACTTTTTTACTGACTTGTCTCACCCTACTGGAATGTTTTCCCTCCTCACTTCCACCTCCCGGCCTCCTTCAAGACTGCTCAGATCCCACTTTCTGAAAAACACCCAGGAAAGTACCCCACACTGCTAGCTCCTTCCCTCTTGAGATTGCCTTCCATCTATTCTATACGTATTCTCTGTCTGAATGTTGTTTTTTCCCATCAAGATAGCTCTGAAAGGCAAGGGCCATGTCTTTGCATTCCCAGAGTTTAACGCTCTGAGTGGCACAACATAAGCATTGAATAAATGCTTATTGACCGACCACTACCCATGTGGTTTGTGGTCTTGATGCATATTCTTTGATGAAAGGTTAATAGAGCCTTTGCTTTAAGGATTTAGAGGTTTTCTTTGAGAAGGCTCTCAGATAAAACGCTAGCCTACAGTCTAAGAGAGAAAATACTTCAGAGTCCTCATAAAGAAATGGGACTCAACTTCTCAAAATAGCTGCATGTAAATGTGTATGGATGTACATATTCTCTAATAAGGAAAAGCAATTCACTTATTTTCACAAAGGATGGCATTAATTAGCTACAAGAATCTTAACCTGGCTTCCATGACCTTGTTTTTAAAATATTTTTAATAGCTATTTCAATTGATTTCTAATCCTACATATTTCATTTTATGCATTTAAATTTTTTTTTCTGATAAGATGGCCATAAGCTTCACCAGACTAACTTAAGGATCCATGACACATAAGAGTAAGAATTCCTGCCCTATAAAGAAAATGTATCTTTAAATAAATTATAAAAAGAGACTAACAACCACAAACCACATACAAAATACATCGTGACAGTAATAACAGTTAGCATTTACATGACACCTGTTTGCCAGGCACTTTGCTAAGCACTTTACAAATATTATCTCATTTGATCCTCACAGCAACCTTGTGAGGTAGGTAGTGGTGTCATCTGCAATTTACAGTTAAGGAAACCAAGGCAAACAGGGTTGTGACTCGCTCAGGGTTACACAGCTAGTGTCTGAGGCCAGATTGGAGAACTTCGGTCTTCCTGACTCCAGGCCTGATGCTCTATCTACTGTGCCACCTGTCATAGTTTAGTTGATGCTAATAACAGAATGTCATTCTGTTAATAGAAAACTTCAGTTTCTATATAAAAAGCTCCAAAACTGAAGAAGAATCAGTGTCCTAGTCCCATTTTAAACTATTAAAAACTTAGAACTATACTAAGGCTTTTAGGATCCCCTACGTTGATTCTTTACCCACCTCAATAAATAAAGCCATAAAGAAAATGTAAAAAAAAAATTTCTTGCTAATGGTATTCAGTATGTATAAATAACGCTTGGATTTCCACCCCGCTCCAGGCCTACCCAATGCAACAAGTTCAGCAGTTATTAGAAAGACACCATCTTACACACTGGGCTAGAAGGGACCTCTGATGTCATTTCCAACCTCACTACTTCACAGAGGATGAAACTAAGCCCCAGAGAAGCTAAGGGACTTGGCCCAAGGTCAATGGCAGCATTTACCTCTCCGCTGCATCATGCTACAGACACCCTGAGATGTTTCTAAGTTATTTCATAGGATGAAAGCATAAAATGAAATCAAATATGGGCAGGCACATTAATGATTCACTGTTGGTGGAGTTGTGAATCGGTCCAACCATTCTGGAAAGTAAAATCAGAATATTAGTAGAAAAGTCATTAAGCTGTACATAGCCTTTGGGCTGGTGGTATCACAACTAATGCAGACTGTGGTCGTACATATACCAAAATATTTATTGCAGCACTTCTGGGGGTACTCATCAACTAGGGAGAGGCTGAGCAAATTATGGCATATGAATATGGCAGAACATTATTTATTATGCAGCAAGAAACAACAAATACACATATTCAGGGAAACAAGGGAGGATATGTCTAAACTGATGTAAAGTAGGCAGAATTGGAACCATTTCCACAATGAGCACAGTAACTCAAGGGTACAAAGCACTTTCCTCACAGTAACCCTCTGAGGGAGGCAGTACAGGTATTAACGTTTTCTAATTGAGCAGTTCATGAACTGGAAGGTGACACGCTTGTGAGTGGCAGAGCTGGAATTCTAACAATGAAGGCCATCCATCAAATGAGAGAAAGCTCCCCAAGTATCGTTAACTGTTAACTGGGCTAACTGAATAGAAACTTTCACAACCCCAAATGCCTCATTCTGACTTTAATCACGTACCAATACACAACTTGAGTTCAGAGAAATGCCTCTTTCCACTGCTTTTCTAGAGCTGATATGAAAAAATCTCTGAGGTTTCAAACAATATAAATTCTCTAAGTCAACAATCTTAGACTTCCCTGCTTGTCCTACCTACCCCTACCACAGCCACAGAAGCATAATCTACGGCTAGGAAGCTCCTGCTGTTGACAATTCAGAAATGATGCGAAATAGCAATAACAGTAAGCCAATATGCTGTGGAAAAATGTCAGATACGATTTGAGTCTCAATAGAAACCTAACCTGATGTTGTTTGGGGACTTAAGTAAACCAAAATAAAGTCCACTGTTACTGACAGGAAATTTGGTCAGAGATCAAGATTTGTTCAAGGGTCTAAATAGCTAATTTTACACTCACTCAGCATATAAATAAACCCCACTTGTAGATGCTGTTTGAAGTTGCTTTATGAGCCAAGATCATCAGCAGGCCATTTTTTATTCCCAATTCCAAGACTAGGCTAAAATCTAGGTACCTTCTCTTGAAAGTCTAGGCTGTATTGTTTCAGCTTTTCAGTGGATATATACTGCAGTGAAGAAACATTCCCAACTTTCTAGCACAGTTCCCTTTGGTGTCCTGTTTTTGCTAATGTCAAATTTGTCTCTGTTCTAGAAAGAGTACGCCAAGCTATGCTGGGAAGGAGAATTCATTTGACTTCTTCATGGAGAGAGACACCAGCCTCCCTTACCCCTGTCACTTCAGAGCACACGCTGGCCCTCCTAAGTTGTAGGCTCAGCCTTCTGTGGTAAGGTCGTAAGAGTCCTTCTCTAAAGTGTTGCTGTGGCACAGAACCAACTATGCTTGGGTTCTCAAAAGCTATGCCAGTAAGTTTCAAGCTCTGGCATCATTCTAGTATCAGATTATACCTGCTTTCCATGGCTTAATACGCAGAGGAATTATCACTGGAAAGTGGACTAGTGAGGGATAAATTCTTTCACTACAGTGAGCCATAAAATGGATAAAAATACAAAATGGCCCTTGGTCTTACATGAACCCCCTTCTACTTCTGAAGAGATTATGGCTGAAAGAAGAGGGTATTAAAAATCAACATTATTTTAGACTGCATATTAACTATTAACATTCAATGTGAAATCTGCCCAGGGACCCTACTGGAAGAACTAAACCATATCCATATTGACATTCTTGCTGTAAATGAAGCAATGAGACATAATGATGTGGCCGCTAAATTTAAAGACAGCTCACAGGTTCTTTTCAGAGAGGAAAAAGGAGTTCATTTCGTGTTTTGCCCAAATGCAACAAATATCATTTCACTGTCATCTCCACCTTGTTGTGCTCATAATATGCATAAACAAAATTTTGCTCACTGACATATTGATGCATAAGTTGCATTTATAAAGACAAAGTAGAGATATTTTATGAAGAATTTCAATAACAACTTACAAACCAAGTACATATGGATGTTTTAATACTCAATTACTTGCAATATTAAAGTAGGCATACAAGATGGTGAAGAACATGTTGGAAAACATGCACTGGAATTAAGGAATTAAAGTGCCTCCCTCACTCCCACAAAAAAAAAAAAAAACATTTAAAAAGGCACTGTAATGTAGTGCCTTGAGTTAGGAGAGACACAGGCTCAACCTACAGCTCTGACGTGAGCGTGAAGGCCAGAGGCTAGTCACAGAGGCGGGCTAGTAACTTCTTTGAGTCTCAGTTTATTCATCTATAAAAGGGGATTACTAATACCTGCTGCATCTACACAAAGCACTCTGCAAAGCCTGAAGTACGACATAAAGGGCGGCCTTTACGGTAGACTATGGCAGAAGCTTCGCACCTATACATCACTTTTTCCAGTCAGTAGGCACTGGATACGGCAAGCACTGAGAATGACAAAAAAGGAAACTGTATCTTAGCAGACAAGAAATAACTGAGAACCAATATGGGAGTCATTTCAGAATCATCTGTGTCTGCATAGTCAGTTCTTTGGTCAAAATACCAAATTAGGATAAAGTTGGGAAGATACTACATGCGAATGCCAATAAGATGTTGACTTTGGAAAATGGATAAGACGTTGGATCAGATTATCACCGTTCCTTAAAGAAGTTTTAATTAATGTAAAACAGTAACCACAACATGGCCACAAGAGTCCCCAAACCATCTCAACCAGCAAACATCTCCTTGATCTCCTTGCTTTGGAAACACATGGCAGGCAAGGGCAATACTAGTTTAGAGCTTGTACTCTAATAGGGAGGACAGCTGATGAGGAGCAAGGTCTCCTTAAAAAGCTGCAGGCAGGGGGAGTGGGGGAATAGTCTACTGTAAAGCAGTTCTCAACAAACGTATTAAAAGCTGGGGTAAAGTACACTGGCAAAATTTCCGGCTTTACTTATTAAAAGGCTACCATGATGTGTATATCCTACTCCTTTGTCCCTCAAAAGAATGTTCCTTGGGAGGGATAATTTTGATTTTTGTCTTTGTTGCTCCAGCATCCAGCACGGTGCCTGGCATGTAGTAGGTGCTTAATAAAAGCTTGCTGAATTGAATATGCAAACTGTTTTAAGTTTAAAAGGAAAATGACCTTGAGTATTTAAGTGTCAAGATCCTTTTAGGGGTTAGAGTCTCATCTCTGTTAATAACTTCCTGCATCTTTCCTTTACCTACAGTAGGTGCCATGTATTTAAGGAATCCTGAGTATGGAAAACACAAGAGATGGTTAAAAGACATGAAAACACCACAGAATGTGTGCGATTTCTAATGGGAAAGGTTGTTATGAGGTCGAAATTAGCTTTAGCTACACTGAATGCAAATATATGTGTATAAAATACATATAGATATGTGTGTATATGTATGTATATGTACACATGCATTGCTTCATTAAAACTCACTTAACTGGGGGAAAAAGGAGAGAATCCTAACAAATTAAGAGAATTATGTTAGAAAAGCTCTTAACTGAACCAACTGCATTTTACAAATAGAGTGGAAAAAATGCAGTATTAATTTGCCTGATAAAAATTTTTTCAAATAATTAGAATGCTCTCCAGGAGAAAAAGGTCGAAAACTTTCTATTCATGTTAACGGATAGGAAGCAGATGTTTTTCTCAGTAAAATGAACTTACTAAAGTGAAGAGATGTATACTTCCCTGATGTACATCAATGGCCTGCTGAAATAAATGTACCTAAAACTTTGCCTGATAAAAAATGTTTATGCTTGTAAAAAAAGTATATTCTATAAATATAAAGCATTAAAATGAGATAACATTTGTAATAAGTATTATGTAGAAAATAGCACAAAGCAAATTCAAATAAATGAATCACAAAAGTAATCATTTAATGAATACTCAAAATTAAGTTACATATCTTTATTAGTATTAGGTTTTTTGCTAAATTAAATTCTTATGTAAAGCAAAATAACTACATAAGAAAATGACACTTTTAAGATCATACAGTATTTATAAAAAGGCACTTGTGGTTAGTCTTGCAACAAACTGTATTTGGGGTGAGCTAAATCATATTTTCATATAAATCTATGAATATAACAAATGAGATAGGAACAGTATAAATAAGAAGTTTGCACTATTTACACTTAATACAGAAACTAGCCCAAATGGTGCAACAAGGAAATATTTGCTGTTAATAGTGAGATTATAGATTCTGCATACATATATATGCATCTTATTATTTTAATGCTTTTATATTGTGTGCAATTTCTATACTATTTTGGATACATACTTGCATAGAATTTTTTTTTGTAAAATATCACTTAATTATGCATTTCACATCACAGTAGGCGCTTTTAGTAAAACAGTACAAAAACACTACCTCAGTAAAGGGCAAATCTCCCCAAATCTAATTTCTTTTAATGTCAGGTTTCTTGCTTTTGGGAACAAGGAATACATTTCCGTCCCTTGTTTGCTGCAGGGAATACTCACTAGGGGAATAGGGGTCTCCATTTTCATCCCGTAGCATGCTGAAGACCTCGAGATATAAGGTGCTGAGCTGTTTTTTCAGTAGATGGAGGCTTTTGTCATTTTCTCCTTTTTCTTTGAGCAGCTTTTCCTTTTCATCTTTTAAGTGATCCAAATCTTGCTCCAGTTCCACTATATTTTCCAGTTTTCTTTTCCGGCAGTTCTGAGCAGCCACCTTGTTTTTGCCCCTCCTACGTATATCTCGAATAAGTGCAAGCTGAGCTTCGTTAAACTGCTCTTTTGACATCATTTCATTGAAATCATCCATACGAAGGTTAATAATTTTTTCTACAGGGAAAGGGATATGAAGAGCTTTTGCTCTCATCTCATCTCTTGTGAAATGGGATTCTAGGCGGCTTGTGTGCTTGTCTTTCGTGAATGGCGTTTTCTGGTGACCGGGACTGGCGGGCAATTCTTTCTTTAGTGTGCTTACACCGTGCAGTACGTCAGGTGCTGGAATGGCTGGCCCCTGAGCGGGCGACATTGGATAGCTCGTGTCCTCTTGCAACGGCGCTGGCCGTGTCCTGGTGCTGCTCTGGTGTATGCTTCCAGGAGCACTGTCAACCTCTTCCATTTCAGAATCACTGAAGCTGAGCGGTGTGTCTCCATAGATGGAAGACTCTACTGAGTGTTCTGGCGATGCTGTGTTGGAGCTTGTGTTCAAAGAAATGCCTGAGTCAGAATCATTATATTCTGGTGTGTTTTCAGGATGGTTGCTGTTAAAAGCCTTACACAGCGAAAGGTCAGAAATATCAATGGGCTCATTTAAAAGTTCTGAGAGTGACTGGCTGATGTGGGTGGGGGAAGGCATACTGCTGTTTATGTTTGTTTCTGCTATGAAAGTGGAGTAAAATTCCTCACAAAAATCAGTGTTTATTGTGGCATCTGAATTTAAAGAGTTGATTCTCAACTGGTTAGGGTCTTCTGCGGGAAGCATGTTGTCAAAGGAGTCCTCAAATGCACTGAGGAAATCTGGACTGCAGGAAGCTACTTCTTTTTCCATTGTCGAAAGTGAAGTGTAGAAACTGTAACTGTTGTTGATTTCTGTTGGTTTAGCTTCAGGACTTGGAGCTATGGTGGCCTCAGCCAGCTTGTCATTTTGAATGTTAAGACACTGCATGAAGAAATGTTAAAATAAAATTTTATGTAAGCAATGCTAAATATTTTCACACCATTAATAGTAGCTGACATCAGCATCTGAAGCTGGTTTTAGGTGGTGGGTATATACACAAGCACACGTGTGAGCAAACCTGCCCAAGTCAAGTTGTTCTTAGAGAATTACATAGCCTATTTGAGATGGATGAGACCTTATAATCATCCAATCATTTTACACAGATATGGAAACTGAGGTCCAAAAAGTTAAGTGATTTGCCCAAGGTCATCTATATGCCAAAGTGTAGTCTAATTTCTAGCACAGACATTCATAAATGATTTACATTTTCTAGGCATAAGCTTGATTTTCAGAATTTCTAGGTCAGACTTGAAATGTCTGCCATCTGTCCTAGACATCATGGTAGTGCATTATAAATCTTCTACTTACTATGAAATGAGACAAGACCTGCTATTTTACTGAAGAAGGGAACTTCTTTTACCAATACAGACTAGCAACTGCTCTACAATATACAGTCTTAAGAGAGTTGCATGGAGTAATGTGGGGCCAAGTGACTTGCCAGGGCCACAAAGTCAGTATGTGTCAAAGGTGGCACTTGCATCCAAGTTCCGGGTCTGCTCTCTAGGCATGGAGGCAGCACAGAGTAGAGCTCTGGGCCTGGAGTCAGAAAGGCCTGAGTTCAAAGCCAACCTCAGGTACTTACTAGTCATTTAATCTGTCTGCCTGAGTCTCCTCAGCTGTAAAATGGGGATCATAACAGCCCCTGTTTCCCAGGGCTGTGAGGATGAAATGAGAGGATGAGTGAAGTGATATCTGTACAGTGTTGGTATGGGGCCTGGCACAGGAGGGGCTATGCAAATGCTCATCTCCTTTCCTTTTTCCTAGAGCTCTGCTGCTCACTAAAAAGGAGCTTTTCTGCTGAAGGTGAGTATGGGCTTTGAAGGCTGTGAATACAAAATCATGCCTTTGTTCCTGGCTGTTGGTTACCTGTAACTCTGGAATGGACAACAGCTCCTCCCACACCTGCTCTATATCCTGCATACTGTTGTCCACTACTGACTGAAGGACAGTTGATCCAGGTGGCTGAGCTTGATTGGAAGTAATGAAGACTGGGTTGCTGTCAATGGGATCTGGAACAAGTGACTGAAATGTGGCTGAAGAAACCTAAAATTGACAAATAATTTATTTAAAATATGAAGTGCTTACCAATTACACACAAAACCACAGCTCCTCACGCAAACTCCTATGCCGCAAGCTATGATCATAGCTTTTTAAGTGCCTGTGTCTCCCTTCTCCAGCCCACTCCATATCTGACCCTAATTTCTTTTCTGTGCTGGATACAATTTTGTTCTTCCTGATCCAATGGCCCTCCCTACCTCTTCCCCCCGCCCCCAGCCCCTGGTTATCTTTTTCATTATATGATAAACTTCAAGCAAGGACTATCATATCTTTCCCTTGCAAATATCTGCATGTGGGTGACAGTCAGAATTAAATAAGTCTGGGGTGATTACCCATTCTACTCTATACTTAATCATTTACCAAGTCAGAAACTGGCCTACTCATGCAGGTTTTATTTTTATACAACTGTAAAAAGTGGATGCCTTGTGTCCGTGGCTATTCTGACTTCTATCTTTGGTTGTTAAGAGTAATAACAATTTGGCTCAGATAGTTTTTATTTGGCTAATTTATTTTAATTAAAAAGTCGGTAACAATGGCTACAAAGAAAATGTTTAGTGCTTTTTTTTTTTTTAAGGATAGCCCCTTTATGTGACAGCAAACGACTGAAAACAAGGTAGATGCCCATCAAAGTATATGGTATACAAACTGTGATCCATGAATGTTAGAGGAATATGACCTGTGCTGTAAGGAATGCTATATGTGATGAATACAGAGAAGCCTGGAAAGATTTATATGAAGTAAGCAAAGTCAAGAAAACAATACAGAGTAAGTACAACAATGGAAATAGAAACACACACACATACAAAATCAAAAGTGAACATAAAGATCCAGCAAGACTTGAATGAAGATGGATGAAAGAACACCCCCCAACCCACCCCTCTGTGGAAGTAGGAGGTCCACAGGTGTGGCACATGACATATATGTTCAGACTTTTTCAATGTATTGATGGGTTGTGCTAATTTTTTCCTCTTTTCTCTTTTCTTGGGGGGAGGGTTGGTCATTAAAAACCACTATTTGTTTTATGGAACAGCTTGCTAGGAGGGGGTAAGATGACGTAAAACAGAAGACATCTAAGGAAGAGCACACACTTGTGTCTTATAGACTGATTTTGAGGGTTCTAGAGTTTGTGTTGAACATTAGCCCAAAGCTTTACCTCATCATCTTCTACAAATGGGAATGTCTCTGTCAAAAGCTGCATGCAGTCATCGAAGAAAAGAGCATCTGCTTTGGGGACGTCCGCCACCTACATGAGAGAAGCAGGGGTAAGCAGGGAAAAACGTGGATAGCATTAAACAATGCTTACGGAACATCACGTGCCTAGGAACGTTCTACTCCCAAAGTAGTTGATGTTCTAGTTGAACTCCCCTTACAACTTCACAAAGAAGCTGGTCACTTACTTACCGGGGAGTAGTTGGCAGATGTGCTCGGCTCAACGTGCTGGGCTGGCTGAATCGGGAGAAATTCACCCGTTTCTTCGTCTAGCTGCAGCTGGGCCAGAAAGGCCTTTTCTTGTTCCTTCTGGAGTTGTTCTTGTCTTTCCTTTTCAAGTTTCTTTTGTTTTTCCAGCTCATGCTCTTTCCGCCTTTGACTGAAGTCAAACACTTCACGCCTTGCCCCAAGATCTATATCTTGTCTCCAGAGGATGTCAATCAAATTCATATCCTATAATAAAGAAAGAAAAAGAAGACTAGGTCAAGAGGGTTCCTAGATACAGCTTCCTTTTAGTGTTAAGCACACCTTGTGGAATATGAAAATGCTGCCTTCTATCAGCATGTGTGTATATACATATGTATGTATGCATACATACACACTTACAGAATATTTAACATTTATCAAAGATACCACATGACTAAGTAATTGAACTTAAAATGAATTTTACCCAGAACATCTACATTTAAGATACTTACTAAAGGCAGGATAAAATAAATTCTCTGTTAACTATAAGTGAATTGCCCACAAGTAAGGAAGCCAATACTGACTTCATCTGTTAGCACTTTCTGAACTTTTTCTCTTGAATGATGCTTGGAGAATGTGACTATTTTTAATGGAATTCTTCTAAGCTAAACTTTAACTAGGAAGGGAGCCTGTTGAAAGTCACAACATGAAGTGCCCTCATTCCACACATACACTCACTAACAATATGAAGGGCTGGATACTAGGTACTTACGGACCTACAAATAAGGTTAAGAGGCATTCCCGCTCTCACTACCAATCAGTTTATAATCCAGATGGGGATAAGTCCTAGACATGAAAAAATAATTTGCTTCCTTTTACTATGAGCTCAAAAACAAAAACAAACCCACCACACTAAAAACCAGGACCATATTTAATATAAAGGGAAAGGAGACTGTTAACTCCTTGAGGGCATGGCCCTAACTTATTTTTTTTTATCTCCTAGGAGCTAATAATGTCTTGCACCTGGTGCTGTAGTGTTTTTCTCTTTTTTTTAACTCCAAGTCCCATCCGACTCTTCGTGACCCCATTTAGGGTTTTCTTGGCAGAGATACCAGAGAGGTTTGCCATTTCCTTCTCCAGCTCATTTTACAGATGAGGAAACTGACGCAAACAGGGTTAAGTGACTTGCCCAGGGTCACACAGCTAATAAGTGTCTGAGGCTGGATTTGAACTCAGGAACATAAGTCTTCCTAACTCTAGGTTTGGAGCTCTATGCATTACCCCATTTGTGCCTGGTAGTATTAATGAACGTTTGTTGTTTGAAATAGTGGAAGTGACTACGGATAAGACGGACAAATACAAAGAAAGATCAACTGCCCCTGGTAAGTGATTGGATAGGAGAAGGGAAGCTGAAGAACGCTCTCGAGATTTCAAACTCCAGCGACTAGCAAGATAAAGACAATACTACAGAAATGAGAAGTCTGGAAAAGTAATGTGTGTCTTTTTGGTGTTTTAGAGGTAGGGGGAGAGTGCTAAGTTCAATTTTACATGTGCCGAGTTTGAGGTGACAGAAGTCCAACAAGCAACTAGAAACATAGGACCGGCGCTTGTGAGGTCAGGGCTAGATACATAGATCTGGGAACCACGAATACAGATAATGATGAAAAAGTAATTTCACTGTACAACGTCTGATTTAACTTGGGGATCAAATAATGTTCGGGTCTGGACTTGTATGTTAAAATAACCTGTGGCCTATATAGTGATTTAATTAACACCAATAAGGTTTCCTACCCAAAAACATCATCCTTCTGTGGCTAGGTAGCGCAATGAATGGAGCATTTAAGAATCAGGAAGATTCAAATCCTGCCTCAGTCACTTACTGATGTGATGCCGGGCAAGACACCCAGCCTCAGTTTCTCCATCAGCAATATGGATATAACAAAAGCACCCACCTCACAGATTTGCTGTGAGAATCAACTGAGATAACATAAGCAAAGCATTTTGCAGATCAAAGCACGATGTTAGTATAGTATTAGCATGAGTCCGATGCTTTTCTATTAAGCGCTAGCTGAGGTTAACTCACGTAGCTGTGATTCAGTGTCCTGCGGGGGAGTAAGGGGCATAAAGAATTCACTTTGATAGGGTATGGAAACAACACCAGGGGGAACAAAACAGATAAAGGACGGATGACCAATCTCATCAACTTTCGGTTTTGCTCAGTTGCCCTAATAAGTGCATCCAGAACCAACCCCATTCCCAAGCTTCCCAAGGCTAAAATTAACAACTATTTCAGCAAGCAGTCAACCTATTTTTAGTCTCAGAAGCAGGGCCAGGCCACCAAACCTAGAGGCATCCCTGGCTTGTTGGATGATAGGAACACACATCTAGCCCTAGACTGTTCAGGTCTTAAATTGTGCTGAAACCTTATTCACATTCAGAGCAATTTTTGGCTTCAGGACAGTTCTAGTTCTAGAGTTTGACTTTGTAATATCTACATAGACATTTAAAATCTGGTACAAATAAAACCCCAAATCTCCCAATCTTCAGAATCTGTTGAATTTAGAACTATTTGCTAGTATAATCTGACAGTTAATCTAAGTGTATAAACATTATCTCTCCCATATATGTACTCTGTAGGTATATTCATGTGTGGGGAGATGGGGAACAAGAAAGGCTATTTGGAGAGAGGGCAAGTGGGAGACGAGGAGATTTCCAAAAGAAAGAGACTCTTATTTTCATATTCTAGACAGTTGGAGTCTTGTTTCTTATTATTATATTTAACTCTGCATAGGCCACTGAGCTGCCCTCCAACTCTCAAATTTAGTGATTCTGTATTAATAAGGTCTGACATGGTAGCCTGTTACTGGATTAGATTATCAAGAGACCTGGTTTAGTTCCAGGTCCACCACTGGCTAATCAACATTACTTTTTCCAGAAGTAGAAATCCCACCATTCTTAATTTTGATTAAAGAAACATTCCATGCGTTAAGAATCTATTACATGCCCATCACAGAGAAAACCAAAGGAATGAATGTCAACACTCAAAATCCCATCTTGCCTTAGTCTGTTTCTCTCTGTGAAAATAGAAATACTACCAATTTCCTTATGGGATGTTACATCTTAGAATGAATATTTTGGAACACCAATACAAGAAAACCTGGATTCCAGGACACCCATTTAATAAATCATATCATGCCAGAGCTGTAAGAAGTGCTTCAATTTAACCCATACCTAATTTTTTTTTTTAAAGATCCCCTGTAGAACATGACAAGCATTTTTTTTTTATTTTGGTGCTGCCAAAAAATTAGTGTTTTTTAAATTTATTTCCCTATTTTGTTCTATGTACTTATACTCTCTCTCACACATCAGTTACCAGATTTGATGTTCTCCTAAATAGGAAGTGTTTCCTGCAAGGGGCAGTGTGGGCTGAGAACATGACTGTGCTCTTTTCAAAGTTCTTGCATCATCCAGGAAGAAATAACAATCACAGCGAAACACTCCATGAGGCTGGCTTGGGAAGGGCGGGGAAAGGAAATACCCAGGGAAGAACTAAACCACCCCAGCATCTCTACAGGAATGTGTGAGAATGAAGCAGGTAGACATCAAATAGCACATTAGCTAAGTTTTGAAGAGAGACAAGAATGTAGAGAGTTTTCTAAGAATTCTGCTAGGCATTTCCTTGATTTGGGTAAAAATACACAACTGACTTGTTAAGTGTAATCAAGCTTAGGCTTCCTTTCTTTTCAGATGGCATATGGAGCAAATATTGTCTGGCACTCAGTCTTGATTTTTTTTTTTGGTTCTTTCGTTGATATGTTGTTACAGAATCTGTTCCAAACCACACTGCTGGCTTCATTTAGACAAAAGAAGATAATTTTAATAAGACAAGCATAAATGTTCAACAATTCATGTTAAGCTACCATCTGGCTCCATTGGAAATATTCGTTTAAAATTTATATATCAGCACTTGCCATCTGTGTAATCTGTTACACATTTTATGGGGAAACTGCCTGCGTTGTGAAGTTGGACGATTAACTCTTACTGCTTTTAAACAAACATCTTTGCAATAGGATAAACAAAGATAGAGAAAGGCCCTGAATACATAATCCCCGTTACACATGTCCTTTGCACACAGTTTAATTCCACCCTCTTCCCTCTCCCCCCTCCACTGTGGGCAGGTTCAAAGCAGATAGAAAGAGGAGGATCAAGGGAAGAAGTCTAAGTAAACTTTTTTATAAGCTAATCCCAAAGAAAGTAATATTAAAATGGATTACAAACAGGTTTCATTTGGTGTTTTGCTTTTAAGTCAGGAGGGATTTCACCCCACCCCTAAATTTCCTTTGAAAATCCAAGCTTTCTCCCATGCCTGAAAATATTCTTCTACCTCACTCTTGTTCAGTCATGTCTGACTCTTCGTGGCCCCATGTGGAGTTTTCTTGGCAAAGATACTAGACTGGTTTTCCATTTCTTTCTGTAGCTCATTTTACAGATGAAAAAACTGAGGTGAACAGGGTTAAGTGACATGTCCAGGGTCACCCAGCTAGTAAGTATCTGAGGCCGGATTTGAACTCAGAAAGATGAGTCTTCCTGCCTCCAAGCCTGGCACTCTGTGCACTGTGCTACCTAGCTGCTTTACCTTATCACTGCCTCTTCAAAGGTCAATGTACCTCCTCTATGAGGTCTTTCCTGACTCCCCTTCCCCTCACATAACAGTACTGCTCTCCCCTAAATTCCATGTTCTTAATTTTGTACGTATTTTGTATTTATCTATCTATGAACATTTTGTTTCCGCCTATAGAGGATAAGCCTCTTGAGGGCAGGGGGTATTTTATTTTTGTTGTACCTTGGCACCAAGCACAATATCTGGCATATAGTAAGCACTTAATAAATACTTGGTTGGAAAAGAATGTTTCACCAAAGAGCTGCTCCAACAACAAGCTGCCCAGGCAATTAAATTTTATAATCAATCAAACAAGTATTTATTAAGTGCTTACACAAAAACAGTCCTGGCCTTAGGCACATACAGCAATCAGACTGTACAATGTCTACACTGGGTAAATAATAAAATGGGTGGCCCTAAACTGAGGTCAGGAAAGATGGCAAAGGCTTTCAGAGAGCGATGGGGATTAAGCTGAGTATTACAGGAAGTCAGAGATTCTAAGAGTTGGAGGCTGAGGGAGACAGCATGAGGAAATCCTGTACAAAGGTGTGAAAACTGTGAGCAACAATGAATAGACTAGCATGGGTAGAGTGTATGAGAAGGAGGGGAATGTAAGAAGACCGGGAAGGTTAAGAGGCTAGGTTATGATGAGCTTTAAAAAGCCAAAGGACTATATTTGATCCTGGAGGTAACAAGATACTGAGAGAGAGAGAGAGAGAAAGAGAGAGAGAGAGAGAGAGAGAGAGAGAGAGAGAGAGAGAGAGAGAGAGAGTGTGTGTGTGTGTGCGCGTGCGTGCACGTGTGTATGCAGCACAGGGAATCCAACTAAAAGCTGTTGCAATAGTCTAGCAAGAGGTAATAGATACTATACAACAATACATGCAAACTGCTCTATTTCTAAAGTTCCAAACTGACATTTCCCTTGAGGGCTAGCAATGCATTTTATTTTTAAGCTTTTTTTTTTCCTCCCTGGAGCAGCATTTTTCAAACTGTATTTTGAAAAACTTCTGTCATATTCCATTTGATGTGAATAGGGGTCTGGTGGGAAAAAAATATGATTATAGTAATATTTTTTCTCCTAAAATTTTATATAAAACTATGTAACAAAATAAACTGATGATTAAAAAAATTAAAATAGGCTTAATTTCCTCTAAAATTCCAAGTTAGGCAGGTCCTTAGAACCAACTTCATAGGTTTGATCAGTCTATTTCATGCCTTCTGTTGGCCTAGTTGGCTTGTGAAACAGTGCCTGGGGTGATTTCTATTTAAAACTAAACTTAGTTACTATTACTATACAGGATATAACTGTACCAAGTATTGAATTACTTTCATGTTTTTTTTTAATTTTTTTTTTTAGTCTCCTACTTCTCTCAAAGATTCACATGAATATACTGTATCCTAATGTTAATCTAGTTTAACTTTTTCCAATTTAAAATACCCAACTATTTCTGCAAAATCAGGGACGTAGCAGAAGTTGTGTATAGATCCTACTTCCTGGAGGCAAGGCTCATGTAAGAATTTCTAGGGACTTAAAAGGCTACAAAAATTTAGGGAAGATTTATTTTTGGGTTATAAACATTCAAACTATACTTCCCAATACCAAAGTATGACTCACACAACTCTACCCTGGTGAAAACATTTTTTAGGAGGCCATTGATCTGTTCTTCTTTTGCTCCCCATCCTCACCTTCAACTCTCCCATAAGCCAACCTTTAATTTTTAGTGACAGTCTCTAGAAACAAATCATTTCTGTAAATTATACACATACATACATGTGTAACACACACATACACATATAAACACAGCAGAAAATGATTTTTTAAAATGGAAAGGGAGGGGATGGAGGAGGGAGGAGAGAAAAGGGCTTGTATTTAAATAAATAATTCTTTGGTTTCCAAAAACAATGACATCCTAGATTAAATTAAGAGGAAGATTAAGTATATGAGCACTATTACAGCCTTCTCACATATATGGGAAGACTTTTGACAAAAAGAATTAAATTATTTTACTAATCAAGGGGTAAACTATTGAGATATTTTGGCTCTGTTTACTTTGACAACTCTTCACAGTACTGATGCAATAGGAAACAAAGGAATTGATTAAATAATGCTTTTTAAAAAACTAAATGTAATCACCAGGAAAAACCTACTAGAATAAGTTTCTTGAGAGACAGAAGGCAGCATGGTAAAGTAGAAATAGTATCAGATTTGGCACTGGAGAGGACCAGGATTCAAATACTGAAGCTGCAACTTACTATTTATGTGACCTTGGCTCATTTGACAAAGATGGGGTTGGACAAGATTTCTTTTGAGGACCCTATGATCCTTTATGTCTTTTTTTGTTGTTGTTGTTATTTCCTTCAGTGCCTAAAACAGTATATTGTGCATGGAATCATAGAGAATGAAATGATGGCAGCAGTGGAAGGGACTTCAGAAGCTCTCCAAAGTTTTCAATTTGCTGATTTTACTGAAAAGCATATCAAGGCTAACAGGTGAGCAAGGTCAAGGTCACACAGTTAATGACTTACAGAGCCAAAGCTAGGATCCAGGACTTCTTAATCTTAGCCTAAATGCTCTCTCCACTGCTTATCTGTCACAAGGTACAGGTGAATATACTCAAAAGTGCTGGATTTAAAAGTAACTAAATTGTCACCAACATAGCAATAATCTCCAGGAGACTGAAAACCTTGGAGACAATGACTACTTATTCAAGTTTTCCTTTGTTTTCATGAAGTCTTCCCCAAATGGGTTAACAACAGCAAAATTCTCAGATTTATACCAACAAATGCAAGGCAATTTCCTTTTAAACCAAATTAGTTAATTTAATAAACTGAAAAATAATTTTCCCACTCTATCCTTTTCTTTCTTGAAGTGGGTTAATTACTCTGTTTTTCAGTTATAAAGTAGTCTGGCTATACTTGACCTGACATGTTACTATATACAGGTATTTTCACATGCTGCTTCCTAGTTTACAAAGACATTTCCTTAGTAATGACTCAATGATCTATGAAATATGGCCCTGCCAATTTATAACACATGCTCATCATGCTGTCTAGTAAATTACCGCAGCACAATGCAAAGCTAAAGTCATAACCAGACGATGATCCAAATACTCAGCACAAATCATTTTCAGGATGAAAATATGTATCTTGACCAGAAAAAGAAATTGTAGTTGGCAGTTCATTTTTTAAAACAGTGGGTTAGTGCCATCTGCTACAAGTACATCATTCTTATTTGTGCTTTGAAGATTATACACCTAGCATTCATTCTAAAAGAGGCTTTTATATTTGAACAAAGTACTGCTGACAGTACTCATAATGAAAAAGAAGTATGTGGGAGTGGGTTGTGATTACCTAGTAAGATCTGCCCAGCCCGATGAAAGCAACCCACTTTTTCATTCTTGAAAAGCACAATTTTGAATTACCTCCTCTATGTAAAGTTAACTACTAACCCATAAGTAGATCACGAACTTCCTAGTTAAATCCATCGCCACTAATGAAAAGCTGCATTATGAACTTTGGTTGTCAGCCATCCAACCAATGATACACAGCTGGTAGGCATCTTGGTGGGAAAGAGTGCTGGACATGGAATCATTAAGACCTGAGTTCAAATCCAGCCTCAGACACCTGCTAGCTGTGTGACCTTTGGCAAGTCATTTAATCTCGTTTGCCTCAGCCTTCTCATCTGTAAAATGAACTGGAGAAGAAAATGGCAAACCACTCAGTATCTTTACCAAGAAACCCTCAAACGAGGTCATAATAAATTGGACACTACTGAAACTACTGAACAACAGCAATACGGGGAAAATAACATTTACTTCACCTCACAGGGTGGCTATGAGGATCAGGTGAGCTAACATATGAACAGCCTTTGCAAACCTTAAAGCATCCCATAAATGTGAGCTTTTTACACAAGCTCCCAGAACCAAGCTGTCTGGGCCTTACTGGGAACATGCCAAGAACTCCTTAGACCCATACTCTACAGACTAACTTGCCAGATTAACACCAAGTTGCCTGGATATTGACCACGACACCACGATGCCGGCATTGTTGACTCTCAGAAACACTAACCATAGGCCACAGACTTGGTGAGAGTGATCTGGATGAAACTGGGAGGGCCTTAGATCACCTGATCTATTTATTCCCCATTCCCGCATTTGACAATGAGGAAACTTAGTTCCAGAGAAATGAAGTGATTTGCCCAAGGCTGTGTCTCCCTTCCAGAGCCATTTATCTGGGCCTTGGTCTCTGGTCTCTCTCTCTCTCTGGCTTCTTAGGGCCCCAGGCAACTCCTCAGGACTACAAATGGTAGAAGAGTTGCTGACATGAGTAGATAGTTTCCTTACCAGGTTAAAAAAAAAAAATTAAGGAAGTAGTTTGGTATGTAAAAATGCTAGACTAAGAAGGATGCAGTAGACTTAAGATCTCCTGCCAACCCTGTAAATAACCAGAATTAATCATGTCATAGATCTCTGATGACACTAGACTGTTTATAGCTACTCCAAGGCACAGTATGAAGACCTTTGCCCTAACAAATATAAGAAATAAATTAATGTTTTGTTTTTTTTTGTGGAAAGACACAAATATTTAGATAGCAGAACAGATTAGTGATCTTAAAAACATGGTATTTTTTTGGTTTGAGATCACTTTAGTGGATTATCTCTTTTAGCTCTAAAATTTTGTAACTGAAAGTTATTTTCCCAGTTGATCAATATCCTAATGCCTGGAGTACCCACAAAACACACACACGCACATACACACACACACACACGGTGCAAGGTTGACAAGCAAAGAATTTTACTGTTTCTTTTTAGGATGATGAAATCCATCTCTGTGGACTGTCCAAATTCGAAATCCTTATACTGTGTCACTCAAAAACCAGTGAAACCTAGGGTTTGCTCAGATTCTTTGTTGTCCCAGACTGTATATTACATTAAATATCATTGGAAATAGTAGGCCATTGGCTGAAGCTTTTAAGTTTCTTGGTAATGACATTGTTTATAACGGGATAAGATCAAAAGAGAATGTTTTTATAGTAAGGAATCACTGACAGGTGACAAATTTAAGGTATATTAGTCATTTGTTACACTTATAGTGTGCCCACTGTACAAATAATAGAATTCTGGTTTCCAATGATCTAAGTAAAACTCTGGAAGAAAAAAGAGATAAGGAGGGAAAGATTAAAAAAAAATTCTATAATCTATCAAGCCTCATTCTTTTGTCTCTCACTTTCAGTTCTTATGATAATTTTCCACTGTTGTTCCAACACCAAGGAATCTAGTCATGAAAAACAAATTTCCTTCTATCATTTATGCATTTCACTGAAGATTACTAATAAGGTGGGGGCCATCTCTAGTTATCCTGATCTGTATCTTGCCACTGAACCCAGATGGCTCTGGAGGAGAAAGTGTGGCTGGTGACTCTGCACAACCCTGCCTCACTTAAATCCAATCCACCTGCAAGTCATGACATCACCTTCCTGATGTCAATGAGGTCTTCTTTGAGAACAAAGGACAAACAACAACTAAGAAAGTAAGAGAGGTTAATAAGTACTTTCTTGCCCAATTCAAAATGTTAAAACTACCTTTATGTAACAAGTGGATGACCACTTGTCAGGGCTATTCTGGAGAGGGATTAATACCAGAGACAGGAGACCACTCTTCATGAAGCAGCAGTGCTGTGATGGGAAGACTGTTGTATTTGGGGGAAGAAGGACATGGTTCAAAGTCTGTCTCTTTTCCTTATAGCCTATACAAGTATGGGCAAGTCTTTCCCACTCTCTGGTTCTGTTTCCTCATCTGTAAAAATGAGGGAATTGAACTAGGCCAAAGCAGCAGTCAGGAATGCATCTGATAACCTTGCCTGTTCATTAGTGCTCATGACAACTTGGAGAAAACGAAATCTCACCTGAGTCCTAATCTACTAACTTCAAATAGTTTTTTCATGAATATTAAAAATGAAGTGCTTCAAAAGTACGTATACAGATTCAGTTACCCTCACATATGTGTGCATGTACACTATTTAATAGTAATGTTCTTGAAAAGCTGTACTGTGGAAGTGCAAGCTTTTAAAGAATTTTTATGATGAATTCTTTGTAAATGATCTTTTTAATAAAGCAAATGATCACCTTCACTCTATCTCATTCTGACCTTCCTAAAATTTCTCAACAAGATAAAGTTCCTTTGAAGGTACAGCATATAGCTTCTTCTTTGGTAGCCTTCAGGAGTATATCCAGCAGAGTACAAGGCATATGTGGACAGCTGATTGCTGTTAAATGGTTGATGGACTATTAGGTTTAATTAAATAAAAGTACTAGCACCATTTCAAATTGGGTCTGGAACATTATCATTCGAAGTTAAAAGTGAAGAGCAAAGAAAACATCACACACAAAAGCAACAACTGGCCAGTATTTACTCAACCACCAAGAAGTATATAATTGTTGTGGATCAGACATCTCTCTGTAGTCTATCTAAAATGAACAGGACCATAACATATATACATATATAAATCAGCATGCAACACAGAGATTCCTGCACAAATGTTGTAAAGATAAGTAAGTCTACTTTTAAATTTTACAGTGAAAAATCTCAAAACATGATATTCACTAAAATAAGCATTAAATAAAAATTAATCTTTTCACAAAACATGCAAAACCTCACTATTTAATGTAGTATCTTCTTAAAAGGAAGGCCAAATTACGAAGGTTAACCTATTTAATAGCTCCTTATGGAACACGAAAAAGAGGACAAAATAATTTTAAAAAACGCCTTTTAGGGTGGCTTTAGTATTTAAATGACCTATACCCTAAGTCTTGGACTGTATCACCCACAAGACATTCCATCTCCTGACTTTGTGCATCTTCACTGGCTGTTTCCCTGGTACCTGGAATTCTCTCCCTTCTTGTCACTGCCTCTTGGTTTCTCTGGCTTCCTTCAGGACCCAGCTAAAATACCACCTTCTACAAGAAGCCTTTCCCAATCCCCCTTTAATAGTAATTCTTTCCTTTTGTTGATTATCTCCAATTTATCCTGTATACTTCTTATTTGTACATACTTGTGTGTTGTCTCCTACATTAGACTGAGAGCTTCATTTCTTTTACTTGTTCTTGTATCCCCAGCACTTAGTACAGTGTCTTGTATGTAGTAAGTTCTTAAATGTTTATTGACTTGCAGAACTGACTCTCATGTACACTGATTTTTTTGAGCCACAATTGCTCTTAGCAGTGGTAACACTGGCATTGGCTAGAAAGTTGACCAGAAATGGAAGACATCCTTCTTCCCCAAACCCTTACTTACACTATCTATGTGGTAGAAACAAGAAGATTTACTATATTAAATACAAGTATAATACATGGAAAATCAAACAACACAATGCACTGTGTATCACTTAAACCGTAGAGTGTCTACTGACTTTGTTCTTAAAGTAACTGGATTTTAGATTTCTGTGAATCTAGTATTTTAGAGTTGGAAGTTAACCTCAGAAAACAGTCTAACCAAGATGTGAACTTTTTTTCCTTAGGGATTTAGATAGGTAGTCCTAAAGTGTTCTTTTTATTTCAAAGTTCTCTGTAATAGTTAATTTCTTAAGGAGCAGTATATGCTGGGAACTGCTTTATGTCAATATGATTATTAAATAAAATTAATGTTTAAATGTTCTGTACCTGAGAAATGTTCTTAATAAGAATGTGCACATGGTACAAACACCACAAAAGGCATCTTTAAACAACTTTTCAAGAGAGATTCAGTTGAATCTTCAAATACAAGGGAAAGAGACCTTGGATGGCTGCCCCATTAGAAGACAACGGGTGAATGGAGACCCTGGGACACCAAGAAGGGCTGTTATCAGAACTGAAACCTGGGAAGTGATTACCTGTCATCTGGTAGACCTCCTTTAAAAAAAAACAAAACCTAATTATTCTTGCTAACTCAGTTTGTACCCACCTCTGCTCACGCCCTCTAAATTTCAGTGTCCTGGAACAAAGCCCTGTTTCCCTATCCTAATTATATCTCTTCTCTAAACTTCACCAATTAGTTATAAAGACTTCCTGGATGAATATCCTAAGGTTGTTCTATGTTTGGCCTAAGAAACAACTATTTCCCTTCACTGAGCTAAGCAGGGGAAATCCAGTAAAGTTACTGTTCAATAACACACTGTCCAAAAAATATTGGTTCATGCATATACATACTGATCTTTTTTAACTCAAAAAGTTCACTAAAGAATTTTATCTGTGTATAGTTTAAGTTAAATTTTGGAAGACATTCTAACTCACTAATTAAAAAAATTATAAACAGAAAAACATTTCCAAAGTCATATGACATACAAAAAAACAATGGTATATATAGAACAAAGGTTCTTCACCATTTTTTGCGTGTCATGGACAACCACTCTGACTCTCTGGTTAAACTATAGAACCCTTCTCAAAACAATGTTTTTAAGTGCACAGAATGAAATACATAAGATTACCAAAAAAAATTATATTGAAATACAGGCATGAAAATAGTAAAAAAGACAAGCTCACAGACCTCACAGGTTAAGACTCCTGGAGCAGAACAACACAATGCTTGAGGAGTTTCAAACTCACAGTATTTTCCTATATGCAACAAAACTGTTCCTGTTTAGTGTTCACTATCTTTGAGCTTGAGAACAAGACCTGTGCACCTGAGTGAAAACTTGGAAAAAACGCTAGAGAATGGACAGACCCTTAGAAATCACCTAGTTCAACTACTTCAGTTCAGAGTAAGAAGAATGAGGGCCAGACAGTTTGAGGGTCTAGTTCAGTATCAAAAAGGTAACAAATGACTGAATTAGGCTTAAACATACAACTCTGACCCCCAGCAGGGACTCTACATAAGATGTTTTCAATTAGTAGGCCACAGAGTTAATACAAGTGGTCTGTAAATCTAAATATTAACACTGCTATTTTTATTTTTATTTTGTTCCATCAAAACACGTAGTGTCGCTTCTGAAGACTGTCTTATACACATATTATTGCTTCCCAAATGTATGTAATTTTTTGTGATATATAAAATAAAAACTATGAATCTGAAATTGTATCCCACACTTTCACAATCAATAGACAATACTAATGCAACTGCTCTTATGGGGGAACTACAAAATTTGATGTTAAAAAAGTTCTCATTCTCAAAAAAGTTGAAATTCCCCACCTAAACCACACTGCAGATACTGCAGTTACATTTCCTTAAGTAACCAATGCCTGGACCCAATGATGCAAAAATTGGTGTGAATGATATCAATATTCTATATAGAAATATAATTTATATTTTCCATCGGAAAATGTTACATGCCTAACAACTCAAGTTACTTACACTATGCCCTGCACAACAGTTTTCTCACTGCCCCTAAAAACTTGAGTTTTTTCCTCTAATGTTTTGAGGAAATAAAAATGTTTTAAAAATCATTACTGACACCAGTTATAGTACTGATGTCAACAAAACAGAATCCCAAAGTCCAAGAGAGGAAAGAGCACTGAAATATGAGAGAGAATATTCAGGTGCTAGGCCTAGAGCTCTGTCTCTCTGCGCCTCAGCTTTCTCATTTATAAAATGAAAAGGCCAGGCTAGAGGATCTCTAGTAAAAAATACCAAATTGTGAATCACAATTTACACTATGTACAGTAGCACAGTTTTTCCAAAGTGAGTAAGCCTTTAATAGAGCTGAATTACATTAAACAGAGAGCTCTTTTTTCCCCCCTGAATTCCTTATTTTATTATTTAATATTTTTTAGTTTTCAGCATTGATTTCCACATGATTTTGAGTTACAAATTTTCTCCCCATTTCTACCCTCCCCCCACTTCAGGATGGCATATATTCTGATTGCCCTGTTCCCCAGTCAGCCCTCCCTTCTATCACTCCACTCACCCCCCCCATCCCCTTTCCCCTTGCTTCCTTGTAGGCCAAGATAGATTTCTATGCCCCGATGCCTGTATATCTTATTTCCCAGTTGCATGCAGAAACAACTTTTTTTTTTT